>CM061560.1:124889334-126139334 GCA_030864225.1 Capsicum baccatum var. pendulum
GTTTATGGGCCCCAGGTATGCAAAGATGGTTATGCTTTGCTTTAACGTTATCATTTCAGTTATTTTCTTTCAGCATTTAGAGTGTTATTCCAGATTTGCCCTATTTTTCTTGACTTAGCTTATTTAAGTTGCATATTGTTATATTTATATTATGATTTAGCTCAGTCGGCTGATGATACCTACTAAGTACCCATGGCTTTGTACTCATACTATACTTTTGTACCTTTTTTATAAAGATTCAAGTACTAACCGTCGTCGTTGGCGCTAAGATTGTTCTGGTCAATGTTCGAAGACAGCCTGAGCTCTCGTAGTCGGAGTTGACCTTTTTTCCTTCTTTTGTTTTTGCTAGTCTTTGTATTTTTGAGACTATTGTATATTGACTTGATAGTACTTGTATTATTTTGGATTAGAGGCTCTTGTACCGGCATTACTAGATCATGGGATGTAGTTATTTCTCTTCTATTATGTTATTGTCCTATGATTTATGGCTTGTAATTTCTTTAGTTGAATATTTCTAGCGATTATGCCATTTTCCACCAGTTAGACCATTGCCTAAAGCTTCGGGATATGATTTGACTTACCTATTGGTGAGATAAAATAGGTGCCATAATGACTCGTGAAATCGGGCCATGACAGTAAAGTCACCTGCAAGAACTCTAATATAAATTGAATTCGTGTGTAGAATTCTACAAATTTTTAATGCCTACAAATGCCCCATACTTCAAGGCTTGTCGGAGTGTAGACTTGATGAAACTCAAAGACGAGTCTTAAAGTACTATTTCATCATTGTAATTTTCTTGTTCCTGATTTGTAGATTTGATTTGTGAGAGAAGAGATGAAAAACAGATTTGGTCCCACTGTGCGTGCCAATTTATTTACAAAAAAAAATTAATTCATGAAAAATAAAATTCAACCACAAAGAAATTATGAGGAAAAAAAGAATCTTCATAAACATGTGGGTACAATTCTGTTTTATTTTTTTTCTATTGATTTTCTTCGTAATTTGAGGGTTGTTAGTAGCGTATTTCTCGAATGTAGTAAGATTGAGATTTGATATCTATGAAAGGATAAGTTGAGGGGTATGTATGTATTAACCTATTTGTCCTTTTGATATCGTAATGACAAGCAATTATAGATTCGTTGTTCTTGTTCAATTAAGAAGATAGGAAGTCAAATCAATGTTTGTAGCAAATTGTAAACATTCCACACGCTCCTTTGATGGATTATCTTTGATTTAGTTATGAATTATTTCTGAACATGTACTTAAATAGTGTTAAGCACTAGACATGAAGGGACAACAGCCAATCCAATCACACCATTAAATATGTAAATCTACTTCTTAAGCATGTTATGGCCACTATATATTATTCTCTAATCAACTTCTCTTAGAGATTTTAACAAATCCACGCTTGTTTAGAAATCCTAATGCAACTTTGTATAGGACAAAATAACAATCAGTGATGCACCAAGTAATGGAGAACATCCATTATTCTCAATGATGTTATTTGTCGTAAATACGACATTCTGTTTATTAAGTGAGCTGATTAACAAATGGTAAGTATTAGCTGACATAAATTATTTAACTTATATTTGTATACCAGTTATAAGCCATCCGTGCTGAATACGAGAAACAAGGAATACTTATATATGCGACATTATTTTCCTATTAGTCCCTTCTTCACAGTATGACACATTTTGTTGGTAAAAATTTATACGCATCCGGTGTATACACAAAATTAATATTTTTTATCATGGTTATATAATTAAATTAAGTAAAACACATGTTGATCAATCATGATTAAGTAACATGAACTTTAAATTCAAACACATGGCATGTATGTATTGGCTTGGTGTATACACCAAGTGTGTGTAACTAACTATTCTCTTATTTGGGTTGCTATCCATCGACATGTCTATTTTAGTTGCTTGCTTTGTACTTTTACTATATCACTTCGAATTAATTATTATAGATTATTTATATATTAAAAAAATAATAATAGTTAATAACAAAATAAAATAGGCATTTATGACATGTCTGCTTCAGCTGCTTCAATCATAATTTTACTAAATATCAGTCCTAATTAATTATTATCAATAATCTAAGTATTAAAAAAGAAAATATTTAACAAAAATGTAAAATAGATATAAAATGATAAGTTAACTCTTGATGTTTTAAATCAACTTGACGTCTAATATGAGACTCACTTAATTTTTTCTTCACAAGTATTTTTCATATTAATTTTGCTATACCACTTCTAATTAGTTGTTGTGAGTCATTTAAGATATGTCTACTTCGTTGCTTCAATAGTGATTTTACTATATCATCTCTAATTAATTATTATGGTCATCTAAATATTATGTCACTTAAATTGGAATAGAAGAAAGAGTTTTATAAATCACAATAATTAAAAACTTAAATTATTTTTAAAAAATTAATTAACTATCAATGCCACAAAAGTCTGGACAAGGAGAGTGACATATATTATTTGAAAATTACATAAAAAGTATTATAAATTACAATAGTTAACAACTTAAAATATCTAAAAAAAATATTAATATGTTATATATTTTTTTAAAAAAAAGGTAAAAAAAATACTATAAATCACAATAATTAACAACTTAAAAAATTTAGAAAATATAAAATATTGATTGAATCTCAAAATTATATCAGTGTCACTTAAATTAAAATGAAAGAAAAGTATTATAAGTTACTATAATTAAAAATTTAAATTATTTTAAAAATATTATTGACTATATCCCTTCTAATTAGTTATTATAAGACATTTAAGTATTAGATAATAAACAATATTTAATAACAAGAATAATATAGATACAAAATAATAAATTAAAATGGTTGGATGAAGTACTTTGCAATAATCATATCTGCGTCAAAAAGGGAGTATGGAGTAGTACACTTAGTGAGATCTAAATGATTTAATTCGAAAAATAAAATTAAAATACATAGTTACGAGCTAAGATGTGAATGATCAAAATTTTAATTTTTAGTCGGTATAGATAAATGAAGCATAAAATACGTAAATAAAAAAATTAAATTTTAATATATTTTTACTACTTTTTTGTTTCAATTTATGAAATACCATTTGATTAAGCATGGGGTAAAACAACGAAATGCTATTTTGAAATTTCTGGTATAAATAAACCTTAGATTTTGTGTGGTTAAAAAATATTTCATTAAAAAATAAAATAAAAATTTTAAAAACAAATTATTTCTAAAATAAAAAAATTACATTCTTTTTTGACTATATTAAAAAGCAAAAATTATCACATAAATTAAAATAAAAATATCTAAATATTTGGCCCGTGCTAGTTTATATATATGACATTATTTCATTATTAGTGTGTTTTTCATCTCTTAAACTTCATTTCCAATCACAATATACTATGTCAAATAAATTACCAAAAGAGTATGTAATCGGAAAGTAAATTAATTTGAACTTATTTGAAGTTTTTCTAGTAATAATCGGTAATTATTTTTAAGGAATGATGTTTGAACTTATTTGAGTGTTTTTACTTCATAATATTACCATCATTCAAGCTTAGAATATCTTTCGTACATCTTTAATAGCAAAATACTTTTAAAATGATATATCAATATTTTAATTCAGTTCAGAACATGTTACTCTCTCGATTTACTTTACTTGTCTTAAGAAAGTAAGAGTCGCGTACAGAAAACCATAACTGTTCATATGTTCTGCTGAAATGACTACTTATTTAGCCATATATCTCACTATATTTACCCTCATATAGGTATGATAATTTGCCATCAGATGGAAAATCGAGGCCTTTTACAGTTTATTTATCTATTAGTTGTAAATTTGTTGTTTTTTACAAATTCTGTTAAGGTAATATGTTACTGTCAATGTGGAATAAAGATACCGAGTTTTATTTGCTATTGACAATTTGATATGGATTAGTGTAAACCCAAGAATTGTGAATTGAGAAATTTTTAGCTTTTCCACATTCTCATTCAAGTACAAAAAAAAAAAAAAAAAATCTTTAATGGGCACAGAATTCTAACTCAACAACAAGCTGAAATAGGTAAAAATATTGAAGGTTAAATAAATCAAATCAAGATGTCAAATTTCTATTCATAAGGTACAAAAGACAGCAACAGATGAGAGATTAAACATCAAAAATGCCATTAAAGCAAGTAATTAAGCCAATGTTCTTTTGACCATCAAAGAAAAAGTACAACTTGCAAAATATAGGTGTACAAACAAAACAATGCAGTCACTAAATAAAATCCCTAAAATAGCCCCAACGGAAGGTAAGCAAGCAGCTCAACTATCATTTCTATATTAGCAGTAAAGCAAAGTACAGTAAAGTAATTAATGTTACTGAATAATAAGAACTTTTATATTAGTGACACCTAAACGATAATTATAATTATAAATAATCGTCGATAAAATTCCAAAAAAGAAGACAAGATAACTTTTCCTACGTGCCTGTAGTAATATATCAACAACAATAACAACATACCCAGTAAAATCCCACAAAATAAATTATTTCCAACAAATCTTTGGTCAAATAAAGTAAATCAAAGTGGTATTTAAAAGAATAACGGTAGTGGAGAGAAATATGACACTAATAACAAAGCAGTGTGGAGCATACACCGCACTCAAAAAGATATTTAGTGACATTTAGTAAATGATAATAGCTTAGTTGCCGCTAAATTATGTTTTTAGAGGCAATTATTAGAGAAAATTACATTTTAGCACTCTTTGTAACGCTCCTAATGTCTAAAGTCTATAGCGACATTCAATTTAATGACAATTAATTAATATCGATAAAAGTTTTAACACTCTTTATTAAAATGCATATTTATTACAGCTAAAAATATTTATTTTGGGGGTGATATATGCAAGGAACCAACAAAAAAAAGTGTGATCACGTAAGTATAGTAGACCACTTATACTATCGGACACCATAAACCAAAAGCTACCTAAGTAGGTTTATACTTCCTCCATCCCAAATTGTCCGTCCTAAATTGAGGTGACACATTGATTAAGAAAAATAATTAATAACATGTCTAGTTTATCATAGTATCCCTTTTAAATGATGTTTACAATTTAATTTGAAGAAAAAGTAATTAATGCAAAGGGTAAAACATAGAAAAAAAAATTATCTTGTCTTGATTAATGAAAAAAGACAAGTAAAATGGAATATCAAATTAAGAAATTTAAAAAGGGTAATTTTGGACGGAGGGAGTAGTACCAAAGACATGATGTTCGACACTACCACCAACCCAAACGCATGAAATCTTTAACGGTAGATTTTCCACTAATAAAAATGATTAAGTAATTTTTATGATCCTTCTCATTTGTTGTCATTGCTATTTTGTCATATTCATTCCTTAGAGTGGAATAAGTTTTTAGGCTTTCAATTTTAACCCTATAATTCTTGTCAATGGCTAGAGGCGAACTCAGAATTTGATGACGACGGGTGCATTACTAGAGGTGGATGTGCATTTGTATAGTGTTGTCGTGCCACACCTTAATGCTTTTGTTAAAAAAATTAGTGTTAAACTAGTGTAAAGCCAAACTTATCCAAATAAATATTAGTTAAACGGAAGTATGAGATAGGTTATAGTCTGGTTAGATGATTTTAATTCTTGTGGGTACATTTTGTGATTGAGGTTGCAAGTTTGAATCTAACTTGAGTGTTTATTGAGCATTTTATTTGAAAAAATAACAACAAAAAGCAGCATCAAATGGGAATCGAACCTACGACAACTCTCACAAAGAGGCACAAGGTTAAGCTCTAGATCAATGAGCCAAAGGAGCACTTTTTCTTAAGGGTTCACAATTTAATATTTTATATTTATTCAGGTGTATACATGTACATATACGTAAATTTTTTTAAAGTTACCGGGTGCACGTGCACCCCACCTTTAAACGTAGGTCCGTCTCTGTCAATGGCTGTATATAAAGTAGAAGGCAGATCCAGTATGATGAGCCTCAATGAATAAAATCACCCCTTAAACAATTATTTTGAGAACCGATGAGGAAAGCATCTTAGAGCATATGTGTTAAGTTACAAGGTATAAATCAAAAAACAACAGAAATACGTTAATTTACTATATATTTAGAATAGCGCCTTTGTAATACCCCATATTAAGTTATGGATAATTTGGTAGCGAAAAGAAAATAGAAGAAAAAGGATTTAGCCCATGAGAAATTTGCAACTTGAGGGAAAAAAGTGGCTTTAGGGTCAATGTGAGAAAAAAACGCAGCAGTAGTCATTTCAAAAAGTTAAAAAACCAATCAACTACTTTTGAACACTACGAGGATTCAAAATTTTATTGCGATATAGGAGCACAGAGTAGGCTCAACTAGAGTGAGAAAAATAGCTGAAAAGAAGTGGAGAGGAAGGTAAATTTCTTACTCGGATTATAGATTTAATGCATATGTTTCATGGCAATAAATTTGGGGCTGAGAGTTTAAGAGACAAGAGGTTAAGAGATGGAGAAAATCTGTCAAGTTCTCATGAACTGAGGGAGTATATTAAAAGATTGGATTGTAACTTTTATACTTTCGGCTTAACCAAAGAATAAGATATGGGTATTAAGGTTATTTTGGTTTTGATCGTGAGAAAATCAACTATAAAATTGTTTTCATGGACTGAAGCACAAATTTAGTATAAGTTGATAAATTAAAAGTAAATAATGAAATTCCTAGAGTTGGGTAGTTTAAAGTAGATACATTTTAGCCTAAACGAAGGTATTTACACAAGATTGTTATGGCGTGATTATAGATTCGGTCGAAGTAAGTCATATGAGTTGTTTGAGGTGAAAAGTTTGGTATTCTGACAAGTATACTGTGAGTTGTAACCTTACCACAATTTGTGTTTTCATAACTTGGATATTTTATACATGATTTTTAAAAACATATTACCGAACTCTTTAAAATTGCACGTGAAACAGGTCTTTTACCTTATATGATATGGAAATTATTATTTTAGATGTGTTCGCTAGTTTAATGTTTGGCTGTTACGAGACAAGTTATAGAGTTACTCTAGATATGATTTACAATAAAATTCTTATGCTTACTTTGGAAGTAATTATTTTAACAAGTGCTTTGTTAAGTTTTGATATATTATTTGACACAAGTGAATACTAGTTACAAAGAAAAGTATAAATGAAAATTGACCTTGATTTAGATTTCATAGCTAACAGTGGGTTCGTTAGACCTGATGCACCTTGTATTTTAAAATTATTGTTATAGCCCTCACTAGTGGGAAGATAGAACTAGCATATACAATTACAGATTTTCCTCAAGTAAAGACCTACCGATATGTATAGTTGACTCTTTTACGAGAGGTCCACAAATATTGGCTTTTCTTGAAGAAGAAAGTCCCATGAATTACATCATTCATTCTTGAAAACCTGAAATATTTAATATAATATAGTGTTTGATTAAGATTATTACCAAACAGTTAACTGATTTTTCTTACATGGAACAAATAAGATTGCCTATTGTATTGCGTTTTTTAAAAGGACATGTATTTCATGATATTTTCTGGTTATCATAGTAACATATTTTCTGACTTGTCCCTATTAAGACGGTTGTGATTAAATGTTATTACTCACTAAGCTAGAGTCTCACTCCTCGCTATTTTTTTTAGATAACGCAGGTGATGGTAAGGATTTCATTATCTAGAGCATTCGAGTTAGAATATTCCTGGTGAGCACCACACTTGTTTGCAAGGAAGGCAAGTTCATTTACTAATGATGATCTATTATTTAAACTCTTAGAGTTTTATCTTAGTCATTTTCTTTATAAGAGTCATGAGTATTCTTTCGTTATTATGGATATATAGAGTATTTAACTTCTTTTCGTATTTTGGAGATGGATTTCATGCTGTTATTTTGTGATAAATGGACTGTCAATGATATTAGTAAGTTGTTTTGGCGATGTTGGTTGTTGTCTTGTTGATTTGAGAAAGAATTTTTTTTATAGGCCCAAAAACAAAGAAAACTCTGTTCAATTTTTTGTAGAATACTGATGAGGCTTCGTTTAGAGTTCTAACCTTCTTTCATTGATCATGATTCTATTTTTGGTCATGACAAAGTTGGTATCAGAGCCTAGCTTATTTCTGTGGCTATTGGAGCACATGTTAGTAGTAGAATCTCAATTATGGTTATTTTATCGGTCATTTCTATAATTGTGATTCTACAAGAGCATAACAGGATGTGTCTTGTCTTATTTCTCATTATTCCTTATGTGTGAGATATTAGGACTAATTAGAGGAATCTAACTATATTACTTTTGTTAGTCAGATGGTTTGCACTTGAGAAACTAATGGCAGGGCTACGTCAGCTGCACCTTAGACAGTTAATGCCACCTCTAGCAGACAACCAACCTCCACAATCAGGGGAATATGAGTAGCTCACAAAAAAGGTTAAGGTAGGGGTCTTGGTGGTACCACTAGGAACCACACTACTACTTTGAGAATTTAAAAAGATCTTACTCCTAAAATGAATGCTAGTTCTACCATTACATAAGCATAATATTGTTAAGCCCTTACTTCCATGCAAAGAGTCATAACAGGCTTGATCGTTCAAATCAATAGGCAGGAAATGGCTCCAATCATAGTTTAAGGCACTTACACAAACTTATAGGTTTTGAAAGAAAGTGGTATTTTTTTAGGAGCTCTCAAAGTTACAATAAAAAAAATTCATAGATTCAGATAATTTAGCGGATTCCTTGAGCTTTTTGGATGGTAAACTCAAGGCACCGTGTGTGCTAGGATATTCTAGTCAGAGGGTTGTGGAGCTTGCATCATACAAATTGAAGGACATGGCTAACAATGTTAAGACATATTATTGCTAAGAAGGCCTAGTAGCATGACCAATTACATGGGATGAGTTCACTAAAGTTCTTCATGGATAATTTTCTTCCTGATGGTCAGAAGTAGAAATATGCAAATTAGTTTGGGAAATTGATCCAGGCTCTAGATATGGATGTGTCGACTTATAATACTAAATTCTAAAAGCTAGCTAGATGTGATCCGTACTTGGTGTCGACAGAAGCAGCTCGAGTTCAGAGGTTTGTTAATGGGGTGGTTGGTCATCTGCACAATGCAATAGATCCATAAATGAAGGTTTTGACATTTTATGAGGCCATTGATCTTGCTAAAAAAATTAAAAACAGGGATCGTACAGACTGTGCAACTTATGATGTTTGTAAGAATACTAAGATAGGGAAATCTTTTAGTGGTGACTTTAATGCAAATCGCAGAGAAGGAAATCAAGGAAACTAGCAGGGCCATCAGACAGGGATAAATTTGGTTTTATAGTCAGTATATAGGCCACCCCCTATATAGGGTATTCAAGGATCACCACTATCTCATGGACACCATAGTTTTGGGTAGATATATGCTATTGCTTCATTATGCCAGACTTTTGGCAGATCTCATATGGTTTAGTGTCATATTTTGACTAGAGAGTGCTTTTGATATGATTAATTGGGACATCATATGAGTGATTTCCCTCAACCTCTTTGGAATTTTAGTCATGATTCTTGTTAGTTAGTTGTACCTACTCAAGCTACTCATAATACTACAGGTACTATTAGTAAGGGAAATAAAGGTCGAGATAATGGAGATCATATTGTTAGAAGTCAAGCACAAGTAAATATTGGTAGAGGTTAAAGAGAGTCTTTGCACTTATAGACAAGAGGTTCAGGCCTCGAATGCATTGGTTATAACTATTCTTTTAGTTTGTTTATTTAATGCATATTCTTTGGTTGATATGGTTTCTACCCACTCTTATGTGTCCTCATACTTTGTTGTAAGATTTAATAGAAAGACAAAGATGTTAAATTGTTCTTTTTTTGTTGCTATTTCTATGGGAGATTATCTATTAGTTGAGTATGAGTATCATGATTACCAAACTATGGTGGAAAGTAGGGATACTTTTGTTGGCCTGATGTTACTTGATATGATTGAGTTTGATATGTTGATGGGCATGGATTGGTTATCTCTTTGCTATGATACTATAGATTATCATGCAACGATAGTTCAATTTAAGATACCCATCGAACCTACTTTTGTGTTAACATGGGGTCAAGTCCTAGAGGTTGGTAAAGTTATATCTTTAATAAAGGTTCAAAAATTATTAAAGAAAGGTTACATAGGTCTCTTGGCTATTGTAAGTAATGTTAGAGAGGGAACACTTAGTATGGAAAAACTACCTATGTTGAAGGAATTTTCTGATGTATTTCTTGAGGATTTATTAGGATTTTCTCCAATACGAGAGATAGACTTTTGTATTGATTTGACACCTGACACTATGCCAATATCTATACCCCATATCATATGACACCCGCAAAGTTGAAGGAATTAAAATAGAAATTGCAGGACTTGCAAGATAAAAGTTTCATTAGACCGAGTGTATCACCATAGGGTGCTCCAGTTTTGTTCGTAAAGAAGAAAGATTCATCTCTAAGAATGTGTATTGACTACATACGGCTGAACAAGGTAACAATACGTAATATGTATCGGTTTCCTCGTATAGGGGACCTATTTGATCAATTACAAGGAGCTTTCCATTCTCAAAGATTAGTCTTCAATCCGATTATCATCAACTTAGAGCAGGGAGGAAAATATTTCTAAGGCCGTATTTAGAACTCGACATGAGAATTATAAGCTTCTTGTGATATTTAAAGGTTAACCAATGCTCCAGCTGCATTTATGGACTTGATGAATACGGTATTCAGGACTTCTGGATAAATTTGTGATAGTTGTTTTACGAAAATTTTGACTTTTAGAGTCGCCACTTAATTTATTTGAAAAGGAATTAAGAAAACCTTTGAAAGTTACTTAAACGATCCAAAATAAAGAAAAAAATATTTAAGTTTGAAGATTTTGAGTAAGCGGTTCCTATTAATACTCTTAGAAGGTTGTTAGGCACCAAGAGTATCCGCTAACTTGTGGTTATCCGGACTGTTTGAAAATATCTTTTGACTAACTTCAAAAAGAAAGATTTATTGTTGAAAAGTAATTGATTTTAGGAAAAGACTTGTGTAAATTAGATTTGGACGACTTAGTAGGAATTTTAACTAAGTCTAACCAAATTAATAACAAAGCATGTAAAAGGGGAAGGCGAGAAAATAAAATACTTAGGTCATTGGGCCCAAATCAATAGACCTTTTCCTAATCTAATTGGGCTTTTGACCCACTTGCACCTGTCCTAATCTAAATATTGGGCTTTTGGTCCACAATCTGTCCTAAACTAGTTTTCGGACCTTTGAGACTTAAAATTTTCCTCACCTATATTAAAATATAACTTTGGCTTCGAGGCCCAAATGAATAAATAAATAAATAAAAAGAAGAAAATAATAAAAATCGAGACTTTTCAAGTTTCTTAGTGACCTCATCAATGCATTTTGACCCGTTTTTCTTCTTTGTCTATCTTCTAGCACCCGCATGCCATATAGTCGACCTTGGGTTTAAACTTCGAACTTGACTCGAAGAGGTGGACCTTATTGGCCCATTACGAAATACAAGAGGAGAGGAGTCCAATTGGACTCGAGACATTTTTTGCATGCAAAGAAGAGATAAAGAAATGAGTATACGTTCAAGGCATAAAAGTGACACATTTCAAAGCAAAAGAAACTATCAAGAACTAATTTTTGAATGACAATGATAAGCACACTTGCACAAGAATGAGAGTCAACAAATTAAATGCAAAGCAAAGACACCCACTTACATGCCTCATAATTTATGTTCATCTAATAATGAATAAAGGTAAAAGGAAGAAGACCATATTCAATGAATTAATGCAAGAACAAACAATGCAAGTTTGCGAGAGTAAAGGGATGAGGCAATAAGAAAAATAACCATGACTTCTAAAATTGAACAAACATAGACACTAATCCATATAACAAAATAAAATAAAGGCTAATTTTTTAAGAAAGAGAATCCTTAAATTTCAATTAAGGCGACATTAACAAAGATTCATACATCTAAATTACAACCAACATTTTAGAGAAAAATGTGTAACGGCCTATGGTTTATCTTTCTAATACATCGTTGATTCTCTTTTGATATTATGAATCAAGAAGAGACATGAATCAAGTCTTTATACTCACAAAGAGCACATATAACAATCCAAAGGGAGTAAGAAAATTAGAATAAAAGTTTAGCATTTCTAAAAGTGAAATATCGTTTCACAATGATACTATGCATGACTCAAAAATATCTAAATAATTCTATTTAGCCACAAAAATTCAAACTTTCTAATCATTTTGTTAAATTTAAAAACATGCGGAAAAAAAAAAAGGAATAAACATCGTGGATAGAAAATAAAGCTAGCATTTCATCTCTTATATGAGGATTTTGGAAATCCCTTAAAATTATTAACAAGAAAATGACAAATTCTTGGTTTCATCAATTACTATTTTTATTATGGCGAAACAAACAATAGTAACTATTTTTCCAACATAAAAGAAAAAATTTTTCATGCTAAAAATAAATAAATCCACCAATAATGAATTTAAACATGACATGAGTACATCTTTTGAGCAATGATCAAAACTTTATACAAATTAATCAAAGAATAAAGATAAAAGGCAAAATAATCAATATTAACTACTCTTTTCAACATAAAGGAAACAACTTTACATACTAAAACAAACATATCCACCAACAATGAGTTTAGTTAATACATGCGTACATCTTTTAAGCAAACATTGAAACTTTATCTATAATAATCGAAGAATAAAGTAAAAAAGGAGAAACAATCAATATTAACTATTCTTTTCAACATAAATGAAATAACTTTACATGCTAAAAACAAATACAACTTGCCAACAATGAATTTAAACAAAACATAAGTACATCTTTTAAGCAAAGATTGAAACTTTATCTTTAATAATCAAAGAATAAAGTAAAAAAGGCATGTACAACTATTGCTAGCTCATTTTTATACCATTAACATGAAGATAACCATAATATTGATACCACAACGTCCTATGGCCTTCAAGGCCGTTTACAACAAATAATTTCAGCAAATAAAATTATAACTACGAACTACGAAGAATAAAAAGATGAAGAAGAAGACGATAATAAAACTAAAAAAAAAGAAAGGTGAGTTTACCTTTTGGGGGGCAGCAAAACGAGACTACGAGCTTCGTCGGAATCAACTCCACCAGAAAATGTCGCCAGCAACTCAAAAATTTTGATTAGCCGACCTACTCTATGAAACAAAAAAAAATTTACTAAATAAAAATAACTATTTTACTCAAAAGGATTTTTTTCACCTTTCTAGCCTTTTTTTTTTAACTTTTCCTCCCTTTTGTTCTACCCAAGTGGTGGTAATATGTATAGGAGAGAATAGGTTTTTTTTCCTTTTCTCTACCAATGTGGAAGAAAAGTATTTACAGAAAAGGATGAGGATTTATTTCTTGTCATCCACCAATGTGGGAGAAAATCCATTTAGGGGTGTTTTTGGAATTTAAAAATTGAAGATAAGGTAAGGTGGAAGATAACGTGGTAGAATAATGTAGTACAATTTTTGAATTTTAAAATTGAAAAAGGACAAAGTTGGGGGGGGAGGGGAATAGTACAATGTATTACAATTTAAAATTATTTTTTGGTGAGAATTGGGTAGAAGTTATGAGAGTTTTTTGGAATTTTGGGGTTATTTAAAATATAACCCCAATTGGAATTTAAAATTTAGCCATGTTCATTTAATTTTGACCAAATTAAAAATTAATTGACGGATTGCATTGCAATTATGACCAATTTGATTTCAATTATGGTCAAATCTAATAGATTGACTAAATTTTATTGAAATTCGATACGAATTATTACTTCTTTAAATCCCGAGCTTCTTGATTTATTAAAATCAAACATATATTTATTCAAATAAATTATTTTTGAGAGTCCATTATGTTTAAATTAAGATTTTAACAATTTGAATTTATTTTCAAGAATAATCTTTAATTAAAATTCCATCCATAGAATAAATATTTAAGTAATCAAATTATATAATCTCGTATAATTGAACACGATAATATATAATCGCTACTTAAAATGATAAAATTATGTATAAATATATTTTTTAAAAAAAATTATTCAGATGAAATAAATATTTTGATTTTATTAAGAATCGAAGAAACTCAGGATTAAATTTAGTTGTGGAGGACAAAAATTAGGTGTCAACAACTGCCCCTCCCTTTGGGTAGGGTGGATGCAGGTAACCCTGGGCAAAGGGAGGTTGACGTTCCTAATTTATATCTGACCACAAATTCGAATCTGAAAAAGGTTGGCTTTTGCACGAGTTTTATGGAGTTATGGTCGAACCCTGGTATCATTTTTCCTACATATCTCAGGTTATATGAGGATTCAGGCCACTTGTAGTTCATAAAGCTTGATTTAAAACACGATTTTTAAAAAATTTACCAGCTATCTCAGTTTTGGAGTCTTTGACGAAACCAAAATACTGGGGAATAAAGGGATTTGGGGGGAGATTGGAATGCAGTCGAGTTTTCTACATAGATCCCAACCTACATATCCTCGAGACTCAGGAAATCAGACTGTTTGTAGTTTAACTCAATCTGTAGAAAAGATAGTCTTTTATTTCAAATGATCTTTTGCTCAAGATGAGTGACAAGTTGTTCGAGTTGCAGAAAAGAGTCTTGTAACCTCTTAACCATAAATGTGGGATCCTTCACACCCGTATAGAAGAACTTACTTGGACATAATTTCCAAAACTCTAAGTATGTTGTCACCCAGATTTGAAAGAAAGAAAATGTTACCCTCGGTATGAGTTTAGAAATATCTCAAAGGTGAAGCTGAAACCAGAATATCCCAAAATATCGACATGCCTTATAATAGGGGTGAGGTTGGATAGTGGTGGCGATCATCTTTTAGCTTACGTCTAAAGAGTTTGACGTCCCTCTCTAGACTATGTCCTATTTTGCTGCTAAGAAAGAGTTCCACGTTGTGCTGCATCCTATCTAGAGTCGTCCGCACCTGTGGTTTTGATTTGAGATTTTCATCCTCTCGGATGCTCTCAGCAATGTCTCAAACAAAAATTGTTATTGCTAAACATAATTCATGAAAGAGGTATATAGTCTTTACCATATCTCCACGTGAGTTGTCGCCTGGAAAGTGAAGTTATCCTTTAATATACCTGTTTGGAAGGAAATAACTTGCAACAACAGATATAACAACCCTCTTGGTTGTTGCCTAATTATCTTATTTGTTAGTTGAATATGTCTTTAAAGCAGGGTAACCCTTTTGGACATCGATGATACTTTATGTAGAACGGTCTTTGCAACTGTGTAATCTTATGCTGATGCGGAAATCTTTTGGTCACCTATAATGCTTATCGTATGTAGCATTAGAACATCTCCGGTTATTTACAATGCTTCTTTCCATGTGACCCTCGGGTAAGTCTTGCGCATTTTTTGTATTGATACTACTTATAGATTTCCCTTGAATTGTCAATCTTTGGATAATCTCACGAATTATTTGATGTTGGATATGAGGCAACTTATAGATATCCTTTGAATTATTAGCTTTTAGTGATCCTGCACGTTATCCAACCTTGGATAAGAGATGGCTTACACATATCCCTCCAATCGCTAGCTCTCAGGTATTCCTGCACATCTTCCGAAGTTGGATATACTATGACTTATAGATATCTCTCAAATTGCTAGTCTTTGGTAATTCTACTCATAATCGATCTTGGATATAACGCGGCTTATAGAGAATCCTTGGACTTATCAATTTGATAATCTTGCATATTCTCTGGTAAGGATTTAATTGCGACTTATGGGTAACCTTCGGACTAATAATTTTTGGGTAACCTTGCACACTATTAGGATAGGATGTCGTTATGGCTTACGGATGACCTATGGGCAATCAACTCATAGGTAATCTTGCATGCTATCCTATTTCAAATAATACGACTTATAGATGACCCTCAAATTGTCAATTTCTAGGAAATCTCATATATCACTAGTTTTCATATAATGACTTAAAGGCATCCCTTTAAATCGCGTGCTCTTGATTCATTTAGATGTTGATTCATAAAATGATGAGATATCCTCGACGCCAGCATTTGTGACTCGCATGTCAACAGATATGAAATCCTAATGATATCCTCAATGCCAGTGTTTGTGTCTTGCGTGTCAACAAATATTGAATGCTGATGATATCCTCAATGCTAGTATTTGTGTTTCGCAAGTCAACAAATATTAAATGTTGATGATATCCTTGATGCCAGCGTTTGTGTCTCGCATGTCAACAGATATTAATTGTTGATGATATCCTCGATGCCAGCATTTGTGTCTCGCGTGTCAACAGATATTAAATATTAATGATATACTCGACGCTAGAGTATTCTATCTTACATGTCAACAGATATTAAATACAATGGCCCTCTCAGCAATGAAATGCTATAAAATGGTTCTCTTGCCAATGGCATGAAATGGTCCTCTCGGTGATGATATGAAATGGCCCTCTCGGTAATGGCATGAAATGGCCCTCTCAGCATGGCTGTAACACCCCGAGATCCCATTTCATGACATCACACGGTGCTTATGGAACCGAAGGATCACAAGCTAACCCTTTACTGATATCTATACCTGTACACTGAATAATATCTGAAATAAATTTGGAAACTGACCATAAGGTTCAATATATCTATACATACTCAAACTGATAACTGAATACTAATACATAAACTTCCATCTAAAAAGCCTCTAAACTTTCTAAACTATGGAGTTTATGGGACATGTCCCCAACTAACTCCGTCAACTAAGAATATAAACAAAATCCGATGTAATAATAGTAAATTGAGATTCGTCCTCAAAGGAAGGGGACTCACCGCTACTGCTGCTAACTGGGACTGAACTGCTGAGGAAACTCTGAATCCTATGCCTCTGAAACTATGGTGTCAAATAAAACACCATAGCGCAAATTCGTCAGTACAAAAATATACCGAGTATGTAGACGAGGTAAGGCTAAATGCAAGGGCTCATGTATGCACAATACGTAAACTAAATAGTCATGAAAACATCGCACGAGAACACATACATGAATGCACAGATCATAATCACAATCATCACAACTCTAGAGACTGGAACTCAGATACCACTTTCCTACAAATTGAACTCACTATTGACACTGAGATACTGAATCACTGACTCATCTGGTATTGATAAGTAGGAAATATGGATGCAATTTCTTCAAGGAGTGAGTTCTAAAATCTCTGAACATACTGAGATTACGAGTATCTGAAGCTTCTAAAACGGATATCAACCGTATCTAACAGGTTGTCTTTGAGTCTGTGGATAACAATACTTCTTCATAAATGATTTTGAGATCGGACTATCTAGCAACGGATCTTTGAATTAGCAAGTAATCATACTTGATGGCCTGTATCTAACAATCTTAAATTCTATACACTAAACTGAGCTCTTTCTTGAAGTCTGAGACTGATTCTAAAACTGAGACTGCGGGAAGTAGTTACTTAACTGACATGCCCCTACTATCTCTTAGGAGTCCAACCTCTAACCCTGGTTGGGAGGGTGTCAATACCGTGCCATGGGTAAAGACATTATTTTTATATGACCCTCATCTATCAGGTCCTCATACGAGAATGGTGGAGCCCTCATCTAACAGGTCAACCCACCTCATCTACCCTCATCTAGCAGGTATGATGTCTCTCATCCACCCTCATCTAGCAGGTGTGGTGTATCAACCTACGCTGGCTACATAGTTCTGGAGCACAAGGATCATATCTAAGGATCACACCCTCTACTAGTAGGTGAGTCCCCATCCTTCAGCTCGCTCGGTGCTAGTTTATACTCCCAACGGAAAGACACTGATTTGATTTTTTACTGAACTTAGACTAAGCTGAATCTGATACTGATTATATTTCTCAGGAAATCTGACTGAGTTACGCTGAGATTACTTAGTTCCGTATCTGACGGAAAGGTATCAAATCATAGCATCTGACTGACGATGCAGAGCTTGAATAGATTATTCAAATCGCTTCTGAGATTAGAATTGAATCACTTGAATACTATTAGATCTGAGCTGATTACAGGAAGGAGGCTAGATTACTAGTGATACAGAGATTACAGTGATAACTGAGATGTTCTATAGTTCACTGAGTTCTAAGAATCGTGGCTCGATTGGAATTATCGCGAAACTGACACGGGCTCTAGACAACAACTCTATTGTTGGGTATAAATACCCTCAGGACTCGATAACATAAAAGTAAAACATAATCATTCTCACATCATCACGATCATTCTTTCACCATCACAATCATTCATGCATCAACACAAGCATTCATTCATCATCATAATCATTCATGCATTAACACAAGCATTCATTCATCATCATAATCATTCATACATTATCGCAATTATTTATTCATCGTTACCATCACTAATGCACCATCACAATTATTAAAGAATCTTCTCCAAGCAATTAGAAATCATAACATACTTTTCTCCTAAAAAACCCTTAAAGTATCGCATCAAGCATTTTGGAAACATAAACCTCGATTTATCATCATAATCACAAAAGGGTCACTTTAAGCATCTTGGGATAATAATCATATAATAACATAGGGGAAACATTCTATTAGATCAAACTCCATTCAACAAGGTTTTACCTCAACCATTTCATACCTATATCAGTCTTAACATATGTTTGGGGTATCACATTTCTTAGGAGACTTCACACTATCATGTCATAGGTTACTTGCTAATCACTTGACATGTGTTAAAAACTTAGCATACAACAAAGAGCACATAATAGGGAATTTACAACCATCAAATCCCCACTCGTTCACTAAGGTCCTTCAACAAACACTAGACATGCATAGGTTCACACTTATTTGGGGATTTCCTACTAGCATGGAATAATTCATTCACTTGGTCATTTTATTAAACACCTCACATGCACAACTTAGGCATGAGTATAGTAACCCAACTACTCATATATTATCATAGATTCATACAAACCACATAAGTATCCCATCTTGGAGGTCATTCAACATCAATAACAAGTACATAATCTATTTACCACACAAATACCACATACTAAGGACAAGGCTTGATAATCTTGTAGACAAACATGAACCACAACTCAATCATAGCAAGAACATCATTTTAACCCACAAGAATCATTAAAAATTTATAAACATAAATCTTGGAGATTTTTAAAAAAAGGTACTTAAGCTTCTTGGATGAAAGGGACCCAAGAATCAACATCTACATACCTTGGGGAAACTCTTTCTTAAAAGCCTTCGGAAGAATTCTTGATTTTTTCTATTGATTCTCTCTAAATTTTTGGTGGAAGAAGAGAGAATTTTTGATTTTGGAAACCATAGTTTTTGGGTGAAAGAAGAGAAAAAAAAACTAAGGCCTTCAACCCTTAAGTGGGTATTTATAGAGGTTGGGGAAAGAGTGTAAAATACCAAAATGCCCTTTAAAGAAAAGAGTTGAAAACTGCTGATCGGGGTCTGTGACGGTCGCTCTGACGGTCCGTCAGAGGGACTGACAGTCCACCAAGTCGTTCGTCACTTGAGTGCCAAAACTGGGACATTCTGCCTCGACGTGATGGTCGAAGTGATAGTCCATCAGGAATCTAAAGGTCCATCAGATCGTTCGTCACTCGAGGTTCAGGAATGGGCCATTCTATTTCGACCTGACGGACCCCTTGATGGTCCGTCAACTTTTGACGGTGCACCACTTTGGCCGTCACTCAGGGGCCAGAAATGGAATGTTCTATCTTATCCTGACGGGACACTTGACGGTCCACCAATTACTTGGCGGTCCGCCAGGTCGACCGTCAAATTTGGGCGATTCCGATACCGTTTAGTAAAATGGCCATAACTCCCTCGTCCGATGTCAGACTTTGATGAAATTGGTATCGATGAAAAACTTGTTCAATGATATATATGAAAAAAAGTTAAAATTAGAGAAATACAACACTATTCAAAGTGTTTCATACTTGGAAAGATATTTCTGAAACTTTTAGACTCAGATTTTCATTTTTCCAACAATGCTCTAAGGCTCAAACTAGGAGAGAACTTTGCGGGGTATTATAATGGCCCTCTTGGCAATAATATGAAATGTCCCTCTCGTCAATGGCATGAAATGGCCCTTCGACGATGATATGAAATGACCCTCTCGCCATGACTCTCTTGGAAACGATATAAAATGGCTCACTCGGCAATAGCATGAAATGGACCTCTCAGCGATGATATGAAATAGCCCTCTCGGCATGGCCCTCTTGGAAATGATATAAAATGGCCCTCTCGGCAATGAAATAAAATGAATGGTTCTTCCAGTGATTTGAAAACAATTTCTCCTGAGTTTGTTTATTTGCATTTTGCCTTCCACATATACTTGTACTCAAGGTAGACAATTAGTAGACACAATGTTACTCTCACTGGCGACTACAGTCAAGTTTTATGATAGTTAAATGACTAATAATACTGAGCATCATAATTTGAATGACTATTTTCACTATTGATCTTTTTTTTTTTGAAGAAATAATTTAATAGTGAATCCGTCAGATGCAAGTAAATAGGGAAAAGTCCTTGTTTGGTGATTACTCAAATACCACTTGCTTCATTCCAAGGAAAATTTTGAGGATGACTTTATGCTCTTCCTCCTAATGAGTGGTCCTTTCATTATTGTATTTATTGTGCCGACTCCCTTGAATGTACCTGTGCTCAAGGTAAATATTTAGTAGACACAAAGTCGCTTTTTCTAGCGACTAATTTTTAGGAAAATTATAAATACAATATTCATAAATAAGATAAGGCAACTTTGTTTGTCCTTCATGGTCTCAAGAAATGAGATAGACAATCCAAAAGGTCCTCGATAAATGGGTATTAAACCCGTTTTTGGGGCTACCCAAAAATACCGTTCTTGAGAATTATATGCTCTAGTGTGGCTCGCAACTTGCTTGGGGATATTTTGAAAAAGACTCCTATTTTGTGTACTTATCCCTGCATCCACTTAAAAATGATTAGTTTTGAGTGAAACTATTTTGTGTTGACCTCCTTCGATCCTTGATTCACTGCTCGCTATCTTTCGGGTACTCCGTCATATTGAGACTTCCACCCTAACTCCCCGTTCCAATAGACGCCTAGGCAATCACTAAGTAAAAGATTTATATAGATTTTTGAAAGTAGTCTTAATTTTAGAAAATAGTTTTGAAAGTTTCTGTAAAAACTCTTAAAAAATCTCTGCCAGTCATGTCATGTACCAGCTCAACAAATGTTTTTCTCTTGGTTTTGACTATATCCGACGGAACAAATGTTTTTCTCTTGGTTTTGACTATATCCGACGGATAACTTCCAAAACTCATCATCATTGTTTGAGGGTTCTTCAAATAGTTCTATCATAGCCGGATATTGAGTCTACCTAGATTTTGTCGTAGCTGGTGACTTTAAAAGTTTGACTTTGACCTCTGATGCTGGGGAATTTGAAATATATTCCAGTGTTTGGTGGAAATATTAAGGTTTTCCTCAAAATTTTCTGCCCCAGTTTAAAGTTGTTTGATATGATATCAACTCGAGAGAATCCGAAGTCTTTATTGGTCTTTGTTCTCTTTGTTGGATGATGATCTTCTTCTTATGGATTTTTGAGATTCCTTATCGATAATTCTACCCCAGTTTCCATTTCTTGGGTTTGTATGACTGAGCTGTTGGGGCGCCTATGTATCCTGTTGAAGCAGGAATCAGGTCAAACGTAGTTCAGGACTACGCTAGGGATATATAGAAAAATCTAATGGGTTGATCGAAGCCGACATAGGCCGCCTACGTATCTCATTTTTGATAATTTAGGTCATCACATAGTTTATTCATAAAACAAAAGGATACATTGTCCTAAGGGATTGACCAAAGCCGACATAGGCCACCTACGTATCCCGTTAAAGCAGGAATAAGGTCAAATATAGTTCAGGACTACGCTAAGGATATATAAAAAATCTAAAGGATTGACCGAAGCCGACATAGACTGCCTACGTATCTCATTCTTGAGAATTTAGGTCATCACCTAGTTCATACATAAAAGAAAAGGATAAATTCTCCTAAGGGGTTGACCGAAGCCGACATAGGCCGCCTACGTATCCCTTTCTCAGGAATTCAAGTCAAATGTAGTTCGTACTTAAAAGAAAAGGATAAATTCTCCTAAGAGGTTGACCGAAGCCGACATAGGCTACCTATGTATCCCTTTCTCGAGAATTTAGGTCAAACGTAGTTCGTACATTAACTCATTTTCAAGGTTAAATGGCCCTAAATAATCTTATCCATCTTACTAAGATAGAAATAAGCAATTCTATGGATGACATGATGTTTTTATTGCATTTTTTTGATAGAACGAAGGATCAAATGTCCAATTCCCTTAGTCATCGTCTTCCTTGTTAACCACCTCAGTTTTCTCTAGATTAGGCTTGTTTGATTCTCGAACTCTTTGACTCTTCTGTTGACTGTTCTAGGGCTATCATTATCTTGCTTTTTGATATGACATGACAATGGCAGGTTTTAAGTTATTGTTATACGATGGGCAATGAGTCATGAGTGGAGTAGAGGTCCAATTCAATAATGTTTCCTCCGATTAATCTTCTATGATCCCGATTGTCTTGGAAAATTCTTCCCTTATATTTTCCTTATTCAATCCTCGAGACCATCTCTTACATGTTTGAAAAATGATTGGTAGAGTCCATTTTTACTAATAGTCATTTTTCTTTTCCTGTAACAAAGCTATAGTCAAGAGGGGGATCTCTTATTCACTTTGATCTAGAGAAGTAGGGTCATTTTGTACCAACACAGAGTAGTTTCTATTACCTGTAAAGTAAAAATAACTCAAACGCTGACATGTTAGATTCTGTTAGTAAAGAAAGATGATAAGGTAGGAAAAAAACACATAGAGTTATTTTTTATCTCATGCAAATTGATCAATGAAGTAATGAGTAAACACATAGAGTTATTTTTTATGTCGTGCGACTTGATCCATGAAGTAATGATGACTTGATAATTTCAATGAATAGAATTTTGCTCAATGATATGGATAGGTGGAATTTGTCAGAAAGGTTCAACTCTTCTTCTTCCTTCAAGAAAGTGGAGGACAACAAAGTTTTTAAAGATAGGGGACGAGCTGAAAGGCTCCCTACGTATCTCACGGGGGAGAAATCAGGCCCTACGTAGTTCGAAACTGTAATGGATTTTTTTGATCTAAAGTCAACTTTCCTAAAATGATAGCGATCATTTTGGAAGTTTTAAGAATGACTGCAAACTTTTTTGATAAACTTGGGAGAATTGGAGTACGTTTGGTCGGACTTTTGTAGAGTGGGGTATATTTCTACCTAGAGATGTTCTATGGAAAATGGGATTGGATCAATTCTCCTTTGATTCAAATCAAAATAATACATATAAGCACATAAACAGTTATATTACACAAGCATATTGTAATAAACGTGCATCCTAATTGGGCGACCCTTTTGAGCCAAGGGTTTAGGCCTAACGAATTTTTAAGAAACTATACGCCTTTTTAAAGCCAACCCATTATCCCCAAAACCTTCATAGGTATACATAAATGACATAAATATCTACAAAAGTTTGACAAAAGGGATACAATCTTTAGGAAAAGGGAAAATAACATGAGAAAAAGAATAATGTCCCGCACAGGGGATTGAAAATACTAGTTCCTGAATGCTCTTCTATCGGCCTTCACCCTCTTAGCTTTGTCCACTTCTTGTCATTGGAGAGATTCGTTGATTATCAAATGATTTATGTATAGCTGTGCCCTAGATACAACCATTCAAATCGATCAATTTCTTGCATGGGTTGCTTCAATTCCTCTCTCAATTGGTGTATGACTGAGGCATCCTTACATGAAAGTGAGCAAAGCAAGCTTTCTCCCGACCCCCAAAGGATAATGGATTGAATTAAACAAATATATATTTCTTCAACACATAAATATGATTCGTCTGTAATTGACTCGGGGCCAATAGACGAAGGACAAGTTTTCTAATGGGCCTAGTACTCCCTCAAGTATTGGGTCATCCTAGGATCATGCCTAAAATAGGGTTTTGGTTTCGCTCCATCCTAGGTGTCTAGAATGGGTTTGAACCAGGTTCCCAAGTGGACGACTTGGATTTGGAAATACGAATAGCAATAAGACGCCTCACGTGCTAATAAATCATCGTATTTCCAACACTTTATTTGAAGTTGAACAATAGGGGCCGGGACATCCATGAAACCCCAAAATAATTTAATAAATCGATGCGGGATTATGTTATGAGATACAATAATTAAATTCCGCAAAATGACATATAAAAACATAAGCGAGTAAATAGTTAATCAAAAGATGAAATCAAACATTTGGTTAGAACCTAGTTAAATATCCCCAGCAGAGTCGCCATTTCTGTTTTACGAAAATTTTGACTTTTAGAGTCGCCACTTAATTTATTTAAAAAGGAACTAATAAAACCTTTGAAAGTTACTTAAACGATCTAAAACAAAAAAAATCATTTAAGTTTGAAGATTCTGAGTAAGCGGTTCCTATTAATACTCTTGGAAGGTTGTTAAGGCACCAAGAGTATCCGCTAACTTGTGGTTATCCGGACTGTTTGAAAATATCTTTTGACTAACTTCAAAAAGAAAAATTAATTGTTGAAAAGTAATTGATTTTAGGAAAAGACTTCTGTAAAATAGATTTGGATGACTTAGTAGAAATTTTAACTAAGTCTAAGCAAATTAATAACAAAGCATGAAAAAGGGGAAGGGGAGAAAATAAAAGACTTAGGCAATTGGGCCAAAATCAATAGACCTTGTCCTAATCTAATAGGGCTTTTGACCCACTTGCACCTGCCTTAATCTAAATATTGGGCTTTCGGCCCACAACCTGTCCTAAGCTAGTTTTCAGACCTTTGAGGCCCAAAATCCGTCTCACCTGTATTAAAATGCAACTTTGGCTTCGAGGCCCAAATGAATAAATAAATAAATGATTAACTGAATAAATAAAAAGAAGACAATAATCAAAAGAATTTTCAATTCTCTTAGTGACCTCATCAATAAGTTTTGACCTATTTTTCTTCTTCGTCTATCTTTTAACACTTGCACGCTATATAGTCGACCTTGGGATTAAACTTCAAACTTGACTTGAAGAGGTGAGCCTCATTGGCCCAGTCAATTTGGACTTGAAACATTTTTTTTGCATACAAAGAAAAGATAAATAAATTAATATACATTCAAGGCATAAAAGTGACATATTTCAAAGCAAAAGAAACTATCAAGAGCCAATTTTTGAATGACAATGATAAGAACAATTGCACAAGAATGAGAGTTAACAAATAAAATACAAAGCAAAGACACTCACTGACATGCCTCATGATTTATGTTCATATAAGAATGAATAAAGGTAAAAGGAAGAAGGTCATATTCAATGAATTAATGCGAGAACAAACAACGCAAGTTTGCAAGAGTAAAGGGATGAGGCGATAAGAAAAATAACCATGACTTCTAAAATTGAACAAACATAGACACTAATCCATATAATAAAATTAAATAAAGGCTAATTTTTCAAGAAAGAGAATCGTTAAATTTCAATCAAGGCGACATTAACAACGATTCATACATGTAAATTACAACCAATATTTTAGAAAAAAACTTGTAACAGCCTATGGTTTATCTTTCTAAGACATCGTTGATTCTCTTTTGATATTATGAATCAAGGAGAGACACGAATCCAGTCTTTATACTCACAAAGAGCACATATAACAATCCAAAGGGAGTAAGGAAATTAGAATAAAATTTTATCATTTCTAAAAGTGAAATATCATTTCACAATCATACTATGCATGACTCGAAAATATCTAAATAATTCTATTTAGCCGCAAAAATTCAAACTTTCTCATTATTTTGACAAATTTAATAATATGCGAAAAAAGAGGAATAAACATCATGAATGAAAAATAAAGCTAGCACTTCATCTCTTATAGGAGGATTTTGGAAATCCCTTAAAATAATTAACAAGCAAATGACAAATTCTTGATTTAATCAATTACTATTTTTATTAAGGCGAAACAAACAATAGTAACTATTTTTCCAACATAAGAGAAATAATTCTTTATGCTAAAAATAAATATATCCACCAACAATGAATTTAAACATGACATGAGTACATCCTTTGAGCAAAGATCAAAACTTTATACAAAATAATAAAAAAATAAAGCTAAAAGGCAAAATAATCAATATTAACTATTCTTTTCAACATAAAGAAAACAACTTTACATGCTAAAACAAACATATCTACCAACAATGAGTTTAGTCAAGATATGAGTACATCTTTTACGCAAAGATTAAAACTTTCTCTATAATAATCAAAGAATAAAGTCAAAAAGGAGAAACAATCAATATTAACTATTCTTTTCAACATAAATGAAACAACTTTACATGGTAAACATAAATATATCTGCCAACAATGAATTTAAACTAAATATAAGTACATCTTTTAAGCAAAGATTGAAACTTTATCTATAATAATCAAAGAATAAAGTCAAAAAGGCATGTACAATTATTGCTAGCTCATTTTTATACCATTAACATGAAAATAACCATAATATTTATACCACTACGTCCTATGGCTTTCAAGGCTATTTACAATAAACAATCCCAGCAAATAAAATTATAACTACGAACTACGAAGAATAGAAAGATGAAGAATAAAACTAAAAAAAAAAGGTGTGTTTACCTTTTGGGGGGCAGCAAAACGAGACTACGAGTTTCGTTGAAATCAACCACCACAGAAAAATATTGCCGGCAACTCAAAAATTTTGATTAGCCGACCCACTCTATGAAACAAAAAAATTTTACTAAATAAAAATAATTATTTTGCTCAAAAGGATTTTTTTTCACCTTTCTAGCTTTTTGTTTTTAACTTTTTTCCCCTTTTTTTCTACAAAGTAGTAGTAGTATTTATAGGAAAGAATAAATTTTTTTCCCTTTTCTCCACCAATGTGGGAGAAAAATATTTATAGGAAAGGATGAGGATTTATTTTTTGTCAAACACATATTTATTCAAATAAATTATTTTTAAGAGTCAATTAGGTTTTAAATTAAGATTGTAACCATTTAAATTTATTTTCAAGAATAATCTTTAATTAAAATCCGATCCATGGAATAAATATTTAACTAATTAAATTATATAATCTCGTATAATTGAACACGATAATATACAATCGCTACTTAAAAAGATAAAATTACCTATAAATATATTTTTAAAAAAATTATTCGGATGAAATAAATATTTTAATTTTATTAAAAATCAAAGAAACTCAGGATTAAATTTAGTTGTGGAGGGCAAAAATTAGGTTTCAACAATAGTATTTATTAATGATATTCTAACATATTCTCCTAGCCAGAAAGAACATGAGAATCATCTGAGGATTGTATCGCGAACATTGCGAGAGCATAAACTTTATGCTACGTTCTCAAAGTGCGAATTTTTGATAGACTTAGTTGTATTTCTAGGGCATGTTATTTTCAATGATGGAATTATAATGGAATTCAAAAAGATAAAAGCAGTGAAGAAATGTCCTAGACCTAATTCTCCTAAAGAAGTTCGCAACTTTGTGGGTTTGGAAAATTACTATAGGCATTTTATGCCGGATTTCTCAAGAATATCAGCTCCATTGACCAAGTTGACACAAGAAAGTGTGCAAGTTCCAGTGGACAGAAGATTGTGAGTAGAGATTTCAAAAACTTAAAACATGTTTGACCATCGCACCATTATTAGCTTTACCATAAAAATCTAAAGGATTTAAGGTATTCTGTGATGCTTCGAAGGTAAAATTAGAATGTATTCACATGAAACATGATCATGTTATAGCCTATGTTTTGATACATTGAAAAAGCATGAGAAAAACTATCCTACACATAATTTTGAGGTGGTCGTAATTGAATTTGCTCTTAAAATTTGGTGGCATTACTTATAAGGTAAAACTTCTGAGATTTATACTAATCATAAGAGCTTGAATTACGTTTTCCAGTAAAGAGATCTAAATATTTAACAGCTCCAGTTGACGAAACTATTCAAGGATTATAATTGTGTTATTTGGTATTATTCGAGAAAAATAATGTTGTGGCTAATGCTTTGAGCAGAAAATCTCTGGGTAGTTTGGCACGTATAGCGCTTAGAAAGACAATTGGCGAAGGATTTGCAGAAACTTGCAGGATTATGCATCAGAGTTTGTGTGGGAAATTTAGAGTCATTATTGGCGTGTGTACAAGATTAATCTTTTATGGTAGAGCGCATCAAGGCCACTCAAGTTGAGGTTGTGTAGTTGTGAAACTATCATGATGGGGTTTTAGACGACCAGAGTAAGATGATGAGTGTTGAATGAATGGTATTCTTTAATACTAGATGTAGAAGGGTTGAGACGTGCCATTCTTAAAGAAGCTCACAATTCCAAATATACCATTCACCCGGGCTCCACAAAGATTACTATGACTTAAAGCAATTGTATTGGTGAGAAGGTTTGAAGAAAGATGTTTCTAATTTTCTTTCAAATTGTTTGACTTGTTAGCAAGTTAAAGCCGAGCATTAGGGACCCGAAGGATTACAACAAGTGATCAGGATTTTAGATTAGAAATGAAAAAGAGTTACCATGAATTTTGTAATTGGGATACCACGAATCATAAAAAGGTTATGACTCTGTATGGGTAATTATAGACCGACTTACTAAATCAGCACACTTCTTGCCAGTAAATACTCTATGTGGTAGAGTAAAATATGTTGAGTTATTTATGGATGAAATTTTTTGAATTCAAGGGATTCCACTATCCATTATTTCTTATAGAGGATCACAATTCACTTTGCATATTTAGATATCTTTCCAAGAAGTAGTAGGTACCCAAGTAGATCTTAGTAATTCATTTCTTATACATACAGACATGTAGTTTGATCATACCATATGAATTATGAAGGATATGTTGAGAGCATGCATTCTTAATTTTAGAGGTAATTGAGATACTTACATACCCTTAGTTGGATTTTCTTACAATAATAGTTTTCAGTCACATATTTAGATGGCTTCATATGAAGCCTTATATGGCAGTCAATGTCGCTCTACTATTGGGTGGTTTGAAATTGGAGAAGCTGAGATATTGGGACCAAATCTGGTATTAGAATTTATGGACAAGGTCCAATTAATCAGGCAGAAGTTGCTTACAACTCAAAGTAGATAGAAGTCTTATGCAGATAAAAAGAGAAGAGATTTAGTGTTTGTAGTTTGGGATAAGGTTTATCTACAAGTCTCCCTATGAAAAGTGAGATGCGGTTTGGGAAGAGAGGTAAATTGAGCCCGAGATATATAGGACCATATGAGATACTTAATCGGGTAGGAAGTTTGGCATATCATTTGAAACTTTCTCTTAAATTTTTTTTCATCCATCTGGTGTTTCATATCTCCATCTTATAAAAATATGTGTCAGATTTCTCTTGTGTGCTCGAAGCACTAACTTTGCAGCTAGATTAGGATTTTACGTATGAGGAGGAACCAGGGGATATTATCGACAGACAGGTAAGAAAGTAACGATCAAGGGTTTTTCAGTTTGTGAAAGTCATATGGAGAAACCATGTTGTTGAAGAATCTGTGTCAGAAAATGATTTGTGAGTCAATATCCTTATTTGTTTCGGTCTACTAGTATAAACTGCCTTAAATTTAGGGATCAAATTTTATAAGGTGAGAAGAAGGTAATACCCCATATTAAGTTATGGATAATTTGGTAACTAAAAGAAATAGAATAAAAGGGATTTTCTATCAATTCTAAAAGAGGAATAAAAGAATACGTCATAGGTAAATAGGCTTTATCCCATGAGTAATCTGCAACTTGAGGGAAAGAGAGGCTTTAGGGTCAAAGGGAGAAAAAATAAGTAGTAGTCATTTAAAAAAAATCAATCAACTACTTTTGAAAGAAGCATAATACTACGAGGGTCCAACGTTTTGTTGTGCTACGGGAGGAGCACAAAGCTAACTCAACTATTGAGAAAAATAGTTGAAGAGAAATAGAAGAGCAAGGTAAATGTCATACTTACATTATAGATTTAATGTGTATGTTTTATGTCTATAAATTAGGGTTGAGAGTTTAAGAGATAAGGGGTTAAGAGATGGAGAAAATCTATCAAATTCGGCTTAACCAAAGAATAGTATATGGGCAGCAAGGATATTTTGGTTTTAACCGTGAAAAAAATCAATTATAAGGTGAAATTTCAAGAGTTGGATAGTTTAAAGTAGTCATATTTTAGCCTAAACAACAGAATTAGCACAAGATTATTATGGTGTAATTATATATTCGATCGACTAAGTCATACGAATTATTTGAGGTAACAAGTTTGGTATTCCGACAAGTATATTGTGAACAGTAACCTTAGCATAATTTATATTTTCGTAACTTGCATAGATTATACATTATTATTAAGAACGATATTACTGAATGCTTTGAAATTGCACATGGGACAAGTTTTTACCTGATATGATGCTAAAATAGTTATTTGAGATGTGTTCGCTAGTTTAATGTTTTACTATTTTAAGACAAGTTATAGAGTTACTCGAGATATGATTTTGTTACAGTATAGATTCTTATTCTTATGCTTACTTTGGAAGTAATTATTTTAATAATTGCTTTGTTATATTTTGATAGACTATTTGCTACAAGTGAATATTATTTACAAAGAAAAGTATAAATGGAAGTAAACCTTGATTTGGAACTCATAGGTTACGACAGGTTCGTTAGACCTGTTGCACTTTGTATTTACAGATTACCAATACATACCATGCTAGTGGGAAGGTATAACTAGCATGCAGTTATAGATTTCCCTCAAGTAAGGACCTATCGATATGTATTGTTGACTCCTTTATGAGAGGTCCACGGATATTGATTTTCTTGAAGAATAAAGTCACACGATTACATGATTCATTCTTGAAAACCTTTCATATAATAAATATTTGATATGATATAGTATTTTATCAAGATTATTATCAAACAATTAATAGATTTTTCTTACATGGAACAAATAAGATTGATTATTATATTGTAGTTTCCTAGAAGGGCATGTATTACATGATATTTTTTTATTATCATAGTTATATGGTTTTTGAGTTGACCCATTGAAATAGTTGTGTTCAAATTTTATTACACATTGAGCTAGCATCTCATTCCTCACTATTTTTTCTGAGAACGCAGGTGATGGTGAGGATTTAGTTAGATAGAGCATTATGTTGACATATTTATGGGAGCCCTGCACTTGTTTACGAGCGCAACAAGTTCATTTCTTAATGGTGGCCTATTATTTGAACTCTTAGAGTTACTCATTAGTCTTTTCCTTTATCAAAGTCATGAGTATTCTTTCGTTATTATAGACTTGTGGATTATTTGACTTTTTCTCATATTCTGGAGACGGATTTTGTATTGTTACTTTGTGGTGAATGGGTGGTTGATGATATTGGTAAATTGTTTGGGTGATTTTGGTTGTTGAGTTGTTGATTGAGACTAGGAAATTTTTGCATAGGCCCAAAAACAGAAAAAGTTTGTCCGCTTTTCTATAGAATACTAATGAGTCTTGCTTTGGAGTTCTAACTTTCTTAGCATCGGTCATGGTCCAATTTTGAATCACGACAGTCTTTCGACATGTTAGTTAATTGTCAATAAATTTCAATGTAAGGATATTTTTCGTCATCTAACTGTGTTGTGTAGATATTATTTTACCATATGTCTTGCATCCTGCACTTGAAATAAACACGTAGAACTTCAATTGGCTTCTTCAGATAACTTACACCTTTATCGCTTCTTTCTTTTATAGTTTTTTCTTTTTATTCTCTATTGTAGAAATGTATATCAACCGAGTTCAAAATTTTCAATTCTTTATTATTATCTTTTTATGGGTTGTGGGTTGGGATTTATCTCCATCCTCAATCGATATGTCTGAAAGAAAAAAAAAAGAAAATGAATAATGAATAGAATTACTTGAAAAATCTATTGATTTAATTATCTTCTCTCTTTTCTGTTTTGGGCACACACTTTTCCCTAAATTTATGGCTCCAATTTTATAAACCAAGCAAAAAATATATTGATCATTTTGTGGGTTTTACGAAGATGAAGCTTGTTGTCGATTTATCAGCACCATCATTAGATTATAATTTCATCTATTACATCTGTGCTATATTTACATCTTTCACTGCATCTTTATTTCCCTTTTGGTTCTTCACTAATCTGACTTTGTTTATCTGTTTGAAGGGACGAATTTGAAACTTTTCTCATACGACGAAATAATTTAGGTTATTTTTCTCAATTAATTTTTGATTATTTTTTTAATTAATGAAGTAACCTAACTTCTAATCATGTTCTTGATTTGGAAGGGTTTTCGTTGTAAAATAAATTTCATCGAGTATTATTGATTTTTTTTAATAAAATTATTTTATTTACCTATGTTGATGAATCGTATGGGAAGAGGTTAAGAGATCCAAGGAAAGATTATCTTTTATGGCTTTGATATGGTCACAAGCTTCAATGTTAGAATATGAAGTTGAACAGGGAGATGAAGAATTGTTAAAGGAAAGCGATGACTATGGTGATAGGCTGATGTTATCACTTTAAGCTCATAAGCATTTCATTTGTTTGATTTCCCGAGCTGTACAAGTTTAATGTTATGATCATCTTTTTCTACTTAGATTTTTTTCAGTTGATGTGCTATTAATATTCCCTCTGCCTACAAATTTTCTTAGTCAAATGCTCTTTCTTTTTGGTGAGATAGCTGATTATATTGTTTGAATGTTTTAATATTTTAGATTAAAGCTTTGTATTTTACCTGAAAAGAAACAGGATCTTGTTAATTCATATACCGCCAGTAGGGGCGAAACTACAGTACCCGAGGGTTCAGGCAAATCCAATAGATTTTACGTAGACCTTATATTTATAATACTAAATTCTAAATATATGTATATAATTATATAGTACGAGCCCATTGACAAATATTGTTGCTTGGCCTAATGATAGATCGGCCACTATTAAACCCTTTCTTCTACTGCAAACGTGAGTCTGAACCCCACTAGCAACATATATTATTTTTTTATGCTTCTTTTTATTCAGAATCTACATATTTCAAATTCTGATTCCGTCTCTGACTGGCAGATTGTAATGTTTAAATAAAACAAACTATTAAGAGGATATGAGTTCATTATGCTAAGCATATACTCAGTGAAATGTTTTGAATTACAATTTTAAGCTCTTTTATGAAGATGATGAAATTGGCTACTCCTAATGAGGTTTTGAATAGAAATGACATTACACCATTCAGTGTTTTACTTTCACATATATCTGCAAAAATATATATATTTGTTCATTCTATCGGTTTATGTGCAAAGTATGTTTGACCTTTATTCTGCGCATTAAAAAAGTTTTTTCCCCCTCTCATTAAAGAATTGATAAACGTCAAATTGCCAAGTAACAAATATACTTTTCAACCTTATAGTTACTCTCTCGAAAGCAAAAATCAAACTCCTCATTTTTAAAAAGTCAAATTTATAGCTTTTTTTAGTTCATATTTTTTTTCTTTTTTAAAAAGTGCATTATTTATATTTGAAATAATTTTAACTTTATTATTCAATAAATGGGCAATTAGCCCTTTCGTTTAACCAAAAGAAAATAACTTAAATTATTTTATTTTATTTTATTAAGGATCTTGTGCATTGAAATCTAGAGTTGTTGATTCAAATATGTTGATACAAAGCTCTTTTTTCTGAGATAAAATCCCCTAATGTGTAAAATAATAAAAAGAACATATATTATTATTTAGTAAAATTAAGCTACATAAATTTAAATTTAAATATTATATTTAGTTAAATATAATAAGCATGTAAATTTAAATGAAAGACGTATAAGCTTTGTAAATTTTCACCTTTCTTTTCGTGATGTCTATCTTAATAATAAAGAAAATAATTCAATATTTTCTCTTATTACATAAGAGTGCGAGTCGATGTGCCTGCTTCAGCTGCTTGCTCCATAATTTTATTATATTATCCCTAATTAATTATTATAAATATTTACATATTAAAAAACCAATAATATTTAATAAAAAATAAAATAAATATTTATGAGATATCTGTTTCAGCTGCTTCAATCATAATTTTACTAAATGTCATCCTAATTAATTATTATAATTTATCTAAATATTAAAAAAATATATATATATATATGATAAAAAAAGGTAAATAGATATAAAATGAAAAGTTAACTCTTGATGTTACCATTTGTAAGGGGTGCGGATAACTAGATTATAAAATAGATTTATTATGTATCTAATGAATCTATTCTTTTTTGTGCGTGGATATTTCTTAGATTTTGTTTCAATATTTTTTAATGATTTATTCTTTTCGTAAGATGTATTCATTAATTTGTTTGGTTTATTATTTTATCCTGTAGTAACTGCGGAGTTACAAATTTCTGTATGATAATTTATCCTAACTACTGTATATCTAATTCTAGATTTTCTATGTTATTTATTATCTTGTGTTGTTCTTCTCGTAGTGAGTTTTTTAAATTATATAAACTATCACATGTACTTTTTTCTAAATTTTCTAAGGTTTCTTCTATCCATATTAACTTTTCATTTAGATTTTTCATTATTTTTCTAATTCGGTTTCTATAATTAATTTCATTATTTAGATTATCTTGGTTTTCTCTAGTTTTTCTAATATATTCTAACATCCTTGATCTGAATAATATCCTTCTGGTAAATTTCTTCGTATAACTGTTCTAGCCAATTTATGGTTTCGATTTCATAGTCTATTACTTTTTCTACTATTATTTTCTTAATATCTATAATTTCTATATCTTTAAGTATATATAAGATTAAAACTTTAAGATAGTCTAAATGATCTATTTTCTAAAATTGATATTTTATAGTTGTTTTTTTAGCCTTAGTAGTTTTTGCATATTTTTATTAAGAGATTTATTTTTATTTTCCATGTATTTGTCTATATTTGTTTTCATCCGTTTTTCTAGTAATTGTATATTTCGCATATCTTTTTCTAAAAATTTTACGTAATTTATCATGATAAGTATTTATAAGAGTAGTTAGGTAGGCATGGTATATAATTTACTCTAGCCATGTAATATTCACCAAATGCTTTTTCCAATATGATTTTTCTTATATCTGCTACTTTTATATCTCTAAGTGCATACAAAATAAGTATTTTAAATTTATCTACCATCACATCAGATAAATTATCATTCATTTTCATAAAATTGCTTTTTTTCAAAATATTCCCTTCAACCATGTACATAACAAAATACGGTCATCTCAGATTACTATATACTAGATTATTCTTAAATAACATGTTATTCGGTCACTATTAGCATGGTAATTTGGATACTTTTTCCCTTAAACAGCGCCTCTACTCTGGTTACTCCCCGCCACGGCTTCTTGCCTCATTGGTTTCACCTTTAGGATGGCATAGTTCTTAGGGATTTTTCTCCATTTTCACTTTGCTAATAAACTTCTTAACATATTATTCTTCGAATAATTCTACTATAAAGTAACTAATATGAATTTATTTTATCATATCATGATTGTTGGGAACTATGAATTTAGCTACTCATAATCATAAATAGATATACCTGTTCGGGTAGCTTTGATATTTCTGAAGTTTGTTTCTCCATAGCTTTTTCCATTGAAGTATGTATGTTTTTTAATAAACTGAGTAAAATATTTGTTATGGAATGGAAAGAGTATTTGCTTTAACGTGAGAAGGCTTGCTTTGCAATGCCTTCAGTTCTTCTTTATTTATAGAACGAACTTTACAAAATTTTACAATTCAAAACATGTTTTCTGAACAAAAGATAAAAACAAAAAGGCTAAAAAACAAAAAAGACTCAAAAGTCCTAAAGGCTATCAAAAGGCTATTTACCTAGGCTATAAAAAGTCTTCACCAAAATAGTAACTTACAATAATTTACGTAAATAAAATCTATACAATGAATATCTTGTCTCCATTGATTTTGTCGTATGTGCTATATCTCCATTATTGCTTCTTATCTTCCAGCTGTCATCTTGTCTTCTTGATTTTTTTTTTATTCTAGATGTACTTCTGGAATAATATTATCTTCTCCATTACACCTCGAACATTGGTGATCTGGATATTTATATCCAATTATTTTACAATATCTTGTTAGTAGTCCGTCTGAAATAAATCCTTTTTTAATAGCTCTTGCGGTAGATTGTTTCTCTGGGTTGAGTAGCGTCACTATCCATTGTCTGACATCCTCCATATCTGTTGGTTGTAGCTCTTTTGAATTTGAGTAAATCATTTGGTGATCTCTCGAATAGTAGCTCCATATTGGGTTTCCATTAGTATAATTATTTGCTAGTTCTTGTATAATCGTAGCTAGTCCGATAAGTATTTTATTTGCGTAGAACTTGGGTATCTCGATTCTAGGTATCTCCGGTTGCTGCTCAATATCTTCTGGTTTAATCATATCTCTAGTTAGTCCTATCTTTACGACCTGTATAACTGGTTTTATCTCGTCATGTAATATCTCTGCGGGTGCAGTATAACATTTTATATAAAATAGAGTGCCTTTTGTTATTCTTTTATAAGTAGTGAATATCTTGTATAATTCTTCCATGGCTATCAATTCTTCTCCGTCTTGGGTGTATATGGTGTTTAGTAGTCCATAGTCAAAACAGGTTTTTACTAAGCTTGGGTTAGTTTTTGGTAGTGCGATTAGCTTGTTATATCCTTGTAATTTTTGGGTTATATAGTTGGTGTTTGGTTCGTTGATGTTTGTAGCTTTGGGGTTATGGTTTAGAAACATTTGTACTCTATACATGTTTTCTATATATTTCTGGGCTGTATAATTGTAAACTTTTTTGTCTTGGTTTAGGCTATCTCGGTATGTGTTAACTTGTGGGGGTATGAATAAATGGTATTTTTGTGTTTTTGGTGTAAATGATTTTTTTAAATATTATATTCATGTTCATGTTTTGGTATCTTGGTCGACTAACTCCTTTGCTTGTACCTGCAGAAGTAGATTGATAAATGTTATGGATTTTATGGCGTGTCCCAACGTCTCCTTCTAGCTCTAGAATTTTATTGTCTTCCGATCGACATAGCTCTGCACACTGCTGAGTTAGCTGATTTATAGCTATAGACTTCAGTTTATCTTCATTAGTCTTTAGCTTTTCTATATCAGTACCCATACTGTCCACTTTCAATGAAAGTGTAGTTAGGGTATTAAGTATTTTTTCTAGAGTATCTTCTTCTATAATTTCAGTCTGTGTAGCTTTGTCTTTATATGTAATCTGCAATAACATTTTTGTTAGTACTAATTACTTCAATTATAAATGTGAAATTTAATATATTTAAAACTAGTCTCCGGATCTCTTTCGTTGTAACTGAATTTTGTATTTTCTTTGTTAACCACCAGCGTACCTGTGTATTATCTGTTCGCACAATAAATTTGTTATATACAATATATGGCTCAAACGCTAACAAACATTTATATAATGAACATAATTCTTTCCTATTTATTTCCCATTTTATTTTTGTCTCATTGAACGTACCTGAGTAGTATCTACAATGGTGTTCTATTTTTTCTGCTTCATATCGAAATTTAAGTACTCCTCCGTAACTATATTCACTAGCATCTGCTTCTACTATGTATATAAATTTTCTATTTTCATCTGGAAATTGTAATTTTGGTAATTCTTTACAAAGTAATTTTATTTTTTGAACTTGTTTTTTATCTTCTTCATTATAGTTATATTCTATATCCTTTTTTAATTTTTCTGTAGTGGTTTTAAGTTTTCTGCTAATTTTGGAATATATTCTCTTACTTGGTTTACTAATCCTAAAAATGATTGTAATTTCTTTTTTGTATCTAATTCTTCTTTTGAATTTATTGTTTTTGTACTATATGTTGTTGCATTTTTACTCCACTTTTATCTATTTGTATTCCTAGAAATTCTATCTGGTTTTTCATAATTTCAGCTTTCTTTTCACTTAGACTTATTCCCGATTTTTCTATTATATCTGTAAACTGTTCCAATAATTTTATATGTTCTTCTTTAGTTTTTGTATATAATAATATATCATCTATGTATACTATACAATTAGATAATTGTTTAAAATAATTATCCATAAAATGTTGATATCTACCTGGTGCATTTTTATATCCAAATGGTAATACATTCCATTCATAAAATCCTTGTGGTACCGTAAATGCGGTTAATTCTTTAGATTCTTCTTTTAACTTTAGATGGTAAAATCCTGATTTACAATCGAATTTGCTAAAATAATTATATCCTTGTATTTGTCTTATTTTTAATATCTTATTTGGTATTGGATAATTATATGTTATAGTTTTTGCATTTAAGTTTCTATAATCAATAACCATCCTACTTTTTCCTCTTTTTTGTTCACTATGTTTATTTACTATAAATGCTGGACTATTATGTTTACTATTACTTTTTTGTATATATTGTTTTTCTAATAATTCATCTATATGCATTTTAAATTCTTTAAAATCGTCAAAATTATAGGTTAATGGTTTTGGGGTTATTATGCTATTTTTATCTATTAATTCAATTTTTATGGTAGTTTTATGTTTTTCCCATCCTTTTAATGATCTTCACTATATAATTGTTCTATTTTTTTTTTAACTATTTCTATCTTATTTATTGAAAATATAGTTATTTCTGTTTTATTTATCGAAAATACTACTAGTTCTATTGTATCTTCAGTGCTTTTTATATTTTCTAATTTTTGTGCAATTTTTTCACTTCCTTTTATCCAATCAGTTTTCTTTCTTATTTTATTATTAACTCTTTTTGCTCTTACTTTTTGTTTACATGGTGTTGTAAACCACCAGTCGTTTCTAGTTATTATATGTGGGTATAGTTTATTTAAAAATGGCATTCCTAAAAGTATATCTTTTGACGTTAGTTCATAATTATAAATTTCTTCTATTTTTAATATCTTATCCCATATTTGTACTTTTACATTCCTAGCTTTAGAAGTAATTAAGCTTCCTTCATTGTTAAATCCTTTAACTATTATTGGTGTTTTTAATTTATCCCATTTGTTTTCTGGTAAGCAATTATATCTACATAAATTAGCTTCTGCTCATGTATCTATCATAGGCGTATAATATCTACTGTAATATCCTTCCACTATTATCTTCATTAATACATATATTTTCATTTTTTTGTTAAGGCTCTTTTTAAGAATAATTTTTCTTTATTATATGTTAAGGTTAATTGTGTATGTTCTATATTATATGGTTTTACTTGTTCTAACCATTTTATTCCTAATATTATATCTGTTTTTTGTATTTCTTCTTTTACTTCAAATTCTATTTTTATTTTTCTAACTCCTATTATTATTTCTTTTTCTGCTATGTTTTTATTATTTATTAAACTTCTTGGTAGATCTGGGCACATATCATTATCAGTTTTTATTTCTTCATTTTTTACTAGATATTTTGCTATATAATTTTCTTCCTGCCCTGTATTTAAGAGTATTAAATATTCTTTTTCATTTATTTTTCCTGTTATGTAAAATTGGTTTAAATTACTTATTGAATTTGTCTCATAACTTGTTCTTTTTTATGAGCTTGATGATTCTGGTTTTTCATTAGCTATTCTTTTTGTTGTACTTATTCTATCATTTACTATTTCTAAATTTTCTTCTATATCTATGTCTCTATAGCTATAATCATTACAATCTATTGTTTTTACAATTTGTTCGAATGGGCTTTCTATACATATCTTGTTAATCTTATTTTTTCCTGTTATTTTATGTTTTGTTGTTAATACATATAGATTTTTGCATCTTGCTGTAAATATTTTACTTCCTGGGGTTAATTCTATTCCTGATATCTTCCAATATAATGCTAGTGATTTATCTATATTTCTATCTGTTACCGCTACTGAATAGTTTGCACTTATTATGAATTTGAATTTTTGGTATATTAAATTTCCTTTTACGGAAGTTATTATGCTTTTTTCTATAGGTTTTATAATTCTATCATCTGCTAGATATAATTCTATCGGTGTATCTATTCCTTCTCTAAAACATGCTTTTATTAATATTTCTGTACCTCCAAGGTGTACATATTTTATTGGATCTCCTTTATTTTTTTATATCATTTATCTCTTTATTAATTATTCTTTTTGTTACTAGTGGTATTCTAGCTTTACCTTTTGCATATCTACAGTCTATTACATGTTCTTTTTGGCATAATATTCGTCTTTTTTTCTAATAAAAATATTTTTTATTGTTGGTATTTTAAATATTTTTTCAACACTTAAATCTAATTCTTTTCCTTTTATTTCATCAAATATATTACTGTCAAATATTATTTTTTGTTCCGTTCCTTCATCATTTAAATATTCTTCCTTTGTTATTATTTTTATATCTTCTTCAGTCATTTGATTCATCTATTTCACTATCTATTTCAGTATCTATTTCGTTTTCTGAAATTTCATATATACTATCCTCACTTTCTAATTCGTAATCTATATAATCTATCTGCATATATTCTGTATTATCTATTTTTATTTCTGATATTTGTTTATTTTTCAGATTTTTAGGTAATTTACAATCTCTAGCTAAATGTCCTAACTTTCCACAATTATAACAAGTACATGCTTTTATAGATTTCTTCTTGCTATATGGTCTTTTATTTTTATAATTTTTTACATAATATCTTTTTCTTGGTTTCTTGTATTTGTATTTTGATTTTTTATATTTCTTATATTTCTTATGTCTTTTTCTTTTCTTATAATATCTTTCTTCACATCCAAATTGAGGTGCTATTTTATTTTTGCAACATGCTAAATTTCTTATTAATGTTTTTTCCATTTTTAATTCTTCTCTATATTTTTCACATAAGTTTCTATACCATTGTTGTAAAAAATTTATTCTTGCTCTTAACGTATCTACTATTTTTGCTTCTTCCCAACTTTTTATTATCTTTGAACTAAATGGTTCAGGTAATTTATTAAAATATAATTTTCTTATTTCCTTACTTTCTTCTATACTATATGATCCTTTATAATAATATTCTTTAAATGCGCAAGTATATTCGTCTATATAACACATGTTACATATTGTTAATTTTAACATTAAATTTCTATTTGTATCTTTTTCTTCATCTTGTTCTTCTTCTATTGTTGTCATACTACCAAATTCATCTTTTATAGTTGTTTCATACTTTTTTAATAATTCAATAGGTGTTAGTCTAGTTGTTGTTGATGATGTTCCTTCTATAGGTTTACTAGCTCTTAATACTTTCTTTCTATTTTCAGTTAAATTTGAAAACCATAGTTTTACTGATCCTATTAGTATTCTTTCTATATATTCTGGTGCATCTGTTATGTTTATATTATTATCTAATAATTATTTTGTCATATATCCTATCCATAATTGTATTATTTTTTCTGTGTCTATTACACAGTCTAGGTCTAAAAAGTTATAATTTTTATTAACTATTTGTTTTAGTGTCCATTTGTCATATTCATTGTATCTTTTAAATTTACTTTTATAATATATAGGTTTTCTTATTTCTGTTGTTTTAGGTATTATATTGTCATCTTCTTTTTTATCAAGAGTATTTATTTCTGTGTTGGTATTTTCTAAGTTTTCTTCATTAATTATTTCTTGTTTTTTCGTTAATTTCTAAAAATTTTATACTTGTTAATATTTCCGTATATGTTTCACTATCTTCTGAATCATAATTATCTGTCTCTTCAACGTCTATATTATTTATCTCTAATTTTTCTTTAAATTGATTTATCTCGTTTAGTAATTTTTGTTCTCTATCTTTTTCTTCTTTTTCTTTTTGTCTTTGTTTATACAGATCTTTTAATATTTGTAGTTCTTTTTCGAATTCAGCAATTCTACTATTTTTAGTTTCTTCTATTTTTGGTATTTCTTCCGTAGTTTGTTGTTTAATTTTTTCTATTTCTTTTTTTCTATCTATTTCTTCATTCTTTTTTTCTATTCTTACCATTGCTGTCAATTTATCTTCTAATTTTAATTCTTCTTTTTCTAACATTAGATATAAATGCTCACCTATTTTCTTATATCTTCTTTCTTTATTAGAAAATACTATTTTTATTTTTAATCCTTCGTGATTTTCATATATTTTTTCATCTATTATAAATTCTTCTTTGTTCATTTTATTGTGAATAGTTCATGTTGATATATATATTCTAAACTATCTATTTGTGATTCTAATTTTGATATTTCATCTTTTTGTGTATTTATTGAGTTTTTACTAACTCCGACAAATATATTATAATGTAGTCTTTCTATTCTTATTTTTAATTCTTTACGTTTTTCAGAAATAAATTATTTTAATTCTTTGCATTTTTGTTCTTTATTCATTTAAATCATTTTTATAATATCTTGGGGGATATCTAAATCTAATTTTATCATAATTAGGTGGTATGTGTCTCATTCTTCTAGATTTTAAATGGATTATTAATTTTTCTTCAATACTAGATATTAATGTAATTAGATAGGCTAATCTTTGTGGATTTTCTTTTATTTTATTTAGACTTATATATTCTGAATAATTTCTAACTAAAGATTCTTTAATTTTTCTAAAAACTTCTCTATTTTTAAATGGTCTTCTCATAATTAATTTAATAAATATATATAAATTCTAATAACTCTAACATATATAATTCTAACATAATTTTATAATTCAGTTATCCGCACCCCCTACAAATGGTATCAGAGCCCAGTAATTTAAAAAGTACACCAGTGAAATATATGTTAGAATTATATATGTTAGAGTTATTAGAATTTATATATATTTATTAAATTAATTATGAGAAGACCATTTAAAAATAGAGAAGCTTTTATAAAAATTAAAGAATCTTTAGTTAGAAATTATTCAGAATATATAAGTCTAAATAAAACAAAAGAAAATCCACAAAGATTAGCCTATCTAATTACATTAATATCTAGTATTGAAGAAAAATTAATAATCCATTTAAAATCTAGAAGAATGAGACACATACCACCTAATTATGATAAAATTAGATTTAGATATCCGCCAAGATATTATAAAAATGATTTAAATGAATAAAGAACAAAAATGCAAAGAATTAAAACAATTTATTTCTGAAAAACGTAAAGAATTAAAAATAAGAATAGAAAGACTACATTATAATATATTTGTCCGAGTTAGTAAAAACTCAATAAATACACAAAAAGATGAAATATCAAAATTAGAATCACAAATAGATAGTTTAGAATATATATATCAACATGAACTATTCACAATAAAATGAACAAAGAAGAATTTATAATAGATGAAAAAATATATGAAAATCACGAAGGATTAAAAATAAAAATAGTATTTTCTAATAAAGAAAGAAGATATAAGAAAATAGGTGAGCATTTATATCTAATGTTAGAAAAAGAAGAATTAAAATTAGAAGATAAATTGACAGCAATGGTAAGAATAGAAAAAAAGAATGAAGAAATAGATAGAAAAAAAGAAATAGAAAAAATTAAACAACAAACTACGGAAGAAATACCAAAAATAGAAGAAACTAAAAATAGTAGAATTGCTGAATTCGAAAAAGAACTACAAATATTAAAAGATCTGTATAAACAAAGACAAAAAGAAAAAGAAGAAAAAGATAGAGAACAAAAATTACTAAACGAGATAAATCAATTTAAAGAAAAATTAGAGATAAATAATATAGACGTTGAAGAGACAGATAATTATGATTCAGAAGATAGTGAAACATATACGGAAATATTAAAAAGTACAAAAAATTTAGAAATTAATGAAAAACAAGAAATAATTAATGAAGAAAACTTAGAAAAATACTAACACAGAAATAAATACTCTTGATAAAAAAGAAGATGGCAATATAATACCTAAAACAATAAAAATAAGAAAACCTATATATTATAAAAGTAAATTTAAAAGATACAATGAATATGACAAATGGACACTAAAACAAATAGTTAATAAAAATTATAACTTTTTAGACCTAGACTGTGTAATAGACACAGAAAAAATAATACAATTATGGATAAGATATATGACAAAACAATTATTAGATAATAATATAAACATAACAGATGCACCAGAATATATAGAAAGAACACTAATAGGATCAGTAAAACTATGGTTTTCAAATTTAACTGAAAATAGAAAGAAAGTATTAAGAGCTAGTAAACCTATAAAAGGAACATCATCAACAACAACTAGACTAACACCTATAGAATTATTAAAAAAGTATGAAACAACTATAAAAGATGAATTTAGTAGTATGACAACAATAGAAGAAGAACAAGATGAAGAAAAAGATACAAATAGAAATTTAATGTTAAAATTAACAATATGTAATATGTGTTATATAGACGAATATACTTGCGCATTTAAAGAATGTTATTATAAAGGAGTATATAGTATAGAAGAAAGTAAGGAAATAAGAAAATTATATTTTAATAAATTACCTGAACCATTTAGTTCAAAGATAATAAAAAGTTGGGAAGAAGCAAAAATAGTAGATACGTTATGAGCAAGAATAAATTTTTTACAACAATGGTATAGAAATTTATGTGAAAAATATAGAGAAGAACTAAAAATGGAAAAAAACATTAATAAGAAATTTAGCATGTTGCAAAAATAAAATAGCACCTCAATTTGGATGTGAAGAAAGATATTATAAGAAAAGAAAAAGACATAAGAAATATAAGAAATATAAAAAATCAAAATACAAATACAAGAAACCAAGAAAAAGATATTATGTAAAAAATTATAAAAATAAAAGACCATATAGAAAGAAGAAATCTATAAAAGAATGTACTTGTTATAATTGTGGAAAGTTACGACATTTAGCTAGAGATTGTAAATTACATAAAAATCCCAAAAATAAACAAATATCAGAAATAAAAATAGATAATACAGAATATATGCAGATAGAGTATATAGATTACGAATTAGAAAGTGAGGATAGTATATATGAAATTTCAGAAAACGAAACAGATACTGAAATAGATAGTGAAATAGACGAATCAAATGACTGAAGAAGATATAAAAATAATAACAAAGGAAGAATATTTAAATGATGAAGGAACGAAACAAAAAATAATATTTGACAGTAATATATTTGATGAAATAAAAGGAAAAGAATTAGATTTAAGTGTAGAAAAAATATTTAAAATACCAACAATAAAAAATATTTTACTAGGAAAAAAGACGAATATTATGCCAAAAAGAACATGTAATCGACTGTAGATATGCAAAAGGTAAAGCTAGTATACCACTAGTAACAAAAAGAATAATTAATAAAGAGATAAATGATATAAAAAGTAAAGGAGATCCAATAAAATATGTACACCTTGGAGGTACAGAAATATTAATAAAAACATGTTTTAGAGAATGAATAGATACACCGATAGAATTATATCTAGCAAATGATAGAATTATAAAACCTATAAAAAAAAGCATAATAACTGTCGTAAAAGGAAATTTAATATACCAAAAATTCAAATTCATAATAAGTGCAAACTATTCAGTAGCGGTAACAGATTGAAATATAGATAAATCACTAGTATTGTATTGGAAGATATCAGGAATGGAATTAACCCCAGGAAGTAAAATATTTACAGCAAGATGCAAAAATCTATATGTATTAACAACAAAACATAAAATAACAGGAAAAAATAAGATTAACAAGATATGTATAGAAAGCCCATTCGAACAAATTGTAAAAACAATAGATTATAATGATTATAGCTATAGAGACATAGATATAGAAGAAAATTTAGAAATAGTAAATGATAGAATAAGTACAACAAAAAGAATAGCTAATGAAAAACCAGAATCATCAAGCTCATAAAAAAGAACAAGTTATGAGACAAATTCAATAAGTAATTTAAACTAATATTACATAACAGGAAAAATAAATGAAAAAGAATATTTAATACTCTTAAATACAGGGCAGGAAGAAAATTATATAGCAAAATATCTAGTAAAAAATGAAGAAATAAAAACTGATAATGATATGTGCCCAGATCTACCAAGAAGTTTAATAAATAATAAAAACATAGCAGAAAAAAAAATAATAATAGGAGTTAGAAAAATAAAAATAGAATTTGAAGTAAAAGAAGAAATGCAAAAAGCAGATATAATATTAGGAATAAAATGATTAGAACAAGTAAAAACATATAATATAGAACATAGACAATTAACCTTAACATATAACAAAGAAAAATTATTCTTAAAAAGAGCTTTAACATAAAATGAAAATATATGTATTAATGAAAATAGTATTAGAAGGATATTACAGTAGATATTATACGCCTATGATAGATACAGGAGCAGAAGCTAATCTATGTAGACATAATTACTTACTAGATAGTAAATGGGATAAATTAAAAACACCAATAGTAGTTAAAGGATTTAATAATGAAGGAAGCTTAATTACTTATAAAGCTATGAATGTAAAAGTACAAATATAGGATAAGCTATTAACAATAAAAAAAATTTATAATTATGAACTAACATCAAAAGATATACTTTTAGGAATGCCATTTTTAAATAAACTATACCCACATATAATAACTAGAAATGACTGGTGGTTTACAACACCATGTAAACAAAAAGCAAGAGCAAAAAGAGTTAATAATAAAATAAGAAAGAAAACTGATTGGATAAAAGAAAGTGAAAAAAATACATAAAAATTAGAAAATATAAAAAACACTGAATATACAATAGAACTAGTAGTATTTTCAATAAATAAAACAGAAATAACTATATTTTCAATAAATAAGATAGAAATAATTAAGAAAAAATTAGAACAATTATATAGTGAAGATCCATTAAAAGGATGGGGAAAACATAAAACTACCATAAAAATTGAATTAATAGATAAAAATAGTATAATAACCCAAAAATCATTAACCTATAATTTTAACTATTTTAAAGAATTTAAAATGCATATAGATGAATTATTAGAAAAACAGTATATACAAAAAAGTAATAGTAAACATAATAGTCCAGCATTTATAGTAAATAAACATAGTGAACAAAAAAGAGGAAAAAGTAGGATGGTTATTGATTATAGAAACTTAAATGCAAAAACTATAACATATAATTATCCAATACCAAATAAGATATTAAAAATAAGACAAATACAATGATATAATTATTTTAGCAAATTCGATTGTAAATCAGGATTTTACCATCTAAAGTTAGAAGAAGAATCTAAAGAATTAACTGCATTTACGGTACCACAAGGATTTTATGAATGAAATGTATTACCATTTGGATATAAAAATGCACCAGGTAGATATCAACATTTTATGGATAATTATTTTAAACAATTATCTAATTGTATAGTATACATAGATGATATATTATTATATACAAAAACTAAAGAAGAACATATAAAATTATTGGAACAGTTTACAGATATAATAGAAAAATCGGGAATAAGTCTAAGTGAAAAGAAAGCTGAAATTATGAAAAACTAGATAGAATTTCTAGGAATACAAATAGATAAAAGTGGAGTAAAAATGCAACAACATATAGTACAAAAAATAATAAATTCAAAAGAAGAATTAGATACAAAAAAGAAATTACAATCATTTTTAGGATTAGTAAACCAAGTAAGAGAATATATTCCAAAATTAGCAGAGAACTTAAAACCACTACAGAAAAAAATAAAAAAGGATATAGAATATAACTATAATGAAGAAGATAAAAAACAAGTTCAAAAATAAAATTACTTTGTAAAGAATTACCAAAATTACAATTTTCAGATGAAAATAGAAAATTTATATACATAGTAGAAGCAGATGCTAGTGAATATAGTTACGGATGAGTACTTAAATATCGATATGAAGCAGAAAAAATAGAACACCATTGTAGATACTACTCAGGTACGTTCAATGAGACAGAAATAAAATGGGAGAATTATGTTCATTATATAAATGTTTGTTAGCATTTGAGCCATATATTGTATATAACAAATTTATTGTGCGAACAGATAATACACAGGTACGCTGGTGGTTAACAAAGAAAATACAAAATTCAGTTACAACGAAAGAGATTCGGAGACTAGTTTTAAATATATTAAATTTCACATTTATAATTGAAGTAATTAGTACTAACAAAAATGTTATTGCAGATTACATATAAAGACAAAGCTACACAGACTGAAATTATAGAAGAAGATACTCTAGAAAAAATACTTAATACCCTAACTACGCTTTCATTGAAAGTGGACAGTATGGGTACTGAGATAGAAAAGCTAAAGACTAATGAAGATAAACTGAAGTCTATAGCTGCAAATCAGCTAACTCAGCAGTGTGCAGAGCTATGTCGATCGGAAGACAATAAAATTCTAGAGCTAGAAGGAGACGTTGGGACACTCCATAAAACCCATAACATTTATCAATCTACTTCTGCAGGTACAAGCAAAGGAGTTAGTCGACCAAGATACCAAAACATGAACATGAATAAAATATTTGAAAAACCATTTACACCAAAAATACAAAAAGACCATTTATCCATACCCCCACAAGTTAACACACACCGAGATAGCCTAAACCAAGACAAAACAGTTTACAATTATACAACCCAGAAATATATAGAAAGCATCTATAGTGTACAAACGTTTCTAAACCATAACCCCAGAGCTACAAACATCAACGAACCAAACACCAACTATATAACCCAAAAATTACAAGGATATAACAAGCTAATCGCACTACCAAAAACTAACCCAAGCTTAGTAAAAACCTGTTTTGACTACGGACTACTAAACACCATATACACCCAAGACGGAGAAGAATTGACAGCCATGGAAGAATTATACAAGATATTCACTACTTATAAAAGAATAATGAAAGACACTCTATTTTATATAAAGTGTTATACTGCACCCGCAGAGATATTATATGACGAGATAAAACTAGTTATACAAGTCGTAAAGATAGGACTAACTAGAGATATGATTATACCAGAAGATATTGCGCAGCAACTGGAGATACCTAGAATCGAGATACCCGAGTTCTACGCAAATAAATGACTTATCGGACTAGCTACGATTATACAAGAACTAGCAAATAATTATACTAACGGAAACCCAATATGGAGCTACTATTCGAGAGATCACCAAATAATTTACTCAAATTCAAAAGAGCTACGACCAACAGATATGGAGGATGTCAGACAATGGATAATGGCGCTACTCCACCCAAAGAAACAATCCATCGCAAGAGCTATTAGAAAAGGATTTATTTCAGAAGGACTACTAACAAGATATTATAAAATAATTGGACAAAAATATCCAGATCACCAATGTTCGAGGTGTAATGGAGAAGATAATATTATTCCAGAAGTACATCTAGAATAGAAAAATAAAATCAAGAAGACAAGATGACAAGATGACAACTGGAAGATAAGAAGCAATAATGGAGATATAGCAGATACGACAAAATCAACGGAGACAAGATATCAAGATATTTGATCTTATTGTATAAATTTGTATAAATTTTAAGTACTTACGTAAAAGATAATAGGGTAGCATTATTGAGCATTAAATGTAGTTTGTATTTTAGACTTTTTAGGACCTAGGTAACTTTTTAGCCTTATAGGCTTTATGACTTTTTTGTTCTTTTTTAGTATTTAGTAAACATTGAAAAAACGTGTACACAAATGTAAAGGTTCTTTCTTTCGTTTTATAAATAAAGAAAGCAGAAGGCATTGCAAGGCAAGACTTCTCACGTTAAAGCAAATACTCTCTCCATTCCATAACAAATATTTTACTCAGTTAATTAAAAAACATACATACTTCAATGAAAAAAGCTATGGAGAAACAAACTTCAGAAATATCAAAGCTACCCGAACAGGTATATCTATTTATGATTATGAATAGCTAAATTCATAGTTCCCAACAATCATGATATGATAAAATAAATTCATATTAGTTACTTTATAGTAGAATTATTCGAAGAATAATATGTTAAGAAATTTATTAGCAAAGTGAAAATGGAGAAAAATTCCTAAGAACTATGCCATCCTAAAGGTGAAACCAATGAGGCAAGAAGCCGTGGCGGGGAGTAACCAGAGTAGAGGCGCTGTTTAAGGAAAAAAGTATCCAAATTACCATGCTAATAGTGATCGAAGAACATATTATTTAAGAATAATCTAGTATATAGTGATCTAAGATGACCATATTTTGTTATGTACATGGTTAAAAGGAATATTTTGAAAAAATAATTTTATGAAAATGAATGATAATTTATCTGATGTGATGGTAGATAAATTTAAAATACTTATTTTGTATGCACTTAGAGATATAAAAGTAGCAGATATAAGAAAAATCATATTGGAAAAAGCATTTGGTGAATATTACATGGCTAGAGTAAATTATATACCATGCCTATCTAACTACTCTTATAAATACTTATCATGATAAATTACGTAGAATTTTTAGAAAAAGATATGCGAAATATACAGTTACTAGAAAAACGGATAAAAACAAATATAGACAAATACATGGAAAATAAAAATAAATATCTTAATAAAGATATGAAAAAACAACTAAGGCTAAAACAAACAACTATAAAATATCAATTTTAGAAAATAGATCATTTAGACTATCTTAAAGTTTTAATCTTATATATACTTAAAGATATAGAAATTATAGATATTAAGAAAATAATATTAGAAAAAGTAATAGACTACGAAATTGAAACCATAAATTGGCTAGAACAGTTATACGAAGAAATTTACCCAGAAGGATATTATTCAGATCAAGGATGTTAGAATATATTAGAAAAACTAGAGAAAACCAAGATAATCTAAATAACGAAATTAATTATAGAAACCGAATTAGAAAAATAATGGAAAATCTAAAAGAAAAGTTAATATGGATAGAAAAAACCTTAGAAAATTTAGAAAAAAGTACATGTGATAGTTTATATAATTTAAAAAACTCACTACGAGAAGAACAACACAAGATAATAAATAACATAGAAAATCTAGAATTAGATATACAGTACAGTACAATTAGGATAAATTATTATATAGAAATTTATAACTCCGCAGTTACTATAGGATAAAATAATAAACCAAACACGCCTTCTATGAGGCCCAATTAATTTTTTTTCACAAGTATTTTTTATAATAATTTTGTTATATCACTTCTAATTAGTTGTTGTGAGTCATTTAAGACATGTTTGCTTCATTGCTTCAATCATTATTTTACTATATCACCTCTAATTAATTATTTTGGTCTAAACATTATGTCACTTAAATTGGAATATAAAGACTAGTTTTATAAATCACAATGATTAAAAACTTAGATTATTTAAAAAATGTAATTGACTATTAATGCCACAAAATTTTGGACAAGAGAATAATATATATTATTTGAATATTACATAAAAAATATTATCAAATAGTTAACAACTTAAAATATGTAAAAAAAATGTTATATATTTTTAAAAAATACGTAAAAAATATTATAAATTATAATAATTAACAACTTAAAAAATTTACAAGATATAAAATATTTGATTGACTCTCGAAATTATATCAATGCCACTTAAATTGAAATAGAAAAAAAGTACTATAAATCACAATAATTAAAAAATTAAATTATTTTAAAAATATAATTGACTATCCACGCCATAAAAATTTGGACAAGGTGAGTAGCATATATTATTTAAAAATTAAGAAAATATTATTAATTATAATAGTTAACAGCTTAAAACATCTAAAAACATATTAAAAGTATGATTGATTTGTGTCGCATAAATTGAGATCAAAGAATAACATATACTGATCTCGTGTATCTGAAAAACAGTAATATAGGCCCATCAAATTTTGTTTTTCCACTCTTGATTAATTTATACATTCGTAAAATTTAATGTTCATCGTGAATTAAATTTTTGAAATAAAATTATGTATTTGAATAATAAATCATAATTATTGATAATTCAATATATTTTAAGAATATATGTAAAAATTACTTTAAAAAATAAATTTATTTAAATTTTAAAATTCAAAAAATGTCACATTAATTAATATAATTAATATTATAATATTAATTTAGAATAGATGTTGAGCTTATGCTTTGCACGAGCTTCTTCTCACTAGTTTTCTAATAAGAGAAACTTTTTAATGATCTTACGAAAGTATTTAAAAGATCAATAAAAGAATCATTTCTTTAAATCTTTGTTTTTCTTCCAACGAACACGAAACACGTGTTATAATTTCTTATCCTTTTCATATTAATAAATCTTATTCTAGACTACACACACTTATATAAACTCTAATACATTCCTGAAACGTAATGTTGAGTATTAGTATAGATTTAATAATCAATAACTCATAGAAATAGACTTAATAAAATGCTGGCGAATTGTGTTTATCTGTCGCAAAGGTACAACGTTATTTGGTATTTACACAGAGTTAATAAATATTCTTTTAATTTCTTTTTGTTTGGTCCATAATAATTTAATATTTATTGAGGATTTATTTTCCTAAATTAACTTTATTCACTATACTTTTATGTAGTTAATTAATAATAAATGTAATATTTAAAAATAATAAATATCTCTTTATTTTTAAAATAAATAAATAAAAGATTTTTCTAAGTATAAGAGGCAAGAATTTTTTTCATTGAATTATGTAATAATAAATTAAAATAATTTGATATAAAACTAGATATAAATAATAGTACCCTTTAGTTTTCACCAGATTCAAATAAAAAAGATTCTTCTTCCATTTCAATTTATTTGATCTACTTTTCCTTTTAATCCGTTTTAAAGAATGATTTTTTTTTATAGCAATTTTATAATTTCAACTTTTTATATGACATGTTTAATATCACAAGGTTAAAGAATAGTTTAGTACATTTAACATATATTTGATTTAGTTACAGGATTGAATTTTTTTTCTTCTTAAATTTCGTATCAAGTTAAAGTAGGTCAAACAGATTGAAAGGAAGAAATAAAATTATTTACCGATCCTCAAATTCAATCAAATGGGAAATATATGAAGTTAATTGGAGTAGTCATCGTTGCTATTCCCTTTATTTCTCTTTATTTGCGCCATTTGTATTGTATTTATATTCTTAAATACTTGCCCCTTTAATATTTTAGGAATAATTTGAATACAATTTTTCTATTATGTCCTTATTAATAAATGTAATCATTATGAATTTTTTAAAAAAGTATAAAATTTAGGAATATACAATAATAATATAATCAGTATATTCTCACAAAATAAAATGTGAGGAAGATAAAATATAAACAATTCATGTCACTTTACTTTTAATTTTATAAAAATAAAAAATTTATTAAGGGTATACTCAACCCAAATTAAGAAAATTTAAAAAAATGAAGGAAGTAGTAATCTAATATCTTATGTTACACGTGTCACCCAAAAAGTTGAATGTACTCATCATATCCAACGATATTTTAATGTGGGGCGTGATATGCAATTTACCATGAAATGGTGGAATTTTTTCTGAAGTCATTAATAAGTCCAAGTAACGACGGAGAGAATACAATTTTGCTAAGCAACCTAATCTCTCAAAATTTTGTAAGCATCAAGATATCCTCAATCTTTTCTTTAATGCCCTAAAATTAAGTCGAATTACTTTTGAGAAAAGTCATAATTTCTATCTGAAACTATACACAGAAAGTTTAGGTTATACCCAAATTATCATAGTAACCTATTACACATCTATACTATATAAAAGTGAAACTATTATCTCCCACGACACTAATTTTCAGGCGCATTTCTTACACTCAATTTTGACGCGTCCAACCTTTTGAAACTCAAAAATAAATGTTTAAGAATATTGAAAAATCATAACTTTTAATTTTCCAATGGATATTCAATAATATCCTCAATTTAAGCTAATTTGGGGCTCCAAACTAAAGAATCCTAATTCCCAAATTTGTCAATCCAAAATCGAAATTAAAGATCATTTGTTTGAAGAATTGGTAACTAAATCTTTTTAATCGTTCGATTTCTTGCTGTATTGCGAGAAAATATAGTTCTTTTATCTTAATTTTGTTGAAATTTTGATAATTATTTCTTCCCTCAAGTGTTTGTTCAACCTCTCTTAAAACTTATTTTCTTAATCAAGGTACTTTAATGAATAAGCTTATTTCTTCTCTATCCTTTTTAATGGTGATTGATAACTGAACATGGAGATGATCTATCGAAGGTTCGTTTTAAAAAAAAAAGAGTTTCACAGAAGTGCTAAGAAATTGGATGAGAAAATGAATTAGTATTTCTATCTTTACTTATACACTTATATTTTATTTACACATATTAAAAAAGTAATAAATAATAAGATAATTTTAATATATAAATATAATATTTTAAAATATATTAAATAATAAATAATACTTTAACAGATAGAATAAATATTATCAAATAGTATTTATTTTTGATACAATGAACAAATAAAAATAAATGAGAAAGTATATGTCATGGTGTCGTGGACTAGTAGTAATGTGCAAGTTAACGAGAATTTTATTTATCACTTTGCATGATTTACCTCTTACTACGACACCTTTTATATGTTTTTTTATTCGAAAATTTCTTTCATTTAGATTATAACTAGTGTATGTATCCTCGCGATGCGCGGATAGTATTAAATTTTTTAAAAATCATTTCAGATTAAAATGTCTTATTTAAATCATGTAGGGTGAAATATGTGGCTTGGGTCGGGTTAGAATTGTGTTAAATTAATTGAATCGAATTAGATTTATTTAAGGGTCTATTAATTAAATAAAAAAATTAAATTAAACACGTGGCATCACCACAAGGTGAGTGGAGTATACTTCATTTATTAAACTTGGGCATGACTGTTGCGGGGAGGTAATAATTTCACTTTTATATAGTATAGAAGTGTGTAATAGGTCACTATAATAGTTTGGATATGACCTAAACTTTTCGTGTATGATTTGAGGCGGAAACCATGATTTTCCCAATCACTTCCACTAACGAGATATTATATCTTTAAGAAGATAGTAAAAAAATTGTAAAGTACTGTAATAAATTAAATAATGGTCAATTGCACTAAATAGTCCAGTGATATAGATTGAATTTGGATACACTCCTATAATTTCATAACAAATACTTATACAGCTTATACTATTAAAATTCTACGTTTACTCCCCTGCAAATTATATTTGAAATAATGTATTGAAATATGTACTATTAAAAGGTAGAGATAAACTATAATTAGAAATAAAAATTTTATTTTATGTAGTTTTAAGCTAACACTAAAGCGGAAGAATAAGTAAAGAAAATAAAATAAAAATGAGAAGTTCCTATTTAACAAAATATTATAATTCATAAAAATACTAAGAACTTACATATTAAAGTCTCGAAAAATTACTACTAATAGTTGGCATAGCTTTATAAAGTAATTTTTTTGGTAATTATTTATCACTAAAGCAGAACTTTACAATACTAACACCTTCCCGGCTTGTTCTCAACAGGTAACCCACTAGGACCGACAAAAACTATAAGCTACCCTTATCAAGAATGTGCCTGATTGGAGTTGTAGCTCGAACACAACATACACATGCTATCTTCCTGCAACATCTTCACTAGTTTTCTCAAGTTGTTGAAACACCCTTGCATTCCTCTCTCGCCACACTACATATATAAACTCAGTATACACCAATTTCTTGTAGGAAATTATTTAGTTATTTCAAAATAATTTATATTTAAAGTGTATTGAAAAAGTCATGTCTTTAAATGTATTCTAGAAGCCATCAAGAGATACTTGAGAAGGCTTACTCTAAAAGCCATCAAGAGATATACTTGAGAAGGCTTACTCTAGAAGCCATTAAAAGATGTACTTGAGAAGGCTAACTTTGAAAGCCATCAAGAGGTGTACTTGAGAAGCTAAGTCTTACCTATAAATAGTCCCTCAATCCTTACTGCAATCTTTAACCATAAATTAAGGTTGCTCGGAAGAGACACAACTCTTCCAGTGAAAGACACACTATTTTGGGAAAAGGGATGACTGTTCGGATGGTTGTGACTGTTCGGAAAAGACATACTATTTTGAATGGATAGACACGGCTATTTCGAAATAATACACCTTTCTTATGAACCATTATCTCCTTTTCTAAGGGGCACTTCATGACTATATAAATCTGTATTTTTCCACAGGTTGAGTACAAAAATTTTTGTATAGAAAAAACATTTCTCTTACTTCTAGAAACTTTGTCTGATCATCTCCCGTTGAGTGAGTTCGAAGAAAATCAGAAAGTTTGAGGTACCACTACATTCTGATTGTGAAGCCATTTTATCATGAGAGGAAAAATTCAGCAACCTCGGGTACTTGGGGGGAATTAATTCCTTAAGGATACTCTGTGAATTCGGAGGACTTGACTTTATTTCTGTTTCATCTTATTTCTTAAATATAACACACTTCTTTGATAGTTCGTATTGAACTTGTGTTGAAGGTGTTGAAAAACTTCATAAGTATTCTTGAAAAAGTCTTGAACTTGTGTTAAAGTTTAGTATATAAACATACAAATTGTATACCCAAAACAACACCAACAAGATTGCCCTGGGATGAGTAACTCTTCTAATTTTGTCCCTTGATGTAGTAACTATGTATCCAATTTTTCCATAACATATCTTGCTTCTGCTTATAGTCTAACACATCTTTAGAATTGTTGTTTTATTCCACAGTGTCAAATTTATCAAGCTAAGGTCACCAGTAATCCTAAGTAGACAAATTTTATTCTATGATACCAAGGCTTTCTTTATGATGGTATTTCCACAAGACCAAATGTAACTCCTACAATAACCTTGAATAACTTTCATCACTTTAACTGAAATGACAAATAGTTATGCCCAATAAGCTTGGATTCAAAATTGCAGTTCTAACAAGCTACATTCTGCTTGGATATGACAACTTCTTTGTTGTCCATGAAGACAGTTTATCAACAATCTAATCTATTAGAGTCTTCCACTGTATAATTGTAAGCTTCTTAGTTGACAAAGGAACTTCAAGGTACTTAAAAGGAAGCTCACCACTTATACTACCCTAAAAATTCAAGCTAAGATTAGAACCCTAGTTCAAGAACATGTAAAATCAAAAATCATATTTTTGTAGTATGAGATGTTATTTATACATGTGTTAAGGACACAAGTAACTCCTAGAGCATGACCAAGTCAAAACATCTATTACCGATTGATTTCTTGAGAAGAACTTTCTATAGTCAACTTCAAACAAGCATAAATCCTAGATTCTGAAGTATTTCTGATATCATGACCCACCTAATTATATATATTTGAATTGTCTTTCCAATTATTCAATTTTACCTTAATTTTGTGTCGAAGTAAAATGTTATAGCCATTTTACTGAAGCACTGTCAAACGGTCAAATTTGATGACCCAAACAACGACTAGGATTCCACGATTGTGGTTAGACTCTTGTATGATCAATTCCAAAGAGCTAAAAAATCCCCCTAGAACCCACAATTCAGTACCACGATCATGGTTAGGTCTGCTTGACTTTCAAAATTAGATTTTCTATAATATTTTTTGAGGAGTATTTTGGCCTTTTATTATATTTTAACCTCCTAAACTGCATCTTTTGAGCTATCTTAAGGATGAATATAAAGAATAAAATACTCCTAATCCCTCATTCACTTGACAACACATGAAATTACTCAAACAAACATGTGATTTTTCCTTCTCCAACAAAAGAAATTAGAGTTCTTCATCTTTAAGCTCAAATCTTCAAAGCTTAAGTTCAAGAATCAAAAGTAATCAGGTGTGTGGTTATTTAATGAGAATCTCCTTTCTTCCTCATTCCCAAATTATGGGTTTTGTTTATGAGTTTTATGATTTTCATAAACTAGGGCTTTTGCCCAATTATGGTTTCAAGTTTAAATAGAATTCTCCATGATATATTTTTCATTTATGAGCATGTTTTAATGATTATTCATGATTTCTTAAAGCTATATTATAGCATTCATATTATTCTTAAGTCCATGCATGATTTACATGATATTACCTAAGATTTCAAGCATATGATCAAACTATATATTACGTATTAGTTTTTAAGATTATTAAGCATTATTTATCATGATTTAATGATTTCAGTCCATAGTTTGACATGCCATGTTTTCTCATGGAATTTATTATCTTTACATACTTAGAATTATAAATCCTCAGTATATTTATAAATTCATACTTTCGCACTTATGTTATGAAATTTCACATTCTCTTCAGATTATAGAATTTGTGATGATAGTTGCATTCTCCAGAGACGGTGGGTTATGAACACTCGATGATTTAAGCTATCATGTATTGCCAGTCAAACACTAATTCCTTTAGATTTATATGGTTTAGAATGATTTTAGATACAACACTTATAATTTACTCTCAAAACTTCAGTACTATTAAGCAATTAAGTATATCAACTTACATTCAGTTGGGAGTAGTACTTAACACCGAGCAGATGCAATGATGAAGGCTTACCCGTAAGTTAGGCTAAGACCTTTAGAAGAATTCTCTATGTCCCAAAACTACAATATCATTGTGGGTTCTAAAGGGTTACCCATCAGACCAGGCTTGATACCTTAGTTCTTTTGGGCATCAGTTTAGTTGTACCACATCAGATAAGATTTTATATCCTGGCAAGGTATATTGGGCCCTTTTTAATGGTAATTATACATCGAACTCCGTGTTTAGCTCACATAGTTATATGCCTATGAATAGTATCTTACATACTTGAAACTCAGTTATTACATGAACTTGTAGTCAGTTTATTCAGTACCGTATTGATTAGTTACATATTTATTTACTTAGTCACTATATCTGTTCACATCCCATCATGTAAGACCCAGTATTTATACATATCCCTCAATTTAGTTTTACTTTCTTTTATACTATGACTTTTTATACAATCACTGCATACCAATATATATATATATATATATATATATATATATATATATATAAAATTTATATAGGGTCATTGTAGTACAGTTCAACTTCATGCATTCAGTTTGTACTCAAGTACATCTCTTTGTTCTCAATTAGTATTCTGTACGGTTTTGCAGCATGATCAACACTAATTTTAAATCATATCAAATATCTATGCTTCTATAACTTCCTAGTTTATAGAAATATTCTAGTTCGTGATTTAGATATTTCACTATGCCTCACACCTTTTACTAAAGATAAAATTTAAGTGCATATTTTAGCAAATGAATTATGTCCTCATTTTTGAAGAATGTTTTGAGTGTTTTCATGACAAGTGCATATCTCACATACTTAGTATATTTCAAAGTATTGATCACATACCTCTTCTTCCTATTATTTTTATGTGATGTTGATTCAAGTGCTTACTATCAGAATTATAGTTAGGAAGATCATCACATTCAGCTAGCAGGTGGTGAGTTCTCTTACTTGCAATTTTAGTATTTTATTTTCTTATTTGTATGTATTGATTAGGGATAGTTGGGGTCATGTAACGGCTACCTAGAGTTAATATTATTTGAACTCATCGTATGTATTGATTAAAGTTGTCGTATTCTGTTTCTCTTTTAGATCAGATTATAGATGTTGTCTAAACTTTCAAATAGTAAATGTATTGAACCACTTTATTCTATGCTTATTCTTCTGCTTAGTCATTTTGCCCTTATATATGCATTTATTCAATGTTCATGTATTATGCCATTACCATGAGTTAGCTTTGGATCACTTGTGGTTCTATGTACCATGTTATGACTAGGGTGTAGTCTTGAGTCGTGACAATCTTGGTATCAAAGAACAGATTTCAAGTTTTCTAGGGAGTATATGAAGCCGTGTTTAGTAGATTCTTGCTAAACAGTATGAAAACCTTTGTACTTTTCTTCGAGAGACACGGGGGCAGTTAGGAAATGTTTCCCGTCTTTCATTTTATAGATCATGCAGTAGAGATGTTCTCTAAGAACTTTATATAGATACAAGCATTGCTCCATTTCCACTAATTATGCCTCATCTTCATGTAATAGAAATAGTCAAGCTCAAATTTCTACTAATAAGGTTTTCTCAAATATTCCCTACAAATGTTATGAGATTATACACGAGATTGAGAGGATCCGATCAGTGCCATTTATGTTTAGACTTTTGTAAGAGTTTATTTTTGGGCATGAAAATCACGCAGTGATCCAAAGTCAGATTTATGTCAGATCCTTTCTTAAAATCCTATGGAAGAATGACCTTGAGTTAGGAGCATGATCTTAAAAGTGTAGTATCAGTAGAGTGAGCATATTGTTTATCTAGATTTAGTAGATGGATTTATGTATATATTAATCTAGTATGATGTTGTTAGATTTTATGATAACACTTTGAGAGAGATTTACCTGTTAAGGGTACTTAATGTATGTCAATTCTTTAGCAAGGATCAAGCCTAGGTAGTGACTAGAAAAATAGTGAAGCTTGTTAAGATTGAGTATGTTCATAAAATTTATAGTGGACTAGTGTTTCATGATTCCTGTATAGTAGGAGTAAGTTATTCCATTACATGAGAAGTTATAGGGATATCTACATTACAAGTTACAATCTAAGGTTGGATCATGGATGGTCTAGCAAAAAAGATAAGAGTTTTAAATTCTAAAAGAAATAAAGGTGTTCTCAGTGTACTGTGATACTTTAGGAGATCCAATGTTATTAAATATTTAAGTTATTGTATGGTGACTATTGAGGCTAGAGAAAGTTAAGAATTGTATTTCAAAAGGAAGTGCTAGAAACGGGTTTTACATTTTCAAATATAGTGTTCCAATGAGTTTAGTACTTATGAGTATATTTTATACCCCAATCACTAGAGTGAAATAATTATAGATCAGTTTAGGGTTAATTCAAGAGGTCCAAAAACTTAGAATGATGGCTTATATCTAAGGGGGAGATGATAGAACCAAGAACCTAGTCAGGTTTTGCGATTCTAGTAGTGATGCTAGTGAGTTCAAAAACAACACTGGGGAAGGCAAATACCTAAATCATTCTTATTTCAGTATATTTCTTATACTTTTGCCATTATGAAACTCTACTCATACTATGAACACAAAACCAAGATCATAACTCATATTCATACAGCTCATACAGAATCATGTTCATTATAAATTTCTAGTATAATGAGTAATAATAGTTCACTTAGTAGTACGAATCATACTCAATGAATATTTAGATTCCAGTCTTATGTCATACATTTCATGACTCATGCAGTCATATTTTATAGTGTGATAAGTTTTAGTTACTTATGATAATCTTTAATGCCTAGGGACATCACACTACATCATAGATTCTCTTAGATCAGATCTTTTGAACAAGTTATTTCATATTATGCTTTACCCCTCAATCCCCAGTTTAGTGTCAAAGTTATAAAAATCTTTAAGCCAAGATTTCTTAGTATTCCTCTCATGTTTTTCAGTGACCCTTTTGATGTTTTTATGGTGATAATGATTGCAATTGAGTAACAAGCTTGAATGACTTATTAGTACACATGTGGATAATGACTCGTGGTGGTTAGTAACCCAATGATTAGAACTTAAGGTTGACTATTTAAGGTAACAAAAAGAAGTGTAACTTTGATAGTGATAGCTCCAAGTTGATTAAGAAAATAGATTCTTATAGTTAAGACAAGTGTAGTCTTTTTAGTTGTAGAGGTTTGTATCTCTGGGTTAAGATTGAATAGAGTGAGATCATTCAGCTAGGCTAGAATTAGCCCTTAGCAGCCTTGAATGATGTAGTTTTAAGAAAATTTAAAGTAAAACACTATCCAACAACGAGATACCATAAATTGAGGCATGATTGTGGTTAAATAGTACGATCTTAGTATGTCTTTGCCTGCATGAAATAGCCCTAAAAACCTGAATATTGAAAAATTACACATCTTAGCCATGAAAGAAACCCACGATTGTAAGAAGGGTCGTGGTTCAAAAGTTTATCTTCGCTTGGATTGTTAAAACACGAACCAAGGTACGATTGTGGGATGATCCCACGAGTTGTACCATTTCTTGTTTGATTAAATCCAGAGAAGCCTTAATTCCAACCTCCAACCTAAGAGCATCGCCCACGATCATAGGTAATTCCCATAATCATAAGATAGTTCGTCAGACGCATTCCACAAAATTTCAGAGTAAGAGTGTCTCATGGTCAAATCTATATCATTTCCTTTTTCATGAACTCATATCAGTGGGGAAAATTATTAGACCATGTTGGAATCTTAATTCAGATATCTCAGTTAGATCATGCCCAAAATTTTTCCCTTCCTAATGGTATTCAAACCTCTGATAAGGATCGTTTAAGGTAACAAATATTCCTTTATTAGTGGCTCTTAAAATTTTTAAGTCATTACCTATCATTTTACAGTTCTACATATATGTTCATGCTAGGGATGCTTCAGTATGAGTTATAAACACTCAATGTGAATCAGTCCTCATACCCAGCAATTCAATTCAAAGATCAAACAAACAAGTTTATGTAGTTTCCCATCTTTTTTTATAGTTGTACTCTCTTGAGTTCTTATTATTGCCTATTCCATGTGAGCTCTTACGTGCATTTGTGTAATATGTAAATATAGTCAAGTATTATTCCTTTCCTAAACTCAGTTTAAGGCAACCATTTCCTCCATATCATTTTTGTCAATCTCATGTCGCTTAGTTACTCACATGTTATAGTATACATTCTTAAATTCAATCCAGTCTATGTATCAGTTGGAGACTCAGTTATCATATCAATATTGATATCTCAAAACTAAGTATTGGGATTGAATCTCTTTCCCTATCCTTTTAGCTTGGTTGGTCTTCACTCAGGGACGAATGACCCAAAGGGAGAGATATTGTAATACCCTAAAAATTCAAGCTAAATTAGAACCCTAGTTTAAGTAAATGTAGAATCAAAAATCATGTTTTGGTGGTATGAGAAGTGATTTATACATGTATTAAGGCCACAAGTAACTCTTAGTGCATGGCCAAGTCAAAACCTCTCTTACGAAATGAATTTTTGAGAAGAATCTATCTATTGTCAACATTAAATGAGCATAAATCCTAGATTATGAAGTAAAAATCTCATGTGGGGACCATTTATGAAATTACACTTTTGAAACCAACACAACATCCCTCTATGCTCAAGGAATGTTTATCCTAAAAAATGGGTGAATTCTGAGCTTTAACAATGCTATAATGAATCCACCAAGATTCTAAGGATTTTAGTAAAAGATACAGGATTTAATTCTAAAATAGATGGAATCTTACCACAAATTTGAAAGAGAAACTCGTAAATAAGCTATACCAAAGCTCCAAAATCACCCACAAATGTTTCTCCCAAGTTTTCACTCTATTTAGGGTTTTCTCTCTCTTGAGAATGGGAGAACAATGATAAAAATTGGGCTAAGTGGGGTATTTATACCCACCCAGGTATCGGGGTCCCACTAAAGCAGACACTGAGCCACTTTAGTGGTTGGTGCTAAAGAGCCCAACTGACTGCTAAAACGGTCCCTCACTGACTAGGCAGGTCACTAAATTGGACCTTGGGTCACTATACCGCAATTCGCTAAAGCGACTAGGTGCTACTAAAGAGGTACCTATTAATTGACCTAAGGCCGCTAAAGTTCCCAAAGGGCCACTTTAGCGGTCATACACCAGATATCAGGCACCATCCGGAGACTTGGAATTTTTTTGAGTCTCCGCCAACCCCTCGAGATTCATCCAAAATTTGTATATGCAAACTAACTATGTTATCCTATCTAAATTGATGTTCTAGACTCAATGGCAAAGTAGAAATTTCCATCCAAGGTTTTTTTGATGCAAAGTGGGTACTATACCTACTTGTCACTTTTCTTAACTTTCAGCCAATCTCCTAAAATGAGTCATGAAGCCTTGAGACCCAAACCAAGGGTCCACCTAACCTAAAATCAACGTTTCAAGGCTGTTGGAACTGTCCAAATTAATATACAAGGTTGTTTAGCTAAATTTTTTGCCTGATATCCAATTCAAACAAACAAAGTCTTCAAAATGGGGAATTAGTTCTAAAAACCAAATGAACTGCCCGGTGACCTGTAATACCCCGCATGTTTCTAAGCTAGGAAGTGAATAAGTATTCCTACGTATGAAATCTCCTATCCTATGATTCATACTTGAGTACATGACTTACAATGAATATCCTAGTGATAGGATAGCTTATGATGCATTAAGCATGTTCATATGAGTCAATTAAGGTAATACAAGCTAAGCGTTTTTGAATCCATCAAGTTTTAGTGTTTGATTTTGCAAGGTTCATATTTGAATGAGTATAACTCGATGTTAATGTTGTATTTTGGATGATTTAGACCCACCAAATTGTAGAGACTCTAATTAGCTTTCCAACAATACCAATTTCTCCTTAATCCAATACCCGAGCGAAAAGTTATGCCCATTTTTGTGAGAGGCAGTAAGGATAGGCGATTGGTTAGGCGCCGCCCAACCAAACATAGGCGATTGGTTAGGCGCCGCCCAACCTAGCTTAGGCAATCACTTGGGCGCTGCCTAAGTCAGTTCCAGGTGCCAGAAACACTCCGTTTTGAGTTATTTTAAGGGTAATTAAGTCTTTTAACACTCCTTACACGTCCCTAAACTTAACCCTATGAAATATATAGCTTCTAAACATATTACAACCCTATTATCATCTTAAAGCTTATCATCCAAGAGCACTAAAAGTTAAAAACAACTAGGGTTGCGTAACTCAGCTTGAAGATCCGATTTTAAGGAAATTCCTCCATCAATCATCAAGAATATTCCTTCTAAGGTATGCGTGAGTTGATTCATAGACTTCTTTCATCCATGAAGCTCAAGAACCATCTTCTAAATTTTTTATTATGATGTTTATGTTGTTGATGGTTGATGTTCATGTTGTTGGAGTTTGATGATGCCTAAGATAGGATCTTTGTATGTTTATTGTGAGGATATGGTGGTATTTAACGTATAAATATGTGAAATTGGTGGTTGAATATTTGTAATCTTGATGAATCCACCTATGCCTAAGATGTGCATGTAAGGTGTTTGTGAAAATACCTAAGGGAATAGAAATCATGCTTTTATGACATAATAAGTCCTAAATGACTATTCCATGTTCTAAGTTTATGTTCAACGTGATCCCCGTGCTATTGTCTTGAATTGAAGAAGTTGTGCGAGATGCTCATAATATTGTTGCGATATGGAATAACCATGTTATTGAAGCCATGCAAGTATATACATGTTGTGTGCATTCCCGATCATGTGATAGTTTGTTGATAATCATTCTTATTATGAAAGCCTTACTTATGATATTGTGAATTGTGGACTCAAATCTTGTGATCAAGTCATGTCATGTGTGTCAGTTTTCTCCTATCGAGTCCTGGGGGTACTTGTACCTGAAAACTATAGCAGTGTGACTAAAACCATGTCATGTTTCATGATATCCGAACTCAAGCTATAATTCCATAGACTTTAGTCAGTCATGTGACTCAGGAAAACCTCATGATCTTAGTCAGTTGTCAAATATCAGTAACATTCCGCCAGTAAACGAAATTCAGTAAGATTAAGTCATGCACAGTCAGTTATTCATGTCCATTCCCTCTAGATGGGAGTAGAGGTTAGCACCGAGTGAACCCAAGGATGGGAACTCATCCGCCAGTTCAAGGTGTGATTCTTAGTAGTCATCCTTGTGTTCCAAAACTACATAGCCAGCGTAGGTTGAGACATCTTAACCCGTCAGATTAGGTTGATGAGGTGGCTTAACCCATCAGTTTAGGGTTCCCACCATTCTCATTGAGTACCCGCCAGATAAGGGTCACTCACAAGCTGTCCTTACCCGTGGCACGGTATTGACACTCCTACAGTCGGGGCAGAGTTTGAACCCCAGCTTAGCTATAACGGCATACATGGGGCATGTTGGTTAAACATTACTTCCCACAGTTTCAGTATCAGTCTCAATAAAAAAACTCAGGACGTTCTTCAGATTTTAGTATATATAGGACTGTCAGATACAGTCGTCCATGTTATTAGTTTCAGTATCAGCCATGACAGTTATCAGTAAACCATGTATTAGCTTACAGGTCATGCTATCACGTATTCATGATCCCAGTTTCTATATATGTGTGTGTTTGCACTCCCACGTTCATATTAGTCAGTAAGTGTTGTTCATGCATGAAACCCTTTATGTCCAGCCTACCTTCCTCGTATACTCAGTACTCCAGTTGTACTGACGCATTTGCACTGTGGTGCTTTCTTTTCATGTTACACCATAGGTTCCGAGACACGAGCTCCAGCCCAGCAGTAGCGGTAGTATTCCAGTCGCAGAGACACAGTGAGTCCTCATTGATTCGAGGACAATATGATTTGATACATTTATTTATTTCTTCAGTTCAGTTTTATGGAGTTAGTTGGAGACATGTTCCTTCAACTCCTTATTCAGATAGTTTAGAGGCTTTCAGATTTACGTTCAGACTTAGCTTTCAGATTGAGTTGTTTTGGGTATTTTCACCCACATGATTTTACTGGGCTTAGACATCATATTACTAAAGCCATTCTCTAAGAATTTAACAAGCATATATTATTTAATGGGACTATATATCCAAGCTAAGGAGGGTCAAATTCCCGCTTCTATTTTTCGAAAATTTAACTTCAAGTCTAATTTTTACCTAGGACTAAGATATGGCATCTAAATCAAGTCTTAGATGTTTAATAAGCCACAATAGTCATATGGTACAGGTCTTTCTCAAGCACCACAGTTATCTCATCCATGGAAACTAATACAATTCCATAACATAAGCAAATAGGGTCAACTTACCCCTAATCATCAGTGACAAGGTCACACCCTTCTAACTAAATCAACTAGAGTATTATCATGCTATCCACAAGCCAACAAGTCCAAATAATCAAGGTTCTAGACTACAAGTCAAGTATCCAATCCTATGAGTTCAAATGGCCTAAATGATTCAACTACTCCTAAGGATTACTATTTATAATTCCAAGACCTAGAACCCCTCCCAATCTAACAAGATATCATAATTCTACTATAATATATCTCAATCAAACAAGAAGTAGACCTAAATAACTCAAATCCAAGTAAAGCACACGAGTCATTAATCCTTTTCTTTTTCCTTATGAGAAGCTTCTTTAAGGAGCCAAGCTATCAAAATATAAAATCTACACATCATTACTAGAATATCAATACACAAATTGCACCATTGTGTTTTGGGTCTAAAAACGATACCAAAACCCCCTAAATGGGTCCCACATATGGAATTTTTTTTAGATCAACCCAATGCTCAAATACCATTAGATAATCTTAACCCTTAAGAATAAAGTAAAAACCAAGCTCGTTTGGTACTAAAATTATGCCTTGAAGCTAATTGGGGTTTCTGCCAAATAATTAAGAAGTTAAAGCTTGGAAATGATGGATTCATACCTTAAATCCATTTCAAATCATAGATGTTTAAGTTATTCAAGCTTCCAAATAATACCCAAGACTCAATTTATGATTTGCACACTATATTAGGGTTTCTAAGACTCAATGGAAAGTTGAAATGGCCAATTCTCGACCAAATGGACCTTAAATAACCATCCTAGCTATTCAGGTCTCACAATCACAAGCACACAATCCATGATCGTAAAGTCGCAATTGTGATGCCCCCTTCCACAACAGAAGACAACTAAAACGTAGAATATTTTTCATATTTTGGTCAATGCCTCAGGATGTATCCAGAATCCAATATGAGTAAATAAAATATGTAAAAAAAACTAATTTCGATGTTCTGATGTGTCGGTGAAGTTGTATTTTCTCTTTGAGGTTATTTTGACCAAATGTGTGTCCTACACCCGAATTTCTAATTTACCAACTTTCTGACCAATAGTTTGAAATGAGCTCTGGTGCTGTGGGACCTGAACCAAAAGTCTACCATACCTAAAATTGATATTCTAGAGCTACTGGCATAGTCAAAATTCACATCTAAAATTATTTTATTAAGGTTTTTGCTCGGTGTCTATTTGGAACTAAGACTTCTAAATGGGAAAATAATTCTAAAAACCAAATGAACTGCTCGATAACCAAAATATCAGTTCTGACAAGTCATAAATGACTCAAAGTAGCTAAGAAAAAAATCTAATAGCAAAAATAAGTGGGATTACAAGAAATAACCTGAAACATCATTATAGGGTGTTACTTCTGGTACTAGTACTGGTCAGAATCGTGTCTATGCTCTTTCCACTGGTTAGGAACCTATGGCATCTCTTAATATTATCGATGGTACATTGAAACTTTTATCTTATAATGTATACTATTTTCTTGATCCGGGGTCTACTTTTTTTTATGTGACCCCTTATATGGATATTTATTTTGGTCTTGGTTTAGAGTGCATTTTAGATCCCTTTTCTATGTCTACCTCGGTAAGTGATTTGGTTATATCTAGAAAAGTATAAAGGGGTTGTGTGGTATTTATCTAAGGTAGGGAGACGCTGGTGGATCTGATAGAGCTGGATATGTTAGATTTCAATACAATATTGAGGATAGATTGGCTTCACTCATGCTATGCTTCTCTAGACTATCAGACCCAAAGGGTTAGTTTTTAATTCTTAAATAAACTGGGTGTTTAAGTTGGAAAGGAGTTCTATAGTACATAAGGGGAGGTTCATTTCTTATCTACGAACCCAGAAATTAATTTCCAAGCAGTGTCTATATTATTTAGTTTGGGTTAGGGTATTTTGAAAGTCCTCATTTGAAATTTTTCCTTATAGTCAATGAGTTTCCCAAAGTGTTTCCTGATAATCTTGCTAGTATTCATATCGATGCGGAAATTAACTTTGGGATTGTCCTTCTACTGAATACCCATCCTATCTCTATCCTTCCATATAGAATGACTCCTATTGAGTTGAAAAAACTTATCGAGAAGTTAAAGGATCTTCTCAATAAGGGTTCATACATCCTAGTGTGTTCCCATGAGGTTTTTCCATTCTTTTCATGCATAAGAAAGATGGGTCTCTTTCAATGTGTATAGACTATCGATAATCAAATAAGGTTATTGTGAAGAAAAATGTACTTGTGGGCTGTAGCTAAGTTAAATAAGGAATTTTAGGTTGATTTCTCTATTGGATGTACTAGTATGTTATGCGGGATATTTCATTGGTAGTGTATGATTGTTTCTATACCCTAAGTTTGAACCTTAGGTATTGATGATGGTGATAAGAATGTTGGCTCGAGGATAGTGATACGAGATTTGTGGGAATAGATTAGTAGGCTTGATATGATGTATGAAAGAGATTGGGTTAATAACTTATGAAATATTAGAGTGGTTAGTTGTGATATATGTACCAAAGGTGTACTGTTGAAGGATAAAGTGGCACTGAGTCAATAGGTGGATAAGAGCATTAAGTTTAAAAGAATATATTGAACCCCAGGTAGCCTCTTGTTTGGTGAGTTTTTAAGTATGTAAGTGCCATGTGTACCTAGTTCTTATCATTGAATATCTTAGTATGGAGAAGTTTGAGGAGTTCTTATATGGTGTTTTTCAAAGATGAATTGAGGAGAACATTAATAGATGATGTGAGCCCTTGGTGCAGTCTCAAGAATTGTAGTAAGTTATGATGTTAAGCGATTAGAGGTCTTGTTAAGGGTTAAGAAGTGTTTATGTGTATTCTCATTAGAGTGTAACTTATAGGATGATAGTTATAGAGACCAAAGAAAGATTAGATTAGTATCTATGAAGGGTAGAGGCTTTATATTATAACTATCAGGGGGAAAGATGACATTCATATGTATGGTGGTAATCCATGGTGTAGAGTGTGGTACTTATAGGTTAATGAAAGGGTATGTATGCAAGTATAAGGTGGTGACCTTTTTGGTAGGGAGAGGTGGTGAATTGAGGCTGATCTGAAATTTTTTCATGATGGAGAGTTTCAGGGAAGAGTCATGATAAATCTACTCAGTTTAAGAGGACATTCTACTAATGTCTTACGTATTCAAATTTTTCCTATGCTGTCCGAGATCCCTATGTAGCTTATGACCATACTCAAATTCTTGAGCTAGAAGCAATAATGATTCATAGGAATCCAAGCTTCCAAGTATTCAAGCTCTATGTGATAATGCTTCTGATCCATAAAGTCATGCCTCGCTTTACATTTATTTCTAAGGAACTATATGTTCTATATGCCATCGATTAATCTTATGACATGTATTATCCCAAAGTGATGTGATGTATGTATACTCGTGACCATCCTTAATTCTTCAAAAGAGAGGTAATAGTTTAAATCGACAGTCCCAGTCTTATTTCTTAAACATATAAGTCTCAGCTTTATGTTATATGACCCATGATTTTTGCACTTGTGTTTCTCACTATGTCTAATCTGAGGAACTCATGCTATGTTATGCTTATACTGAGATGACCCTCTATTCATAATCTAGGTGGTTGCTACAAATTATTTTGGGCCGATTATACCGTGTCTTATTTTATGGGTCTCACTTTGAATAGTATGACTGATCGGAGTTGTAATTAAGAAGTAACTCTCCCATCCTTTATGCTTGTATTTTAGTTCCCATGACTCTCCTTTCGGTGTAGTAATGCTCTAGATGGGGGAGTGGATGTAAGGATATAGATGAGAGTGTAAGAGTAAGATGAACTTTTATTATTTGAAATAATTAAGAAAGTGGGATGAGGTGAAACCTTTGGGATAGTGATCGAAGTTGGGAAAATTCATGTAATGGGTGTAGGAAAGATATGCATGAATGGTGTTATTATGGGTACAAACCCTGGTGATATGTGGCTGTACTCCTCGATTTAAGACCTGAGGTTGTTTGGTTATGGTGATGAAACAGAGTGGTATTACTGGAGGGGTGTAAAGTATAGGGTCCAATAGCTTATGCTAGCACCTTTAGCGCAAGATAAGCTTTGGAATGGAAAGAATATGCAATTATATTCAGGCCCTGGTAGTTATGTGTTTCACATGGGAATTAGGAGATTGAAATATTGGAGTGTTGTGTGCATAGATGAAAGTATAGTTGATAAGCATTGTTATGTTTAAGGGTTAGTAGATGCTTTCCCTAGGGTAGAAGAAGCCGCATTGAAAGCCAAAGAGGACCTCAAGTCCAAATATCCATTCTTATTTCCCACTTCGGATAATCGTGCTTGAGGTATGTGTTAATTTTAATATCTTTGTTTTCTGGCTTTGTTAAAGTAAAATGTGATTTCCTTGACATCTTTATTTTTCGTCTTGTTAAGGGAAAGTGTGGTTGTACTCTTTTTTAAATTATTCAAATGGAACCCTTGACTCGTCATTTGAGAACGAATGATCCTAATGGGAGGAGAATAAAACAACCTAGATTTTTGGTCCTTGAAAATTTCTTGACCTATAGGCTTACTTCCCTGACTACAACTCTCCCTACGAGTCGTACAGTTTCACTACAGGTCATAGGAACCTGATCGTATCTTGACTAGTGTGGATTCTCCAAGTTTCTATAATGATTACAATTGGCTCCTACAGATTCATAAAGATACTATACGAGTCATATAATCCTATCCGCAGCCAAACTACTGTGTGTACCAAATGTTTCTGTCCTAGATACGACATGAGACCTACGATTCATAGGGTCATCTGATGAGCCGTATGGTATAAATAGTAGGGTCACCACAGAAGGATCCTTCAGCTACTGTCTTGACTATAAATCATGGTGATGAGTCGTAATAAGTCCTTACGAGTTGTATAGTGACCCGTAGACACTGGCGATAATTTTTCAGTGTTTTATTAAGGGCACTTTGGACATTTCCCATTTCCCTAATAATAACCAACAACTAAAAACCCTATTGAAGACCCTATTATCATCTATAACACAATCAAAACAACTCTCAAAACTCTCTCAAATACTCTCAAGAAAAAACACTTAGGTTTTCGCAAGGTTTGAAACTAGAGCTTCCAAGGGTTGAATTGTCTCAATAATTGTAAAACTTTCAAGCATGTGGATCTAATATTAATCTTATTTTCATTAAATCATGTGTATTAAATTATTATTTATGTGAAATTAAATGTGGGGTTTGACATCGCTTGAGGGTTTTGGCATGGTTGATTCTTAAATTGTTTTCCCATGGTTTATTATGCATTGGATGTGTCTTATCAATTGTTGTTGAACTAATTGGGTGCATGGGTGTTGGAATTGAAATAGGGGTCTAGGCATTCCCCTAAATTGATAATTTTGGTATTGAAATTGTGTTCCCTCAACTCGTTTGTGAATTTGGTTTTGAAATATAATTTTGTCACTTAGTTTGACTTGCCCACCTATACTATTGCATTTTATAAATTTTTAATAGATTAAACATGGATTTTGAAGGCCTTTTTGGCCGTGTGTTGGTTCAAGTTTGAATTCCCGAGGGTCGAGGCACTCCCCCGAGTGGGTTTGATAAACCAAAAAAGGGTTGAGGCCTTCCCCAAACTGGATTTAATGAATTAAAAAGGGTCGTGGCATTCCCCTAGTATAATGGAATGTAATTATAATGGAATATAATTATAATGGCATAAAGGTAAAGCGTAAAGGTATGACGATATCTATGGTTGCCTTAATGTGTCATTCTATGGTTAAATGAATGGTTTATGTTAACCTTTTCTTAATATGGGCTTAAAGGGGTTTGTGTAGCTAAGCCGTAAAGGTGGAGGTCCTGGGGGGACTGATACTGGAAACTCATGTTTGCTTACATAATTTTTGGTCTTGATGACTTTGTGCATATGTCACACTTTATATATTGATATTCTAGATTGACGTGGGGTCAGGGCATTCCCTAGTCTTTCTTGATACCTTCATAGCGTGCGCTAACACACACTAGGGCCCTTTTAGCAGGGGGAACTGAATACATATAGCCCGTGGGTGCCTTTTTTTGATGGTTGAGCTACACATTCCAGACTAATGTCTTAAAGTTCATACTAAGCCTTATTAACTATCTTTTCATGTTATATTTATATATATCTATATGCATATAATTGTGTGCATGGGTTTTTAATAATTTTAATTTATTGAGCGTGGTATTATTTTATCCTTTATGCTTAATTTACATGCTAGCGCTCAACCCGATAACCATCTCTGGATGCTGTATACGCTTGTGATGTAGGAATCGGAGACATATTTGCCTTTCCTGTGTAGTGATAGGTGATCATGGACCCTTTGTGAGTCAGCTTGAAGTGGTGTGCCTCCTTTATCTAGAAGGCCTTTACTTCTTGGTTTATTTCATGTCATAGACTATTTCTCATGGTTTCTTTTGGCTATAGTTGAAGTCATGTCCCAACTTAGATTGTTTTCAAGTAGTAGAGGCTTTGTGGATATTGCAGTGGATTGATATTTATGTTGACACTCTTAGATTTCTTTAAACTTATTTCTTTCTATCTTGTTATATGTTTGAAATTTAGTCGTTGTCACGTGTGTTATGTGCTGCTTGGATAGGCTAAGGGGGTGGTCTATGATCCTCGATGGACTTGAAATTCTCGTCATGACCAGTACATGGTTTGGGTCATGATAAATATCCAATCATTATCACAATCCATCTATGAATTTTCACAAGTTTCATATGCCAAAAAGGTATGAATAAATCACAATACGCCAACGATACCACGAAAAGGTATTTTCAACAACACAATACAATTACTCATATGTATTTTAGGCTATTAACATCCCATAGGACTTCACACGGTCATAAATATCACATAATATGTCAATTTCAATAATTACATCACATACAGGCCCCCACACGGGCACAACACATATATATCCATTTATCATGATTAGTTCCCACCCTTAAAATGCATTTTGTACCAATATTTACTATTCATACCAGTCTAAAAGATTTAAGATATAACCTACATCAAAGACCAAAATTGGTCGGAAACACTTCAATCAAAAATCCCTAATTCTCATGAGTTGTCCCAAAATCAACTAAAACTAAGAAATATATAATCTATGCATCAAAACAAGGCTAATGATACCCATATTGCCTATTTTTTGTTTGGGGTCAAAATGGACCGCTGAAATGGGTTTTCAAAAAAGGACAAAATAGTAACTTTACTTTACTTCAAAAATGTGTTCCCCATACCTTTAGGAATCTACCGATGTGAACCCAAGTCAAATTGAGTAAAAAATGAGGTTCAAATTACAGAAAAATCATTTTTGAGTTTTATCGGGTAAAACCTTTGAAATCCATTTTAAAATTAAGAATCGAAGTTGTTTTAAATGAAATTAGGGGAAAACTAGTAATTATAGAACTAAGATCATTATTCAAGTGAAAGGTTTAGAATTTAGGTCTAAATCAAGTACTAAGGTTTTAAAGTTTTTGAATAATTAATCAAGAAATTTGATAAAGAAAAGGGTGAATTCCCACCTTAAATCCACAAGAGAATCAAGAAATAGATTTTAATCTAGTTTACCAAGAACCCACAAGCTTCACTTTTAAGCTCTCACACTATTTTAGGGTTTAGCTCTAAATAGACAAGATAAAAAATGAGCAAAAATAAAAAAAAAAAAGTATTTATACTCATACAAGGTTACCAGGTCCATAAGGCATAAAACACACTCCTCAAATGAGTTTTACCCTTTATGAACTAGGTTTCACAGCAACTCGGTGCTCTAGATTTATAAGTTCAAAACGGACTTTGATGGCGCGCCCGTGATTTGTTCGAAATATAATATATGCAAACAAACTATGTAGTCATATTAAATTAGATGTTTTGGGCTCAATGACGATATCAAAATTTCAAAAAACATCATTTTCACAAAGTCAACCCCTGAAATCCAAAATCATAATTTTCCAAATTAAGGATCAAAAAGTTATTAAAAAGTCATATAATCACACAAACCATGTTACCATCCTAAAATCGACATTTTGGATCTGCTGGCATTGTCCGTTCAGCCTTTCATTGGACGGATCAAGAGATAACCACAAATGTCCAAAATAAGGCTCTCGAAGCCACCAAAAATCACAATATCTCATAAATGATATCAATATACATTGCGAACCATGTCAATCACTCCCTCACCCCAAAAATACCACAATGCAACTACGGGGAGAGGTAAAATAGTCAAATCACATAAAATCTTAAATTTCACATATTTCATCAAATTTTAGGTTGGTACAATGGGGGATATGCCCGTTGCACCAGCTTGCATGACCATAGCTCTATGGTAAAAGTGCTGGTAATAGTTCCAAAAATTGTTGCTTAAAGTGTAACTATTGCAATGGTTTTTCATCCCTCAAGAATAACTATTTTGTGTATTAATTGGAATGGGTAACATTATTATAATTAACTATTTGTAATAGTTCTCTAATCTATATTGCAATGAAACTACTAGATCAATTGTAATGATTATTATAGTTTTGCAACAGTTATTTTGGAAACATTATAGCAAGTATTATAAGTCAATTGCAATAGATATTATAGTTTTACAATGAGTTTGAGCAGTGATGAAAATTCTACAACAGCAGTTATATTTTACATATTGTAACAGTTCTCATGTGTTCCAACTAGAGGTACCCCCTGCTTTAGAAAAAGCTACCGCAATAGTTTTTTTTGCCTATTGGAGTAGTGCATCTATATTCCAGTAGGTTCTGTGTGTATGTTCATATATATATATATATATAATTGAAATCACAAAATTTTATACAACACAAAAGATGATAATTACTTAACAAAACTGAATGATCATAATTGCAAATATAGTAGTCACATAATATCATCCACCATAGTTGCAAATACACAACAACCCAGTCCTAATGTGTCATCCTCCATAGGCTCAAAAGAGATAAAATATCAATCTTAACTGATTCATATGTAAGCAAAATATACGCATTTGGCACATGAATGTTTCAACTGTACTGTGAACAAAAATTAAAGATCCATAATGTCAACAAAATATTAGAGTTGATCAACTTGCAACAAAATCTGAATTGTGGTCTTCATCAATACATTTGTCATCTCCACCTACAAAAGTCGATAAATATAAGTTATGAAGAAATTTTATTTGGGAATTTGCTGAAACTGTAATTTTAGTCAAAGATAGAAAGTGAGATAGAAAAGGTTCCTCCAATGTGCATTTGAGAGAATTTTAGAACATGAAATCAACTTCTAGCTTCAGGAAACTTTGAGCCAAAAGAAATATGGGCTCTTAATCCACTCCCCAATTTATTTGAATCTAGAAGTTATCCAAATATTAATATCTTAATTCATAAGTTAAGAAATTAAAAGTGGTGATTGGAGTTGCACTAAAATTGCCAATGCATGTTATGTACCAGCAAAATACTATAATGGAGATGCAGTTTAACATACTATAAATGCCATGGTAAAGTTCACAACATACTTTAACAATAAAAGAAAGATTCAGGGTTATAATAGATGCAGTACCAAAAACTCCTATCCTTCTACCCCACCCCATAGTTCTCCTAAAGTACAGATTCTAAACTTAAGTTTGTACATAAAAAATAAACTTTGAAGTTCAGTTACTCAATATAACTTTGTAACAGTTCAATTACTCAATAACTTTAAAGTTTGGTTACTCAATGTAGCATCAAGCTTTTAAACAAAGTAACTCTAGAAACTATTCAACATATAGTCAAAACAATAACTGCCTTGCAGACGGATCAACTTAGCCTCTTTGGGAAGCATATATATTATGTTATTAAAAAACACAAAGCATCACCCTTGTAGTTGCATCAAGTTGCTAAATATCAATAGTTAAATGATTTTCAAGATTACACGTAACATAATTTAAGTAACTTTTAAGTGCTATCTAAGTTTCTGAAAATAAGTCAAGAGATGGATATGTTACATCATGTTTACACTATGACATGGTGGAATTTTGAGGGATTACACTATAGTGTTAGTTTCCAAAAAAAATAACCATATAAATTTGACCTTAAAAAAATAACCATATAAATTTGACTTTGAATTTAACAACATAAGCATATAACCATTTCTAAATCCTACCATCTTAATTTCCTTAATATAACCATATAATTTGACCTTAAATTTGACAACATAACCATTTAGTCAGCTACTAGAAGTCTATTTTCTTCATTTGCATAAGATGATCGTATAATTTGACAACATACTCACATAGCTATTTCCCAACCGCTATCATCTTAATTTGCCGACCATAACTACCTAATTTGACCTTATATTTGACAACATATCCATATAACTAATTGGTTGAACACTATCATCTTAATTTGTATAACATGACTATATAATTTTACTTTCAGTTTGATAACATAACCATATAACCATTTTCATAACATAACCAAATAATCATTTCTAAAACATAACCATATAATCATTTTATTTGATAATAACTTTGAGATAGTTGGCAGATGTGTCATAACTGTAAGATAGCATTTAAAGAAAAGGATTTCACATCACTATCCAGAATTACAACTATGAATAGTACAAGTATTAATAAATATAAAAAATAAGAAGTAGAAGATGAAGATTTAGAAATAAGAGGATAACTATACCTTGATTGTTGCTATGGGTAGACGACCAATTAATCGGTTAGCTTGATAACAAGTTATTTCCAAACCGTTAGCATCTAATTAAAGACCAGGGTATATATGATTATGTCATTTAAGAATGTCAATGGTAACTTAATGGAAGATGCTTCTTTTCTATTGTTCTAATTTTTTTAGAATCCTATCATCTAAATCATCACATTTTTATCACATTCTACTGGCAATACTTGCAGAGGGTTCAAGATGTCTATTCCCTTTCAAAGAAATTTAAGTAACTCCTGCCCATATAACCTTATAAATCTTAGATTTTTATATCCTAGTAGAACTACAAAAGAATCAATAGATTGACCTCCATCTTCACTTTGTTCATCACTTTGAACTTTCTCCATTTGAGCCAACAAATCAAGTTTAAATGATAGAAATTAAGGTAAATAAAACAAATTCTATGTAATAACAACTAAATGATGTCACCAATAAGATGATTAACACAATTTTATTGATTGTATCCTCATAAGTATGCTTGTATGCTAAACCAACTTTTTTCTTCTTATAGCCTCAAAGACTTCTTTAAGTGAAACTTCATCGGAGTTTCCGTCTCTTTCTCCTAATTATATAAGAGTTAGTATCAAAAAACTTTTAATGACTATATTTAATGAGAGACTAAGAAGAGAACAAACTAATTAATCATGTATCATAACAAATTTTTTACCAATAGTATGTGGATTCTTCAGTTTTTGCCGATTCTAGGGTATATTCCCACAAGTCCTTGTTTGTATCCACATGATTCCACTTGTCTAGGTGAAGGGTACAAAGCATTGAATTTCTTGTCAAAGTTCCAAGTAAGATACCCGCTTTGCTACAAATGCTTTTGTAGGACCAACCAGTTGTTTGTAGCAATTAAGAACAATGATTTTATGGTCTTTTCATGCATGTACATGCTGCATTATCATATTTCCTCTTCTTTATTTTTGTCTTAAAGTACCTACAATAGTATGAAGTAGAATTGAACAACATATAATGGAAAAATGTAAGTAGATTTTACAATTAAGTTCATCTTAATTTAAAAAGTAAATCTAGATGTGCTTGCCTTCTTCTCCACATAGTCATTTTTTTAGAATTCACTAGTTTTTATTACATATAGTTCAACACATCTTCTTCTTTAATAGTCAAAAAATCTCTTGGAACTTATTGCAGTTATTTCTATTCAATTTTTATTACTATAGTGGAAGAATTAAGAGGCACTTATTGTAGTTTTCTTGTCGGCTTATTCTTAAGAGTGGATGAATTTCGAGTCAACCATTGCAAAGATTCCTGCACAGATTGTGGTTCTATATTGGAAGATGTTTTAGGAGACTTTCAAAATTTTTTATTGCACAACCTGTGCTTTTACATTGTTGAATTTTAAGATAGTTGTTGTACCCACTTCTGTATAGCTTGTCCTTTTATAATGATAGACTTTCGAGGAACTTATTTTGTAAAGGATTTTCTTAAAAAGATGCAGACTTTCCATTGAAATTTTGAGAAACTTGTTCCTACATAGCTTGTGTATTCAGGAGGAAAGTCTTTCAAGGAGACCACTCAGGTACTAGTTCCTGTATAGCTTGTGCTACTAGATCAACAAAAGATTATTTGTGTAGAATTTGTTCACTATCAGTCTTTCTTCTCAATGATGAAAATTATTTGCAAGCCATGGATTGTATTTCCTTCCTTTCACATTACTATTTTTCTTGGAGTCATGACTACTGAATCTATCAAAACAATACTACACATCAACATCATACTTATATATGGACAATTATATATCAAATTGTGAAAAGTAAACCAAAAAAATGCAAGAGATTTAAATTTATATCAACAAGTTCAATCTTTTTAAGAAATCAATATGTAGAAATTTAAATACAATGGAGGTGTTATCCTATCATCATCTTTCAAATTAAGCTTAAGCCTTACCCTCAAGAGAAAATCCATACAAATGGCTCAAATAACAGCCAGGATAACAGTAGTAATAGAGTATATGATTGTTCATACAAAAGGAAATAACCAAATAATACTATCAAATTTATAAGTTTTGTTCAATGACAAACTAGAAATAGATGCAGCAAGAACATGACCACTTTAGTGTCACAATTTAAAATTTCCACAATATAAACAAAATAACTCTACATCTAGTTAATTAGATAGCAATACAAACCTTGGAGCAAGTATAATCAGGTAGTACTAAAGTTGAGACACCCTTCTATGATTCACCAGCTAGCTTGCATACTATGTTGTTGAATGTACTATATAAATTAAGCAACTTATAACAAAATTATACTGAAAAAAAACTAATAAAAATTAAATAATGAGATATATATGGTATGAAAATCAAAGTATTTCCGCAAAAATACCTTTATCAATCACTCCAAAAAAATAATAATATATGAACAATATACATTTACATTAAGTTTAGAATTTTTTTTGAAGTAAATAGATATTATTAATATAGACCACTTGCTTGAATTTATAGTCAAAAATCTACCAAAGAGGTAGAACCACTACAAGATCCTTATCTAGAGTTGAAGAGGTAACTAAATCTACAAAAATATCAATTACAGAAGACAAAATATTTTAGGAAAACAAGTTTACTAGGCAACTGGCTTTTACAAATATATTCAAGCAACAAATGTTCTGAATTTTTTTATTTAATCATCCACCTCCATCCAATCCTAATCAATATCATCATAATCATCCCCCTCTTTTCATGTTTATTGCAACTTCTACATATTGCACATCAGGTGGCATATCAATAATATCTATATTGCTATCTTCTCTTGACCATCTATTATCACTATTAGGTAATCTATTTAAGGGACCAATGTCTTCAGTAGGCTCCCTCCAAAATGTTATCCTATATTAGGATAATTTTTCTTCCTTCAAGTCATATATATAGATAGAAATTTTATTCCTTAAATAGTAAATATCTAACCCAATTAGATCCTTTACATAGAAAACTTGATGCACTTGAGATACCAAAATGAAAGGGTCATCTGTACTACGTGATCTATTAAAATACATACGAATCAACTAATACTTATCTTTTTTATTATGAAATCAAGCATATTTAAATAGTACACCACCAAAACAACCATAATAATCAAGTTCAATATTATCTTCAATAGCACCATTATAGATAACATTTTCATCAATAGGATTTTGATCCAGAACACGAGCAAACCTATCAATTGTCGCAACTAAAGACACTCCACTATTTTGAGTCTTCCATATAGAATCTTATTTTATTGTATGAAATCAGTATCCATGAATGAAGTATGTTGTATAGCTTCTACGTGCCACCTTATTACACCCTTTAGCTAGCCATCTTAATAGATTAGAAACTTCAGTAGTTTTTACTTTCTCTTTCATCCTGTTGTCAAATTCTTAACTATGAATCCTTTCTCTTATTTATGGATTCGATCTAATAGTACTCTCAATGAGAGATTTATGTTCCCTACAAGTATGAATAATTCAAATTTAACCACTAAATAGTTATAATTGAAATTTATAGTATAATAACAAAGTACATAAATTTCAAAATATAAGAACTTACTTGATAAAATCCTCTACTTGTTCATCTCCAGTATTGAACAAAAGATGTCAATGTACTTCACTTGATAACTATTCATCAATCTTCAAAGCCTTCCCTTTTATTTCTTCTCTTTGCTAATTGGATGGTCTATCATAGGGAATATAGTTGGTACATCATCTTTCTCTTCTTCAAAATCCTCATCATCCCCGGTTTGGTACCTACTAAATCTTGTATTCACTCCATCATGTAGGTATTACAAACAAAGGATCAAGCATTCTTGAGAAAAAAACTCCTCTATAATTGAAGCTTCCAAATCAAATACGAACAAAGTCTTTCAACTTACATAATTGTCTCTCCATAAGATAGATATATAAAAGATGATTTGGACCCCTAACTTTATTTCATCTACCAAATGAATAGGCAAGTTCTCCATTATATCAAAAAAGGATGGAAGAAAAATCTTTCAAAGTTCATGTTCAACTTCTTTGATTTCACCCTGCAATTTCTCTAGATCTGCCCACTTTATAACATTACTACAAATGGATTTAAAGAAGTTCCCGAACCTAATGAAGAATACTGCAATATTCTTGGGAAATTCCTTTTGAACTACAACTTAGAGCAAGTAATGCTTCATAATATGAGCATAATGGCTCTTATAATCTAATATTTTCATTTTTTTTGTGTCTACACACTTTTATATATTTGAAGTACACCCTTTTGGTAACTTGGCACTCTTAAACACCCTATAGAATATTTTTTTCTTTTTTTCATGGAATAATAGGATTTATCTTAAAAATCTTTTCCCATTCTATTATCTTGTACTGGATGAAGCTCCTTGATTATCCCCATTTCTTGTAAGTAACAATGATAATTAATGTAATTTTTTGACTTTCTTATAATATCTAATAAAGTAGCAATCAAACTATCAAAAAAGTTCTTCTGAACATGCATAACATCTATATTGTGCCTTAAAAAATTTGTAGGCTAATATGATAATTGAAAGAAGATGTTTTTTTTCTTCCATGAACCCTCTGTAGTCCTGCGCCTTTTCTTTCGGTACTTTCCAAGGACATCGTTGAAATCTTATAACTTCTCAAGTACCTTTGAGCCCAAAAAAGGTGTAGGTGCAGGTTTATGATTATCTACATTGTTAAATAGTTTCTTGTATTTTCTAAAAGGATGATTAGAATACAAAAATGCTCAATGACTTAAGTAATACATCTTATGGATTGATTGAGGTACTGAGAACATGTGTTATAGATATAAGTTGGGCATACCAATCTCCATTTTGTGCTCTATCCAGACAACATTCCTAATGCTATAAAATCACAAGCTATCTATAATAAGGCTATAGGTATTTGAAATGTTTACTTTGAATGAGCATCAAATGTTTCTATCCAAAATTCCCATGGCTCATTTAATTCATCAGTTAATGGTTGTAGATGCACATCGGTATCATTTAGCTGAGAATATGGACCTAGAATAATCATTGATAGTGTTCTTTACCTTGACATTATGAAAATCCACATTGATAGATTATAATTCATCAACATAGCTGGTTATGTGTTATGGGAAATGCTCATGGTTTGAAATGTATTGAACCCATCACTTGAATGACCTAGTCTAATTTTTCATGGATTATTAAAGAAGTTTAGATACAAAGAATAAAAATGCTTTCAAGCTTATCCATCGGTAGGGTGTCTTAAATTCCCATCAGTAGGTCTTTCAGTAGCATGCTATCTCATTGCAACTGCAGTTTCAGCATATGTAAACATTCTCTCACTTCTCGGCTTCAAAGGACACTATCTCAAAACCTTTATGGTACTTTAAAGGTTGCACTAGTTGAACTGTGTAACACTCCCAAAGTTCATCCATGTTCTTAGTAGGTTATTATGTATTTTAGGGTCATGAGAAGTCGTTAACATGTAGTCAAATTGAAAACTTCTCTTTTGGATAAGTTCTAACATGAGATTCTTTCTAACTTCAAACAATCATTACCCCTTCAATATGTAGCTTTTTATAGAAAAACCCTCCTAATTAAAGATCTTTGAGTCTTCTTTCTAAAACATCTAATTTTACCTTAACCTGATACAATAGTAGAAAGTTATACACATTTTACTTAAGGGTGTATGTTTGGAAGAGATTGACGACTTGAGCTGATGAGCCTTCAGCTGGTTGATGTCCCGACAACTGAAGTCATCAGCCTTAGGCAGTGAAGCTTAAAATTAACCAGAGATTAATAACCTGAGTTGATAAGCCATCAACTAAAGTTATCAACTTTAACCAGTAAAGATAAAAAAGGGCTAGAGATTAATGACTGGAGTTGATGAGTTGTCAACTAGTTGATGATTCATTAACTGAAGTCGTCAGATGAGAAATTCCTTCAATTTTATTAGTATTCTTAGGTGTAGTTTATTATTTTTCTTACCTCATACTCCTTACCCACGACTTGAATCACTCAACAAACATTATTTACTCAGCATTAGTATGTTTTCATTGCTATCTCTCCTCTCTCCTCTCAAGAGAAACAATATTAGGGCTTTATTAAAAATGTTCAATTTTTAAGGCTCCAACATCAAGTTTTCCTTAAAGATGTCTATAATTTTAGGTATGTGGGGTCTGAAAATGAATTTTATTCCATCTTTATGCCCCAAAAAACTCAGTTTTCATATGAATTTATGAATTTTATGATAAAGGTTCATATCCACTTTCCATGCTTTTGAAATTATGGTGCTTCCTTATGATTTAAAGTTTGTTTAGTAAAATAATTTGTATTTACTCATATTTTTACACACGTAATTGATCTTATGAATTGATTTTTAGTATTTTGATATGAAAATTCATGAGATCATAAATGTATATGATTTTAGCATGATTTATTTAGTTTATAAGAAATTAAGACTTTCTATTTTAGATTACAGTCTATCAAATCATGATTAAGATTTTAGTTTTTGTCGTATGATCTTAAACATGATATAAAATTCACTTATTTACTATGAACCTGGTTTAGAAACATAAGCATGATTAGTTTTTAGATTTATCAACTTATATGCTTATTTTATGGTGAATTTCATATATTATGAGCCCTAGGATATTTTGGGAGTAGTATTTATCTCTGAGGGAATACAGGTTCAATACACCTAAATTCCTAACAACTATGTGCCACCATAGGTTTAAGGAGTCCTCGCCAGATAGTGTCTTGTCTTCCTTGCCCAAATAAGCTAAGTTTAGTGATCAGTCTAGTTATGATTCTATACCGATGGTAAGGTATGGAGAATCCCTCCTCAATATGAGTCAGACATTGTACTCTATGTTGCTAGCATGATTTGTGTCAGTTATAAGAATCTCTCACAGAAAAGATGATTTTAGAAACTAAGTGTAACAATTCACTGATTTTACCAGATTTATGCTTTGTAATTAATTATTTTAAAGAATCTAAATTTATTCTTGATTATGGTGTGTCTTTATACATTTAGCATGCATGTGTTAAGATTATGATTTACATCAATTTTTACTTATTTATTTCACACCATCTACTCCGTATATTCCATAAGTACTAACAATATATATGTCTATATGGCTATATTGTTTTATAATATAGTTTCTGGTGATCGTCCCCGACAGCATGATTAGCAAAGATTACCACTTCCTACCTTTTGTCAGTTGGTGAATCCTTATGTTCTGAGGACCTAGATTATGTTTTATTCTAGAAGTTCAGTGACGTTTATGTTTAGAATTTATGTTTTTTCAGTTTGGGTTAGCTAGGGTTTGTCCTAGTGGCTCGTTAATAAACTTAGAGGCTTGTCAAGACTTCTCAATTATTTTTAGACTTTCATGAGTTTAAGCTAATTTTTAAATCATGGTTTAATACTAAGTAGATAGTATGGGTTAGCTTTAGGGGTACTCATTGTCCTAAGAGCCATGTGACGTCCAGGGGTAGTCTTGAGGCATTACAATCTTTGTATTAGAGACTAAGGTTTTCAAGAGACCTAGGGATTCTAACATGTCATGGAACATAGAGTCTTAATCATGGGTGTGAAGCGTACCACACATATTGGCAAGAGGCTTCGACACATATTATGAACTATCTTTTCTTTTAGGATCTTTATCGTGATCTGAAGTTATCTCTATCTTTTCTAACTTGTGATTTCACGTGATAGAGAATGCATTCTCACAGAGCTTACATCCATAAAAATGGGGACCAACCTATGTAATGCCCCGAGTCTGCACCCTGGACGTCACACGGTGCTTACGACCCCGAAGGATCATAAGCTAACCCATGACTAGTACCTGCTATTAGCACTGAATAATAATACTAAAAATATATATAGAAGTATAACTGAAAATGCCATAAGGTTCTCAAAATACTGAAATAGTAACTGAGTGTAACTGATTATAACATCTAAAAAATTGAACAACTGACTGTGCTAGTCTGAAAGCCTCTAACTGTCTGAATATATAGTTGATAGGACAAATCTCCAACTAACTCCAACTGAAATAACTACTGAGCTAACTTAAATAATGAAATGGATAAACTCTATCCTCAAAATATAAGGACTCAAACACTTGGGAAGAATAATTAGTGCACATAATAATGAATAACACATAAGAATCATGACTATAACTTAAACTTACAATTTCAAGGGTTTTGACATTAAAGATTCATAATTGAACTCACATACTAACATAATTTCATGGAATTCATAAACAATCTCAACTTGAAATCCATACAACAACTCAAACGTGGGCATAATTCAATTCATAACATGAAAATCATAATTCAAGTTTTCGAAAAGATTTCTTAAACTCCAAGGGTGGAAGGAGAACCAAGGATGAACACCTCACATACCTTGATTTTTGATTTCATGAGGATTGTGGTGAATTCTTGGGACTTGATCTTGAGCTTGATGAAATTAGGGCTTGTTTTTAGAGGATTTTGTGAATAATGAATGTATTTTTCCCTTTAGGATATTAAATTTCATGTTTTAGCTGAATTGGGTGAGGGGAAAAAGACCTAAATGCCCTTGGAAATTCAGAATTTAATACATAACAACTGTCCAGTTACGCGATAGGTGATGCGCCGTGTTGATGCTCTCAATGTGATAGCTGACGCATCGCATTGATGGGTGCAACACGATAGCCAACACAACGCATCAAGATTGCATTGGCTTGCTCTTTTGACCATCTATACATGACACAAACGAAATTTGAAAATTCCGAAACTCACCTAATATGACCTATTGACATTCCTGATTATCAATCAATTTAAAAATCAACAATATAAGGCTGAAAAGATCATAATTGTTTCCATTGAAATATCGAGGCAAAAAATGAGACTAAGTGTCAACATTTAGCTGAAATTTTTAAGTCTGGGACATCTTTTGTCATGTTATAAAGGATTGAAATGACTAGAACTTTGCGGGGTCTTACAATATCTCCCTTTTGGGAACATTTGACCTCGAATGAGACTGACTGAACTGAGAGGAACTGAGGAACTGTACTCACACTGACATGCATAATTGAAGCATGACTGAATTCTGGAGACATGACACATGACTGAACTATTTCCTGAATACATGAATGATATAAGAATGTTATGCAACTGTAATGAGCATGGGATAGAGTAAATATAAGAAAGACTATTACCTTAAGCTGAGTCTAAATTTTTGGAAAAGAGGTGAGGATACTTGGTTCGCATGTCTGCTTCTGCTTCCCAAGTAGCTCCCTCAATTGACTGATTCCGCAAAAGAACTTTGACCAAAGGAACTTCTTTGTTCCTTAGTCTGCAAATATGATGATCAAGGATTTCAACTAGGACTTCCTCGTAAGAGAGACTGTTTTTAATATCTACACATTCTATAGGGACTATAACTACTGGGTCACCAATGCACTTCTTTAGCAAGAAGACGTGAAACACTAGGTGCACTGATGCTAAGTCTGTAGGTAACTCAAGCTTATATGCTACCTTACTGAAAGGACTGAGAATTCTTTAAGGACCAACACATCAGGGAGTAAGCTTCCCCTTCTTGCCAAATCTCTTCACTCCCTTCATGGGAGAGATTTTTAGATACACAAAGTTGCCAATCTCAAACTTGATATGTTTTCTTCTCACATCTGCATATGATTTCTGTCAGCTCTAGGCTATCTTAAGCCCCTCTCTGATTAACTGCACTTTCTCTAATGCACTAAACACTAAGTCAGGCCTGCTACAACAATTTCACCTACTTCAAACCAACCAATAGGAGATATACATCTCCTCCCATAAAGAGCCTCAATAGGAGATATACATCTTCAAGGGTCTGAATGGTCTTTTGATTGACCATTTGTCTGAAGGTGGAAGGCTGTACTGAGGTGATCTTGGGTACTAAGACCCTTTTGGAAGGCTTTCAAAAAATAAGAAGTGAACTGCGTACTGCTATCTGAAATGATGGACAAAGGGACATTATAAAATTTGACCAACTCTCTAATATTGAGCTTGGCATAGTCCTTGGCTGAGTATGAAGTATGAACTGGCGAGAAATGGATGGACTTGGTCATCTGGTCTACAATGACCCAAATCGAATCGTTATGACGACGAGTATGCGACAAACCCGTTACAAAATCCATGTTCACTTCCTCCCACTTCTAAGTGAGAATATTGAACTCCTACATAGACCTACTAGGATTCTTATGTTCAATCTTAACTTGCTGATACGTGGAGAACTTAGCTACAAACTCTACAATATCTCTCTTCATCCCACTCCATTAATAGACTTCCTGCAAGTCGTGGTACATCTTAGTGTCCCCTGGATGAATAGAGTAACACGCACCATATTCTTTTGCAAGAATCCGTCGTCTCATGCCATCCACACACGACACACATAATCTACCCTGACAATGCAATATACCATCTACCCTTGGGAGGAAACCTCTACCTTCTGATCTCTGACTGAGTTATTTAGCTTAACTAAACTGGGACCCTTGTCCTACTTTTCTTTTACTTTGGAAACCAAAGACGATTCCAAACTATTATGCCCCCAAACACTACCCTAATCTGAATAAACCAAACGGGTACCTAGTCTGGGAAACTGATGAACTACCTGAACTAACCTCTTCTTAACATCCTCAATGTGAGTAATATTACCCATGGACAACCTACTGAGAGTATCTGCTACTACATTGGCCTTGCACGGGTGATAAAAAACACTCATGTTTAACTACCTTCTCTGACACAAGTTTAGGTCTTTCTAGGAAAATACATACTGTAGGATTTTGTGGTCTGTGAACATATCAATATGCACCCCGTACAAATCTTGCCTCCAAATCTTTAAGGCAAATACAACAACTGATAATTCAAGATCATGGGTGGGATAATTCTTTTCATGGGGGTTAAGCTGTCTAAAGGCATAGGCAACAACCTTACCCCTTTGCATCAAAGCATACCCCAACTAACTCTAAAAGTATCACAATACACAACAAACCCATTTAAACTACCTGGTAAAGTCAAAACTGGACCTGTATTGAGTCTTCAACTCTTGAAAACTCTTCTCACAAGAATCTGACCAATGGAATTTGACTTTCTTTTGAGTCAGTCTGGACATAGGGATTCAATAGACAAAAATCCTTCAACAAACCATCAGTAATAGCTAGCCAAACCCAAGAAACTCATGATAGCTGATGGAGAGATGGGACTAGGCCAGTTTCTCACTACTTTGGTCTTTTAAGGATCAACTCTAATGCCATCATCGGAAATGATATGACCAAGGAAAGCTACTGACCTTAGCCAAAATTCGCATTTACTAAATTTGACAAACAATTGATGGGCTCTAAGAGTTTGTAATACTATTCTGAGATGGTCTACATGATCATTTTCACTGCGGGAATAGACAAAAATGTCATTGATAAAGACTATGACAAACGTGTTCAAGTAATACTTGAACATAAGATTCATCAAGTCAATGAAAGCTGCTAGGGAATTGGTAAGACCAAATGACATGATTAGAAACTCAAAGTGACCATACAAACATCTAAAAGCTATTTTCTTAATGTTACATTCTCCGACTCTGAGCTGATGATTGCCTGATCTGAGGTCTATCTTACAGAAGTAACTGGCACCTAGAAGTTTGTTAAACTAGTCATCGATTCTAGGAAGTGTATACTTTCTCTTGAAGGTGACTTTGTTCAACTGACGGTAGTATGAATAAAATTGGAGTGCCCTACGGGGAGATCCTTTAACTTTTTCTTCAACTCTTTGAGTTCAGCTGGAGCCATTATTTATGGCAGAATCAAGATAGGCTGAGTGGAAGAAGGTTTATTTCAAAGTCGATTTCCCTTTCGGGAGAAACTTCGAGAAGATCATCAAGAAACACATCTGGGAATTCACTTTCTATTGGAACTAACTCAAGATTATGAGTCTCAAAACTAGAGTCTTTTACTCATACAAGATGATAGATACACCCCTTGAATATCATTTTTCTTGCTCTAAGGTATGAAATAAGTTGACCCTTAAGTGCTGAAGTACTACCCCTCTATTTTAGCACAGGTTCATTTGGGAACTGAAAATAGACAACTCTGTTTCTACAATAAACTAAAGCATAGCATGAATGGAGCCAATCCATGTTAAGAATGACATCAAAATCTTTCATCTCTAACTCTACTAAGTCCATTAAAGTAACTTTCTAAGACACTATAATTGGAAAGTTCCTATATACTCATGGGCTATGATGGACTTACCTATTAGGGTAGAGACTAAAAAGGTCTCTGCTTGGATTTCAAGACTGATTCTAAAGTCAACAGCTATATAAAGAGTTAAAAAGGACAAAAAAGCTCCTGGATCTGGAAAAGAATAAATATGTAAATGGTAAACTTATAATGTACTAGTTACCACATCAGGTGAACTTTCCTGATATTGTAGGGATTGAAATGGATAAAGCCTATTTGAATGTTGCCCACTGGTAGCACTGGAAGCGGCACCTTTCTAAGATGGGCGATTAGACTCCGCTGGGGGGTGATTATGCTAACTCTGTGAACCCACCTGAGGACACTCTCTAATCCTATGGTCTGTCTTTCTATATCCAAAACATATATCACTGCCAGCTCTACAGACTCCCTAATAGTTTCTGCCACACTTCCAGCAAAGAGTATTTGTTTGAGCACTGCCAATACTACCTTGATATTTAGAGCCTGGTGCCCTATCCTTATTATTATTTTTGAATTTAGGCACTGTAGAACTGGATGAGGAAGGATCTGGAATTGAGGATGATTACCATCCTCTGACTTAGGCTGAGTAAAGTTGAAGCTACCTTTTCTAGCCCTCTTTTTCTCCCTCTCTTTCTTCTTAGTCTTCTGCTCCTCTATCTATTGAGCATGGACCATCAATATAGCTAAGTCCATCTCCTTAATCATCATTGCGGTCCTATACTCCTTAAACACACTGTCGGATACACCAGACAAAAACTTACTCATCTTAGATCTGCTATAAGCTACCATATGAAGAGCATATCTGGCTAACTGAGTAAACTTAAGAGAATACTCCTTCACTGTCTTGCTGCCCTACTTCAAGTTAATGAACTCTGAAACCTTGGCTTCCCTTAACTCGAACGAGAAAAACCTATCTAGAAAGGTAGTAGCAAATTCTTCCCATTCTATGAGCCCTCTGTGGCCCTATCTAGCTTCCACTACTTAAACTATGTATGAGACACATCCTATAACTAATAGGCAGCTGACGTAGCACTCTTACTATCTCCCATAATATATATTACCTTCTGCACCATGTCAAGGAATTCCTGTGGGTTTTCTTAAGACTTAGACCCTGAAAATGAAGAAGGGTTTATTCAGGTGAATTCCTAAATTCTAGATGCAACAGTATTGGCCATTGGATTGGCCTGAACAGTAGCTAGTCATTCAATCTAGGATGATACATAATGGCTAGGGTGGTGAAAGCTACTCTGAATCCTGCGTGACAGACATGCTCATTCAGGGGATCTTCCCGAACAGGCAGAGGTGCTGGCTGGTTCTCAGTTCTTCTTCTATTGGAATTTTTAGGAGGTAGATTCTATAAATAGAAGGGAAAATTGGATTAGGATTTTTTTTTAACTTGAGATCATGCTTAATCATACGACATGAATACTGATAGAAGGGAAACTTTTCCTAAAAACGTCTCATACCCTTTTGTTCACAAGTGTGGCGCTCTACACAACCATGCACAAGACTCTACTAGACACGACTTTTATACTCCCCAGGAACCTTTAGAACCTTAGGCTCTGATACCAAATTTGTAACACCCAAAGTGTTTACCTTAGACATCACACGGTGCTTACGATCCCGTAGGATCACAAGCTAACCCATGACTGGTACCTGCTATGAGCACTGAATAGTAATACTAAAAATATATGTAGAAGTATAATTAAAAATGACATAAGGTTCTCAAAATACTAAAATAGTAACTGAGTGTAACTGATAATAACATATGAAAAATTGTATAACTGATTATGCTAGTCTGAAATCCTCTAACTATCTGAATATGAAGTTGATGGGACAAACCCCTAACTAACTCTGACTGAAATAACTACTAAGCTAACCAAAATATTGAAATGGATAAACTTTGTTCTTTAAATTTGAGGACTCACCACTGAATTTGCTTCTGATATCCTAAGCTTCTAAGTATGATCAGAAGCTCGTGTGTATGAACCAATGATATGAGACATGATAGCGCAAAGAAAGAGTATGTGTCAGTACTTTGAATGTACTGGTATGCTAAGTGAGGTAGGATAATATTCATGGATTCATATGTATGACATAATAACTGACTAAATGAACATCGTGAAGTAACTGGATGAAGTAACTTCGTGAGTTCTTTACTGAATACTGACACTGAAAGTGTAACTGTGGGAGTTATAATCTAACCAACATACCTTGATTTAGACTGAGTTAGGGTCCAACCTGTGACCCTAGTTGGAAGGGTGTTAGCACCTTGCTAACGAATACTAACAATGTTGTGTCAACCCTAGCTGGTAGGAAGACTCATGAAATACATATATGATTGCGTCAACCCTAATCTGGTAGTAGGACAACTTACCCTACACTAGCTATATAGTTTTGTATTACAGGGACTGCTACTAAGGGTCAAACCCTCTACTAGTAGGAATGTCCCCATCCCTGGGTTCACTCGGTGCTGAATCCCACTCTCAACTAAAATTGACATTGAACTGATCACTAGACTTTACTAGGTTTGACTGAACTGACACTGATCATGTTGACTGATTGAACTGGACTGAGTTCATTGATATTTGCTAACTGAATGAGTACTACTGATCTTGACCTTTACTAGGATTATTCTATAACTACTGCAACTAAATGAACAACTATATTTTAGATAAAAACATAGCAAATCTTGAAAGCATAGCAGTAGTCAATTCTTGACAATTCATTCATTGAGTTATTTTGTCAAACACTTAGAGGTCATGGAATTTTACATGATTGAAAACACATGATAACATGTCCTGATTTTACTATTTATTTCACATGGACGTTCTATCAAACACTTGGGAAGCATAATTGGTGCACATGATAATAAACAACACATAAGCATCATGACTACAACTTAAATTTGTAATTTCAAGGGCTTTGACATGAAAGATTCATAATTCAACACACATTCTTAGATAATTTTATGTAATTCATAAAAGATCTCAACTTGAAATCCATACAACAACTCAAACAGGGGAATAATTCAATTCATAGCATAGAAATCATAATCCAAGTTTTTGAAAAGGTTTCTTGAACTCCAAGGGTAGAAAGAGACCCAAGGATGAACACCTAACATCCCTTGATTATTGATTTCATGAGGATTATGGTGAATTCTTGGGAATTGTCTTTTAGCTTGATGAAACTAGGGCTTGTTCTTGAGAGGATTTTGTGAATATTGAATGTATTTTGCCCTTTAGGATATTAAATTTTGTGTTTTAGTTGAATTGGGTGAGGGGAAAAGGACCTAAATGCCCTTGGAACTTTGGAATTTAATACACAAAAATTTCCCAGTGACATGATAGGCGATGCACCGTGTTGATGCTATCGATGCGATAGTCGATGTATCGCGTCGATTGGTGCAATATGATAGCCAATGCGACGCATCAATATTGCATTGGATGCTGTTTTGGCTATCCAAACACGACCCAAATGAAGTCTGAAAATTCCAAAACTCACCTAATATGAACTATTGACATTCCTGATCATGAATCAATTTAACAATCGGCAATTTAAGGCCAGAAAGATCATAAATGATGCCATTGAAATATCAATGGAAAAATAAGACTAAGTGTCCGTACTTCACTAAAATTTTCTAAGTCTGGGTCCTCTGTTGGCATGCTATAAAGGACTGAAATGACTAGAACCTTGTGGGATCTTGTAGCCTACCTAACCACCACCTGTAGATCTTTTGAATGGGAATGTCACCCATGCTAAGTTCTGGGCTTTCTTTAAAGTGCCAGCTCAAGTTGTGAATGCTCAGGGTAATTATCACGACCCAAACTATATCCCGGTAATAATGGGTATCTCAAGTCCAACAAGGACCAAAAACCACCCCTGATCCTAGCCAAACTATACACTATACCCCCAATGTTGAATGAATTCTGAACATAAAAATTGCATAAGATAACCAAAAAAATTTAAGATATGTCTATGATCGATAACCAGTAACCGACCAAAAATGACCTACCAACATCACCCAAGTACACAGTAATCCACAAAGCCTTCTAACAAAACCGAAATCAATAAAGTATAGGGACATGCCCCTGACCCTGAAAATGACAATGATAATGTGAACTCTCAATTCTAATCTATGAAATGGAAACTGATGAAATATCCAAGTCGACCAAAGAATAAAATCTCACCACATCACTACAACGATTGAGGAACTAAGCCGATCGACCTAATCACTATACAGAAAAAGTAGAATTATCTTTGGTTCATTCATTGCGTGGGGATACAACATATGGAAATAGTTAGTTGGTTGAGTACTAGAATATAACTCCGGGATAGGGGATAAAATAATGTCAAGTAAATATCCAATTCAAAACTATGTGAGCATCATAATATACTGTAACACCCTATTCTTGTAACGCTCAAATAATGCATTCAAATGACGTCTAGGACCCTCATTTTGATGGAAAATCATGTTTAGATGTTATGGGTTATGTTGGGGGCTGTTTTTTTATGTTGGAATTAGGTGTGCATTGCTAAATAGACCCTATGCTAAGGCCATATGTCGCATGACAAACACTAATAGCCACTGGATGAGGTGCACTTTTGGTGTACATCGCACACCCTCAGGTGTACTTTTGGCGTGCGCCACCTACCCTCAGGTATGCTTTTGGCGTGTACCTCCTAGCAAAAGTACAATGCCAAATTTGTTCCATTTTAACTTAATTTAAGGGTTTTAAGGTAATTTCACACCCCTAAACCATTGCTAATAATTCTTAAATGAATTAAGGGGTCTCAAAACATGTTATTTCCACACTCTTAACTCCAAGTATACAATATATAATTCATAACCGTTCCCCTCTTCCCAAGAACAAAATTCAAGCTTCTTGTCTCAAGAACTCAAGAATTTAAGTTCCTATTTCAATACTTCTTTAAGAATTTAGCCAATTGAGGTATGACGAGTATTCATTAATTGGTTACTTTTACCCATTGAGCCAAAAAACTATTTTTTTGTTTGAGTATGAATTTTAATATAATTATGATCATATTCCATGTAAACTGTGAAATTTAACCATGTTTTATCGTTCGTTTTACATTTAAGCCAAGCTATTGGTTTTATCCTATGTGAATCATGCCCCTACATGTTTGAAGTTTAAAAACCCTAAGTTATGTTGAGTTGGCATCATATCAAATTCTTGAATTTTACTTTAAGCTGTATAAATATGTTATAATCCCAAGGTTACCTCATTCCCATGTTTACATTCATGTAATTTATCAGGTTATGAAAATGTCCTACGTGTTGGATCTTTGAACTATGATTTTATACCATTGTTTTGATCCTTATTATCTTATTCTTGTATTCATTCAGTGCTAGAGGGATATAAAGACCCAATACCTATTTGTTTATACTTGTCTTTATTTTCAAGTTACAAGTCTGTCCGATCATGTTTTCATTATTATATTTAGATTACCATATTTATGTTGAAAACTTATTATTATAGTACCACATTTGGTTAGATCTATGGTAATACCAGTGTCACTTAGTTGGGAGTAGAATTTAGCACCGAGCGAACCTAGGGATAAGGGCTCACCCTCCAGTTAGGACTGGGTCCTTAGTAGCAGTCCCTAAGTTCCATAACTACGTAGCTAGCATTGGATTATGAGATGTTACCGCTAGTTTACGACTGACACTCTTTTGGGGGTCACCCGCTAATTTAGGACTGACTCACTAGTCCTTTGGAACACTAGTTTAGTAGATCTACACAGCCTGTGTTGGTAACCGTGGCAAGGTCTTAATACCCTTCTAACTGGTGTTACAAGTTAGACCTAGATTAGCTTAGATTGGGGAATTTTAGTTACATGATAGCTCTAATAGTTTCAGTTAGCACTTAGTCTATCTCATTTAGGTTTGCTTGACCAAGTAATCATATTTTCAGTTATTTTTCAGTCAGCTAGTTTTACAGATTAAATTCAGTTCATGCCTTGCTTGGTCCTGTATTCTTAGTTTTTACATGTTCATGCATCCATATTCCGTTGTCATATGTATTTCAGTTAGTCATTACCTCCAGTACCGGTATATTCAATGTACTAATCACATACTTTTCTTTTGTGCTATGTTGTATTATAACACAGGTCCAGACGCACAGTTTCCCAACTATCCCTAGACAGCTTAATAGTTCCCCACATTAGTAGTGGTGAGTTCTCATCCATCAAGGACAATATATGTTATTTCAGTTATTTTAAATTTTCTGTATATTCAGTCAATTGGAGTTAGTTGGGGGTTTGTCCCATCTACTCTCTATATTTTAGACTTCTAGACAGACAATCTAGTTTTCTGTATTTATCAGTTATTTTAGACATATTATTTTATATATTTTAGTATTTTAATTTGACAGTACCTTATCAATTTATCTTCCGCATATGTTATACTACTATCATTTTTATTCAGTGCTCATAGCAAATACCAGACCATGGGTTAGCTTGGGGTTTCATGTGTCCTAAGCACCATATCACCACTAAGAGGTAGCCTCGAGTCATGGCAAAACTTGGTATAAGAGCCTAACATTTTGAAGTGTCTTAGGGTGTCTGAAAGCCATGTTGAGTAGAGTCTTGCACTTGGGTATGAAGCACACCACACTTATGGACAAGAGGCTATGAGATATTTTTAAGAAAGTTTCCATTTTTCAGTATTTATTTCGGGAAAAAGATCATGAGGTCTATTGAATTCCTCTTTCTAACTCATCCTTTTTTATTTTTATAGATAACACCTTCCAAAAGAAACAACGAAAAAAGGAATGGGGATCATCCCGCACCACCACCTATTCAGGAAGTTCCTCTACATGACCATGGTTCTCACGCCAAGTTCAGGGTCGCTTTCACAACCTTGGCTCATACTGTAGCTACTCAAAAGAATTAGTAGGTTATTTCCCTAACTAATTCGGTGATGATACGACTGCAGCTAGGTTCTAAGAATTTAATCGAATAAATCCCCCTCTATTTTCTTGATCTAAGTCTGAGCATGATCCACATGAATTTTTGGATAGAGTGTAAAAAATGATAGACTCATGGGTGAAATTTCAACTAAGAGTGTAAACTTACATTCTTACAAGTTTCAGGGAGTATCTCACTCCTGGTTCAAGCAGTGGAAGGAGGATTGAGGTATTAAGGCATGGCCTATAGAGTGGGAGGAGTTTGCCACGGTTTTCATTCATAGGTTCTTCCCATTAGAGTTGAGGGAATCTAAAGTTCAGGAGTTCATAAATTTAAAGTAGGGTAGTATGTGTGGTAATGAGTACACACTTAAGTTCTCTAAATTGGTAAGGTATGCTCAAACTATTGTGGATAATTCTTGGTACAGGATGAGTAAGTTCGTATCTGGTGTTTCTTATAGTATGTTCAAGGAGTGTAGGACCACCATGTTGATTAAGGAGATGGACCTATTTAGACTTATGGTTTATGCTCAGCAGATTGAGAAGAAGAAACTTAAGGAAAAAGACAGATAAAATAAGAGGGCCAAAATAGATAGTTTCAACTTTTCTCATCCAAGGTTAGAAGGATCTAACCATTCTCAGTTCTTTTAGAAAATTTAAGCCCCATCTTCATCTTTAGCTAGTGTACGACTGCCTAAGTTCAAGTAGGACAATTGGGATAGAACACCAGACTCTAAGTCCTAGGGTAGTATGAGGAGTGGTCGTACCAATTTGTTTTGCTGAAAGTATGCTAAGAATCACCAGGGTGAGTGTAGAGCTGGTAGTGATAGGTGTTTTGGGTGTAGAAGTTAGGCCACAAGATCCAAGAGTGCCTAGTGGTGTCTTAGAGGGAAAAGGATTTGCGTCACAAGGCCAGTCTAATTTTTCATCAGCTTGAGTAGGTCGCCTGACTCAACAGGGTGCCATTTTCATCTCCATCAATAGAAAGCACCAGAATAGGCTGTATGCTCTCTATACTCGGCATGATTAGGAAAGTTCCCCTGATGTGGTTATAGATACGTTACAAGTCTTTCATCTTTATGTTTATGCACTTCTAAACCTAGAGCTTCACTTTTTTGTATGACTGTTTATATAGATGTAGACTTCAGTGTGAGTCTTGAATCATTGGTAGAGCCTTTCTTAGTATCTACCTCAGTGGGTAAGTCTATTGTATCTAGGCAGGTATACAAAAATTTCCCAATCACAATGTCACAGAAAGTTACTTTAGTTGACCTCGTAGAGTTAGAGATGATGAATTTTTATGTCATTCTTGGCATGGATTGGATCCAATCGTGTTACCCCACAGTCGATTGCAATAATAGAATCGTCTAGTTCTGATTTCCTAATAAACTAGTTATTGAATGGAGGGGTAGTACTTCAATGCACAAGGGTCAGTTTGTTTCCTATCTTAAGGCAAGAAATATGATATCTAAGGGGTGTATTTAACATTTTTTATTAGTAAAGGATTGCAATTTAAAAACTTTGAGTCTTACGTTAGTTTCAGTAGTAATAGAATTTCCAGATGTACTTTTTGAAGATCTTTTCGAGATTCCTCCTGAAAAGGAAATTGAATTTGAAATAGATCTCCTTCTAGATATCAAACCTATCTCTATTCCACCTTACAAAATAGATCCTGCTAATTTTAAAATATTAAAGGAAAAATTAAAGAATCTCTTAGATAAGGGTTTCATCAGGCCTAGTGTTTCCCTATGGGGGTCCTCCAGTTCTATTTATGCTCAAGAAAGATTGTTCTCTCAGAATATGCATCAACTACCATTAATTGAATAAAGTCATAATCAATAATAAATATCCTATACCAGCATTATTGACTTACTTGACTAATTTCAGGGTGCTAGTATTTCCCTAAGATAGACCTCAGATCCGGCTATCATCAGCTTAGAGTCAAAGAATGTGACATTCCAAAGACAGCCTTCAGAACTCTTGATGGTCACTTAAAAGTCATGGTTATGTATTTTGGACTAACGAATGCCTCTGCAACTTTCATGGACTTGATGAACTGTGTGTTCAAGTAGTACTTGGACATGTTCTTCATACTCTTCATTGATGACATCTTTGTCTATTCCTGTAGTGAGAATTATCTTGCAGACCATCTCAGAGTTGTGTTGTAGACCCTTAGAGATCATAAGTTATTCTCTAATTTTAGTGAGTGCAAACTTTGGTTGAGATTAGTAGCTTTCCTTGGTCACATTATTTTTGGTGATGCCATTCGAGTTAATCCTCAAAACACCAAATAGTGAGAAACTAGCCTAGATCGCCTCTCTATTAACTATTAGGAGTTTCTTGGGCTTAGCTGGCTATTATAGATGGTTTGTTGAAGGGTTTTCTTTGATTTCTTCCCCCATGTCAAGGCTAACCCTAAAGAAGGTTAAATTTTAGTGGTCAGATTCCTACTAGAAGAGTGTTCAGGAGTTAAAAACTCGACTCACTTCCACACCAGTCTTGACCTTTCTAGATGGCATAGATTGGTTCATAGTATATTATGATTCTTCTAGTATTGGTCTAGGTTATGCATTATTGTAGACAGGTTAGGTCACAACTTACGTCTCTAGACAGCTTAAGCCACATGAGAAGAATTATCTAACCCATGATCTTGGTTTAAAAGCTATTGTATTTGCCTTAAAGATTTGGAGACATTATCTTTATGGGGTTTATGTTGATGTGTTCATGGATCACAAGAGTTTACAGTATGTATTCGTGCTTAAAGATGTAAATCTTTGCTAGAGAAGATAGTTTGAGTTGTTGAAAGACTATGATATGAGTGTATTGTATCATCCGGGCAAGGCCAATGTAGTGGCGAATGCCTTTAGTATATTGTCTATGGGTAGTATTGCCTATGATAAGGATAAGAAGGATCTAGTCCATGAGGTTCATCAGCTTTCTAGGTAAGGAGTTCGTTTAGTTGATTAGGTCGAAGGTAATATATGGGTTCAAAATGGTTCAGAATCTTCATTAATTGCAGAAGTAAATAAAAAAAAAGATAGGTATCCTAGTTTGGTTAAGTTAAAAGAGGCAGTTAGAGATCAGAAGGTGGAGGTTTTCTCCCAATAGGCAGATAGTGTGCTCCATTATTAGGGCAGGTTATGTATTCCATGTGTTGATGGTTTGATACAATTAATATTAGACAAAATGCATGATGTGCGGTATTTTATTCACCCTAGATCCACCAAGATGTATCATGACTTGCAGGAAATCTATTGGTGAAGTGGTATGAAGAAAGATATTGAAGATGTGGCTAAGTGTTTGAATTGTTAACTGGTAAAGGTTGAACACCAAAGGCCTAGTGGTATGGTTGAGGGTTTTACTATCCCCACTTATAAGTGGGAGGTGGTGAATATGGATTTTGTTACTGGGTTGTCTCATACGCGTCGTCAACATGATTCAATTTGGGTTATTGTAGATAGAATGACTAAGTCATCCCATTTCTTGCCAGTTCACAACTTTGTATTTAATTGTGGATTATACCAAGCTCTATCTTAGAGAGTTGGTAAATTTGCATGGGGTTCCATTGTTTATCATTTCAGATAGGGGTACTCAGTTTACCTCTAACTTTTGGAAGGCTTTTTAGAAAGGTGTTGGTACTTAAGTTCACATCAGTACAACTTTTCATCCCAGATGGATGGTCAGGTAGATGGACTATTCAAACTTTATAGGACATGTAGAGGGCCTGTTTTATTGACTTTAAGAGTAGTTGGGATGACTACTTACCTTTGATTGAGTTTTCCTATAACAATTATTATCACTCTAGTATTTAGATAGCTCCTTTCGAGGCTCTCTATGAGCGGAGATATAGATCTCCTATTGATTGGTTTGAAGTAGGTGAGGCTACTTTGATAGGGCCAGATTCATTATTTGAGGCAATGGAGAAAGTTTAGTTAATTCGAGAGAGGCTGAAGATAAGCCAAAGTCATCAGAAATCTTTTGCAGATGTGAGGAGAAGGGATCTTAAGTTTGAGTTCGGTGACATTGTTTATTTGAAATTTTTTTTGATGAAAGGAGTGACGATATTTTCCAAGAAGGGAAAACTCAGTCTCCGCTATGTTGTCCCATACAAAATTTGAGCTATTTTAGGTAGGTAGTTTATGAGTTAGAGTTGCCAGCAGGTTTGGCATCAGTGCATCTGGTGTTCCATGTTTCTTTGTTAAAGAAATGCATTGGTGATTCAGCTTCTGTTGTTCCTTTAGAAAATGTGGATGTTAAGGGTAGCCTTTCCTATGAATAAGTCCATGTTGAGATCCTTGATCATCGGATTCATAGGTTAAGGAATAAAGAAGTTCCTTTCGTTAAGGTCCTATAGTGAAATCAGTCCATTGAGGAAGCCACTTGGAAGACAGAATTAGATATGTGAGCCAAGTATCCCAATCTTTTCCTTAGGAAATCAGACTCATCTTAAGGCAATTTTTCCTTTTAAATCGACTATCTCATTCTCTATCTTAGCTATATAACTATGTTCATGTAATAGCATGTATTTATGAAACTCAACTCAGTCCTGCTATTATATTTTAGATTCAGTTACTTAATCATGGTTCAACGCATGCGTGTTTAGTGCACGATCTCATCCTTCTTACCATCAGCATAAATAGTTTCATTCAGGGATGAATGATCCCATGGGGGAGATAATATGATACCCCATAGTTGTAACTCTCAAATAATGCATTCAAAATGACCTTTAGGACTCTCATTTCGATGGTAAACCATGTTTAGATGTTATAGGTTGTGTTGGGGGTGTTTTTGGACTTTGGAATTAGGTGTGCGTTGCCATATAGACCCTCCACTAAGGACATGCATCGCATGAAAAATTCCAGTACGCACTGGATGGGGTGTGCTTTTAGTGAGTGCCACACACCTGCAGGTGTGCTTTTGGCGTGTGCTGTCCACCCTCAGGTGTGCTTTTGGATTGTGCCTCCCAGCAAAAGCAAAGTGCCCAATTTGTTCCATTTTGACTTAATTTTGAGGGTGTTGAGGTCTTTTCACACCCCTAAACCATTTCTAATCATTATTAAATGAATTAAGGGGTCTTAAAACACATTATTTCCACTAAATTTACCCTAAGTGTCCAATATATGATTCAAAACCCTTCCCGTCTTCCCAAGAACAAAATTCGAGCTTATTCCCTCTAGAACTAAGGAATTTATGTTTAGTTTTAAAGATTTAACAAGAATTTATCCAATTGAGGTGTGAATTTTACTATAATTGTGATCATCTTCCATGTAAATTATGAAATTTATCTATGTTTTCTTGTTATTTTTATATTCAAGCCAAGCTATTAGTTCTATCCCATGTGAATCATGCTCTTACATGTTTGTAGTTTCAAAACCCTAAGTCATGATCAGTTGACATCATGTCAAATTCTTGAATTTTGCTTTAAACTATATAAATATGTTATGATCCCAAGCTTACCTTATTCCCATGTTTTCATTCATGTAATTTATCAGGTTATTGAAGTGTCCTATGTTTTGGGTCTTTGAACTATGATTTTATACCTTTTTTATGACTTTTTATTGTATTCTTGTAATCATTTAGCATTGGAGGGTTATGAACACCCGATACCTATTTGTTTATACATGTTTTTATTTGTAAGTTACAAGTCTAATAGATATGTTTTTGTTATTATATTCAAATTACCATGTTCATGTTGTGCACTAATCAGTACAGTATCACATAACATTAGACCTATGGTAATACTAGTATCATTCAGTTGGGAGTAGGATTTAGGACCGAGCAAACCTAGAGATGCGGGCTCACCCGCCAGTTAGGACTAGGTCCTTAGTAGCTGTCCCTAAGTTCTAGAACTACGTAGCCGGCGTAGGATTATATGATGTCACCCGCTAGTTTAGGATTGCCACTCTCTCAGGGTTCACCCGCCAGTTAAGGATTGACTCCCTAGTTCTTCGGGACACTAGTTTAGTCGATCCACACTACCAGTGTTGGTACCCGTGGCAATGTACTGATAGCCTTCCAATTTGGGTTACAGGTTGGACCCCGATTAGCTCAGATTAGGGCATGTCAGTTACATGATAGCTCCCACAGTTTCAGTCAACACTCAGTTTGTCTCAGTGAGTTTGCTCAACCAAGTAATCAGATTTTAAGTTATTTTTCAGTCAGCCAGTTATATAGATTAAATTCAGTTCATGCCTTTTTTGGTCTTGTATTCTCAGTTTTTACATGTTCATGCATCCATATTCAGTTGCCATATGTATTTCATTTAGTCCTTACCTCACATACCGGTAGATTAAAAGTATTGATCGCATACTTTTATCTTACGCTATATTGTCTTATGACATAGGTTCGGATGCACAGTTTGCCGACAATCCCTAGATAGCTCAATAGTTCCCCACAACAGCAGTGGTGAGTCCTCATCAATCGAGGACGTAACATGTTATTTCAGTCATTTAAGTATTTCTTTATGTTCAGTTTGTTGGACTTAGTTTGAGGTTTGTACCATCAACTCTGTATGTTTTAGAGGATTTCACACAGATAATCTAGTTTCTAGTATTTATCAAAGATTTTAGACATGTCATTTTATGTATTTTAGTATTCCAATTGACAGTACTTTATCAATTTATCTTCCACACATGTTATATTACTATCATTTTATTCAGTGCTCACAAAGGGTACCAAACCATAGGTTAGCTTGGGATCGCATGTGACCTTACACAATGTGTCGTGACTAGGGGGTAGCCGCAGGTCGTGACATATACATACATAATGTCGGGAAAAAGGAACAAGGATTAGCATGCACTTTAAAACTTTAGCTTGGACTGTGTATCTCAACCGTCATATGAAGGCACTGAGGGGTTATATAGGTCCAGCTCTTCCCTTGCTGGAAGGGCCCAGTGCATGTAGCTACACGAACTAGAGGATGTACATATGCACCATGGATTACTCTAACTTCCTGGCATACCAAGGTGACTTAAGCACCCAATCATGAATTATAATATAGGGGACTCAAACCTCCAAATCATATAAAAAGGGGGACTCGAACCACCCGATCATTTATACCCCCGTGTCGATAATTGTGGTTTCCAATATTGGTCCCTTGGGACCTCTACTTTCACAACTCAACTACACAACCCCTTTGTTCATTAAATCAAACAATCATGTTTTAATAACCTCTTTCTATCATGCAATTATTCTGAAAATAGTTCAATGCAATTTTATTCGTACTCAAACCATTTTCACAAAATTGGACTGGGGTTATTACCCAATTCAATTGTCAATATTCAAAATATTTGGGGAAATCACAATCCTCTAGTTTATTCACCATACCCATTCTTCAAATTGATTTCAAAGACACCATTTAAAACATAAACAATGCATATGTAAACAAGAAATATCACATAAACAATAATCATTCAAAAACCCTCAACCATTTTGAAAACCAACACTCAAAACCATCAAATTAAAGCCATTCAAATACATGATTTTCATAAATTGAGGATTGGGGAAGAGTAACATTCCTAAGACACGAAGTTTTATGGAGAGAATTCAACCCTTGAGCCTTTAGATGGCCTAATTCTTAGAAACCCTAAGTATCTTTCTTGAGGGAATTTAGAGAGAATAGTGAGTGTCTTTGATGTGTTAAAATATGGAAATAATACCCCAAGGGTGTTTTATAATCCTGGTTATTACGTAGGGAAAAAAGGTAAATGTCTAAAGTCCTCTCAACTTAAAAACTAAAAAATTATCGCCAGTGACTATGGGTCACACTGCGACTCGTAACAACAAGTTACGACTCGTTACCACTAGTCATAGACAATACAGTGTTATTAGGCACACATACTATTGAACCTACTAATTTTATTCATACAACTTATTAGGGACCCTACGACTCGTAGGGTCTTAATCGTCACAGGACAACACCACTTGGAACACATACTGGTTTGACTACGGTTGGGATATCACGACTCGTAATGAGTCCATACCACTCATTGGGAGCCACTAGTATTTAGAAAAGAAAACTTAATCACCCACACTGTTCGACTATGATTCCGGTCCTTACGACTCGTCAGGACTCCCTATGACTCGTATAGGGAGTTATAGTCTGGACAGTGAGGATAAAATTTCATAAACTTTCAAGGGACAAAAATTCAGGTTGTTACATTCTCTCCCCCTAGATTCATTCATCCTCGAATGATAAGAGAAAGCTTTTGTTTGCATGATTTGACTCCGAACACAACAACACTTACCTTTAATAAAGACAAAAAACTAGATACCAAGGAATTCGCAATCTCCTTTAACAAAGTCCAAAAGTAAAGATGCTATGGAGTACACATACCTGTCGCACGATTTGCCGGAGCGGGAAATAAGAATGGGTAATTGGACTTCATGTCCTCTTCAGCTTTCGAAGTAGCTTCTTCACGCCCTTGGTTCCTATGTAGAACCTTTACTGAAGCCACATCCTTTGCTCGCAATCGATGAACTTGCCGATCCAAGATCTTAATTGGGACTTCCTCATAGGACAAGGAATCTGAGATGCCCATACTTTGCAAAGGAATGATCAAGGAAGGATCACTTACACACTTTTTCAACATCGACACATGGAAGACCGGATGAAAGAAACTATAAATCAAAGGCAATTCCAACTTATAAACACCTTGCCTACTATCCTCAAAATACAAAAGGGACCAACATACCAATAACTGAGGTTCCTTTTTTTTTTCAAACCGTATCACTCCCTTCATATGAGGCACCTGCAAGAACACCAAATATTCCACATCATACTACAAGTCCCTTTTCCTTACATCCACATAGGACCTTTGGCTACTTTGGGTAGTCTTAATCCTATTGCGAATCACCTTCACCTTTTACATAGCTTGGTGAACCAAGTCACGGCCATATAACTTATTCTCACCAACCTCAAACTACCCAACAGGAGACCTACACCTCCTTCCATACAAATCCTCAAATGAAGCCATCCCAATACTAAAATGATAACTATTATTTTATGCAAACTCAACGAGAGGAAAATGATCAACCCAACTACGACAAAAATCGATCACAAAAGACCTCAGCATATCCTCCAAGGTTTGTATTGTCCTCTTTGCTTGTTCATCCATCTAAGGATGGAAAGTGGTGCTAAGGTTTACCTTAGTCCCCAAACATCACTTCAAGGAATGCCAAAAGTAAGATGAGAATTGAGTACCTCGATCAGATATGATGGAAACTGGAGCACCTTGAAACTTCCCGATCTCCTCAATGAAGAGCTTAGCATAATCCTCCAATAAATAATTAGTCCTCACTGAAAGAAGTGAGCGGACTTAGTCATCCTATCCATAATGACCAAAATAGAATCAAACTGATGATGAGATCATGGAAGACCAGTAACAAAGTCCATATTAATCACTTCCTATTTCCCTACGGGCAATTCAATCTCTTGAGACGAACCGCCAGGCCTCAAGTTCTCGATCTTCACTTGCTGACAAACCAAATACTTAGACACAAAATTGGCCACATCCCTTTCAAAATTATTTCACTAATAAATTTCTCTTAAGTCATGATACATTTTCATCGAACCAGGATAAACGGTGTACCTCGACTCATAAGCTTTAGCCAAATCCTCTCTCTTATCCCATTAACATTTAGAATGCATAAACTGCCTTGGTACCTCAAGATACCATCACCACCAATCTCGAAGCCATCACCTTTTGGTGACCCACATCATATTTGATCTGCACCAAGATAGGGTCCAAGACTTGTTTCTCCTTCACCTTAGCACCAAGAGATGACTTTGCCACTTCTTCTACAATCACACCACTATCCTTAGAGTCTAAGGGACGAACTCCAAGATTATCCTGATAGGTAATATCATTCACCAACTTTCACTTCTCCTCATCCACATGATTTAAGATTCCCATAGACAACCTGCTAAGAGCATTAGCAACTACGTTAGCTTTACCTAGATAATAATGAAGACTCATGTCGCATCTTAGAGCAACTCAAGCCATCCCCTCTGCTTGAGGTTCAACTCCTTCTGGGTGAACACATATTGCAAACTCTTATGGTCCAAAAAGATATCGACATAGACATCATACAAATAGTGACATCAAATCTTCAAAGAAAAGACCACAATCAACCACTACAAGTCATTTGTCACATAGTTCTTCTTATGTACCTTTAAATGCCTAGAAGAATATGCAACTACCTTGCCATGTTGCTTCGACACAAAATCCAATCCTATCTGAGATGCATCGTAATAATCAACAAAACCATCTCTACCCTCGGTTAGATTCAAAATTGAAGCCAAAGTTAACTTATGTTTCAACTTCTCGAAGCTACCCTCACAAGCATCTGACAACAAGAACTTCACCTTCTTCTAGGTCAACTTAGTCAATAGGTCTGTAATAGAAGAGAATCTTTCTACAAACCTCCTATAATAATCAGCTAGACTTAAGAAGCTTCGAATATCGGTTGGAGTCATGGGTCTAGGACACTTCTCAACCACCGAAACTTACTGTGGATCTACTGTGATCCCTTCACAAGAAACAACATGACCCAGATAGGTTACAATATTTAACCAGAACTCACACTTTGTGAATTTTGCATACAACCTCTGATCTTTAAAAGTTTGCAACATAAGGAAGAGGGGATCGACATGATCTATCCTACTTTTGAAATACAACAAAATGTCATCAATAAACACAATTATGAACAAATCCAAGAACTGACAGAATATTCAATTCATAAGATCCATGAATGTTGCCGGGGCATTAGTCAAACCAAGAGACATCACCAAATACCCAAAATGACCATACCAGGTTGGGAAGGTAGACTTAGGGGTATCTACTACCATAATCTTCAACTGATGGTAACCAACCAAAGATCAATCTTAGAAAAGTACTTAGCACCATGAAGCTGATCAAAGAGATCATTAATCATAGGAAGCAAATCAAAATTCTTCACAGTCACTTTATTGAACTGGCGGTAATCTATACACATCCGAAGGTCCCCATCCTTCTTATACACGAATAAAACTAGAGCACCCCAAGGAGAAATACTAAAATGGATAAAACCCTTATCTAGAAGATCTTTTAACTTCTCTTTGAGTTCTTTTAACTCAGCCGGGGCCATTCTATAGGGAGGGATAGAAATAAGATGAGTGTCCGAAAGAATATGAATCCAGAAATCAATTTTTGGATCGAGAGGAATACCGAGAAGATCATCAGGGAACACCTCAGGAAATTTACAGACCGTAGGGACAGACTACAAAGAAGGACCTTCGGATCTAGAAATTAGCATGCACTAGATGGTAGATGCACCCCTCTGAAATCAATTTTTGGGCTTTAAGATATGAAATGAACCTTCTTTTAGGCACTAAAAAACTATCTTACCACTCAATCACCAGCTCATTAGGGAAGTGGAAACTGAACCTTCGATTTCGACAATCAAGTGATTCATGGCATGAATGCAACCAATACATCCCCAAAATCACATTAAAGTCTAACATGTCCAACTTTTTAGATCCACCAATGTCTCTCTATCACACACCGACATCACACAAACCTTATATATCCTCCAAGAAATAATTGAGTCACCCTTCGAGGTAGACATAGAGAAGTGATCCAAAATAAACTCAGAATCAAAACAAAAATGAATAGCCACATAAAGGGTTACATAAGAGAGAGTATACTATGGATCAAGTAGACAATATACATCATGAGAGAAAAATTTGAGCCTATCAATAATAATATTTGGGGATTCCTTAGAATCCTGATGGGTTGCAAGAGTGTACAAACAGTTCCGACCAGTGCTAGACCCAGAAGAAGAAGTAGCACCCTTTAGTGCAAGATCTGATGATGTAGTAATAGGGATCTTACTTACCCTAGAAGGAAAATCCCTCTACATATGACCAATCTGACAATATTTAAAGAAGTTGTTCCTTCCTCTTTACAAACACCACGATGCACCTAGCAATAAAATCTACAAAGAGGATATGATAGCGCTGACTGAACCTTACTAGCCTGAGGCTGGTCACCCTATGCCCTTGGACCAATACTATTCTAAAAATGATGATCAACCAATGACTTTGGATAATAATCACTAGCCATAGAGTAGAAACCAAAATTTCCCTCGTTCTTCTTAGACTATTTTCCACCATCTCTACCATGCTGCTGCTGACATTCACCCTGATCTAAATATTGAAACTTTATATTTTGTCTTTCACTCACCTCTGTGTTCTTTTTATTTTCATCTTCCACTTGTTGTATAAACACCACAAGTCTAGTGATGTCCATATCCATATTCAACAAGGCAGCCTTGCTTTCCAAGATTAAATTATAGGACAACTTAAAAGCAAACTACCACATTCTAGACCTCATGCTTACACTAATTTTGGAGCATATCGTGACAGTTGATGAAACTTTAAGGCATACTCCTTACTGTCATCCTGCCTTTCTTGAAATTCATGAATTCCTCATCCTTCTCCTCCCTCAACTCCTGAGAAAAGAAACGATCAAGAAAAGCCCTAGAAAAGTCATCCCATAAAGTGGACTCGACATCATTACCCCTAGACTGGTCCTACTCCTTATACTATTGATACGCCATATCCTTCAAATGATAAGCAGTGAATTCCACACCCTCCACGTTAGTATCATGCATAACAAAAAAATTTTATTCGTCTCATCAATGAAATTTTGAGGATTTTCCTTCACTTTAGAACCAGTGAAAGTAAGAGAACTCAATCTCATAAATTGTCTAACTTTAGTGAGCTCAATTGATGGGGCAACAGAAGAAACATGTTCTATCTGAGAGACCACCAACTAGGTAAGTAAATGGAACGACTGTAGAAACTCAACATTAGACACATTTGCTTAAGATATTCGATGGCAAGGGGGAACCGGTGGAAATCCATATGTGGTAGTACAACCGAGAGCTCTAGATTGGGTCTGAACTTCATAAGTGGCATGAGCTCCATCAATGTTGTCCTCAGATGGGATGGAAGAGTTTCCACGAGTATCAGATTCTTGGAGGCATGATATTGAAAATGAACATACGAGAATTAGAAGAGATTTCAAGATATTAGACACTATAGCTCAAAATAGAAGAAGAAAAAAAGAAAACATTCCTAAATGCTTTATATTCTCTCTCTTATAAGAGTGGTGTGCTACACACCCATAAAGAACTCTACTTGACACAACTTTGTGGACAACCAATGACACAAAACCTAGGCTCTGATAACAACTTTGTCACGACTTGAACTGAGGCATGTCCATGACGGATATCTCAAGTCTAACAAGGACCGGATACCACCACCCGTTCCTAGCCAAACAAAACACCATACCCCTAATGTGATGAATTTCGAACATATAATAGGATAGCATAAGATAAGCTCAAGGAATTTAAGACATGTCTATGACCGATAATGGGAAACCAACCAAAAATAACCTACAAACATCATTGAAGTCCATAGTAGTCCACAAAGCCTTCTAACAAAACAAAATTCAATAAAGAGTCGGAACATGCCCCCTGACCCGACCCAACCTAGGGCGTTGTCATAATAGGCATAACAAGTCCAACAGAGACTGGATACCACCCCGATACCCAACCAAATAATCCAAATGCATACCCTGAGTCAGATGAATTCCAAACATATAACAAGATAATATATTCGCACAAATCTAGACTTTTAAATAGGTCCATGACCATGACCGACACAAATGTGTTCAAGCATCCAAAAACCAACCAATAACCATACAAAAACTGAAATAATAAACAATTATGAGTCCATAACATGACATTAGAGGATGGAACAATCATAAACCCAGTGAAACAGTATCGGCCGCAATACTAATGCCAATACTAATCTTGCTCATTCCAACCCATAGTAGTTACACGAACGTCTAACCAAAGGAAAAACAATATCCAATTGGGACATGCCCCCAACCATAGCCAAAACATATGTCCATAAAAAAACAAAAATATGTAAGGACATCCATGATATGAAATGGATCCTTTCGGAATATGGAAGCTCACCACTTTAATCCAATAGCTGATCCTAAATCTAATCACTAAGCAAGAGGAGTAGAATGGTCAGTTCTAGCATCGCGTGGGGACATAGCCACCCGAAGACGGGTTAGCTGGTGAACGCTGGCATGAACTCAGTATAAGGATAAAATAGTGACATCTAGGAAAACCAAGTAAACCAATAATATGCATACAAACCATACATATATATATCCATACCGGGAAAGGAAGACGGGTTTAGCATGCCTTTAAAATTGCTAACCTGGGTATGTGTAGCTTAGCCATCCTAGAACCACCTACAGGATATATAGGTATAGTGTAACCCCTGAATGGGCCCCGATGTATGTAGCCATATGAATTAGAGATATCATAAGAGTAGGGTATTCCCGACTATCCTTCGCTCTCCATAATACATATGTACAGTGTACTAAAAGGATTCCCATGTACCTCATAGTATAATATATGGTCTCCATGACCAACCCTCATATCGGCAAAAATGAGTTTCCAGTGTCTTTCCATTGGACTCGCACCTTCACAATTAGCTATCATACCCCACCATTATTACCTAATTAACACTCTTACAATCCAACCAAACTATTATTCCATTATTATTAACCGAGGCTCTAAGTAGTGGTAGCGATATACTGACTATTACTTGCAAGCAATGTCGTTAGCCCGCCTTTTTATGTAAAAAGATTCCCACATACCCATAGATTACATTATCAAGTTAACTTAGGGGAGTCCCGTGTATCCCGCATGTTTTGCATTGTTATGTTTGCTTGGGGGAATCCCATGTACCCCATAAGATGTTCATTACCATGCTTACTTAGGGGTTTCCCTTGTACACCACAAGGAAGTTTTATTAACTATAACCAACCTTGTAATGTAGGCTCAGGGAAGGGTAGGATAAATATTTGGGATAAAAGTGACTACACCCTTCTTGACCTCCATATAAAACACTATTAAATCATGAGTAGAGGTGTTGAAGGTACTTCAAGGCGACTGTCGGTAGTTGGCATAGGTGCTCAGTGGCCATGTCAGCGTGCAGCATGGGCGCATGGCAGCATGCATGACCACCAAACCTTACCATTTTAACCATTCCAAACCATTTAAACTATTTCTACCAATTAGGGTTCCATTACCAAACCATACCATGCAATAATTCCATTAAAAGTCAAATAATATAGTAAAACCATTCTCATAGGCATTTTACCAAATATGTTGGGGGGATAGTATTTACAAACCCAATTCCAATTGCCCATTAGCAATTCCCATCTAACTAATTGTCCAAACCATATTTAAAGCATGTAATTACATAATTAAAACATAGGAAAACCATAACTAAACATCAGATACCAAAATTCCTACATATATTTGAAAACCCCAAAACTATATAATAATCATGCCTTGAAAACATTGTACAAATTATGCCTTTAGTTGTAACTAACAATGAGGGAGGAGTACATGAGTTAGATTATGAAGATAATGGAAAGAAATCACCTGTATAAGCCCTAAATTGATCCTTTAGATGAATCCTTAGACTTTTGTTACCCAAGAGCCTTAGAGAGAATTAGATAACCTTTCTAAGTGTTTAAGATTAGAATAATAGGGTAAATAATGTCCCAATAGTGATATAAGTCACGGGGACTTAAGAGGTTAAGTGGGGAAATGTCCAGATTACCCCTAACTTAAACTGCATATAATTCTTATAAGAAGATATGACTATCCCATACTAGTCGTACCCTTCCGTATGAGTGGTACCCACTACTCGTACCCTAGGTATCCCTCTTAGACCTAACACTGTCTAACATACGACTTACCCAAACCAAGTTATACCCAACCATGCAATTTGTACCCTTAAATCATATCCCTGGAAGAATAAAACCAAAGAAAGTTTGAACACTGTCTACCATATGTGTCAATGATATGATTCGTTCCCTAAATTATGGCTCATGGTGAGCCATTCGTAATCTAATCCAAGTTAATTTACTAAGTCTCAGATTAAGTTAAGGAAAAAACAAACCATATGACCCATCACACAACCATATGAATCGTACCCACCCAAGTCGTATCCATTCCTGAAACCAATCCAATACACCCATAATCACTAGTTAGTATACGACCAAAAGCATACCAATTGTACTCCATCATACGACTGGTACCCAAAAATTGCATGATGTCCAGAATCCATAAATCTAGGAAATTTTCTAAGGGTCCCAAACCCAGGGTGTTTCAGTCTCCCACACTAGGATCATTCATGCCCAAACGATGAAAAAGCTAGGTCAAATACAAGTGCGATGCATTTCCATTATCAAACATCAATCCAACTTTTAACTAAGTTAGAAAACAAATATGTGATCAAGAACACATACCTTTCATACGAATATCTAGAGCAGAAAACAAGTGTGGATATTTGGACTTCATGTCTACTTTCACTTCTCATGTTGCCTCTTCCACCTTGTGGTTTTGCCATATAACCTTAACCGAGGCCACATACTTGATCCATAACCGATAAACTTGCCGATCAAATACCTTAGTTGAGATCTTTTCATAAGACAGAGAACCTGATATATCCAATCCTTCCAAAGGAACCACCAAAGAAGGATCACCAAGACACTTTCTCAACATAGAGACATGAAATACTAGATGAATGGAACTCAAACTAGAAGGCAACTCCAACTCATATGCCACATTACCAACCCTCTACAAAACCACATAAAAATAATATACTAGGGACTGAACTTTCCCTTTTTTACCAAACCGCATCAGTCCCTTCATGAGAGATACCCTTAGGAACACCTTATCACCAACCTTAAATTCCAAGTCCCTATGACTTACATCCATATAGAACTTTTGGCGACTTTGGGAAGCCTTAAGCCTATCCCAAATCACCTTCACCTTTTCTATAGCCTGATAAACCAAATCCATATCGAACATATCTACCTTACCAAGCTTAAACCACCCAATAGAAAATCTACACCTCCTACCATACAATGCCTTAAAAAAGGCCATCCCAATGCAAAAATGATAACTATTATTGTAAGAAAACTCTACCAAAGGTAGATGCTCAACCTAATTTCCACCTTAATCAATCATACACGTATAATGCATGTCCTCGAATAGCTAAATAGTCCTCTCTGCTTGCCCATCCATCTGTAGATGAAAAATAGTACTCAGACTAACCTTAGGTCCCAACCCTTTCTAAAAAGTCTGCCAAAAGTGAGATGAATATTGTGTACCATGATTAGAGATAATAGAAATAGGTACCCCATGCAACGTCACAATCTCTTGAAGATACAATCGGGCATAGTCCTCAGCCAAAAAATTAGTCCTCACAGGCTAGAAGTAAGTGGACTTTGTCATTCTATCCACAATGACCTAAATTGAATCAAATTGATTTAGATACCGAGGAAGGACAACAAAGAAATCCATATTGATTACTTCCTATTTCCATTCAGGCAACTCAATTTCCTGATACAACCCTCCAGGCCCCATGTGCTCAACTTTGACTTTTTGGCATACTATGTATTTGGCCACAAAATTATCCACGTCCCTCTTCATACCATTCCAAAAATACATTCCCTTGAGATCATGATATATTTTTACTGAATTGGGATGAACAACATAGCGCAATTCGTGCACCTCAGCCAAAACCCATTGTCGCAAACCATAGACGTCATGAACATATAACCTCCCTTAGTACTGAGGGGTACCATCACCAGTAATCTATAATACCATCACTTTTTACCCACCTACATCACCCTTGATTTTCATCAAGATAGGATCTAGCATTTGCTTTTCCTTGATTTTTGCACCAAGAAATGACCGAATCATTTCCTGTTCCATTACTCCACCATCATTGGAGTCTGAGAGATGAACTCTAATATTAGCCAAAAGGTGAATATCCTTCATTGATTCTTGCTTCTCCTTATCCACATGAGCTAAACTCTCCATGGAAATCTTGCTAAGAGCATCAGCAAACACATTAAGTTTACCTAGGTGGTTGTGAAGACTCATATTATAGTCCTTAAGAAGCTCTAACTGTTTCCTCTACCTAAGATTTAGATCTTTCTAAGTAAAGACATACTGTATACTTTTATGATTAGAAAAGATATCCATGTGCAGCCCATATAAAATAATGCCGCTAGATTTTTAAAGCAAAAACCACCACTAAAAGCTCCAAATCATGAGCAGGATAATTTTCTCATGCACCTTCAACTACCTTGAAGCATAGGCAATCACCTTACCATGCTGCATCAAAATGCAACCAAGTCCCACCTGGGGTGAATCACAATAAACCACAAACCCCTCATTACCTTCAGGCAATGTCAAAACTGGAGCTGAATTTAGATTATCCTTTAGCATCTTAAAACTCCCCTTACAAGCATTCGACCAAGAAAACTATATCTTCTTCTGAGTCAACTTAGTCAACAGGGAAGCTATCACCAAGAAAATTTTCCCGAACCACTTATAATACCAAGCCAAACCCAAGAAGCTCTAAATGTCGGCTGGAGTCATGGGTCTAGGCCACCTCTTAACCACAACCACCTTTTGCAGATCCACCATGATCCCCCCACTAGAAATAATATAAATAAGAAAAGTCGCAACATTCAACCAAAACTCACACTTGGAGAATTTGGCATAGAGCTCTGATCCTTCAAGGTCTACAACACCACATGAAAATGATTAGAATGATCTACCTCACTCCTCGATTACACCAGGATATCATTAACGAACTATAATATCCCAATTTGCTGAACCAGAATACTACACGGTGCTCATGACCCCAAGGGACCACAAGCTAACCCATGACTGATATCTATACCTGTATACTACAAATCATGATATAATAATGAGGAATACATGGAACTGTAAGGCCATAAGGTTCAACTGAATACAATTATGTGGGTAAAAATATCTAAAACAACTCAATCTGAACATAAATCTGAAAGTAGATCTGAAAGCCTCTAAACTGTCTGAATATGGAGTTGAAGGAACATGTCTCCAACTAACTCCATAAAACTGAACTGAAGAATAAATAAATGAATCAGATCATATTGTCCTTGAATCAATAACGACTCACTGTGTCTCTGCGACTAGAACACTACTGCTATTGCTGGGCTGGAGCTCGTGTCTCGGAACCTATGGTGTAATATGAAAAGAAAGCACCATAGCGCAAATGCATCAGTATAATTGGAGTACTGAGTATACGAGGAAGGTAGGCTGAACATAAAGGGTTTCGTGCATGAACAATAATGACTGACTACTACGAACGTGGAAGTGCAAACACACATATATAGAAACTGGGACAATGAATACGTGATAGCATGGCTTATAAGCTAATACATGGTTTATTGATAACAGTCCTAACTGATACTGAAACTGATAACGTGGATGACTGTATCTGATAGTCCTGTATATACTGAAATTTGAAGAACTATCTGAGTTATTTTACTAAAACTGATACTAAAACTGTGGGAAGTAGTGTTTAACTGACATACCCCATGTATGCTGTTATGGCTAAGCTGGGGTCTAATCTCTACCCCAATTGGAGGGGTGTCAATACCGCGTCACTGGTAATGACAGCTGTTAGTGACCCTTATATGGCGGGTACTCAATGAGAACGGTGGGAACCCTAAACTGATGGGTTAAGCCACCTCATCAACCCTGAGCTGACGGGTTAAGATGTCTCAACCTACGCTGGCTACGTAGTTCTAGAACACAAGGATTGCTACTAAGAATCACACCTTGAACTGGCGGGTGAGTTCCCATCCTTGGGTTCACTCGGTGCTAACCTTTACTTCCATATGGAGGGAGTGGACATTAATAACTGACTGTGCATGACTTAATCTTACTGAATTCCATTGACTGGCAGAATGTTACTGATATCTGACAACTGACTAAGATCATGAGGTTTTTCCTGATTCACATGACTGACTGAAGTCTATGGAATCATAGCTCGAGTTATACTCGTTCAAAGATGACCCTTGCAAAATCGAACACTAAAACTTGATGGATTCAAAAACTCTTAGCTTGTATTACCTTAAGTAACTCATATGCACATGCTTAATGCATCATAAGGTATCCTATCACTAGGATATTCATTGTAAGTCATGTACTCAAGTATGAATCATAGGATAGGAGATTTCATACGTAGGAATACTTATTCATTTCCTAGCTTAGAAACATGCGGGGTATTACACAAACACAACGACAAAAAGATCCAGAAACTGCCTAAAACCCTGTTCATCAAATCCATAAATACCGTTGGGGCATTAGTCAAACCGAATGACATAACCAAGAACTCAAAGTGCCCATACTGGTTAAGAAAAGCCAGTTTGGGGGTATCCACCTCTTAAATTTTAAGATGATGATACCCAGACCAAAGATCTATCTTAGAAAAGAAATTGGCACCTTGCAATTGATCAAAATCTATCCTTGGAAAAGAATACTTTTTCTTAACCGTTACCTTATTCAATTATTGATAGTCAATGCACATTTGAAGGGAACCATCCTTTTTTCACACGAATAACACTATTTTACCTTATGGGGATACACTAGGATAGATGAAACCTTTATCTAAAAGATCCTTAAGTTGCTCATTGAGTTCCCTTAACTCAGTCAGAGCTATACAATAAAAAGGAATAGATATTGGGTAAGTGTCCGGAACCATATCAATACCAAATTAAATCTCTTTATTTTGAGGAACACCGAGAAGATTATCCAGAAAAACCTCAGGAAACTCATTCACCACCGAAACTAAATGTAAAAAAGGATCTTCCAAGTTAGAATCTTTAACTCAGACCAGATGATAGAGACACCCTTTTTAGATTAATATTCGAGCCGTAAGATAAGAAATAAGCCACCCCTAGGATCTAGGGAATCACCCTCCCACTTAATAATTAATTCACTAGGGAACCTAAAGACAAACTTTTGAGTTCAATAATCTAAGGATGCGTAATAAGAGTGTAACCAATCCATACCAAGAATAACATCAAAATCCACCATATCAAGTTCAAAAAATTCACCAAAGTCTTCCTACTACCAACAAATACCATACCCCCGTATAGAATCTTTTAGCAACCGTAGAGTCACTTACCATGGTAGAAATAAAAAAAGGATCCAAAATAACGTCAATATCAAAACCAATATACAAAGCCATAAATGGGGTTATGTAAGATAGAGTGGACCTCAGATCAAGAAAATAATACACATCATGAGAAAAGAGTTGTGATGTACCAGTAATGACATCAGGTGATGCCTTAGATTCCTACCGAGTGGGAAGAGCATGTAAACTATTCCGACCAATGCCTGTACCAGAAGCAACACCCTTTTATGTAGGAGCAGGAGATAAAGCAACAAGACCTTGCTCGCTCTCGAAGCACCCTTACCTAATAGATAGTTTTTGAATATATGGCTTGGTAGACTAATTTTGAAATATCTGTCCCTCCCCTCATCATAGAAACCTCTATGAAACGTTCCATAGAACATATAAAGAGGGCATAATAAGGCCGATTGAGCCTTACTTTTCTAAGATTAGACACCTTGTGCCCATAAATTATCTCCACCTAGCTAATGCCTATCACCCGACTACTTCAAGTAAGGATCACTAGCTATAGAGAACGAACTAAAACTCCCTAACTTTTTCTTTGGACACTATTGCCATCCTGACAACCTTGCTATTTAGCACTACCCTGATCAAATGACCTTGACTTCTTACCCTACCTTTCCCTAGACTCAGCCTAATTCTTCTTTTCCTCGTCCACCCATTGCATATGAAAAACCAACCTAGAAATATCCATATCCTTAATTAGTAATGCAGTCTTGCTTTCAAGGTTCAAATCCCGAGATAGTCCAAAAGTGAAATTTCTCATCGTTGCCCTCATGTCAGACACTAATTTCAGAGCATGCCTCGACAACTGATGAAATTTCACAGTATATTCCTTGACCAACATTTTCCATTATCTCAGATTAACAAATTCCCCCACCTTTACTTCCCTCAACTCCTGAGGAAAAAATAGAACCAAAAAGGAATTAGAGAAAGTCTCCCATAAAGTAAACTCCTCAACATCACCTCTCACACTATCCCACTCCTCATACCTTTGGTATGACATATTTGTAAGCTGATAAGCTGTAAAATTCATCTCTTCCATATTCGTGGCTTGCATCACCCTAAAGATTTTCTCCATTTTATCCAAGAAACCCTGAGGATCCTCTTCTGCCTTAATACTAGTAAAAGTAAGAGGATTCATCTTTATAAACTAGAAAACCCTTGTGGCCTCAGAAGATAAAACACCAGATGTACCCCAATCAGCCTGAGCAGCCATAAACTGAGCAGTAAAATGAATCGATTGACAAAATTTTGCATTAGTCACCTCATCCTGAGGAGGACTAGTAGAAACTAGTGGAACTCCATAAATATCAGGGACTAGACCCCAAGATTGAGTATGCATCCCCTGAGTAAACTCTATAAATATCAGGGACTGGACCCCTAGATTGAGTATGCATCCCCTGAGTAGACTGTGTCTCTTCAATATTATCCCTGGTTAGGACAGAAAAGTTACTTTGTGTCTTAGATCATAGAGGGATGATCTGAAAAGTGAATAAACCAGGTTTTGAAAAGATTCCAAGACTTAGACTCCAAGCTTGAAAATAGAATACCAAGAACGTGACACATTCTTAAATCCCTTATAGCCTCTCCCTTATGAGTGTGACATGCTACACTCCCTTAAAAGAGACTGACACGACTTTGTGGACACCCAATTGACCATGACCTAAAGCACTGACATAAACTTGACATGACCTGACTTGGGGTTTTATCGTAATGGGTATCCCAAGTCCAACTAGGACCGAGGACCACCCTTAATATCCAACCCAACCATCAAAATATATAACCTAAGTCTGATGAATTCAAAACATATAACAAGATAGAATATTTGCACAAATCTAGACTCTGGTATAGGTCCATGACCGTAATCGACCTAAATGAGTCTAACCATCCAAAACCCAACCAATAACTATACCAAAACTGAAACAATAACCAATTATGAAACCATAACATGACATTAGAGGATGGAATAATCTGAAATCCATTCAAACGGTATCAACCCCAATTCTAATGCCAGTACTGAGGCTAACACCAATAACGATCCTATCTATTTCAACCCATAATTGTCATACAAGTGTCCAACCAAAGGAAAAACAATATTTGATTGGGATATGCCCCCAACCATAGCCAAAACCATTGTCCATAAAATAACTAAAGTATGTAAAGACATCCATTATATGAAATGGAGCCTTCTGGAATATGAAAGCTCACCACTTTAATCCAATAGCTGATCCTAAATTCGATCACTAAGAAGGAGTAGAATAGTCAATTCCTACATAGCATAGGGATACAGCTGTGCAAAGATGGGTTAGCGATTGAACACTAGCAGGAAATCAGGATAAGGATATTATAACGCCATCTTGTAAAACCAAGTAAACCAACTATATGCATATAAACAATACATATATATGGTTTAGCATTCCTTTAAAACTATTAACCTGGGTATGTGTAGCTTAAGCATCCTAGAACCATCCACGAGCTATATGGGTCTACTGTACACCCTTAACAACCCTCGATGTATGTAGCCACATGAATTGGAGACACCACAAGAGTAGGGGATTGCCAAGTAACCTTCGCTCTCTATAATACATATATAAAGTGTACTTAGAGGATTCCAATATACCTCATAGTATCATATATGGTAGCGATGACCAAACCTTATGTCTCCAAACATGAGTTTTTAGTGTCCATCCATTGGACTTAGACCTTCACGATTTGCTATCACACCCTACCATTATTGCCTAATTAAAACCATTATTATCAAACCAAACCATTATTCCATTATTATTAACTAAGGTTATAAATGGTGGTATCATCATACCTAGTATAACTTTCAAGAAATTTCCTTAGCCAACCATTTTATGTAAAGGGATTCCCATGTACCCATAGACTACATTATACAGTTAACTTGGGGCAATACCATGTACCCCACAAATGTTCCATTATTAAGTTTGCTTGGGGGAATCCCATATGCCTCTTAAAATGTTCATTACATGTTTACTTCGAGGATTCCCTTGTACCCCAAGGAAATTTAATTAACCATAACCATGACCACCAAACCTAACCATTTTAACCATTCTAAACTATTTAAACCATTTATACACATTAGGGCTCCATTACCAAACAGTACCATATAGTAGTTCTATTAAAAGTCCAATAATATAGTAAAAGCATTTCATAGGCATTTTATCAAATATGCTGGGAGCATAGCTTTTCCGAAATAAATTCCAATTATCCATTAGCCATTCCTATGCAACCAATTATCCAAACCACCATTAAAGTATGTAATCACATAGTTAAAACATGGGAAAACTATAACCAAACATTGATACCAAAACCCCAACATATATTTGAAAACCCCAAAACCATACAATAATCATGCCATGAAAATATTGTACAAAAATGCCTTTAGTTAGAAATAACAATGAGGGAGGAGTACATGCCTTAGATTACAAAGATGATAGAGAGAAATCACCCGTACAAGCCCCAAATTGACCCTCTTGATAAAACCCTAGCCTTTTTTACCCAAGAGCCATAGAGAGAATTAGAAAGTGTTTATAAGTATTTAAGATTAGAATAATAGGTTAAACGATGTCCTTATAGTGATTTAAGATATGGGGCCTTAAGAGTTTGTGGGGAAATGTCCCGATTAACCCTAACTAAAATTGCTTAAAATTCCCGTAAGAAGATATGACTACCCCATACCAGTTGTACCCTTCAATACGAGTGGTACCCATCACTCATACACTAGGCCTCCCTCTTAGACCCAAAACGATCCAACATATGACTTACCCAAACCAAGTCATACCCAACCGTATGATTAGTACCCTTAAAATGTATCCTTGGCAAAATAAAACCAAAAAAAGTTTGAACACAATCTTTCATATGAGTCAATGGTATGACATGTACCCTAACTTATGGCTCATAGGGAGCCTTTCGTACTCAGATCAAAGTTAAGTTATGAAGTCTCAGATTAAGTGAAGGAAAAACTAAACCATACGACCCATCATCAACCCTACGACTCGTACCCACCTAAGTCGTATCCATCCAGAAACTGATCAACCCACCAACTATTACAGGTTAACATTCAACCTAGATTATACCAACCTTACTCTATCATACAACTAGTACTCATAAGTCGTATGATGTCTAGTACCTAAAAATCTAGGAAATTTGCTAAGGGCCCCAAACCCAGGGTGTTTCACCCCTGACCCTAAAAATGGAAATGATAATGTGAACTCTTAATTCTTATCTATAAAATGAAAACTGATGAAATATCCAAGTCTTCCAGAGAATGGAAGTTCACCGCTTCACCATAACGATTGACAAATCAAGTAGATCCACCTAATCACTGTGCAGGAAAAGTAGATATATATCTGGTAGCTCCATTGCATGGGGATACAGTGTCTAAAGATAATTAGTGGGTTGAGCACAAATATGTAACTCAGAGATAGGGGATAAAATAATGTCAAGTCAAGATCCAATTCAAAACCATATGAACATGATCATATACATACATAAATAATATATATGGAAAAGGGAACAAGTATTAGCATAGACTTTAAACTTTTTCCTAGACTATGTAGATCAACCATCATAAGAAAGCACCCATGGGTAATATGGGTCCAGCGTTTCCCCAGTTGGAAGAGCCCCAATGCATGTAGCCGCACAAACTAGAGTATATACATATGGACCATAGGGGACTCGATCCTCTCGGCATATCAAGGTGACCTAAGAACATAATCATGTATTATATTATTGGTGACTCGAACCACCTGGTCATTTAGTCCCCTGCATCAGTAACTGCGGTTTCCATTATTGGTCTCTCAGGACCTCCACTTTGATGACTAAGCTAAACAACCCACTTTTAAGCCCCATTAAAATATTTATCATACATTCTTATTCATTGAACAATAATACACATTTAGGCATACATAGTTGGTATCGTTATACTAATTACACTTACAAGGTATCATCTATATGCTAATTCAATTTCATTAACTCAGGAGAATAACCCCCTTTCTTTATTAATACAAGGTGGGAGAAAACCAACTCCCTTTGTTCATTAAATAAAATAATCATGTTTCAATAACCTTATTATATCATGCAACTGTTCTTAAAATAGTTCAATGCAATTTTATTCGTACACAAATCACTTTTACAAAATTGGATTGGGGTTATTACTAATTCAATTGCTGATATTTCAAAATTTTGGGAAAATCACAATCCCCTAGTTTATTCACCATATCCATGCTTTAAATTGATTTCAAAACCACTATTATAAACATAAACAAAGCATATGTAAACATGAAACATCACTTAAACAATAATAATTTAAAGTCCCTCAACCCATATTGAAAATCCATATTTAAAACCATCCAATTAAACCAATTCAAATACATGATTTTCATAAATTGAGAATTAGTGAACACTAAAATGCCTGAAACACCATGTTTTATGGAGAGAATTCAACTCTTGAGCCCTTAGATGACCTACTTCTTTGAAACTTTAAGTATCTTGCATTAGGGAATTTATAAAGAATAGAGAGTGTCTTTGATGTGTTAAAATATAGAAAGATGCTCGAAGGTTGTTTAATGGTCGTGGTTATTAAGTAGGGAAAAAAGGGAAATGTCTAAAGTTCCCTCAACTTAAAAACTAAAAGATTGTCACTAGTGACTACGGTCACACTGTGACTTATAATGACACATTACGACTCATCACCACGAGTCTTTGCCAAGAAAATGTCATTAGGGACACATATTGTTGACCCAATGACTTATATTTATACGACTCGTTAGTGGACCCTACGACTCATAAGGTCCTAGTTGTCATCAAGAGAACAACACTTGGAACACATATTAGTTTGACTATGGTTGGGACATCACGACTCGTAATGAGTCCATACAACTCGTTGGGAGCCACTAGTACTTAGAATGGAAAACTTAGTCACTCAAACTAGTTAGGCTACGATTTTGTTCCTTACAACTCATTGGGATTCCCTATGACTTATAAGAGGATTCATAGTCTGGACAGTAAGGATAAAATTTTAGAAACTTTCAAGGGAAAAAAATTTAGGGTGTTACAGTAATCTACCAGCAACAGTCCCGATTCAGCAAAATGGTAATTTAGTCATAGCCATAGTTTGAGATTTCATAAGGATTAACCCACCAAAGTTCTTTGGTTCCAAGGTAAATGAGCACATATTATTTTTCATTAATGATGTAAAAAATTAGTCATATTATGCATGTCACAAAAGAGAAGAGTGTGGAGTTGGTATCTTAACATTTAAAGGATGTTTCTTATGACTAAGTTACCTCGACAAAAAAAACAAGGGGTGTGAATGTAGCTCTAATAAGTTAGAATATATTTTAAACAATATTTCTGGATATTTCTTTCCTTTTGAGATGAGAAAAGATAAGGTGGAGGATTTCATGAACCTTAAGCAAGATTATATGGTAGTGAAAGAATACTCTCTCAAGTTAACCTAGATTTATAAGTATGCTCCAGAGTTTTTACCAAATTCTAGGGCTTGTCTGGGTATGGTTATCATTAGGGTATCTGACTTGGTGGTCAAGGAGTGTAAGACTACTATTCTTATTAGAACATGACTATTACTCAATTGATAACCCATGCTCAGTAGATTTTAGCTGGGATATTGAAGAAACAAGATATGGAGACCAAAAAGGCTTAGATTAGGCAGTTTGAGTAAGGTCAGAATTAATCAGTAGAATGAAAATGTTCTTAGTTTTAGAGACTTTTTTTAGAACCCATACCATCTTCATCTAGGGCCTCTTTACCCAGCTCTAAGCAGGAATAGTAGTGTAGGGCACCAAATCGAAGATCTCAAGGTAGCAATTTCTAGGGGACAAACTAATCCAACATACAAAAAGTGTGGTAGAAATTATCTATTTACAACATGATGAGTAGATATAGTTGCTTTCGTTGTGATAAGCCAGTCCATAGGCTTAAGGAGTGCCTATTGACTAATTAGGGAAATAGAGATGCTTACCTCAGGCTTATTTCACCACTTCAGTAGCGCAGTCAAGTCGCACATCTCTATAATAGGGTACATCATTCAGTACCAATGGCGGTCAGTATTAAAATAAGTTTTTTTCATTATCTTTCTCTAGGAGTAAGAGAGCTTTCGAGATATAGTCACTAGAATGATTTGTGTTTTTCACTATAATGCTTATATATGTCGTTAGATTCAGTGGATATGTGGGTGTAATAAGAAAGATAGGATTAGAAATGAGATTATTTGAAATACGATAAGAGTGTCTTTAATGGAAGCTAAGATGAGGGGAGCAAGGTTGAGATAGTTCAGTCATGTGATAAAAAGGGACACAGATTCCCCAGTGTTGAGGTGTGAGAGGTTGGCTAGAGATGGTTTTAATCAAGGTAGAGGTAGACCAAAGAAATATTGGAGGGAGGTGATTGGACATAACAAAGAGAAACTTTATCCTATCGAGGACATGACCCTAGATAAGAAATTATAGAGGAGGTAGATTAGGGTAAGACGTTAGTATGAGTTTAGGTTGTTGTTTCTTTTATTTTATTATTTGGTGTCTCTTTCTTATGGTATTATAGGATATTGTTGATTTATATTGCTTCTTGTTCTCTTACTATTCCTTCTCCATATTATTTTATTGTGAGTGGGGGTCTATTGAAAAAAATCTCTCTACCTCACATCTAAGGTAGTGGTATGGACTGTATACACTTACCCTCCCCAAACCCTACTTGGTGGGAATATGCTGGGTATAATGTTGTTGTTGTTGTTGTTTTAGGGTCAAACCTTTTCTTTGTAACCCCTCTTACTGCTATAAATTTTGGGATAAGTCCTAAAAGTATTTATAATCCTTTTGAGATTTCCACCCTATTGGAAGTCAGCTATTGTTAACAATTCAATCAAAAGTGCCATATTATGGTCCTTCATAAGGTTACAATAGATTTAATAGTTTTAGAGATGACTGATTTTATTATTATCCTTGACATAGATTGGCTTTATTTGTACTATGCTTCAGTTGATTATCAAACTTGAATTGAAAATTTTTGGTTCCCTAGTGATTCAAACCTTGAGTGGGAGGGTAGTTCAATAACTCCTAAAGATCATTTCATCTCATACCTTAAGGTTAGAAAGCTAAGCTCTAAAAGGTGTATCCATCACCTAGTTTGGGTTAAAGATGCTAAGTCTGAGAGCCCAACCCTCTAGTTTGTTTAAGTAGTTAATGAGTTTCGTGAAGTCTTCCTAGAGGATCTACTTTGAGTACTTCCTTTTAGAGAAATCAAATTCAGGATTGAACTTCTCCCAAATACCTAACCAATCTTTATTCCACCTTACAAAATGGTTCTAATAGAACTTAAGGAATTTAAGGAACAACTTAAGGATCACATATTACGGGGTTCATTATACCTAGTGTTTCTTTATGGGGTGATCTAGTCTTATTCGTGCACAAAAATAATGGTACTCTCATAATGTGTATAGATTTTTGATAGCTAAAAAAGGTCACCATCAAGAAGAAATATCCTATCACCAGAATTAATGACTTATTTGACAAGCTTTAGGAGGCATATTGTTTTTCAAAAATTGATCTTAGGTCAAGATATTATTAGTTGACAGTCATAGAATGTAACCTCTCAAATATTATTTTTTGGACTCAGTATGGACACTTTGAGTTTGTGGTTATATATATTGGAATAACAAATGATCTAACAAGTTTTATAGACTTAATGAACATATTTTTCAAGTAGTATTTGGATATGTTTAGCATTGTCTTCATAGATGACATACTTGTATATTCTCAAAAAGAGGAGGAGCATGTCGACTATTTGAGAATAGTGTTGCAAATCCTCAATGATTTCCAGTTCTTTTCAAAATTTAGTAAGTGTGAATTTTTGTTGGAGTGTATCACCTTTTTAGGGCATGTGATCCCGGGGAAGGAATTCCTGCAGAGCCTAAGAAGATGTAGTGACGCGCTGGCCTAATCCTATTATTCTATTTGACATTAGGAGCTTTTTGGGTTTAGCCAAATATTACATTAGATTTGTTGAGGTTTTTTCCTCAATAGCTGCACCATTATCCAAGTTGTCACAAAAGAAGGTGAAGTTCCGATGGTTAGACAAATACAAGAAAGTTCTCAAGAGTTGGAGGATAGGTTGACTTCAACATCAGTATTAGATTTGCCAAATTGGTTATATAGATTTATTATGGATTTTAACGCATCCAGAGTTAGGTTAGGATCTGTTATAATACAAAATAGAAGAGTGATAGCTTATGCTTCTAGAAAAATCAAACATCATGAGATGAATTATCTAACTTAGGATTTAGAATTAGCAGTAATTATGTTTGCCTTGAAAATTTTGAGACATTATTTATATAGAGTACATGTGGATATCTTCACAGACCACAGAAGTCTCCAATATATATTTATCTTGAAAGAGTTCAATCTTTTCCAAAGAAAATGGTTATAGTTTCTAAAGACTCAAATTAATATGCTCTAAATTTTTCATAAAGAAAATATGGTCGTTGATGCTTTGAGTAGATTGCCTATGGGTAGTGTAGCTTATGTTGATGTAAGACCCCGTAAAGTGCTAGCCCATTTTAGTCTTTTATAGCATGCCAAAAGAGGTTCCAAACTTAGAAAATTTCAGCGAAGTGTTAAGACTTGGTCTCATTTTGTCCTTGATATTTCATTGGTCTCATTTTTGATCTTTCTGGCCTTATATTGTAAATTTTCAAATTAGATTCATGATCAGGGTTATCTATAGGTCATCTCGAGTGAGTTTCATAATTTTTGGACATCTTTTGAGGTATGTTTGGATGACCAAAATAGCAAGACAATGCGATCAGGATACGTTGCATTTTCTATCGCGTCATCACCATCGATATGATGCGTCAGTAATCACGTAAATACCATTGATGTGGCGCGTCGCCTGTCGTATCACTGGACACATTTTGTGTATTAAGTTACAGGTTTGTGGGAGTAATTGGGTCATTTTACCCTTACATTATTCAGTCATAACACAAAATTAAGACTCCCAAAGGGAAAAATTCACTCATTATTTCATAAATTCTCTCAAGAGAAAAAACCCTAGTTCATCAAGTCTAAAATCAAGTTCCAAGAAATCACCAACAATCCTCATGGATTCAACTACTCAAGTATGTTTAGGTGTTCATTCTTGGGTTCCTTCCACCCTTGGAGTTCAAGAATCCTTTTTCAAAACTGATTTTGATTTATATTTTTTAATGGAATTGTGTTCATGTATGTGTTGTTGTGTGGGTTCCAAGACAAGAATATTTTCAATTTTATGTAAATAAACTAGAATGCGTGTTGATTTATGTAACCTTCATGTTAAATCCTTGAATTGTGATGTTGAATATGGTTTTGATGACATTCATTTATTGGTCATTATCATGTACAAGATTTGTGCATGCTAGGTGTTGGACAAAATGTCTATGAGAAGGAATTGTGGATGATAAACTATGTGTGATGATTTTAAAGTTAAGTTATGGTTCCATTATCAATGCTATCGAGTCCTGGGGGTATTGAATACCTGAATTATAGTTGTTTATCTAGTCTCTAGTCAAAATATAATGATTCCATAGTATCCCAAAAAGTAGTATTCGGTCAGTCAACAGAATTAGTGTGAGTTCAGTCAAGCCTAGTACAATCTAGTGATCAGTTCAGTGTCAATTTAGTTGGGAGTAGGATTCAGGACTGAGCAAACCTAGGGATAGGGAAATTCCTTCAAGTAGAGGGTTTGACCCTTAGTAGAAGTCCCTGAGTTGCTGAACTACGTAGCCAACATAGGGTAAATTGTCTTCCTGATAAACTAGGGTTGACGTAACCATATACATAACATAAGTCTTCCTGCCTGATTAGGGTTGACCCAGCTATTATTAGTAACCCATTGAATGGTTCTAACACCCTTCCAACTAGGGTTATAGGTTGGACCATAAATTAGTGTATAATCGGGGTATGTCGGTTAGATGATACTCCCACAGTCATAGTTTAAGTATTCAGTATAGAACTCAGTTTAATTCTACATAATCATAACTTTTAGTTATCAATAATCAGTTATCAAAAACTCAGTACTTCAGCTTCAAACTAATTTAGACAGATGATATATACTTTGTATTGTATGTTCAGTACTTACAATAGTCCCAGTCTTGCATACACTCTCATCCAGTTACTTCATGATATTTAGTTATTATTCTCATACACATGAACCCATGCATATAAGCCTAATATTACCTAGCATACTAGTACATTCAAAGTACTAATGCATACTCCCTCTTTGAGCTATGATGTCTCATATCATAGGTTCAGATGCTTAGGTCCCTGATCGTACTTAGCCAAATCAGTCTATCAGCCACAACTATTGTAGCGAGTCTTCATCTATCGAGGATGTGACATTTATTTAGTCATTTCATTATTTATAGTATTTTGGTTTTTTGGTTACTTTCAAACAGTAGTTGGAGTTAGTAGGGGCCTCTTTCCACCAAGTCATTTATTTAAGATGTTAGAGGTTTTCAGACACTTTCAGTCAGCAGCCATTCTACAGATGTACTCAGTATTGATTCAGTTTTATAAACCTTATGGCATTCTCAGTTTTTACTTCTGCATATGTTTTCATAATTATTATTCAGTGCTCATAGAAGGTACCAGTCATGGGTTAGCTTGTGGTCCTTCGGGGTCGTAAGCATCGTGTGATGCGCAGGGTGTAGTATCAGGGCATTACAAACTTGGTATTAGAGACTAAGATTCTAAAGTGTCCTAAGGAGTCTGAAAGCTGCATTAAGTAGAGTCTTTTCCTTGGGTGTGTAGCATGCCACACTTATAGATGAGAGGCTACGAGGCATTTTTAGAAAAAGTTCACTTCTTTCAGTGTTCATATCATGCGAGTGAGCATGAGCTCAAGTTAAAATCCCTGTCTAATCCAACTTTTCCTTTTGTTTATAGAACATTCCTCCCAGAAGACTAACGAAAGAGGAACTGGGAATCAGTCAGCATCTCCACCAGTTCAGGAAGATCCCCTGAATGAGAATGTTTCTCATGCAAAATTTAGAGCAGTATTCACTACTCTAGCCCATTCTGTAGAAGGTAAAAATATTTGACCAGCTGCTGTTCAGGCCAACCCAGTGGCCAATACTACTGCAGCTTGAATTCAGGACTTCACCCGAATGAACCCTCCTTCATTTTTGGGATCTAAGTCTAAAGAAAATATATAAAAATTCCTCAACATGGTGCAATAGGTAACAATATTATAGGGGTAAATTCTAGTGAGTGTACTGATTTAGCTACCTATCAGTTGTAGGATGTAGCTCATATATGGTTTAAGAAGTGGAAGGTAGATATATGCATAGATGTACGGCCTATAGAATAGGAGAAGTTTGCAACTGCCTTCTTAGATAGGTTCTTTTGGTTGGAGTTGAGAGAGGCTAAGGTGTTAGAGTTCATCAACCTGAAGCAGGGCAATATAAGTGTGAAAGAGTATTCCTTCAAATTTATTTAGTTGACCCGGTATGCTCCTCATATGGTAGCTGATAGTAGGTCTAAGATAAGCAAGTTCGTGTCTGGTTTATCTGACAGTGTGGTCAAGGAATATTGGACCGTAATACTGATTAAGGAGATGGACTAGTCTAGGTTGATGGTCAATGCTCAATAGATTAAGGAACAGAAGGCTATGGAGAAAAAGAAGGAGAACAAGAGGTCTAGAACAAGTAGCTTTAGTTTTGCTCAACCAAAGTTAAAAGGTGGTAACCATCCTCAATTTCTCCCAAAATCTTTAGTCCTAGCTCCATCTTCAGCTAGTGCGCCGATCCCAAATTCAGGAATGATAATAAGGATAGGGCGCCAGGCTCTAAATCTTAGGGTAGTATGAACTGTGTTTAAATAAATCCTCTTTTCCAGAAATATGGCAGAGACCATTAGGGTATCTGCTGGGCAGCCAATGATGTGTGTTTTGGGTATGGTAAGCAAGGCCATAGGATTAGATAATTTCCTTGCGTTGGTTCACAGAGTTAGCATAACCATCCCCCAGTTCAGTCTGGTCGCCCGACTCAGCTAGGTGCCGCTTCTAGTGCCACCAGTGGACAACGCCCAAATAGGCTCTATGCACTTCATTCTCGATGGGATTAGGAGAGTTCTCTTGATGTAGTTGCTGGTATATTGAAAGTATTTTATTTACATGTCTATGCTTTGTTAGATCCTGGCGCTTACCAGTCTTTTGTAACTCCTTACATAGCCATCAACTTTGGAGTCATCCCAAAAAATAGAGCCTTTCTTAATCTCTACCCCAGTAGGTAAGTCTATCATATCTCGGAGGGTATATAGGAACTGTTCGGTTATGGTTTCTCAGAAAGTTTCTTCGACAGACCTTGTAAAGCTAAAGATGATAGATTTTAATGTCATTCTCGACATGGATTGGCTCTATTCATGCTATGCTTTAGTTGATTGTAGAAATAGAGTTTTCTACTTTCAATTCCAAAATAAACCAGTCCTAGAATGGATGGGTAGTACTTCAGCACTTAAGGTTCAACTTATTTCGTACCTTAGAGAAAGAAAAATTATATCCAAGGGGTGTGTCTATCATCTGGTTCAAGTCAAAGACTCCAATTTTGAGAATCCTAATCTTGAGTTAGTTCCAGTTGCAAGTGAATTCCCAGATTATTTCCCAAAGATTGCCTCAGAGTTTCTTTCGAAAGGGAAATTGACTTCAAAATAGACCTTCTTCCTGATACTCAACCTATTTCTATTATGCCATATAGAATGGCTCTAGCTGAACTTAAATATTTGAAAGATCAGTTAAAGGACCTCGTAGACAAAGGGTTAATCAGGCCCAACATATCTCCTTGGGGTGCACCAGTTCTATTCATGTGAAGAAAGACGATTCTCTTAGAATGTGTATGGACTACCATCAGTTGAACAAAGTCACCATCAAGAATAAATACCTATTTTCTAGACTTGATGACTTGTTTCACCAACTTCAGGGTGCTAATTACTTTTCTAAGATAGACCTCAGATCCGGCTATCATCAACTCAGAGTAAAGAGAATGTGACATTCCAAAAATAACTTTCAAAAATTGGTATGGTCACTTTAAATTTCTAGTCATGTCATTTGGTATTACCAATACCCTATTAGCTTTCATGGACTTGATGAACTTCATGTTCAACCAGAACTTGGATATGTTCGTCATAGTCTTCATCATTGACATTCTTGTTTACTCCCGCAATGAGAATGACATGCAAACTATCTCAGAATAATGTTGCAGACTATTAGAGCCCATCAGTTGTTAACCAAATTTAGTAAATGCAAATTTTTGGTAAGATCAGTAGCTTTCCTTGGTCACATAGTTTTCAATGATGGAATTAGAGTTGATCCTCAAAAGACTGAAGCTATGAGAAACTGGCCCAGACCCATTTTTCTGTCAGATATCAGTAGTTTATTGGGTTTGGCTAGCTATTACCAATGGTTTATTAAAGGATTTTTGTCTATTTCACCCCTATGTCTAGATTGACTCAGAAGAAAGTCAAGTTCCAGTTGTCAGATTCTTGTGAGAAAAGATTTCAGGAGTTGAAGATTTGACTCACTACAGCCCCGGTTTTGACTTTGCCCGATGGTTCAGATGGATTTGTTGTATATTATGATGCCTCCAGAGTTGTCTTGGGGTGTGTTTTGATCTAGAAGGGTAAGGTCGTAGCCTATGCCTCTAGACAGCTTAAACCCCAGGAAAAGAATTATCCCACCCATGATCTTGAGTTAGAAGTTGTTGTGTTTGCCTTAAAGATTTGGAGGAACTATTTGTATGGGGTGCATGATCATGTGTTCATAGACCACAAAAACTTGCAGTATGTGTTTTCGAGAAGGATTTGAATCCGCGTCAGAGGAGATGGTTAGAATTATTGAAAGATTATGATATAAGTGTTTTTTACCACCTGAGCAAGGCCAATATAGTGGCATATGCCCTCAGTAGTTTGTCCAAGTGTAGTGTTTCTCACGTGGAGGATGGTAAAAAGAAGTAATTTTGGGAAGTTCATTAGTTTGCCAGACTTGGTGTACATTTGGTTGATTCGACTGAGGGTAGTGTTTAGGTGCAAAATAGTTCAGAATATTCTTTAGTTTCCAAGGTTAAAGAAAAGTAGGACAGGGATCCTAGTTTAGTTAAGCTGAAAGAGTCAGTTAGAGACCATAAAGTAGAGATTTTCTCCAAAGAGGGAGATGGTGTGTTGCGTTGCCAGGGTAGGCTATGTGTGCCATGTGTAGATGACGTAAGACAACAAATTCTTACTAAAGCATAAGGTACGTGTTAATCTATTTATCCAGGGTCCACTAAGATATACCTCGACTTGTGGAAAGTCTATTGGTGCAGTGGGATGAAGAGGGGCATTGTAGAGTTTATGGATAAGTGCTCTATGTGTCAGCAGGTGAAGATTGAGAACTAAAATCCTAGTTGTTCCATGCAGGAGTTCAGTATTCCCACATGGAAGTGGGAAGAAGTGAACATGGACTCCGTGATGGGTTTGCCTCATACTCGCCGTTAGCATGATTTGATTTGGGTCATTGTAGACAAGATGACCAAGTCTGCCCATTTTTTGTATATCCATACTTCTTATTAACCCGAGGACTATGCTAGGATCTATATTAGAGAGTTGGTTTGGTTAGACGGTGTCCCATTTTCCATCATTTTAGATAGAGGTACGCAGTTCACCTCTTATTTTTGGAAAGCCTTCCAAAGGGGTCTTGTTACCTAAGTCCATCTCAATACAACCTTCTACCCTCAGACAGATGGTCAAGCAGAAAGGACCATTCAAAATTTAGAGGATATGTTAAGAGCGTGTGTTGTTGACTTTAAGAGTAGCTAGGATAACCACTTATCTTTGATTGAGTTCATGTATAATAACATCTATCATTCCAATATTCAGATGGCTCCGTTTGAGGCTCTTTATGGAAGGAGATGTAGATCTTTGATTGGTTGGTTTGAAGTAGGTGAGGCCATGGTGGTAGGGTCTGACTTGTTGTTTGATGCTTTAGAGAAAGTACAGTTGATCAGGGAAAGTCTTAAGACAGCTCAGAGCCAACAAACATCATATGGAGCTATGAGAAGGAAAGATCTTAAATTTGAGATTGGCGACTTTGTGTATTTGAAAATCTCTCCCATGAAGGGAGTGAAGAGGTTTGGTAAGAACGGGAAGCTTAGTCCCCGAAATGTTGGCCCTTATAGGATTCTAAGTCATTTTATAAAGGTAGCCTATGAACTTGAGTTTCCTGCAGACTTAACATCAGTGCGGCCAATGTTTTATGTCTCCTTGCTAAAAAATGTGCATAGGTGACTTAGCAATTGTAGTCCCCGTAAAGAGTGTAGATGTTTAGAATAGTCTCTCTTACAAAGAAGCCCCAGTCAAAATACCCAATTGTCAGACTCGCAGACTAAGGAACAAAGAAGTTCCCTTGGTCAAAGTTCCTTGGCAGAACCAGTCCGTTGAGGGAGCCACTTGGGAAGAAGAAGCAAACATATGAACCAAGTTCCCTCATCTCTTTTATGCAAACTCAGACTCAACCTAAGGGAACAGTCTTCCTTATATTTACTCTGTTCCATGCATATTTTCAGCTGCATATCATTCTTATATCATTCAACATTCATGACTCAGTTCAGTCAAGTGTCATGTCTTAAGATTGAGTTATGTTTTAGCTATGGACGTCAGTATAGTTGCAGTACCTCAGTTCCTCTCAACTTAATCAGTCTCATTCGAGGATGAATATTTTCCAAGGGCGAGATATTATAAAACCCGTAAAGTCCTAGCCCAGTTCAATCATTTACAACATGCCAAAAGAGGTTCAAGACTTAGAAAATTTCAGCGAAGTTTTATGACTTAGTCTTATTTTTGGCCTTGATATTTCAATGGTTTCATTTTTTATCTTTTCGGTTTTAGATTGTCAATTTTTAAATTAGTTCATAATTAGGGTTGTCTATACGTCATCTCGGGTGAGTGTCAGAATTTTTGGACATCATTTGAGAAACTTTTGGATGACAAAAATAGCAAGCCAATGTGATTAGGACATGTCGCATTGGCTATCACATCGTCACCATCGACGCAGATAATAACGCTCAACTTACACATCAATTTAGTGCATGATAGTCGTCATCAACATATTTACCCAACTTAGGAGTCGGGGTCGAATCCATGAGGAACAATGTGAGTGACGATGAAATTAATTTGAAACTATAGCTACAAGTTAAATTCAAACAAATGAGACGGAAAGATAAAATGGGGTTTTTCAATGATCAAAGAATTGTTAAAGTTTTAACTTGCTTTAGAGCTCAAAACTAAAATTTTAATGGTTCAAATCAATGATAAAGAGAAACTAGGTCTGTGATCACTATGATTATTAATCCCCATTAAATAATAGCTATAGTGATAGGTTCTCGTGACTTATGGGAAACAACAAATTATCAGTTTCAACAATCCATCTAAGTTCTTCATAACCGACTTATATGTTGAACTCCCTAATTCTCTCGAACTTAGGAAATCATTCTATTCATACTGATTTTATATCAAGTTGATCAATCTTGTTACAACATTAATCATTAGAAGGGAGCTTAACCTTCCCAAATCCTTGTTGATAATTTTCTACCTTTAGTTTATGTCTCTCAGTTCGAGCAAATCAACATAAGGTGGGATTTATTATTTGAAACCAATAAATAACAATCATACCAAAGGAATTATCAAGATTTCTCCACAATCACTCAAACCCTAACCAACTAATAAATCCATGGGGGAATAATCATAGATCCCATAACCCTAGTTGTGGGTTGTAGTTCCACATGAGGAAGAAAGAGATAGCAACAATTGTAATCATCATTCAAAGTAATTAAACTTACAAAAGATGAAGTCTGAAGTTGATTCTCTTCTAAGTTCAAGAGAAAATTCCCAAAACCAAATCAAAGAGTTAAAAATAAAATTGTAAGTTTTGCCCCTAGAACCATGCCTCAATCTTGGTATCATCTCTCATGGTTGGTTAGGTTGGTTGGGAAATCACCGAGGGTTGCTCATCATTAAGCTCAACATCAATATAGGGTTCTTTCTCCTCATTTTCACACTCTTCCATTATTTTAAATGATTCCACAGAAAAGATATCATCTAATCATAATATAGAAGAATGCTTTGAATGATTGACCTCTATATCTATCTCCTCATGAATGATTGGCTTCATGTATTAACGCATATCATATACGATATAATACGCTTATTTTTGGAGATTGAACATTCGTTGAAACATAGCTTCAATGTCACTCTTACTAGTTCTTCTTTCTTTCTTTTCTTGACCATAAAACCTATCAAACTCATAAAAGAGCTAGAATTTGGGTTAGCGCAATAGGGGGAGGAGGCATTTGGGAAATCACTCCAATATCCATCTTAACCACAACATAAAGAACAATTATACTCTTGGTAGGATGGAGATGGTGCACACATCTCTCTACGGAGAGCATATCTACAATCTTAATGATACGCCCAAATTACAACTCTCGTTAGAAAGTGCAAGCGGTCGCTGTCAAATATAGAACCCAACTTGGTTGGGTGTCGAATCCCACAGGGAATACTATGATCACTAAGTATTGCGATTATTATTAGACTGTTGATCGAAGGTTCCAAGGTAAGGGGGTTTCAGTTTAGGTGCACAATAATATTATCAGTGTAACGAAGAGATGATATGTGTAATAATATTTGATCACAGAGCATGACAAATTAGGGTTATATCCACCTTGTAGCTTCTACTTCTCTTTTAACTATGAGTAATAAGGATTTTATACATACATGCACTTATAGAGAGATGTATTCTAATTCTAAATCCAAGTGTTTCTCAACCATCAAGGATTTATTCACCGTAGTTCTCTCGAATCCAAAGTGTATAACCAATCGTACGAACTCTCCAAGAAGTTAATCCTGCTAAGGCATTAATGTGTAAAATAGAGGTTGGACCTATTTTCTTGTCACACTCGCTTTTCCAAATAGTAACTTTTCTATCGAACAAGTTATTGCTATAATGGTGCATTCCCTATGTTTGCAACCATGAGAATTCAATCAAAATGAAGAGAGTAATGATATAAGTGGATTAACACATCATAAATTCAAAAACCCATAGCAATAGAGAGTATACTACAAGGTTTCCATAACCCTAACAAATAAACTTAGCTACTCATGAATAAAATGAAAATCACAATAGAAATATTCATCATACCAAAACTTAGAACAATCTTGGTGGTAAAGATGAATAGTGAAAATAAGAGAGAAAAGCGTTTCTCTCTCTCTCCGTCCTCAAGCTAAGCCGCTTTCTCTTGTTTTCAAAATAATACCGAATGTGAATAATCCCTAAAAATTCAGCCATAAGGCTTTTAATAACATCCTTCTCTAATAAATTGCTACTGCATCCTTAACTATTTAAAAATATTGAGTTTGCCCGGGAAAAAGTTCCCATACATCATATTCAGTCCAAAAGCTGCTTTCCTTTTTATGTGAAGTTTCCTTTGCTGTCCACAAGTCCCCAAAGTGCTGTAATCTTCCTCATTAGTATCTGAAAAGCATTCTAATCACATAGGTCAGCTCACTTAACTAAAAATAGACTAGAAGTGCAAGAATTATGTATTTTATCCTCAAAACTTAGCTAAAACATGGGTAAGTTGTCGTTCTTAGACGTATAAATACGCCCAACATCACCACCCCACACTTAAGGCTTTGTTTGTCCTCGAACAAAATAGTACATCCATACGAATACCTAACTAAACTTTACAAGAGCAACACAAAATTTTCAACAAGACATACACTGCAATTATTAACAAAGAGTAGATTGCTTGATCATTACTAGAAACAACTCACCCTCCAACATAGACTCATTAAGTTGGTTAATTCATATATGCAAGTTAAGCCAAAAATAATCATATAAAACTACCCAGCAATCATCAACTATGTGCGCTCACACAAAAAGTTACCCATAATCACTCATAGTGTTGCATTTTACAGAAATATGGGTATAAGAACTTGCTTTCTCTCACTCTCATGAAGAATTCTTAGATTACAAATGATGACCATATGCTTTCCCTTAGTGTAATGCTCCACTAATATCAGAATGCTAAGGTTAGGATCAGATAGGTCTTTACAGGTTGTAAAGTAGGCTAAAGGGATGGGTAGAACTATTTTGGCCAAAAATAGTGACTATGTTCCCTAAGCACTTTAATACACTACATTATGCCATTTACACCGACTTTTAAGAACCACTGTACCTTCTTTCATCTACCAACCTTTTTTTTTATTTTCTTCAACCATTTTGTTACTCAAACAAAAACACTATGATGGGAATATACAACTTTTTTTTGTTAAGCATCCCTATGATAGCCACCCTCAGCTTACACTATTTGCGTTAGTCGAGGTGCATAATGTCCAAGAAAGGACCAGGGCGCCACTCCCGATCACAATATTTTCATGTACCAATAACTAAAATTTGGGGCATCACTTTCACCATTTTCCTCTTATTTTGCCACACTCTTTACTCAACTTGATTCTACAATTTAAAGAGCTTAGGAGCTTTTGGATCAAATTATGGTCTTTTAAAAAAAATGGATTAGGCTACATATGAGGTTGCCAAAGAAAATAGCTAAAGGCTCAATGGGTGTTCACTAGGACAATGTACAAAGGTAGGTAAAAAGAAGATAAAAAATCAGGGCTGCCAAAGAAATGCCTAAATCATCTCCTAAACTCACAATCTTTATTTTGCTTCACACACACACTAGGCAAGTTCTAGCATCAGTCGCAACAAAGAATATACAATAACCTTACACACACATGACACATGGTCAACTTAATTAGGAGCATTACAGATTCTTGACCCAACAGATAAATGAATTAAACCACAAACAATTATCACAAAATGAGTCACAACTTAGAGCCTAAATGTTTCAATAGTAGTGATTCAGCATAAACTCCTATTATAATGCCATGCCGTCTATAAGAACAATTTCATGCAAAAATCTGACTAATTCTCTCTTAATACGGTCGTCATCCATCCATCATTAAGAAAAATAACTAATTACAACTGACTAACTACAACTAAATCAAAACAACTGTAGAATACATGCGGGCAAGCAGTAGGCAATACAGCAGACAAGGCAATCCAGGCATACATGTACTTATACCCGCACCCCACAATAAGAAGGAACACACTGCCCTCAGTGTAAATAAATAAGAAAAAACTTGGTTAGTCGGACTCTTCCTCTACATCCGAGGTCATACCCCGTGCGTCAGAATCATCATCAGAGTTGTCCTATATATCAGAGTCTAGCAGTCGGTGATCATCGTCTGTTGGCACATCATCATCTAGAGGTTCTTCAAAATTTACCCCCACTCCACACATGGCCCTAGCATGCTCATTAAGCGGGTAGTCATAGTCAAACTGCCGAAGCTCTACATCAGTCGGCACACAATACTCATCTCGAGCATGTATCTTAGCAGTGGTAAGGTTGATGCCTTGACTATTTTCTGGATCTTTGATTTTTGTGAGATCCACCTTCTTCGGGTTTTGTGGCAACTTATGGTCTGCTGGCTCCTCCTCAATGTGCTCTTTCCTTAAATTTGCAGTCAACAAGTTGCCAAAACTAAAATGGGACTTGTTGTGCACCCTTGCTTTTCTTATCGACGTTCGGATAACTGCACCAATATTGATGAGAACATTCATCATTAGAGCATATACCAAGCAAACTCGATCACGCGTGACCTTAGTGTATTGTGTCCCAGGAATCAAGCAGGAATTGACTATTCTTAACCATATGTGAGCTTCTCTGTTCAAACAAGCATATGGGTAAGTATTGTGACGACCGTTATCTTTATAATGAGTCCACCGGGTCATGGACCTTGATCCACACAATGTATGTCTGATGGCTCTGTAGGGAGGTCTGTTGTAGAGCTCCTTGAGTGGTGATTGATCCACACTTGGAGTACCCAGGAAAGAGTTAAAGAAATCAGCATTCATTTGCAAGACTTGCCCTCAAATCTTTACTTCATTTCCCATAGTCCTTGGGGACCAGTTGGCATAAAACTCTCGAGTCAAATCAAAATTACATTCGCCCATGTCTCGGAAGATAAAGTCAAGTTTTAGTGCCATAATCTTTGCCAAAATGCGAGGGCAGTTCTTTGCTAAACTTTCCTTCTGCATCAACTCCACATGTACATATTTCTTCACTTTATTATTTCTGTACCATTCCTTCCCTTCCTCCCCCAGAACCCATTGGATTCCAAAAGTGCGTCGAGGTACTTGAAGAGAGGAGGAATCAGCCTGGTCCTTTCTTGCCCTTTTTTGACCTTTTTGTGAGGTGGATACTTTCTTCTTTCCCTATCGTCCTTTCGGAGCCATGTTACCTGAGATCATAATAGGGTCATGTTAGTCTCATTTCGTAAAATTCACTATAATCGAAAAAGAAAATAGTGATGGCACCACCCCACACTCAATTTGTTTGAACAAACTAATTGAGTGAGTGTTGTCGAGTACTCAGACTTCATCGACATACATTTAAATGGTATGTGCCAACAACATTATTAGTGCAGTCACACTTTTAACCCTTCACTTTACATAACAATTTCTCAGTTTGATATACAGAAGCAGCACACAATGGTCCTGTAATATTGACTATTATTTCCAACTTTAATTTATTTGAGCAATGCAATCTTTGAACAAGACTACCACTTAGAAATCTTATCATGCTATAGCATAGAAACAAGTACACAATCTTATGCTTTTGGTTAACCATGATCATTACATCGATGAACGAGTCACTCACATAGTCAAGCTTACAACTCCTAAAATCATGCATTAAACTTCAATAGTTCAACTCCATAATAATAAAAAATTATGAAAGTGAATACCAATCAATACATGCTGGAGTAAAATCAAAATTACCCACGAGAATCCTTTCACTCAATGAGATGTATTTTTCCAAAATCATAACAAACTAACCATACTCTTATCACCAAGCACTACTACAAAATCCAGTTAACCATTATGAGCGTAGCAATGAAACAACTACAGAACATGAAAGAACAACTTACTTGGTGATAAATTTGTGACGAATCGGGAAGGTGAGCCTGCAAGATTAGATGAGAAAAGAGAGGGGCTTGGAGAGGGAAAGGTTGTTTGGGCGGCGCTTAGGTTTAATAAAAAATTAAGTGGGGTTTAAGAGTAGAGGATATATTTAAAAGATGAGACATGGGTCGGGTCGATCCATTCAAAAATGGGTTATTAGGCAAAACTTACGTTGATAGGCGGCGCCCATGGAATCGCCTAAGCATAAGTAGGCGGCACCTAACCTATCGTCTATGTTGATTTCCCGGTTTGAAACCTCCACCTGCCCACTAGTTTGTGGGTGGTATGGTGTAGCTACCTTATGTTGCTTAACCCCATACTTTGCCAATACGGCTCTGAATAGCTTGTTGCAAAAATGTGATCCTCCATCACTTATAATGGTACAGGGTACCCCAAAACGAGAGAAGATATTTATCTTTAAGAACGCCACAACACTCTTACCTTGATTATCAGTTAGAGCGACTGCTTCAACCTCTTTGGATACGTAATCCACAACAACTAAGATATATTTCATCCCAAATGAGCTCACAAATTGGCCCATGAAGTCAATACCCCAGACATCTAATAACTCTACTTCAAGCATTTTGTACATGGGCATCTCATGGTGCTTTGAGATAGAACCTTGCTGCTGGCACTGATCACATCTTCTTAGAAAATCGTAGGCATCCTTGAATAATGAAGGCCAATAGTATCCACTTTGCAGTACTTTCTTGGCCGTCCGTTCACCTGTATGGTGACCTCCAACTTGGGAAGCATGGATTGCTTCCAGTATGCTAGACACCTCTACATCTGGGATGCACCGCCTAATAATACCATCAGCACATCGTCGAAAAAGATACGGATCATCGTAGAAGTAATGTTTTATATCATGCATGAACTTTTTCTTTTGATGAAAGGAGAGATTCTCAGGAATCACTTCGCTTACCACGTAGTTAGGAAAATCTGCATACCACGGTAAGTTTTCCACCATAGTTACTAGAATATCTTTGTTGGGGAATGCATCATTAATATCAAGGTCAGTCTACACTGTGTGCTCACTTTCAAGTCTTGATAGATGATCAGCTACTTGGTTTTCACAACCTTTTCTATCCTTTACCTTGAAATCAAATTCTTGAAGCAGTAGCACCCACCTAATTAGCCTTGGCTTGGCATCCTTCTTTGCCATTAGATATCTTAGAGCCACATGATCTGTATGAACCACTACCTTGGTTCCCAACAAGTAAGCACGAAACTTCTCAAAAGCATAAACAACCATAAGAAGCTCCTGTTCAGTAATGGTATAGTTCTTCTGTGCTCCATTCAATGCCTTGCTTGCGTAGTAGATTGGATGAAATAGCTTTTATCTTTTCTGACCAAGCACAGCACCCAAGGCTACACCGCTTGCATCACACATAATTTCAAATGGTAAAGACCAATCGGGTGCTACAATAATAGGGGCTTCAACTAGCTTTCCTTTGAGGCATTCAAATGCCTTCAAGCAATATTCACCAAAGTAAAACTTTGCATCTTTCTCTGAAAGTTTGCATAATGGGTTTGCAATATTGGAGAAATCTTTAATAAACCTCCGATAAAAACTAGCATGACCGAGAAAACTACAAACCCCTTTCACAGAAATTGGAGGTCGTAGTCTCTCGATAACTTTAATCTTGGCTCGATCAACTTCAATTCCCTTTTCAAAGATTTTATGCCCGAGAATAATGCCTTCCTTAACCATAAAAGGACACTTCTCCCAATTTAGCACCAGATTGAATTCCACACATCGTTGCAAAGCCATACTCAGATTTGCCAAGCATGACTCAAATGACTCACCTACAACCGAAAAGTCATCCATAAATACCTCCAAGGTGTCTTCAACCATATCAGAGAAAATGGACATCATACACCACTGAAAAATGGCAGGTGCATTACATAGCCCAAATGGCATTCGTTTGAATGCAAAAGTACTATATGGGCATGTAAAAGTGGTCTTCTCCTGTTCTTCAGGAGTAATGCAAATCTAGTTATATCCGGAATAACCATCCAAGAAATAGAACCATCCCTTTCCTTCCAATCGATCAAGTATTTGATCCATGAATGGCATTGGGAAGTGGACCTTTAACATCCACGAGTTTAGCTTTCGGTAATCCATACACACCCTCTACCCTATGACAAGCCTGAGTGGAATTAGCTCATTCATCTCGTTTGCTACTACTGTCATGCCCCCTTTTTTGGGCACACATTGTACAAGACTCACCCATTTACTGTCTGAGATTGGGTACATCACCTCTGCATCTATCCACTTGATGATTTCTTTCTTTACCACCTCTTGCATAGGTGGATTCAGACGACGCTGATGCTCAATAGTGGGTATGCAATCTTTCTCTAGCTGAATCTTGTGCATACATATGCCAGGAGGGATACCAATGATATCAGCAATAGTCCAACCAATAGCTCTCTTGTACCTATTCAGAACAGAGATGAGAGCCTCTACCTGTTGTTCACTTAAATCAACAACAATAATAACCGGCAGTGTATTTCCACTACCCAAGAATACATACCTTAGATGACTGGGTAGCTCTTTAAATTCTAACATCGGTGACTCTTCAATGGATGGCTTCACTGGTGGTAAAGTTTGATTCTTAAGGTCAAGGTCCAGCTTCTTAGGGGCATAAGAATACGACCCCATTTCTATCAAAGCACAGATAGTTTCTTCGTACTCCTTAACATCCTCACGATTAAAGTTCATAAGCACAACAACCAATGGCTCAACAGTAAGCTGCTTCTCTAAAGATAATTCCTTCTCATCCTCATAATAAACATCAACTATAGAGAACACATTCATATCCTTGGGATGCTTCATTAATTTGCATATATTAAAACGTACCACTTCATCATTCATCTGAAATAAAAGCTTATTTGCCCGCAAATCAATAAGCACACTTCCTGTTGCGAGGAAAGGTCGACCCAAGATTATGGGCACCTCAAAATCCATCTCTCAATCCAAAATAACAAAGTCTGCAGGAAAAATGAAGGTAGCAACCTTTACTAATACATCATATAAGATACCAACAGGTCGTTTTACCAACCTATCTGCCATTACAATCCGCATGTTGGTTGGTGTAGGATCCCCCAACCCCAACTGTCTATAAATGGCTAGTGCCATCAAATTAATGCTAGCCCCTAAATCACATAAAGCCTTAGCAAAATCTAAAGATCCAACTGTGCAAGGAATAGTGAAAGCACCCGGATCTAACTTCTTCTGTACCAAAGACCTCATGGAAATCGTACTTCAATGATGAAAATTATCTGCCAGTTCATAGCTCGATGCCTTTTTCTTTGTCAAAAGGTCCTTTATGAATTTGGCGTACCCTGGCATTTGCTCCAGTGCCTCCACCAAAGGCACATTTATAGTCAACTGCTTCAACATGGTTATGAATTTACTGAACCTGGTGTCATCAGCCTTCTTCTTCAGTCTCTGAGGAAAAGGTGGTGGTGGATTTGGAAGAGTTTTCTCCACCACTTTCTTTTCATTGTGCTTCCTATTATCAATCTTTTCAGACTTCTGACATCTAGGTGTAGTATCATGAACGTTCTTATCTTGATTTTCAACTTCTACTGAATCATCACAATCTTCTTCAACAACATTCTCCTCCATACTATCAACTACAGGATTGCCCTTAGATGGATTTTCCAACACCTTACCACTCCTGGTTGTAATAGCCAAACATGATCCATCTTTTCTTGGATTTTGCACAGTGTCACTTGGTAAAGTGCCAGCTTTTCTTTGATTGAATGCCGCCGATAGTTGACTCATTTGTTGTTCCAGCTATTTTATTAAAGTGGAATGCGAGTCAACCAATTGATTCATTGAGGACAAATCATTTTTTACCTCAGCTACTCCCGTGTTGGTTGCCTCCACTCCTTTCAATAGCTTATCCATCATGTCCTCTATGGACATCTTCCTAGAGCTAGGTGCAGCAGCTTCACGATTTCTAGGATGGACATACAAACCGCTCCTGTCATTCTTATTCTTCTAATTCCCTTGGTCTCGGTCCTTGTATCTGGATTTTTCATAATAGTTCCTACCTTGGTTTCCTTGGACATTGCCTTGGAAACCCCCTTGATTATTCAAGTAATTTGCTTCCTCCTCAGAATAAGAGTCATCTCTTCCCTGTGATACAACAACTTTGACCTTTTCTATCTTCCCTAATAATAAATGCTTAGTAAGAAGGTCCATCTGCATTTTCATGTGAGCCATATGCTGGTCACGTTCCTCTTCTCTTCACCTCTGTTCTGCCATCATGCCAATAGATACAGTACATATTGCTACCTCAAAATCCCTGGTATGCCAAGCTCTACTCTGCTTTGTTATATGATCCAACATATCACATGCCTCAATAAAATTAAGGTCCATGAATGACCCACCCGTTACATTATCTACTACTGGCTTAGTCACCGAGTTCAAAGCCCTATATAATATTTCCATCAAGTGGACATTGGTCATCTGATGATTTGGGCACCGCATAAGCTTCTTCATGAACCTTTCCCAAGTCTCGTCGAGAGCTTCAGTTGGAAGCTGTCTGAAATTGCTTATCTCATCTCTTAATTGTGCTCTCTTGGATGGCGGAAAAAATCTTTCTAGGAAAGATTCTTTCAGTTGCCTCCAATTAGTAATAGAGTCAGGAGTTAGCCCGTTTAACCATAGAGTTGCCTCTCCAGATAGAGACAATGGAAATAACCGCAGCCAGATCGCATTCTGTCCAACCTCTGGATTGTCAAATGATTTGCATGTTGAGATAAAATTAATCAGATGCATATTCGGATCCGTCGCCTGCAAGTCCACCAAATAATCCTTTGAGTTGCAATAGCTGGATCATGGTGCTAGTGATATTAAACTTGGATCCGGGTGCCAAGGGCGAAGGAATAATAGCCCCTGTTGCACCATCCCCATCCAAGTCGTCATCATCATCATCAAAAGCAACTTCCACAGCTCGGCGTTCGGGTCTCATCCTAGCTTGAAGATCTCTATTGACATTCCTGTTCACTGGTGCAGCCACATCATCTGCACGCCTTGGATTTAATAACTCATCATCACCCAAGTCCTCATCATCAAGATTTGGTACCCGACCTAGGTTATCAGCATTTTGTTGATTTACTTGCGCAGCTGCCAATGCAACTAATCTAGCTTGCTCCTATTGAGTAGCTATCCTTTCAAGGTCTCGTTGCGCATCCATTCTGCCAATAAGATGTGGTTCAGGATTTATAAGTAATAATGGCTGACCCGATCTCCGTGTATTTGGCATGCAATCCACTAAACCTGAACAAAACAAAAACAACAAACAAAAAGTAAAATTTGAGAATCTTTGACCAAAGGGTTAATTAACTATCAAAAACTTAGTTGACAACCGTATTCCCCGGCAATGGCGCCAAAATTTGATACGCCCAAATTACAACTCTCATTAGAAAGTGCTAGTGGTCGCTGTCAAATATAGAACCCAACTTGGTTGGGTGTCGAATCCCACAGGGAATACTATGATCACTAAGTATTGCGATTATTATTAGACTGTTGATCGAAGGATCCAAGGTAATGGGGTTTCATTTTAGGTGCACAATAATATTATCAGTGTAATGATGAGATGATATGTGTAATAATATTTGATCACAGAGAATGACAAATTAGGGTTATGTCCACCTTGTAGCTTCTACTTCTCTATTAACTATGAGTAATAAGGATTTTATACATGCATGCACTTATAGAGAGATGTATTCTAATTCTAAATCCAAGTGTTTATCAACCATCAAGGATTTATTCACCTTAGTTCTCTCGAATTCAAAGTGTATAACCAATCGTACAAACTCTCCAAGAAGTTAATCCTGCTAAGGCATTAACGTGTAAAATAGAGGTGGGAAACCCTATTTTCTTGTCACACTCTCTTTTCCAAACAGTAACGTTTCTATCGAACAAGTTATTGCTATAATGGTGCATTCCCTATGTTTGCAACCATGAGAATTCAATCAAAATGAAGAGAGTAATGATATAAATGGATTAATACATCATAAATTCAAAAACCCTTAGCAATAGAGAGTATATTACAAGGTTTCCATAACCCTAATAAATAAACTTAGCTACTCATTAATAAAACGGAAATCACAATAGAAATATTCATCATACCAGAACTTAGAACAATCTTGGTGGTAAAGATGAATAGCGAAAATAAGAGAGAAAAACGTTTCTCTCTCTCTCTCCGTCCTCAAGCTAAGCCGCTTTCTCTTGTTTTCAAAATAATACCGAATGTGAATAATCCCTAAAAATTCAGCCATAAGGCTTTTAATAACATCCTTCACTAATAAATTGCTACTGCATCCTTAACTATTTAAAAATATTGAGTTTGCCCGGGAAAAAGTTCCCATACATCATATTCAGTCCAAAAGCTGCTTTCCTTTTTATGTGAAGTTTCCTTTGTTGTCCACAAGTCCCCAAAGTGCTGTAATCTTCCTCATTAGTACCTGAAAAGCATGCTAATCACATAGGTCAGCTCACTTAACTAAAAATAGACTAAAAGTGCAAGAATTATGTATTTTATCCTCAAAACTTAGCTAAAACATGGGTAAGTTATGGTGTTTAGGCATATAAATACGCCCAACATCACTTACCAAAAGTGAGGTCCATCACAATATGGGCAGGATAATCAAGATAAGATTTCCAACCACCAATCTCATGTTCATTTCACGATGCTATAGTAATAAGTAAACTAAAATAAAAATCTACCTAACAAAAGAAATAAAAGAAAACTAAAAACAAATATTTTAAGTTTGAATTCAAACAAGTAAGCTAAAATTCCAAACAAATTCAATACGGCAACTTGTTCCCCGACAACAGCACCATTTTTGATAACGCTCAACTTACACATTAATTTAGTACAAGGAGGTGTTGTTGTTTTGCGGAGAAATTCTAACTTGAGAAGAAGAGTCTCCACTTAATTTTGAAAAGGAATTAAGAAACCTTTGTAGAGTTACCTAAAACAATTCAAAATAGGAAAATCATTATAAGTTAGAGATTCTAGATAAGCGGTTCCTATTAACATTTTAGGAAGGTGTTGGGCACCTAAAATGTTCGCTAACTTGCGGTTATCTAGACTGTTTGAAAATATCTTTTGATTAACTTTGGAGAATCGGTTTGTTAAAAAAGTAATTGATTAAGGCAAAGGTTTTCACGAAATCAGTTTTTGGCGACTTAGTTAGGGATTTAACTAGGTTCGCAAAAAGCATGTAAAACAAATAATCTAAAGGAAAAGGGTTTTTGACCCATTTTCACCTATCCTAATTCTATGTTTCCGAGCCCTTTTTGGCTCGATTTTCACTCCACCTATATTAAATACAACTTTGGCTTCGAGGCCCCCAAATGAATAAATAAATGAACAAATAAATAAATAAACAAATAAAATAGATAAAGACAATAATAAGAATGAATAAATAGATGAATAAAAGAGATTTTAATCTCTTTGCCGCTTTAAATAATGGGGTTTAACCTATTCCTTCTTCTTTTGTCTTTTTGCATCCTTATGCCATGAGGCGATCTTTTGGACTTAAACCTTCGGGTATAACTCGAGAAAAAGGACTATGTGAGACCATTAATAAATGCTAAGAGGATAAGTTCGACCAGAACTCGAAAATGGGTTCATATGCAAAGAAAGAGATAAAGAAGATCAATACGCATCCAAAATATCAAAGACCATATAAAAAAATAGTATAATAGATGAATAGATGAAAATGAATTTGTGATGATCGAAAATGAGATAAAGGCAGTAAGTTGCGATACAAAAATGCCAAGGAGAGCAGACAGAAGGATATTTTAGGCTAATTTTGCAGGTTCCAGTGAGCAGGGATACAAATGATAAGAAAGACACAAACTTGTAAGCAAACAATTGAGAAAAAAGAAGCATATTTGATCAAAGCATCACAAAGAAAAATATATTTAAAACAAGTGGAATAAAAAAAAAGCAATTTCAGGCAATCTCTTTTGGGGTGGGAAGTCGTACCTAAACTAATTCAAAACTAATCGATCTTCACAATTTGCACAAATCCTTCCCTCCTTCTTGTCAAATAATGCAAAAGAACCAAAATATAAGATACTGGAGATCCTTAGGATTGGTATTACACAAATTCACAGGCCTCTTGCGATACCATGAATCAAAGAAACCATGCGAGTTGTGCTTAAATCAATACAATCAAATGCTAAATGGAAAACCCCAAAATAAATAGGACACGCCCTCAAAGTTTCCATTCTTTGTCCAAAGAAATACTAAACTACTAAAGGTTGCGAGGATGATAAGACAACCCTAAAAAAAATAAAGAAAAAAAATCTACTATTTGAAACAACAAGCTTAAAACCGAACATGAAACAACATGACACACAAAACATGGCTCCTCGATCTATAACAATTTTTTGAGAATGAAGGCGAATGCAGAAATTCTCAAAAAATGATCTTGCAAAACTTTTAAGAGTTTTAGACCATGAAGTTAGTCCCTGAACACAAACCAAACTCCAGAATGAACTTACAAACTACATGGATTTTTGATATTGAAGACATCAAACAAGACTAATTTATTCTCATGTAACTGTGAAAATCAACTATCAAATCAGTAATCGTAATGCTATAACCATGCCTAAATGCTATAACAGCAAAAATGGCATCACAGTCAAAAAAAGGATTCGACTACTGTCCTAAATTTTCAAAAACAGTAACAAGAGAAAGAAAATACACCATGAAGAAGAAACAACAAAAGGAAAGACACTAACCTTTTTAGGTCCAGCAAATTGGGACTTTGGGATTTTGTTGGAGTCGTCACCACAAGAAATCAGTCATTCAAGAATTTTGACCCAATCGACAGCTTTCAAGGAGCAGCAAACCAGAATCGAGCTATCTGCGGGATGTTATCACCTAGAGATGATGTTGTCGACTCAAGAATTTTTAGTTAATCAACAAGCCTCAAGAAGAAGAAGTGAACGAGGAGATATTCACAAAATAAATTTTGTTTTCAAGATTCCCAACAAAATTTGATCCCCAATCTTCAAACCAAAAATCGATGCTAGCTTTCAAACTAGAAACCTATGAACAGTGACCAGAGAGAAAAATCGCCCCTGGAAATTTCCAAACCAAATAATTCGATCCTTCAAAGAAAAAAGAACCCTCTCGTTTCAACCCTTTTTTTTCTTTCTTTTGGTGAAACAAAGGCCCTCCTATATATAAAAGGTGGAAAAAAGGGTCTCCTGGGATTTCAAATTCGTAATCCCTTTTCAGCTAGGCATTTCATCAGCAGCTATACCAATTTGGGAATGGTGGACCAATTAAAAGTGAGCCAAACAGATTCTCATCCGAAACCAATAGAAAACAACCAAATGTGTACCTGGTTCGTACTATTATCCCAAATTTACGGAGCTAAATGTTAGGGGAAACACCTATGCTTGTTCTAGAACATCCTCGAGTCTAATTCATATGATTTTGCGTGAGGCGCGTGAAGGGAGCCATAGACGGGTTGGTTATGAGTTGTTGGGGTTGAAGGTCATTCTTGCTTGTGGTTTTTTGATAACGAAGAGAATAAATGCTGGGCTGGGTAAGAAAGAATGGGTTATTAGGCCGGTTGTTGCTGTGGATTGATGGCTATTGTTGATGGGCTTCTGGTGGGTGAAGGTAAATGGGCCAGATTTGGGGGTTATTTAATAAACCCAATTAAATCTAACTGGGTTATTAAATAACCCTAATTAAATTTAATTGGGTTATTAAATAACCATAATTAAATAAAATAATCATAATTAAATTTGATCGGATTAAAATAATCCTAATCAAGAAAATTTAACTTTTGGGATTAAGATTGAATTGCAGTTTAAACGACTTATTTAAATTACAACCAAATAGAATTTCTATTGGTCAATTGCGTCATAATTGGGCCAATTTGATTTCAATTAAGGTCATATTTAATTCGTTCGCTAAGTTGATTCGCAATCTGACACGAATCAAGTAACAAATTAACCTCAAGTTTCTTAATTTGGTAAAAATTCAACAAATATTCCTCCAAATAAAATATTTTGAGAGCAAATCATATTTAAAACTAAGATTTTATCCATTTGAATTAATTTTCAAGTTCAATCAATAAAAATCAAATTTTGATAAAATGTTCATTTAAAAAACAAAATTTATACACTCTCGTATATATAAAAATGAAAAAAATGTATAACCATTAATTAAATGATAAAATCAAATTGAATAAGTAATTTAAACCAGCATTTATTTGAACATAATAATGTTTGTGATTTTATTCTAAAATTGAAGAAACACGAAATTAAATTGGATTGCGGAGGGTAAAAATTAGGTGTCAACAACTGCCCCCTCACTCTGGGTAGGATGGATGCAATTAATCCTTGGCAAAGGGAAGTTGATGTTCCTAATTTTTGTCCGACCATAAATTCGAACCTGAAAGAGGCTAATCTTCGCACGAGTTTTATGGAATTATGGCTGAACCTCGGTATCAGGGTTCTTACATATCTCAGGTTACATGAGAATTTAGGCCACTTGTAGTTCATAAATCTTGATTTTGAGCACAATCTTCAAGAAAATTCACTAACTATCACGGTTTTAGAGTGTTTTGGTTAAATCGAGAAGCTGCGGAATACAGGGATTTGGATGGAAATTGAAATGCAGTCGAGTTTTCTACATAGATCCCAACCTACATATCCCTGAGACTTAGGGAATCAGACTTCTTGTAGTTCAACTCAATCGGTAGAAAAGATAGTCTTTTATTTTAGACGATCTTTAACTTGAGATGAGTGACAAGTTAATCGAGTTGCGGAAAAGAGGCTTGTAACCTCTTAACCATGAACGTGGAGCTCTTCACATCCACAGGTAAGAACTTACGTAAGCATAATTTCCAAAACTCTAAGTGTGTTGCCACCTGAATTTGAAAGAAAAAGAAAGTTCCCCTCAGTATGAGTTAACAAACATCCCAGATGTAAAGGTGAGACCAGAATATACGAAAATTCCCACATTCCTTCTAATAGAGGCATGGTTAAATGGTGGTGGTGATCATCATTTATCTTGCATCTAGAGAGTTTGACATCCCTCTCCAGACTATGTCCTGTTTTGCTGCTGAGAAAGAGTTTCACATTGTGCTGCGTCCTTTTTGGAGTCGTCCACACCATATCTCTATGTGAGTTGTGGCCTGAAAAGCAAAGTCATCCTTTATTGTACCTGTTTGATGGGAAATAACTCACAATAACAGACACAACAACCTCCCTGTTTATTATATAATTAACTCATCTCTCGAGCGAATATGTTTTCAAAGTAGGGTGGCCCTTTTGGTTACCTATATCACTTGTTATATGTGGCATGAAAACCTCTCCGGTTGTAGCCGATGATCGACTTATAAATTTTCCTTAAATTATCAATCTTCAGATAATCTTGTGTATTGTTTGATGTTGGATACGAGGCGACTTATAGATATCCTTTGAATTTCTAGCTTTTAGGTAATCCTGTACATCATCCGACTTTGGATAAGAGATGACTTACAGATATCCCTCTAATTGCTAGCTTTCAGGTGTTCCTGCACATCATCCGACCTTGGATACAATATGACTTATAGATAATCCCTCAAATTGATCGTCTTTAGGTAATCCTGCACATAATCGATCTTGGATATGATGCGGATGATAGAGAACCCTTGGACGTATCAATTTGACAATCTTGCATATCCTCTGATAAGGATTTAGTTGCGACTTACGGATAACCTTTGAACTATCAACTTTTGGGGATCTTGCATACTATTCGGTTAGCATGTTATTGTGGCTTACGAATGACCTACAGGCTATCAACTCATAGGTGATCTTGTACACTATCATATTTCAAATAATATGACTTATAGATGACCTTCAAATTGTCAATTTCTAGGAAATCTTATATATCATTCATCCTTAGATAGTGACTTGAAGGCGTCCCTCTAATTTGTGTGCTCTTAATGTATTTAGATGCTGATTCATGAAAAGATGATGATATCCTCGACGCCAGCTTTGTGTCTTGCGTGTCAACAGATATATTAAATGCTGATTATATACTTGACACTAACATTGTGTCTAGCGTGTTGACAGATATATTGAATGTTGATGATATCCTCTACGCTAATATTGTGTCTAGCGTGTCGACAGATATATTGAATGCTGATGATAGCCTCAACGCCAGTGTTATGTCTAGTGTGTCAATAGATTTATTAAATGCTGATGATATCCTTAGCGCCAGCGTTATGTCTAGCATATCGATAGATATATTGAATACTGATGATATCCTCGACGCCAGCATTGTGTCTAGCATGTTGATAGATATATTGAATGCTGATGATATCCTCGACGCTAGTGTTGTGTCTAGCGTGTCGGCAGATATATTGAATGCTGATGATATCCTCGATTCCAGCATTGTGTCTAGCATGTCAACAGATATGTAATGGCCTTTACGGCAGTGATATGTGATGCCTTTTGCGGAAATGATATGCAATGGCCATTGTGGCAGTGATAAAATAATTTTGCCTAGTTTCACTTGTCAGTGTCCTGATTTCTACATGTACCTGTACTCAAGGTAGACGATTAGTAGAAACAAAGTCGCTTTTACTAGCGATTATTTTTAGGAAACTTCTAAATACGATACGTGTAAAGAAGACAAAGTCTTTTGTTTGTCGCCTACAATCTTAAGAAATGAGATGGACTAATCGAAAGGTCCTCAATAAATGGGCATTAAACCTATTTTTAGCCTTCCCTAAAATACCATTCTTGGGCATTAATGATCTATTGTGGCTCCCAATTTGCTCGGGGATTTTTGAAAGAGACTCTCATTTTGCGTATTGATCCCTGCATCCACAGAAAAATGATTAGTTGAATGAAATTACTCTATGTTGACCTTCTTCGATCCTTGATTTGCTCCGTTCCATCTCTTGGGAATTCCACCATATTGAAACTTCCACCCTGACACTCTATCCCAAATGATGTCTAGGCAAGTAAGTGAGTCATAAGATTTTTGAAAATAGTCTTAAATTTTTTGAAAATAATTTTGAAAACTTTTATAAAATTTTAAAAAATTTATGTCAGTCATGTCATGTACTAGCTCAATGAACATCTTCCTCTCGGTTCTGACTATATCCGATGGATGGTTTCCAAAACTCATGATTATTGTTGGAGGATTTCTTCAAGCAGTTCTATCATACACAAAAATTGAGTCTACCTAGACTTTGTTACAGTTGGTGGTTTCCAAAGCTTTAATCTCTGGTGCTGGGGAATTTGGAATATGTTCCGACATTTGGTGGAAATTTTGAGGTCTTCCTCAAAATTTCTGCCCCAGTTTAAACTTGTTTAAGATAATACCAATTTGAGTGGATCTGAAGTCTTTGTTTATCTTCATTCTCTTTGTTGGATATCGATCTTCTCTTGTGAATTTTTGAGATTCCTTCTCAAAAATTCTGCCCCAGTTTCCATTTCCTAGGGTTATATGATCTAGTCGTTGGAGCGCCTACATATCTTGTTGAAGTAGAAATCAGGTCAAACGTAGTTCAGGCCTATGCTAGGGATATATATAGAAAAATTTAATGGGTTGACCGAAGCCGACATAGGCCACCTGCGTATGCTTTTTTTAGGAATTCAGGTCATCACGTAGTTCATACATAAAGAGAAACGATAATTTATACTAAGGGTTTGATCAAAGCCGACATAGGCCTCCTACATATCCCTTTCTTAGGAATTCAGGTCAAACGTAGTTCGTACATAAAGGGAAAGGATTCTAGGCAGTTACACACTAGCAAACAACATTGTTACAAAGGTGATTACAAACAAACTAAGAAAACATAAAAACTAGAATGTCATTCAAACATAATATCTCTTTACCGTATTAGAATTGATTGGTTTGGTCCACTCTGTACCATCCATCTCAGATAAAATCAGAGCTCCTCCAGATAGCACCTTGCAAACTATGTATGGCCCTTGCCAGTTTGGAGAGAACTTGCCCTTGTACTCCTCTTGGTGAGGAAATATTCGTTTGAGAACCAGTTGCCCAACTTCAAATACTCGATTTCTTACCTTCTTGTTAAAGGCACGAACCATCCTGCGTTGATACAGTTGACCATGGCATACAACATCTATTCTCTTTTCATCAATTAACATGAATTGTTCATAGCAAGCACGAACCCTTTCTTCGTAACTCAGTCCATCTTCCTGAATAATCCATAGGGAAGGTATTTCGACCTCAGCGGGTATCACATCTTTATTCCCATAAACTAGTAAATAGGGAGTTTCTCCTGTGGAGGTTCGAACTGTTGTTCGATACCCTAGAAAGGCGTAAGGTAACATCTCGTGCCATGATCTATCATTTTTGACCATCTTTCTCAAAATCTTCTTGATATTCTTGTTAGCAGCTTCTACGGCTCCATTCATTTGGGGACTATATGCTGTCGAGTTGCGATGCACAATCTTGAACTGATCACAAATTTCTTTCATCAAGTGACTGTTCAGGTTTGCCTTATTATCAGTAATAATCGATTCCAGCACTCCGAATCGGCAAATCAAGTTATTCCTGACGAAATCTACAACCACTTTCTTAGTGATGGCTCTGTACGAAGCAGCTTTGATCCACTTAGTGAAATAATCAATGGCAACCAAAATAAATCTATGCCCATTCGATGCTAGTGGCTCTATTGGTTCAATGACATCCATGCCCCAAGCTACGAAAGGCCAAGGATAATTCATTGCGTGAAGCTCGTGTGGAGGCATTCAAATCAGATCTCCGTGTATTTGACATTTTGGACATCTCTGCACAAACTTACTACAATTATTTTCCATTGTCATCCATAAGTAACCGGTTCTCAGGATCTTTATGGCAAGGACAAACCCATTCATGTGTGTCCCACAAACTCTAGCGTGTACTTCGTTTATCAACTTATTGGCTTTCGCCGCATCGACGCATCTTAGTAATCCCAAATCAGGAGTCCTCCTAAAAAGAATTTCTTCACTCGAAAAGTAATTCTTTGCCAAATGCCAGAATGTCTTCTTTTGGTTGTTACTAGCCTCTTTAGGATATATTCCAGATTCCAAATACCTCTTAATGTCATAATACCAAGGCCTTCCATAAGGCTCCTCTTCCATGTGTATGCAATGCGCGGTGTTTTTCCTTCAGGCTTATTTCTAAAAGATCGATGTAACTTTGATCCGGGTGCTGAATCATGGAAGATATCATGGCCAAAGCGTCAGCAAACTCGTTTTGTGTCCATGGGATATGTCTGAAATCAACATCCTTGAATCTTCCATATAATTCTTGCACAAGATCCATATAAGGAGTAATCTTGGAGTTTTTTACTACCTATTCTCCCCGTACCTGGTGAATCAGCAAATCTAAATCTTCGATGGCTAGCAATTCACAAACACCCATATCAAGTATCAATTTGAGCCCCAGGATGCAAGTTGCATATTCAGCCATGTTGTTGGTGCATGGAAAATGTAACTTAGCAGTTACCAGATAATGCTGACTCATTTCCGACACCAAAACTGCTCCAATTCCTGAACCTTTGAAGTTGACCACCCCATCAAAAAATAGCCTCCATCCGGGGTAGATTTCTATGATATCTTCTCCTACGAACTAAACTTCCTCATCTGGAAAGTATGTCTGAAGTGGCTCGTATTACTCATCAACTGGGTTTTTAGCCAAATGATGTGCAAAGGCTTGCCCCTTGATTTCTTTTTGGATTATATACACAATGTTAAACTCACTCAGTAACATTTGCCACTTGGCTAGCTTTCCTAAAGGCATGAACTTCTGGAATATATACTTCAATGGATCAATTCTCGAGATGAGGTAAGTTGTGTAGGACAACAGATAATGCCTCAACTTTTGTGCCGTCCAAGTCAAAGCACAACATGTCCTTTCTATAAGAGTGTAACGGGCTTCATATGGTGTGAACTTTTTACTCAAGTAGTAAATAGCTTTCTCTTTCCTTCCGGTCTCATCATGTTGCCCGAGGACGCATCCAAAAGCATTTTTTAAGACTGACAGGTAAAGCAATAATGGAATTCCTTCTCTCGGTAGGACCAAAACTGGTGGTGCAGACAAGTATTCCTTGATGCGATCAAAAGCTCTCTGACATTCTTTTGTCCACTTATTCAGTGCAGTTTTCTTCAACATCTTGAGAATTGAATCGCATATGACTGTTGATTGAGAGATGAATCTACTAGTATAATTCAGATGACCCGGGAAACTCATAACTTCTTTCTTGGTCCTCGGCGATGGCAAGTCTTGAATTGTCTTGATTTTGGATGGGTCTAGCTCGATCCCCCTTCTGCTGACTATGAACCCCAGTAACTTTCCTGATGGCACACCAAAAGCACACTTAGCAGGATTTAACTTCAAACTGTACCTTCTTAATCTGTTGAAGAATTTCTCTAGATGATTTAGATGATCCGAAATCTCGTGAGATTTGATAATTACATCATCCACGTATACCTCAATCTCCTTATGGATCATATCATGCAAAATCGTCGTCATGGACCTCATATATGTCGCACCTGAGTTCTTGAGACCAAATGGCATTACCCTATAATGATAAACACCCCAGGGCATAATAAAAGTCATTTTTTCTGCATCTTCCTCATCCATCAGTATCTGATGATAGCCGACAAAACAATCAACGAATGACTGGTTGTCATAACTCACATAGTTATTGATGAGAATATGGATGTTGGGCAACAGAAAATTATCTTTAGGACTGGCTCTGTTCAAGTCTCTATAGTCAACGCAAATTCGAATCTTGCCGTCCTTCTTTGGCACAGGGATGATGTTGGCCAACCATGTCAGATATTTTGTGACCTCGACAACCTTAGACTGGATTTGTTTTTTTTACTTCTTCCTTGATCTTTAGACTTAAATCTAGCTTGAATTTTCTCATTTTTTTCTTGACTGGATCAAACTCAGAATTTATCGGCAATTTATGTGACACATTGATGGTGCTCAACCCTAACATATCATCATAGGACCAAGCAAACACGTTGATATACTTTCGTAATAGGTGGGTGAGCTCTTCCCTTTGTGGCGTCGCGAGGTGGACACTGATACTGGTCTCTTTGATTTCATCTTGATCTCCTAAGTTGACTGTTTCAGTTTCTTCCAGATTAGGTTTTTCGCGATTCTTAAATTCCTCCATATCTTCAACTAAACGTTCCTCGTCATCTTCCTTCCAACCATCATTGTCCCATTTATTTTGTTCGTTTAGGATTTGACATGACACAATATTGGCAGGTTTTAAGCTACTGTTACTGTAGTGGACAAACAAACTAAGTTAGACGATAAGAAAATAACAAAACATATGACTAGGAGCATTTTAGAACTAATATAGTTTTCCAAATAAATGAAGACCTTTTCATTGAAATTTTAGAAATAATTACAAAACCATGGCTTGTGACTTGCACAAATACAAGCCCCCGCCTTTTTTGAAAGTAGTAAGATACAAAAATAAAGTTTTGAGATATAAAAGGTGGATCGCGGGGCCTCCTCCGGATCATCACTGATTTTAAAACTATTAGTAATTGCCCTTTCATCTACCACGACGGGCGATGGGTTATGAGTGGAGTGGAGGTCTAATTTTGCAAAGCCTCCCTTGGGATAATCTGCTTCACCCCACTGGACTCTGGGAGATCTTTTGGTACAGCATTGCATCCTTCAAACAAATCTCCTATCCCATCCCCAAGACCATCATCATCTGACATCTCTCATACGGAAAATGAATGGAACAGGAGTGGCAAGGGCCTAAACAGACTCTTTTCTGCTCATCGTCAACCCTATCTTTTCTGGTAGGCTGTTACCCTAACCCATGCTTAGAGCTTCTCTCTAGGATCACAATAGGATCAATAATTCCTTGTAAATTATTTCCGAAGCCTTGACCAGGTTTGAACCTATTTCTTAACATCACAGTTGCAATCATTTTGTAGACAGAAGGTATTGATATTTTTGGTGTAGAATCTCTTTCCGCGACGTTTACAATTTCCACTATATAGAAACTGCTACCTTTTGGAATATCTTCAATCACCGGCACATAACTATTGGGATGGTCCGCTTGACTTCCTTCTCCTTGGATGAATACTTCATGATCTTTCCAAATGAACTTTAATAATTGATGAAAGGGGTGATGAAATTGCCTTTGCCCCATGTATCCATGGTATTCCCAAAAGCAGTTTATAGCTAGGATGGATATCCATGACATGAAACTTAGTCTTAAATTCAACAGTCCCCATTTGGATGTGCAAATCAATCTCTCCTATGGTATCTCTCTTCCCTCCATCGAATGCTCTCATATTTACGTAGCTTTGATGAATTTTTCCTAGATCATAGCCCATTTGGACCAACGTGGAGAGGGGAAAAATATTCACACCAGATTTGTCGTCTATTAAAACCTGATTAATTGTATAATCTTGATAAATAACGTGGCTTTGTTGTGTATTTCTCCTTCAAACGGCAACTCTTCATCACTGAATGATATGTGATGGTTCCCCAAAACGTTCCCTACCATCACAGGCAAATTCTCAACGCTTGTTCCTGCAGGAACATATGCTTCCTCCAAGACCTTCGACAGAGCCTATCGGTGGTGTTGCGAGCTCAATAATAGTGCCAAGACAGAGATTTAGGCTGGCATTTTCTCCAAGTGTTTGACAACTGAGTAATCCTTTGGTTGCATACGCCTCCAAAATTCCTCAACCTCTCCTTCAGTGATTGGACTTTTCTATGAATCTTTCTTGTTGGTCAATTCCTCAGGGATGTAACATCATCCTGATCTCGTTATCTCCTGGACAGCGGCAGTTTGCATAATAAATTCCTTCTTTAGAGGAGGAGCGTACACTTGAGTTGGTGCAGTCATCACTATAAATGGGGATTTCTCACTGATACTTAAGGCAACCACAACTTTCTCTATCTTGCCTACCTCTTCCGCCCTTTTGTGATTTTTGAAGTTCTCCTTGGCAATGGTCTTGCCAGATGCCCATTCGCCTTTTATTTCAATCATGTTAAATGTAGATCCCCCATGGTTGGGCAGTGGATTTCTACAAATATTTGGAGTAGGTGCCTGGAGCGTGATGACCTTTTGATCAATCAGATCTTGGATTCGGTGTTTCAAGATAAGACAGTCCTCGGTACTATGCCCTGCTGCCCCTGAATGATAGGCATAATTTTGATCAGGGTGATAAAATCGGGAGCTAGGATTGACAGGCTTTGGCTGTACTTGTTGCAAATGACCAACATTCTTCAATCTTTCAAACAATTGGGTGCGACTTTCAGCTAGTGGGGTGAAGTTTTGGGGAGGTTTTTTTGCGTGGTTTGGACGCTGGTGGTTATACGGGCTTAGGTTTGTAGGAAGGGGTACTTGGTGGAAATTTTGAGGTGTTTGGAAATTTGTTCGGCTATTTGGGGGAGTAGTTTGGAAATGAGACTGATAATTTGGAGGTGAAACTGGGTATTGGAGAAAGATATTTAGCTGTGGAGCTTGGTATGATGGTAGGACATTTGAGAGTGGAGTTTGGTATTTGGGGTGGACGTAGAATGGGTGCGGAAGGTTAGGTGATGGCGAGGAAGATAAAATGTTTCTAGAGTTAAACCGCTGTTTTAATTTTGTAACAAAATTGGTAGAAACCCCACCTACCTCTTTCTTCTTCTTCTTAGAAAATATGGCAGTTCCAGATGATGTTGGGGTTTTGGTAATTTTTCCTATCCGAATACCTTCCTCTAATGATTCTCCTATTTTTACCAAATCTGCAAAGGTCGCTCTGACAGCGGACACGGTCCTGGTATAATATTCTCCTTCTTGAGCGCGAGAGAACATGGATACCATTTCCTTCTCGTACATAGGGGCTGCACTTTGGCAGCTTCTTTCCTCCAACGAAAAGCATAATCTCGAAAACTCTCAACTCTTTTATGTTTAATCCGATCTAGTGAATACCAATCAGGGACTATTTCAATGTTGAATGCGAACCGATCAAGGAAACTCTTGGCCAATGTCTTACAACCAGTCTACCTTTTTGGCTCCTGAGACATGAACCATTCCAAGGCTTCACCATTTAAACTTTGACTGAATAGGCACATTAATAACGCCTCATTTTTCCCTATCCCTATTAGTTTCTCGCAGTACCTTCTTAGATGAGCCATTGAATTTCCAGTACCATCAAATATCTCAAACTTAGGGACCTTGTATCATTCTGGTAGGTCTACTCCTAGGTGAACATACAAATCATCATACCCCAAACCGTCGTGGTCCTTGGCCCCGTGAGACTCTTTGATCCTCATGATTTCTTCTTACATGGCTAGTAAATTCCTTTCATGTTGGGCCCTCCATTCCTTCTTCTTCTCCTTATAATGGTCCATCTCGGGGTTATGAAGAGGTTCATAAATATCAGGGGATATGATGTCTTGAGGGGTATTTATAAGGAAGGCTTGATTTTGCAGATGAAGGGAATTTGGTTGGTAAGTGGGGAGAACATTTTGGAAATTAGGAAGGTTATGTGGGCCTTGTAAGTAGTTTGGCATAATATGAGAGGGATTTTGTGGATTTGGAAATAAATTTGGTGGATTCAAAGGTAGGTTTGCCATATTTTGTGGATTTGGGAGTAAATCTTGCGGATTTGGGAATGCATTTTGTTGATTTGAGAATGTGTTTTGAGGATTTTGGAATGCATTTGAAGACGGGTTCTGTAGGGTTGCGGATGGATCTTATGAATGGTAGGCGTCTGGATTATTTTCATGATTAGTGTTTTGGAAAAATGGAGGAGCGGAGTCGGATGATACGTTAGTTGGTTGGTCCCCAAGAATAGGGGTACTGAGGGGATGGATTTGGAGTGGAGTCCCGTGTCCCCCGGAGTAGGGGCATTGACGGTGATGGACAAGTTAGCCAATTCTCGAGTGTGATTTATTTCCTCCTGAACCAATTCTAATTTTCTTGCAAGTTCCACAATAATCTCATTCTATTCCGCTATCACATTATCCCAGATAGCCAGTGCACTTTCTTCGTCATTTCCTGTCATTTTTGAATGATGCTCCGAGGATGGGATTTTCTGTTCTTTTGATCGGGTGAAGTAGGGATGTTCTGCCAGTTTATCAACACGGAGTAATTTCTGTTATCTGCAAAGTAAAACAACTCAAAGGAAAATGTGTTAGTTTCCGTATGTGATAAGTAATGCAAAATATTTGACAGGAAATAATCAGACAGAGTTGTTTGAGTCATAAAAATTCATCCGTAGGTCATAGTGGATAAAATTGCCTTTGATCTCAACAACCGCATATAAGCACATAAAATAGTTACATCACACAAGAAATTAAAATAACGCGTATCCTAATTGGGGTGACCCTTTTTGAGCCAAGGGTTCAGGCCTAACGATTTTTTGAAGAAAATATATGCTTCTTCAAAGTCAATCCATTAACCCACAACTCATATAGACACAAAAAGGGCATAAATGCCTACAAAAAATAATGAAACAAGGATACAATTTTTAGGGAAAAGAGGAAATAACATGAAAGAAGATAAGTTCCCGCGCAGGGGAGAATAGGAAAGCTAGCTACTAGAGGCTTCTTCGTCTGCTTTCGCCTTCTTTGCCTTGTTTATCTCATGTGCTATTTGATACCTATTGATGATAAGGTGAATCCTGCATAATTGTGCCTTATGGTCGTCCAAATCAATTAGGCATTACCTGGCATCATCAGCGTCTTGCCTAGCTCTTTTCAACTCTTCCCTTAATATATGTATGGTCAAAGCGTCTTCCATGTGCATCTGCCAGTGCTCAATTTCACTTTTCTGGAACTCATCTTGTATCCTGTGAAGCCAAATTTGATGCTCATATTCTACATCTACAACTTGAGTGGGCACATTTGGTTCCGAATTCAATGCTCCGGCGAGGCTCTTTTTCAACCACTCCTTGTAAGTGTCGCTGACTTCAGGTTCATACCCTATATAGAAAGAGACTTCTACAAACTTTTTCCTTCTCCATCCATTTATCATGTAGTCTTTGAGCAAGGGCTTACTTTCATCATATTCGGTGAATAATCTGAGCATAGAATCGATTTGAGGCGTCTCCTGCTTGTTCTTGAATTGCCTAAGAACTCTACCAGGATTGTAGGGGCGGGTTCCCCTGAGACCCGGGAGCACTAAAAAAGGTCATTAGACCCCTCGAATGATGTATTTTCCTGAACGAAGATATTTAAGGGACCATTGGACATCGCCATCTCATAATTCTCCAAGAGTCTTAAACCAAAATTGGTGGGAGGCTTCCCTTTTGAACTTGTGTAAAAATAACCACATGTCATGCAATTCTAGCAGATTTCTCCTTGTTTTGTGGTAAGGTAGTGCCGTTCTAGGATTTTTCACCAAATGCATCATCATCCATCATTGTAATATAAGGTTGCAGCCTTGAAAGAAATAATTCTCGACTTGACATCTTCCCAAAGCGCGATATATGGCGGGACAATCATGGGGGCTAAGTTGTGGAATACTTTTTTAGAATTGTATTCCATTCCAAAGAAGAGTGCATGGGTCACTGTGACTACCCTTGGATGAATTGTCCCATTTTCCCCCTGCAGGAACACCATGGTTCCAAGTAAGCCTACCGCGAATGCAAAAGCTCTCGTTTCCTTCCATTTTGCTTTCGACTCCAATTTATGCCCAAATTTATGAAAAGAGTTGAATCTTCCGAACCGACGGTACAACTCACGAAAAGTGATATTTTCTCCATCATGTTCTCCTAGCCAGGTGTCATCGTCAGTTACAAATACCTCCTTGACCTTTTGACGATCCCACACATCTGGGACTAAAATATTCTTATCCGGTGTCTCCCTTCTCTTAAAACACATTTCCGTGCTCTCATAACAAATCAATATCTCTTTAATGGTGGGGGTCAATTCAACATCCCCAAAGCAAAATACCATGTTCTGATCATCCCAAAAAGTTGTTAGTACATGGATCATTTCGGGCCAACCGTCTATCTCGATCAAAGAAGGAAGATGCCCAATATGTTTCTTAACAATCTTTCTCTCTTCTACGCTCTTGTGGTCCCACTATAGTTTCAATAAACCGTCAGGTTTGGTAACCATCTTAAACTTTTCGCGAGAATGTAGTTGAGCCATATCCTACATGAGAGCAGACAAAGATAAGCCTTCCCCCGACCCCAAAGGATAATGGATTGAATTTAGATAAGTATTTATTTCTTCAACACATAAATATGATTCGTCTGTACTTGACTCGGGGTCAATAGACACAGCGAAGGTTTTCTAATGGGCCCAATACCCGGATCGGATATTGGGTTGTTCTAGGCATTTGCCTAAAATAGGGTTTTGGTTTCGTTCTATCCTCGGTGTCTAGAGTGGGCTTGGACACTGGTTCTCAAGAAGACAACTTGAGTTTGAAAATACGAACAGTGTCATACAACTCACGTGCTGATAAGTTGTTCGTATTTCTTACACATTTTGGAATTGAACAACAGGGGCCAGGACATCGACGAAACCCCAAAATAGTTTAAATAATGTAGGAATATGCCATGAGATGCGATAATTAAACTTTACATAATCGGAACACATAAATAGTTAATCAAAATACAAAATCAATCATTTGGTTAGAACCTAGTAGAAGATCCCCAGCAGAGTCGCAATTTCTGTTTTGCGGAGAAATTCTAATTTGAGAAGAAGAGTCGCCACTTAATTTTTAAAAGGAATTAAGAAACCTTTGTAGAGTTACTTAAAACGATTCAAAATAGGAAAATTGTTTTAAGTTAGAGATTCTAGATAAGCGGTTCCTATTAATATTTTAGAAAGGTGTTGGGCACCTAAAACATCCGCTAACTTGCGGTTATCCGGACTGTTTGAAAAAATTTTTTTGATTAACTTTGGAGAATCACTTTGTTGAAAAAGTAATTGATTAAGGCAAAGGTTTTCACGAAATTAGTTTTTAGAGACTTAGTTAGGGATTTAACTAGGTTCGCAAGAAGCATGTAAAACAAATATTCAAAAGAAAAAGGGAGAAGTAGTGATTTAGGCTTTAAAGCCTAAACCGTCAAACCTATCCTAACCTAGTTGGGTTTTTGACCCATTTTCACCTATCCTAATTCTATGTTTTCGAGCCCTTTTTGGCTCGATTTTTACTCCACCTATATTAAATACAACCTTGACTTCGAGGCCCCCAAATGAATAAATAAATGAACAAATAATTAAATAAACAAATAAAATAGATAAAGACAACAATAAGAATGAATAAATAGATGAATAAAAAAGATTTTAATCTCTTTGCCACTTCAAATAATGGGGTTTTTTTTGTCTTCTTGCATCCGTATACCATGAGACGGTATTTTGGACTCAAACCTTCGGGTATAACTCAAGAAAATGGGCTATGTGAGTCCATTAGGAAATGCTAAGAGGATAAGTTCGACCAAAACTAGAAAATGGGTTCATATGCAAGGAAAGAGATAAAGAAGATCAATATGCATCCAGAATATCAAAGACCATATAAACAAATAGTATAATAGATCAATAGATGAAAAGGAATTCGTGATGATCCAAAATGATATAAAGGCAGTAAGTTGCGATACAAAAATGCGAAGCAGAGTAGACAGATAGATGTTTGAGGCTAATTTTGCAGGTTCCAGTGAGCAGGGATAAAAATGATAAGAAAGATACAAACTTGTAAACAAACAATAAAGCAAAAAGAAACATATTCTGTTGATGATAGGCGAATTTACGCGCCTATATCAATATATTTTGCCCATATTTTAGCCTAGTTTTGAGAACTAATTATCTATTTCATGCACTTTTAGTCCTTTTTCCTGTAAATGAGCTAACAAACATGATTAGGAAAGTTTCAGGTATAAATGATGCAAAATAAAGCATTTTATGGCTTACTTGACGCAAAAGAAAGCTCACAAACGAAGTAGAAAGGAGCTGGACACCTAAAGGACCAAATCTGCTGGATGGAAAATCTGTCCCGGGCTAAAACAGCATTTCTGAAGACTTTGGGGACTTACAGACACAAAGCTGGATTTTGACAATGATACATTAACCTAGTACAATTGGGTTATGTATTTCATTAGTTTATTTGGATTAGGAGAATGTTACATTAACCTAGTACAAATGGGTTAAGTATTTCCTTAGTTTAGTAGGATTTGGTTATTTATTTCATTAGCATAGTAGGAGTAGGATAGGAGTATTATAAATATCCTATCATGCTAGAGATTTTAATCAAGTCCTCCCTTAGTGGAGGCAACTCCTCCCTTAATTCAAGAAATTCATTCTTAAACTATTAATTTTCTTCCATCTCTCTCATCTTCCACCACAAACATTCAACTCTTAAATTCCACAACAAGAGAATCGTTACTTGCTAAGGAATCACTAAAATCACACGCCAAACACCTACTATTCACGCCATCCACCATGCAAAACGTGATATCCTTCGCATTCATGGGTAACTAAACCTCTTAGTTGGGGTTATGGAAGCCGAATGAGTTACTATCTATTGCTATGAGCTTGTGAGTTCAAGACACGTATATTGCTTATATCATTATTCTCTTCATCTTAAATCTACATTCTTTGCGGTTCAAACACAAGAACACGCCATTCTAACATCTAACCTGTTCGAGAGAAAGGTTATTTGTCTAGAAAAGAAGACGCATAGACCAACGCCAGTCTAACATTTAACTTGTTCGAGAGAAAGGTTATTTGTCTGGAAAAGAGATAATGTCAAGGTAGTAGGACACCCTTTCCTATTAAAAAGCTAGTGCCGTAACTGGACTAACCTCTTGGAGAATTTGTACCGCTAGACACACTTTAAGCTCGAGAGAGTTAAAGTGAAATAGTCCTTGTTGAGGTCGAGAGACACTTGGATTTACCATCGACTACAATTCTCTATAAGCAATTGCATGTCAAGACTTTACACACTCATAGCCAATAGAGACGTATACCTCAGAAGGTGGACATAACCCCAACGCTTCAATTCTCATTGTTTACAACCAACGTGACAATCTTTCTCTTTTTACTTTATTATTTTCAGCTTTTATTTCATTACTTTGGTTACTTATTACAATCCCCCCTTCTTACGAGACTTGCACCAAAAGTCTATTAATTTTGCTTACTTGTTGACCAAGCTATTCCCTGTGGGATCGACACCCAACCCAGGTTGGGTTCTATATTTGCTAACGACCGCTTTACACTCAAACGAGAGCTGTAGATTGAGCGTTATCAAAAATTGGCGCCGTTGTCGGGGAATACTAGTGTCAATCAAGTTCGTGATAATTACTAGACCCTTTGGTCAAAGATTCTCGTACTTTTACTTTTAGTTGTTGTTTTTGTTTTTTTTTAGGTTTATTCAGTGCATCAATGGAGGCACAACGTGAAATTGAAAGGATGGCTGCTCAAGTGCATCAACAAAATATTGATAACCGTAGGCGAGCAACAAATCTTAACGATGAGGATCTGGGCGATGAAGAGCTATTAAACCCACAGCATACTGCTGAGATGGCGACACCAGCAAACAGAAGAGATCGTCAAGCAAGATATAGGCCCGAACGCCGAGCTGTGCATATACCGTTTGATGATGATGAGGATGATCTTGATGGACCTGGTGCCACCGGAGCTATTATTCTTCCGCCATTGGCACCCGGAGCAAAGTTTAATATCACTAGCGCCATGATTCAGCTTTTGCAACTCAAGGGATTATTTGGTGGACTAGCAGGCGATGATCCGAACATGCATCTGATCAACTTTATTTCTACATGCAAGTCATTCGACAATCCTGGAGTTGGACAGAATGCAATTCGATTACGTCTATTTCCATTGTCTCTGTCTGGGGAGGCAACTATGTGGTTGAATGGGCTGACTCCTGATTCTATTACTCATTGGAGGCAATTGAAAGACGCTTTCCTAGAAAGATTCTTTCCGCCATCCAAAAAAGCACAATTGAGAGATGAAATCAGCAACTTTCGTCAGCTTCCCTCTGAAGCTCTCCACGAAACATGGGAGAGGTTCAAGACGAAGCTAATGCGATGCCCAAACCATCATATGACCAATGTCCACTTGATGGAGATATTATACAGAGCTTTGAATTCAGTGACTAAGCCAGTGGTTGATAATGCGGCAGGTGGATCATTTATGAACCTCACCTTTGTGCAGGCAAGCAATATGCTAGATCGGATGACGAAGCAAAGTAGAGCTTGGCATACCAGGGATTCTGAGGTAGCAAGCTCTACTGTATCTTTTGGCATGACTGCAGAGTAGAGGCGAAGACAAGAAGATCGTGACCAAGACATGGCTCACATGAAAATGCAGATGGATCTTCTTACCAAGCACTTATTATCAGGGAAGACCGAAAAAGTGAAAGCTGTAGCGCTAAAAGGAAGAGACGAGTCTGATTCTAAAGAGGAGGCCAACTACTTGAACAATCAGAGGGGTTTCCGTGGGAATGCCCAAGGAAACCAAGGTCGGAACCATTATGATAAATCTGGAAACAAAGACCAAGGTAGTTGGAAGAACAAGAATGAAAAGAGTGGTTTGTACGTTCCCCCTGGTAGACGTGATACCACCACATCTAATTCTGGGAGTATGGAAGACATGATGGCTAAGTTATTGAAAGGAGTGGAAGCAACGAGCGCAGGAGTTAAGGAGGTGATTGATGATTTGTCCTCCATGAAGAAACTAGTTGATTCTCATTCCACTTCTATCAAGCAAATAGAGCAGCAATTGAGCCAACTTTCAGCAGCATTTAATCAAAGAAAGGCTGGCACTTTACCTAGCGATACCGTGCAAAACCCAAGGAATGATGGGTCATGCATGGCCATAACTACCAGAAGTGGTAAGGTGCTGGAAACTTCAGCAAAAGGCAAGCAAGTGGTTGACGAAGTGGTACGGTTTGATATATGCAAAACAATGAAGCAGCCCAGCGATATGAATGAGTCATCTGTAGCTGATGTTCATTATGAGGATACGAAAGCATTATCTATAGAGAAACAACCTACTGTTGAGCCATTGTCTGCTGCGCCACTGAATGTTGAGCATGAGGATAATGAAGATTATGAAGAACTTATGGGTGATCTAACAGAAATAGAGTCTTATACTCCTAAGAAACCGGATTGTGATCTCAAGAATCAACCAACAGCGAAGACTCACTTTGACGAGCCACCAATGCTAGAATCGCAAGAGCTCCCCGATTATCTAAGGTATGTGTTCTTGGAAAGTAGAAATATACTTCCAGAGAGAGCAGATGATTTAAGTGAACAACACGTAGAAGCTCTCATCTCTGCTCTGAGAAGATACAAGAGAGCTATGGGTTGGACTATTGATGATATAATTGGTGACTCTCCGAAGAAACGTATGAGCCAGCTCGAAAAAGATCGCATGCCCATAGGTAAGCCTCATTGTCGTCTAAATCCTTTCAGAAAACGATCCACCATTTACCTCGACGAAGTCTAAGTACTTGAGGTAACTACGTCGAGCCACGACAATAAATAAGGAGCTAGATGGGAGGCAACCCATCGTTTTATCGTTTTATCGTTTTATCGTTTCGTCGTTTTAATTTTTTTTTTTCTTTTTGATAAATGAAAATCCAAAAATAAGAGTCGTGCCACGACCAAAACTAAGGCGCTTGGTGGGAGGCAACCCATCGTACTAATCGTTTTTATTGTGTTTTGAGCAAATATAGGTGCAAGAAGTATGCAACGAGGAGATTGATTTCACTTGACGATTTGGTCGCATTGTATGGTAAAGTCGGTAAGTTAGGATTGGTGATGCATAAGGCTATGAATTGAGCCTTTCTCACGTCATAATAGGCTTCGAGGAAGGCTAGGCCTTGGTATAAACAGGCCATGAACGATGCACAACCTATTCTATAGCCTAAAGACTCGGAATCTAGTGTGCTATACACAATGCGCCGCCTATTCCTAGGTGTGCTTTTGACTATGCGCCGCCTATGCTATGGCATTTGAGATACTGAGACCAAATGCTATAGGATATGCGCCGCATATGTCTAGATATGCCATAGGATATGCGGCGCATATGTCCCATTATGCCATGGACAATGCGCCGCATATGTCATTGATATGCCAAGAGATATGCGCCGCATATGTGGTGATTTTGCCCCCAAATCCAATTGTAAATGGGTCATAACCCGACCCATACTCTTCCTATATAACGGGGACATAGTTTTACAACACAACCACATTAGAAAACACCCTAAAGGCGCCACATAACCTTCCAAATCTTCTCAAAATTTTCTTCTTTTGCTCTTCCAATTCACAACACCGTCTCCACAAGCTTCAAGCAAGTAAGTACTCTCATATTCTTCATTTATTTATCGTAAGTACTACGTTGCTATGCTTATTATAAATTGCTAAATCATATAAGATTGTTGGTGATGTTCATGTGTTTGAATTGTTGTTGCATAATCATGTGAGTGAACATATACGTAGGGAATTCTTGACTTATTTCCGACTTGAATTTGGTTTCAATAGCATTGTTATGATATTTGCTGAATAGATATGGCTATGAATATTGCTTAAGAGTGTTGTTTGGATGCTTACATGTTAGACTATCCCGGCCATCGGGATAAGATTATAGTGCCTATCGACTTAGGAGGTTGTGCTTGTTGTAAGAATAACGATTCCATGTGGTAACCCCTATGTCGTAGTGTTGCTATATCTACCATAAAAGTAGTCCAATGGCTGCAAATAAGTGATACAATGCTGATTTTCTTGTTGGAATACAATCCTAAAACGTATGTCGACGAAATCTGAGTAAATCGACTACGTTCACCTCGCTGATTTGTGCAATAAAACTAAGTGTGGGGTGGTACCCCTAGTACTTGCTTATAGATTGTATCAAGTGAGATTGTGCTGCAACTAACACTATTTCTAGTCTCAGGTACAATGGCACCTAAAGCGAGACAAGGCAAGGAGAAGGCTACCACCTCCCAAAAGGGCAAAAAGAGAAGTTGCAAGGACCAAGGAGAACCCTCCTCGCAGGAAATACCCCGACTCACGCTTGGAATTAAGTGGGATACTTATGAGGAACTTCTAAGGATGACGACTCTGATGATGATTCCAATGCAAGGGGTATAACCCCAGACATAGAGAATAAGTCCGACCAACCAGGTTCCTCGTATTTATTTTCCACTGAGGACAGTGTCCCGACTAAGTGTGGGGTGGTGGTATTGCATGCTATACTTCTCTATTCGCATCTATGTTTGTTTGTTGTTGTTTTATTTTTGTTTCGTTGTGTTTTTTTTAGTAGTAAAATTTTTTTTTTCTCTAGCTTCGCATGAAATTATTTTGATAGGCAGCATGAGATTATAACAAGAGTATGTGTTACAATTGTGACTATTGAGACATTTAGGCTCTAGTTGTGACTCATTATGTGATATTTTGTGGTTCAATTCCTTCACTTGTTGGGTCGAGAGTCTATATTACTTCCAATCAAGTCGACCATGTGCCTTGTGTGTGTGAGATTAATAGTATCTTCTATGTATGTGGCTGATGCTAGAACTTGCCTGGTATGTATGCAAAGCGAAAATAAGGAGTGTAGTTTAGGATATGATTTAGGCATTTCTTTGGCAACCTATATTTGTTTACCTTCAGTTTTACCTACCCATTGACATCATCCTCGTAAAACCCTTTTGAGCCTTTAGCCTATTTCTTTGACAACCTTGTATGTAAGCCTAATCCATTTTTTCAAGACCATAATTTGATCCAAATTCCTAAGTGCTTTAAAGTGAAAAAGTCATGTGACAACATAAGAGGAAATTGGGTGAGTATGATGCTTTAAATTGTAATGGTGCTTGAATGTGTTATGAAAAAGGAAGAAAGTGCTATCATAAGAGGTATGTTGTGAAAAGAAAAAGGAAAAGAAAGCTGAAAAGTAAGTTGTGCTTAAAAATAAAAAACAAAAGAGGAGAACAAGGGTGGTAGAATAAAAAGGAAAGAAGAAAGGTTGAAAGAAAAAAAATGTCAATGATACAATGTGATGTATTAAAGTGCTTAGGAACCTAGTCACTATTCTTGGCCAAAATAGTCCTACCCGTCCCTTAGCCTACATTACAACCATCAAAAGACCTACTTGATCCTAATCTTAACATTCCGACATTTAGTAGATTACTACATTAAGGGCAAGCTTATGGTCATTAGTTGCTACATATGAATTCTTTGTGAGAGTGAGAGCAAGGACACTTTGATACCCATGTTTGAAAAATATGCTATATTTGTGAGTGATTATGGGTACTATATTGTGAGACACACATGGTTGATGAGTTTTGGATAGTTGTATATGATTCTATGTACCTTAACGTTTGCATGCGAGTTGATCACCATCACGAGTCTATGCTTGAGGTTAAATTGTTTCTACTTATAATCGGAAAGCTACTCTTTGTTGATAGTTGTTGTGCTTGTCTTGAAGAATGTTTTGTGTTGTGGCTGTAAAAACCCTAAGTTGATGTTAGAAGGACATGATATGTTGTTCGAGGACGAACAAAGCTCTAAGTGTGGGGTGTTGATGATAGGCGAATTTACGCGCCTATATCAATATATTTTGCCCATATTTTAGCCTAGTTTTGAGAACTAATTATCTATTTCATGCACTTTTAGTCCTTTTTCCTGTAAATGAGCTAACAAACATGATTAGGAAAGTTTCAGGTATAAATGATGCAAAATACAGCATTTTATGGCTTACTTGACGCAAAAGAAAGCTCACAAACGAAGTAGAAAGGAGCTGGACGCCTAAAGGACCAAATCTGCTGGATGGAAAATCTGTCCCGGGCTAAAACAGCATTTCTGAAGACTTTGGGGACTTACAGACACAAAGCTGGATTTTGACAATGATACATTAACCTAGTACAATTGGGTTATGTATTTCATTAGTTTATTTGGATTAGGAGAATGTTAAATTAACCTAGTACAAATGGGTTAAGTATTTCCTTAGTTTAGTAGGATTTGGTTATTTATTTCATTAGCATAGTAGGAGTAGGATAGGAGTATTATAAATACCCTATCATGCTAGAGATTTTAATCAAGTCCTCCCTTAGTGGAGGCAACTCCTCCCTTAATTCAAGAAATTCATTCTTAAACTATTAATTTTCTTCCATCTCTCTCATCTTCCACCACAAACATTCAACTCTTAAATTCCACAACAAGAGAATCGTTACTTGCTAAGGAATCACTAAAATCACACGCCAAACACCTACTATTCACGCCATCCACCATGCAAAACGTGATATCCTTCGCATTCATGGGTAACTAAACCTCTTAGTTGGGGTTATGGAAGCCGAATGAGTTACTATCTATTGCTATGAACTTGTGAGTTCAAGACACGTATATTGCTTATATCATTATTCTCTTCATCTTAAATCTACATTCTTTGCGGTTCAAACACAAGAACACGCCATTCTAACATCTAACCTGTTCGAGAGAAAGGTTATTTGTCTAGAAAAGAAGACGCATAGACCAACGCCATTCTAACATTTAACTTGTTCGAGAGAAAGGTTATTTGTCTGGAAAAGAGATAATGTCAAGGTAGTAGGACACCCTTTCCTATTAAAAAGCTAGTGCCGTAACTGGACTAACCTCTTGGAGAATTTGTACCGCTAGACACACTTTAAGCTCGAGAGAGTTAAAGTGAAATAGTCCTTGTTGAGGTCGAGAGACGCTTGGATTTACCATCGACTACAATTCTCTATAAGCAATTGCATGTCAAGACTTTACACACTCATAGCCAATAGAGACGTATACCTCAGAAGGTGGACATAACCCCAACGCTTCAATTCTCATTGTTTACAACCAACGTGACAATCTTTCTCTTTTTACTTTATTATTTTCAGCTTTTATTTCATTACTTTGGTTACTTATTACAATCCCCCCTTCTTACGAGACTTGCACCAAAAGTCTATTAATTTTGCTTACTTGTTGACCAAGCTATTCCCTGTGGGATCGACACCCAACCCAGGTTGGGTTCTATATTTGCTAACGACCGCTTTACACTCAAACGAGAGCTGTAGATTGAGCGTTATCATCTATCAAAGCATCAAAAAGAAAAATATATTCGAAACAAGTGGAATAAAAAAAAGCAATTTCAGGCAATCTCTTTTAGGGTGGGGAGTCGTACCTAAACTAATTCAAAACTAGTCGATCTTAACAATTTGAACAAATCCTTCCCTCCTTCTTGTCAAATAATGTAATAGAACCAAAATATAAGATACTGGAGATCCTCAGGATTGGTATTACACAAATTCACAGGCCCCTTGCGATACCATGAATCAAAGAGACCATGCGAGTTATGCTTAAATCAATACAATCAAATGCTAAACAGAAAACCCCAAAATAAACAGGACAAGCCCTCAAAGTTTCCATTCTTTGTCCAAAGAAATACCAAGCTACTGAAGGTCACGAGGATGATAAGACAACCCTAAAAAAAAAAACTACTATTTGAAACAACAAGCTTAAACCGAACATGAAACAACATGACACACAAAACTTGGCTCCTCGATCTATAACGATTTTTTGAGAATGAAGGAGAATGCAACGATCCTCAAAAAATGATCTTGCAAAACTTTTAAGAGTTTTAGACCACGATGTCAGTCCCCGAACATAAACCAAACTGTAGAAAGAACTTACAAACTACATGGATTTTTGATATTGAAGACATCAAACAAGACCACATTCATTCTCATTTAACTGTGAAATTCAACTATCAAAGCAGTAATCTTAATGCTATAACCATGCCTAAATGCTATAACAGCAAAACTGGCATCACAATCAAATGCAGGATTCGATTACTGTCCTAAATCTTCAAAAACGATAACAAGAGAAGGAAAACACACCATGAAGAAGAAACAAAAAAAGGAAAGACACTAACCTCTTTAGGTGCAGCAAATTGGGACTTTAGGATTTTGTTGGATTCGTCACCACAAGAAACCATTCATTCGAGAATTTTGACCCAATCAACAGCTTTTAAGGAGCAAGAAACCAGACTCGAGCTATTAGCGGGATGTTATCACCGAGAGACGATGTTGTCGACTCGAGAATTTCTAGTTAATCAACTAGCCTCAAGAAGAAGAAGTGAACGAGGAGATCTTCACAAAATAAATTTTGTTTTCAAGATTCCCAACAAAATTTGAACCCCAATCTTCAAACCAAAAATCGATGCTAGATTTCAAACTAGAAACCTATGAACAGTGACCAGAGAGAAAAAATCGCCCCTGGAAATTTCCAAAACAAAATTCGACCCTTCAAAGAAAAAAAAACCCTCTTGTTTCAACCCCTTATTTTTCTCTCTTTTGGTGAAACAAGGGCCCTCCTATATATAGAAGGTGGAAGAAAGGGTCTCCTTGGATTTCAAATTCGTAATCCCTTTTCCAGCTTCACATTTCACCAGCAGCTGTACCAATTTGGAAATGGTGGACCAATTAAAAGTGAGCCAAACGGATTCTCATCCAAAACCAATAGAAAACAACCTAATGTGTACCTAGTTCGTGCTATTATCCCAAAATTTATGGAGCAAAACGTTAGGGGAAACACCTATGTGCGTTCTAGAACATCCTCGAGTCTCGTTCATATGATTTTGTGTGAGGCGCGTGAAGGGTGCCATAGACGGGTTAGTTATGAGTTGTTGGGGTTGAAGGTCATTCTTGTTTGTGGTTTTGTGATAAAGAAGAGAGTAAATGTTGGGCCGGGTAAGAAAGAATGGGTTATTGGGCCGGTTGTTGCTGTTGGTTGATGGCTTATTGTTGATGGGCTTCTGGTGGGTGAAGGTAAATGGGCCGGATTTGGGTGTTATTTAATAACCCCATATAAATCTAATTGGGTTATTAAATAACCCTAATTAAATTTAATTGGGTTATAAAATAACCATAATTAAATTTAATTAAATTAAATAATCATAATTAAATTTGATCGGATTAAAATAATCCCAATCAAGAAAAGGTAACTTTTGCGATTAAGATTGAATTACAATTTAAACGACTTATTTAAATTACAACCAAATCGAATGTCTATTGGTCAATTGCATCACAATTGGGCCAATTTGATTTCAATTAAGGTCATATTTAATTCGTTCGCTAAATTGAATCACAATCTGACATGAATCAAGTAACAAATTAACCTCAAGTTTATTAATTTGGTAAATATCCAACAAATATTCCTCCAAATAAAATATTTTCAGAGCAAATCATAATTAAAACTAAGATTTTATCCATTTGAATTAATTTTCAAGTTCAATCAATAAAAATCAAATTTTGATAAAATTTTCATTTAAACAACAAAATTTATACACTCTCGTATATATAAAAATGTGAAAAATTTATAACCATTAATTAAATGATAAAATCGAATTGAATAAGTAATTTAAACCATCATTTATTTGAACAGAATAATTGTTGTGATTTTATCTTAAAATTGAAGAAACTCGAAATTAAATTGGATTGCGGAAGGCAAAATTAGGTGTCAACAGTCGTCAATATATTTAACTAACTTTAGAGTCGGGGTAGAATCTACGAGGAACAATGTGAGTGGCGATTAAACTAATTTAAAACTATAGCTACAAGTTAAATTCAAACAAATGAGACAAAAGATAAAATGAGGGTTTTTAATGATCAAAGAATTGTTAAAGTTTTAACCTGCTTCAGAGCTCAAAACTAAAATTTCAATTGTTCAAATCAATGATAAAGAGAAACTAGGGTTGTGATTACTATGATTATTAATCCTCATTAAATAATAGTTGTAGTGTTAGGTTCTCCTGCCTTGTGGGAAACGCCAAACTATCAGTTTTGACAATCCATCTAAGTGTTTCTCAACTTACTTAGATGTTGAACTCCCTAATTCTCTCTAACTTAGGAAATCATTCTATTCATACTAATTTTATCTCAAGTTGATCAATCTTGTTATAGCATTAATCATTAGATGAGAGCTTAACCTTCCCAAACCCTTGTTAATAATTCAATACCTTTAGTTTATTTCTCATTTCAAGCAAATCAACATAAGGCGGGATTTATTGTTTGTAACCAATAAATAACAATCATAAAAGAAGAACTATCAAGATGTCTCCACAATCACTCAAACCCTAACCAACTATTAAATCCATGGGGGAATAATCATAGATCCCACAACCCTAGTTGTGGGTTTTAGTTCCACGTGAGAAAGAAAGAGAAAACAATAATTGTAATCATCATTCAAAGTAATTAAACTTACAAAAGATGAAGTCTGAAGTTGATTCTCTTCTACATTCAAGAGAAAATTCCCACAACCAAATCAAAGAGTTGAAAATTGAATTCTATGTTTTGAGCCCCCAAAGAGAGGTGTCTTTTCTTTTTTTTTCCCGAATAATTTTAAGATGTTCAGCCCCCTTTTATTAGAAAACCCTAACATATGCTTTAAATACTTCAGCCTAATTATGGAAACAATATTATAGATCGCAGTATTTTCTCAGATAGGTGATGATGTGTGTGACGACTTATCAGGAGTCTGATGACTTATCAGGAATGTCGTCATCTCCTCTTTACTTTTGACAATCTTTGCCTTAGGTTGACGATGAGACGTGATGGCTTATCAGACATGTGATGACTTATCAGAATTGTAGTCACTTCTTCACTTCAAACCCCATTCCCTGCCTGAGCCTAACGACGAGCCTAACGGCTTGTCATACTTCTAACGGCCTATCACAGATGTCGTCATGAATTCCAGCTGAAGCTCATTCTCTATCTAAGGTTGACGACAACTCTGATATCTTATCACAAGGCTAACTACTTATCAGATAAGTCATCATCTATACTTTCCTCTCTACTTTCTTAGAAATGAACTCTTTTACTTCCATTATTGCTGGTTCTCTTGAATCTTGACCTTTACTGCAATATCAAACAGAAAACAATCAAAAATGATAAAAGTTGCTTAAGACTTCGCAATTATTCTTAGTTAAAAGCCTCAAATATGTTAGCATCTGCTCAAACTTCAACACCCTCAACTTAAAACAATTGTTTGTCCTCTAGAAACTAAAACATAACTAAGAGGATACAAAGCACATTCGACAGTCAAGCATTCATTTTAGATCAAAACATCTTCATCATCTCCAAGGTTAATTAATTTAAAAAACAACTGTGCATATTATTGAAGAACAACAATGCGACATACAGGAATCAAGATATGGCATCAATTCAGCAACAACAACCATGCATGTACCAAGATTACACTATCCAAACAATTTAGCAACTAGCAATATAACCAGTGTGTCCTTACAACAAAGAGGTTCCTCCTCACTTATATGTGAACTCAAGTATGTCAATGCAGGGATAGTAAAGAGACACTCACTCTCAGAAATAAGTTTCAATCAATGTTTGCCAAATACCATAAGCTTGCCCTTATTTTAATTACCGAAGCTTTCAGACAGTTAAGTTAGGATCACTATAGCACTTTTCTTCACCTTGTAATGTAGGCTTGGGGCTGGTATGATTCACAAGGATATTTAAAGTAACTAATCCTCCTTGCACTACACTATTTTTAGGGTCTCACTTATCAACCTTTACCTTATTTCTCCCTTTCTTGATTAAAGCACATTCAAGCTGGGTGCACTTTTTATTCATTCATTTTCTTTTTTTTCACAACTTTTCTTTTCTCATTCTTTTTATACCACACCCAAACTTGCATTTTCTTTAATTATCCTTATTCATACTCACTTTACATTACGTATCCCTATGATAGCCACCCTCAACTTAGGCTATTTTCCTAAGTCAAAGTTCACAATGTCTAAGGAGGACAAGGGCCAAAATAGGTTCATTATGATACAAATAGGAAGGTGATAGGTAACATAAAATGAATAGGCATTTAGGCTCAAAATTAGGATCAAGGGATATTATTCATATATGGAAGGTCATTTAAGCTAAAAGTGAACTAATATCAACAACAGTCTATAATTCTTTCCTAACCGCTATCCTATAACTAAGGAAAGACCAACCGGGCAAATTCTAGATTTAACACACAACTAGAACTACGTATTATCTCACACACACATGGTACAAAGGTACATCACAAGCTACTACCTATTCGGTTCATGAAATTTTTTAGCAATGGTTATCATGTCACTAGTACTAATGCCATAACAAGATGCACAGTGGTCACACATAAATGTATAACACATAGTTATAAAATAGACCATTGGAGAGGTATTAAAAAATCAACAAAAATATGTTAACTGCCTAAAGTACTTGTATTTCTCCTAGCCAACCACAACATTTTACAACAAATCACAATATGCCTAAACATGCTGGCTCTACTAGGAACAAGACTCCAGGGAAAAGATACACGGCAACAAAAACCCCAAGAGGACATTAACACCCACAAGTAGCCCCACCCTCAACTTAAAATCATGCAATGTCCCCAATGCGTCAAACCAAAACAAGAGAGTTAGAAACATACATGTGTCACCATGGGAGCGAAGATCTGATGTCAATCACATAATATGAATATAAACAACAAAATACCTTGGGTTTTCTCCCAAGAAATGCCTAATTTAGTGTCGCAGTATGACCCAACTCAGCTTTTTCTTCCACCTTGAGGATATGAATTTTACCCCTAACTTAGAGTCCATCTTCTTACCTCACTCTTAAAGGGGAGGTACAAAACTTAAGAAATCGAGTAATGGATTGAGCGTGGTAAACCACTCGACCTTAAAGTGAGGTGTGTTTTTATGTTGCTTGTCTAATGTAAAATCAAGAATATAAGATTCTTGTTCCTCATCTTCACACTCTTCTACTATTTTAAATGATTCCACAGACAAGATATCATCTTAACATAATGTAGAAAAGTGCTTTGAATGAGGCCCAACCAATCCTACTTCAAAATTTACACTATTTACTACACACTCACTTTTATTCACCTTCTCAATATCTTCACTTCGAATTGGGCTAGAATCTTTATTAGAGATTTTTTTGTTTGTTCTTTTGCCCCTAGCACTATGTCCTCAATCTTGGTATTATCTCTCATGGTTGGTTTGGTTGGTTGGGAAATCACCGAGGGTTTCTCCTCATCAAGCTCAACATCAATAGAAGGTTCTTGCTCCTAATTTTCACATTCTTCCATTATTTTAAATAATTCCACAGACAAGATATCATCTAAACATAATATAGAAGATTGCTTTGAATGATTAACCTCTATATCTATCTCCTCATGCATGATTGGCTTCATATTTTGATGCATATCATATACGATATCATACGTTTATTCTGGAGATCCAACATTAGTTGAAACATAGCTTCAATGCCACTCTTTCTACTGGTTTGTTCTTTCTTTTCTTGACCATAAGACCTATCAAACTCATTAGAAAAACTAGAATTTTGGTTAGTACAATGGGGGAAGGGGGCATTTAGGCAATCAATCAAATGTCCATCTTGACCACCACATAAAGAACAATCATACTCCTGGTCGGATGGAGATGGTGCACATATCTCTCTCTGGGGAGCATATCTACAATATTACCAAAAGTGAGGTCCATCACAGTATGGACAAAATAATCAAGATAAGATTTCTAACTACCAAGCTCATGTTCATTCCACGATGCCATAGTAATAAGTAAACTAAAATAAAAATCTACTTAACACAAGAAATAAAAGAAAACTAAAAACAAATATTTATAAGTTTGAATTCAAGAAATTAGGCTGAAATTCCAAACAAACTCAATTCACCAAATTGTACCCCGACAACGGCGTCATTTTTTATAATGCTTAACTAACAGGTCCATTTAGTGCAAGGCGGTCGTCATCAATATATTTACCCAACTTTAGAGTTGGGATCGAATCCATGAGGAACAATGTGAGTAGCAATTAAACTAATTTTAATCTATAGCTACAAGTTAAATACAAACAAATGAGACAAAAAGATAAAATAGGGGTTTTCAATGATCAAAGAATTGTTAAAGTTTTAACTTGCTTTAGAGCTCAGAACTAAAATTTCAATGGTTCAAATCAATGATAAAGAGAAACTAGGGTTGTGATTACTATGATTATTAATCCCCATTAAATAATAGTTGTAGTGTTAGGTTCTCGTGCCTTGAGGGAAACGCCAAACTATTAGTTTTGACAATCCATCTAAGTGTTTCACAACTTACTTAGATGTTGAACTCCCTAATTCTCTCTAAATTAGGAAATCATTCTATTCATACTAATTTTATCTCAAGTTGATCAATCTTGTTATAGCATTAATCATTAGATAAGAGCTTAACCCTCCCAAAACCCTTGTTGATAATTCACTACCTTTAGTTTATTTCTCATTTCGAGCAAATCAACATAAGGAGGGATTTATTTTTTGTAACCAATAAATAACAATCATAACAAAGGAATTATCAAGATGTCTCCACAATCACTCAAACCCTAACCAACTATTAAATCCATGGGGGAATACTCATATATCCCACAACCCTAGTTGTGGGTTTTAGTTCCACATGAGAAAGAAAAAGATAACAACAATTGTAATCATCATTCAAAGTAATTAAACTTACAAAAGATGAATTCTGAAGTTGATTCTCTTCTAAGTTCAAGAGAAAATTCCCAAAACCAAATCAAAGATTTGAAAATTGAATTCTAAGTTTTGCGCCCCCGAAGAGAGGTGTCATTGCCTTTTTTTTCCCAAATAAGTTCAAGATGTTCAGCCCCCTCTTATCAGAAAACCCTAACATATGCTTTAAGTACTTCAGCCTAATTATGGAAACAAAGTCATAGATTAAAGTATTTTCTTGGACAAGTGATGGCGTGTATGACAGCTTATCAGGAGTCTGACGACTTATCAGGAATGTCATTAGCTCTTCTTTACTTTTGAGAATCTTTGCCTTAGGTTGAAGGTGAGACATGGCGGCTTATCAGACATGTGATGACTTATCAGAATTGTCATCACTCCTTCACTTTAAATACCATTCCCTGCCTAAGCCTAACGATGAGCCTGATGGCTTATCACACTTCTGAAGGCATATCACAAATTTTGTCATGAATTCCAGCTGAAGCTCATTCTCTGTCTAAGGCTGACGGAAACTCTGATATCTTATCACAAGGCTGATGACTTATCAGACAAGTCATTATCTATACTTCCCTCTCTACTTTCTTAGAAATTAATTATTTTACCTCCATTATTGCTGATTTTATTGTATCTTGACTTTTACTTCAATATTAAACAGAAAATAATCAAAAACAACAAAAGTTACTTAAGACTTTGCAATTATTCTTAGTTAAAATCCTCAAATATGTTAGCATCTACTCATACATCAGCGACGCGACACCTATTGTATCATTAGGCATAATTTATTTATTAAGTTACTGGTTTATGGGGGTAATTGGGTCATTTTCCCCTTACATTATTCAGCTATAACACAAAATTAAGCCACCTAAAGGGCAAAATTCACTCATTTTTCACAAATTCTCTCAAGAGCAAAAACCCTAGTTCGTCAAGTCTAAGATCAAGTTCCAAGAAATCACAATTAATCATCATGAATTCAACTACTCAGGTATGTTTAGGTGTTCATCCTTGGGTTCCTTCCACCCTTAGAGTTCAAGAATCTTTTTTTCAAAACTTAGATTTTTATTTACATTCTTGAATGGAATTATGTTCATGTTGTGTTATTGTGTGGGTTCCAAGCCAAGAATATTTTGAGTTTCAGGTAAATAAACTAGAACGTGTCTTGATTTATGTATCCCTCATTTTAAATCCTTGAATTTAGATATTGAATATGGTAGTCATGACATTCATATATTGCTCATTCTTATGTACAAGATTTATGCATCCTAGGTGTTTGACAAAATATCTATGTGAAGGAATTATTCATGATAACCTATGTGTGATGCTTTTAATGTTGATTTATGGTTTCATTATCTATGCTATCGAGTCCTGGGGGTATTGAATACCCAAAATTTAGCTGTTTATCTAGTCTCCAGTTAAAATAGAATGATTTCTTAGTATCCCAAATAGTATCATTCAGTCAGTCAATAGAATCAATGAGAGTTCGGTGAAGCCTAGTATAGTCTAGTGATTAGTTTAGTGTCGATTTTGTTGGGAGTAGGATTTAGCATCGAGCGAACCCACGGATGAGGGCATTCTTGACACCAGAGGTTTTGACCTTTAGTAGCAGTCCTTGAGTTACAGAACTACGTAGCTAGTGTAGGCTAAATCATCTTCCTGCTAGACTAGGGTTGACATAACCATATATATCACATGGGTCTTCCTTCCATATTAGGGTCGACCCAGTTACTGTTAGTAACCCATTGCACGGTGCTAATACCCTTTCAACTGGGGTTACAGGTTAGACCCTAAATCAATCTATAATCGGGGTATGTCGGTTAGATGAAAACTCCCATAGTTACAGTTTCAGTATTCAGTATTTAGTACAAAACTCAGTTCAGTTCTATATGATCATAACTTTCAGTTATCAGTATTCAATTATCAGAAATTTAGTACTTCAGCTCTAGACTAATTTAAATAGATGATATATGCTAGGTATTTCATATTCTGTACTACCAGTAGTCTCAGTCTTGAATAAACTCTCATCCAGTTACTTCATGATTTTTAGTTATTATTCTCATGCACGTGAACCATGTATATTAGCCTAACCTCATCTAGCATACCAGTACATTCAAAATACTGACGCATACTTTTTCTTTGTGCTATGATGTCTCATATCATAGGTTTGGATGCTCAAATCCCTGACTGTAATAAGCCAGATCAGTCTATCAGCCATAGCTACAGTAGTGAGTCCTCATCTATCGAGGATGTGACACTTATTTAGTAATTTCATTATTTACAGTATTTAAGTTTTTTAGTTACTTTCAGACAGTGGTTGAGTTAGCTGGGTCATGTCCCATCAACTCATTTATTACAGATATTAGATACTTTTAAACACTTTTAGTCAGCAATCATTCTACAGATATACTCAGTATTGATTTAGTTTTATGAACCTTATGGAGTTTTCAGTTTTTACTTCTGCACATATTTTTATGATTATTATTTAGTGCTCATAGCAGGTACTAGTCATGGGTTAGCTTGTGGTCCTTCAGGGTCATAAGCTCTATGTGACAACTAGGGTATAGCCTCGGGATGTTACAATTGAAAAGGAGAAGAATAAGTTGGTCAAAGAGGTGCATAGCTTGATTGGGAGTTCATTTGCGTGATATGGATGATTATCTATTAATTATTCTAAATGGTTTAGAGTCATCTCTCATAGTAGAGGTAAAGGGAAAATTACATAATGATTCAGTTAAAGGATGCATCCTATTTACAAATGATAAAGGTTTCCCCCAAGGGGCAGATAGTGTTCTTCTCTATTAGGGTCATTTGTATATTTCTAATGTAGATGGGTTCAGAGATGGGGTATTAGAAGAGGCTCATATTTCCAAGTATTTGATTCACTCTAGGGCCAAAAAATGTACTGTAATCTGTGGGAAGTCTATTGGTGGAATGGTGTAAGAGGGACAACATAGTTTGTGGCTTAGTGTCTAAATTATCAGCAAGTGAAAGTTAAGTATCAAAGGCTAGGAGGTACGCATTAGGATGTTGGCGTCCCTGCTTAGATGTGGGAAGTTATCAATATTGATTTTATTACAGGACTTTCTCGTACTAGGCATCAACATGATTCAATTTGAGTCATTATGGATTGAATAACCAAGTTATCTCATTTCTTGCCATTTAAGACCTCATATACGACTGACGATTATTCTAAGTTACATGTTTATGAGTTAGTGATGCTCCATGAGATTCCTTTATCAATCTTCTCTAACCAAGGTGCCCAGTTTACTTCTTAGTTTTTGCAGTCATTCTAGAAAGGTCTTGGTACATAGGTACAGCTTAGTACCATTTTCCACCCTCAAATATATGGTCAGGTCCAGCATACTATTAAAACTCTAGAAGACATACTGAGAGCTTGTGTTATCAACGTCAAAATGAATTAGGATGATCAACTACCTCTGATTGACTTTGTTTATAATAATAGTTACCATGATAGTATACAAATCGCTTCATTCAAAGGTTTATATGGGTGAAGGTGTATGAAGAAAAATCATATGAAGATGTTGAGAGGAGATAATTAAAGTTTGTTGTGGTTGATTGGGTAATTTTTAAGGTATAACCCATAAAGGGAGTGATGAGTGTTTTGCGGAATATTGACTTTCAAAGTCGCCACTTAATTTTTGAAAAGGAATTAAGAAAACCTTTATAAATTACTTTAAATTATCCAAAGCAGAAAAATCATTTAAGTTTTAAAATTCTAGGTAAGCGGTTCCTATTAACATTTTAGGAAGGTTTTTAAGGCACCTAATATGTTCGCTAACTTGCGGTTATCCAAATTATTTGAAAACTATCTTTGACTAACTTTGAAAAAAGAAGAAGTTGGTCTTTTTTTAAAAGAAAGTGATTCTTGGAAAAGATTTGCATAAAAACTAAATTTTGACGACTTACCAAGGGAGTTAACCAAGTCTAAGAAAATGAAAAGCAAAATAAGCACATAAAAGTGGAAAGGTAGAAATTAGAAGATTTAAGTCGTTAGGCCTAAACCAATAAACCTGTCCTAAACTAATTTCGGCTTTCGGGCCATTATCACATGTCCTAATCTATATTTTTGACCCCTGTTTTGCCCACAATCTGCATCACCGGTATCAGAATACAACCTTGGCTTAGAGGCCCCAAATAAATGAATAAATAAATGATTAAGTAAAAAGAAGACAATAATAAAAATTGAGACTTTTCAAGTTTCTTAGCACCTCATCAATGGGTTTTGACCTATTTTCCTTCTTTATCTATCTTCTAGCACCCGCACACCATGTAGTCGACCTTGGGTTTAAACTTTGAGCATGCCTTGAAGAGGTGGACCTCATTGGCCCATTATGAAATACAAGAGGAAAGGAGTCCATCTGGACTCGAGACATTTTTTGCATGTAAAGAAAAGATAAAGAAATTAATATACGTTCAAGGTATGAAAGTGACATATTTCAGAGCAAAAGAAAACATTAAGAACCAATTTTGAATGACAATGATATGCATTTGCACATGTATAACAAGAATGAGAGTCAACATATAAAAAACAAAGCAAAGACATCCATTTGCGTGCCTCAAGATTTATGTTCATATTAAGAATGAATAAAGGTAAAAGGATGAAAGTCATATTCAATGAATTAATGCGAGAAACAAACAAGGTAAGCTTGCTAAAGTAAAGGGATGAGGCAATAACAAAAATACTCATGACGTCTAAAATTGAAAAAACATAGACACCAATCCATATAACCAAAAAAATAAAGGTTAACTTTTCAAGAAAGAGAATCTTTAAATTTCAATTAAGGTGACATTAACGTAAATTCATACATCTAAATTACAACCAATATTTTATAAAAACACGTGTAACGGCCTATGGTTTATCTTTCTAAGACATCGTTGATTCACTTTTGATATTATGAATCAAGGAGAGACATGAATCAAGTCTTTACACTCACAAAGAGCACATATAACAATACAAAGAGAGTAAGAAAATTAGAATAAAATTTTAGCATTTCTAAAAGTGAAATATAGTTTCACAATCATACTATGCATGACTCGAAAATATCTAAATAATTCTATTTAGCCCCAAAAATCCAAACTTTCTCATCATTTTGACAAATTTAAAAACATGCGAAAAAGAAAAAAAAGAGGAACAAACATCGTGAATAGAAAATAAAGCAAGCACTTCATCTCTTATATGATCCCTTAAAATAATTAACAAGCAAATGACAAATTCTTGATTTAATCAATACTATTTTTATTAAGGCGGACAAACAATAGTAACTATTTTTCCAACATAAAAGAAATAACTTTTCGTACTAAAAATAAATATATCCGCCAACAATGAATTTAATCATGACATGAGTACATCTTTTGAGCAAAGATCAAAACTTTATACAAAATAATCAAATAATGAAGCTAAAGGGAAAATAATTAATATTAACTATTCTTTACAAACAGATCTATTAGAAAAGCACTTAGTACCTTGAAGTTGGTCAAACAGATCATCAATCCTAGGAAGCGGATACTTATTTTTGATAGTGACCTTGTTTAACTGGCAATAATCTATGCACATATACAGGGAACCATCTTTCTTTCACATGAAAATTACAGGTGCACCCCAGGGAGAAACACTTTGATGGATGAAACCTTTATCTAGGAGGTCTTCTAGTTACTCTTTCAATTCTTTCAACTCTGCTGGAGCCATTCTAGATGGTAGAATAGAGATCGGATGGGTGTTTAACAACACATCTACGCTAAAATATATCTCCCTATCAGGTGGTATTCTTGGGAGATCATTTGGAAAGACTTTCGAGAATTCATTTACTACTGGGTTAGACTGAAGAGCAAGACTTTTGGCATTAAAATCTATAACGAGAATTCATTTACTACCGGGTCAGACTGAAGAGGAAGACTTTTGGCATTAAAATCTTTAACCTGAATAAGATGATGCAAAAAACCCTTGGAAATAAGTTTACGGGCTCTGAGGTAAGAAATGAAGTGCCCTCTAGGTGCTAAAGAGTGCCTTTCCCATTTTATTGCTGGCTCATTCAGAAAAGAAAAAGTAATCATTTGAGTTCTATAGTCTAGTGTGGCATAACACAAATAGATCCAGTCCATCCCTAGGATAGCATCAAAATCAACCATATCAAGCTCTATGAGAACTGCCACAGTATCCCAGCTAAGAATAGACACAACACAATTTTTATATATCCTCTTAGACACAACAGAATCACCCACCGAAGTGGAAATAGAGAAATGGTCGGTAATAACTTCAGGCTCAAACCCAAAACCAACAGCCACATATGGGGTCACATAAGACCAGGTAGACCCGGGATCAAGTAACACAAAAACATCACAGGAAATTATTTGTAATATACCGGTGATAACATATGGTGAGGCCTCTACCTCTTGGAGGTTAGTCAAAGCGTACAGCCGGTTGTGACTGCTCTCGGCAGCTGATATAGTTCCCTTTTGAGGCTGTGGTGGTGCGGAGGAATTTACCTGAGATTTGGCCCCACTAACATTCTTCCTAGAAAATGGACAATCCCTCTGAAAGTGACCCGTCTGACCATAAGAAAAACACACTAATGCACCTAGCTGACACCTTCCCGGATGATGCCTACCATAAGTCTCACACCGCAGATAAGGATGGTACTGCTGATCCACATGCCCCGTGACTGGGTATCCTGAGCCCTGGGTCCGTGAATAGTATGAAAAATCTGAGATCGTCTATCTACTGGGGGTTTGGGCGTTGGGGCTCTAGCTACAGATTACTCGTTACTCCAAAACTTCTTCTTTTGCCATTTACTGCCTCAGTTACTGCTCTGTGGCTGACTTTGGTTCTGATCCATTGTTATGGCTCTCTTTGGCTACCTGTCCTTCTCTCTAGATTAGGCAATTTTCTTTTTCTTCTCTTCTACCGCTTGCATATGGACTAACAGCCTAGCGAAATCCATATCCTTATTTAGCATTACCCCTTGACATTTAAGAACTAGATAATCAAAAAGTTCGAATACAAATTTCCTCATCCAGGCTCTTATATTGCTAGTCATCTCTGGTGCATAGCAGGCTAATTAGTTATACCTCAAAGTGTACTCCTATACACTTATATTTCCCTACTTCATATTTATAAAATCCTCAGCTCTGGATTCCCTCAACTCTAGAGGAAAGAACCGATCAAGAAAGGCTTTCATAAATTCTCCCCAAACTGTGGGCTCATCATTCTCTCTCTTTGCATCCTCCCACTCGTTATACCACTGATTTGCAATATCCTTGACTTGATAAGTTGCCAACTCTTCCCTTTCTATCTCCTCCATATGCATCACCTTAAATATCTTCTCCATCTCATCCATAAACTCCTGTGGATATTCTTTTACCTTGGTGCCAGTAAAATTGGGTGGGTTCATTCTCACGAACTGACCCACCCTATTAGCCTCAGATGTAACAGATGCAGACCTAATATCTTCCGATCATTTGGGCCTGATTGGCCACCAACTGTGCCAACATATAAATAGACTGTGTGAATTCTACATTAGAAATATCCCTCTGAGAAGTCAAAAGATGGTTAACATTGGTCCGTGGAGACCAAGGTGGGTTGGTCAGGACTGGAGGTCCTCTCGGAGTAGGAATAGGTTCTGGGGTGAGAGCTCTATTATGGGTCTGAATCCCATGAGTGGGATGGACCTCATCTATCTGTGCATTCTGATCGATAGTGCGATGATAAGGTATGATGTTTTTTTCTGAATAAAAAGACAACATTGATTAGAGGCAGATTAGACTTCAAAGCACGAACTAAATCACAAAGAGGGGAAATATTTCTAAATGCCTAGTAGCCACCTACTTATAAGTGTGGTGCGCTACACACCCATAAACAAGACTCAACTAGATGCAATTTCGCAGACACCCTAGGACCATGAACCAGGCTTTTATACCAAGTTCATCATGACTCAAACCGAGGCCCTAGCCGTGACGAGCATCCTGAATCATGAAGGCCTAGACACCCTTCTAAGTTGAAATCATATACACCATTTATACATAAATAAGGAAATATGGAGATTATAGCAAGGCGGAATCATGGTCAAAAATTTGATATGAATTTAGTATTTAAGAATAAAATCCAAAACTAACTAGCAACATCTGCAAAACATCTGTGAAATCTCTACTACATGATCACTAACATAATCTAAAAACTGGGACAAGGCCCCCAGTAGACCAAAATCATATCTAATAATAGTTGTCTGAAAGTAAACAGGCCTTCTGGAATAAAGAAGGCTCACCAACTGGACACTGCAACTCTGTCTGATAAAATCTATTACTTTTCTGGACCCCTAGACTGAGCCTCAGAACCTGGAGGGAAGAGGGGGATCAATACAGATGTACTGGTATGCAAAGTAAACCAAAATAAAACTTTTACATAAGAAAAATAGTGGAGAGCAATTTGTTAAAATATCATGCATAAACAATTCTCAAAACACATGTGCACTCTCTAAAAATCATAAATCATTCTTGTCAATGAACTATCTGTTCTTTATATTACTTCTGAGTTAGGTGGTACGCCCCTATAATTCTAAAATCCCACGAGCTGTATGGAATCCTCCATTGACTCAGCGGGGAATCCCCCAACCCGAGTATGCCACAAGGGTTGGAGTTTTTAATTTTGATACACCACCCGGCACTAGACCAGCATAATATAATATACCCAGATCAACAAATCACAATTTTAAGCAATGAGTTGTCTGAACTTATGCCTTCATCGGGGAACCACCTAACGTCTCTTTATGCCCAATTTTAACGACTTCTAAACATACATCATTCTAAATCTTAAAATCTGAAAGTCTGATTTCAAACATGCATTCTATGTTGTTTTGAATTATCATGGTATATTCTAAATTGGTGTCGTCACACCAAGACTTGCAAGTATTATTTCTAAGCCATAGTACAATAAGCATGATCTTTCATTAAAACATAGTTCAGACCCCCCAAACAAGAAAATAGTATAAGAGATTTCATATTCTGAAGCATAAATCAATACTATGCAACAATCCTTTAAACATATGGTGGTCATGTGCTTTTGGTAAAATCATGCACTTTTTCATTATATGAATATTTTCAACATTTATCAACCCGACTACCCTCTCTTTTGAAATCCAAATCTTAATTCAATCATAACATAATTTAATACATTTTAAACCATGCTTTTCAAGGATGCATTCAAAACATCTATAGCATATGATAAGTAAAGGAAAATCAAAACAAGAGAGGGATTTTACATAAGTCATGATCTCAATTAAATCATCAATCTTAAATCACAAGCATACATATATATACAATTTTGAATCAATGTGGGGGAAGGTCAAAAGGCCAAAATAATACCATCAAAATTTCTAAAACATGAATGTATTCATAAATCTAAAAATCCCTTTCTTAAAATCATGATTTCTACACCCATGAGATTTTAGAAAAACCCCGCGTACCTCGATTATGAAGACTAGTGGTTGATCCTTGAAGTCTACAGTCTGGGAATTCCAAATCTCTGATTAATTTCGAAAACCCACTATTGAATCTTGAGTTTCTTCGAGGACAAACATATGAACTAGGGTTTTTATTTTACGGAAAATCTTGAGAATGTCATATATTATGCTTATAGAGGTCTTAAATCTCCTGTTTGGACATTTTAAGAGTCTTGGTAAAAGTCCAAACTACCTTGTTAACTTTTGAATGAAACTTTAAAAATTAAACTGGGAACCCGATCTTATGGGCCACCGTGATGCACCACTATCGCGGTGGCTCACTGAAAATTGATGAATTGGAATTTGGTCCACTGCACGATGCACCACCATCGCAGAGTCTCACTGGAAATTGACCATCATCATTTACACCCTCTCTACGATGCGTCAAGGACAGGAATGATGGTTTTTTATGACTAAGACTTAAATTAACCATAACTCCTTCACCGCGTGTCCTTTTTGGATGAATCTTATGTCGACGGAAAACTTATTCCATCATCTACGTAATGAAAATTTGAAATCTAAGGAATTACATAGGAAAATAAGTATAAATTATTCTAGAAGCTAATGCTTGATACTTTAGGGACAAATATTCAGCTAGGAGAAATTTTGGGGCGTTACAGTAACCTTATCCTATTACGGATGACCTGTGGAATATCAAATCATAGGTAATCTTGAAATTTATCCTATTTCAAATATTATTACTTATAAATTACCCTCAAATTGTCAATTTCTAGAAAATCTCATATATCACTCATCTTCATATAGTGACTTAAAAGGGTCCCTTTAAATCGCGTGCCCTTGAGCATTCAGATGTTGATTCTTAAAATGTTAAGATATCCCCAACACCAGCTCTTGTGTCTCACATTTAAATAGATATTAAATTCTAATGATATCCTCGATTCCAACATTTTCTATCTCACGTGTCAATAAATATTAAATACTAATGATATCCTCTATACCAGTGTATGCTATCTCGCATGTCAATAGATATTAAATGTTGATGATATCCTTGATGCCAGTGTATGCTATCTCACATAACAATAGATATTAGATACTTATGATATCCTTGATGCCAGCATTTGTGTCTCACATGTCAACAAATATTGAATGTTGATGATATCCTTGACGCTAGCATTTGTGTCTCGCATATCAACAAATATTAGATGTTGATGATATCCTCAATGACAGTATTTGTGTCTCACGTTTCAATAGATATTAGATATTTATGATATCCTTGATGCCTATATTTGTATCTCGTGTGTCAATAGATATTAAATGTCCCTCTTGGCAATGAGATGATATGAAATGGCCCTCTCGATAATGGCATGAAATGGCTCTCTCGGTGATGAGATAATATGAAGTAGTTCTTCTAGGGATTTGAAAATGGTTTCACCTGAATTCGTTTGTCTGCATTTTGTTTTCTACATGTACCTGTATTCAAGGTAGACAGTTAGTAGGCACAATGTCACTCTCACTGGTGACCACAGTCAAGATTTATGACAGTTTAATGACAAATACTGAGCATCATGATTTGAATGACTTATTTTGCTATTAATCTTCTCTTTTTGAAGACATAATTAAATAGCAAATCCCTCGGATACAAGTAAATAGGGCAAAGTCCTTGTTTAAGCATTACTCAAATACCATTTGCTTCACTTTAAGGAGAATTTTGAGGATGACTTTCTGCCCTTCCTCCTATTGAGTGATCCTTTTGATCTTCGTATTTATTGTACCGACTCTCTTAAATGCACTTGCACTAAAAGTAAATATTTAGTAGACACAAAATTGATTTTTCTAGCGACTATTTTTAGGAAAATTCTAAATACAATATTCATAAAGAAGATAAGGCACTTTCAGTTTTCTTTCATGGTCTCAATCAATGAGAAAGGCAATCAAAAGGTCCTTGATAAATTGGTATTAAACCCACTTTGAGGAAACCCAAAAATACCTTTCTTGAGTTTTGTATGCTTTTGTGTGGCTCCCACTCACTTGGGGATTTATGAAAAAGGTTCCCATTTTGTGTATTGATCCCTGCATCCATAGAAAAATAATTAGTTTTTAAGTGAAACTACTCTGTGTTGACCTTCTTTGATCCCTGGTTTGCTCCTTGTCATCTTTGGGTGCTCCTTCATGTTAGGACCTCCACCCTGACTCCCCATTCCAATAGATGCATAGGCAATCACTAAGTAAAATGATTTTCAAAAGTAGTCTTTAATTTTAAAAACTAGTTTCAAACTTCTATAAAAGATTTAGAAAATCTCAGTCAGTCATCTCATGTACTAGCTCAACAAACATCTTTCTCTTGGTTCTAACTGTATCTGATGTTTGATGGAGGAATTCCAGGGATTCATCATCGTTGCTGAGGGTTTCAACCAAAAGTTCTGTCATAGCCAAAGATTTAGTCTACCTAGACTTTGTTGCAGCAGGTGACTTCTAAAGATTGACTTTGACCTATGGTGCTGGGAAATTTGAAATATATTCCAGTATTTAGTGGAAAATTTGAGGCCTTCCTTAATATTTTTGCCCCAGTTTAAAGTTGTTTGAGATTATCTCAGCTCGAGAAGATCCTAAGTATTTGTTAGTCTCTATTTTTTTTGTTGGATTATGATCTTCCTCTTGTGAATTTTGAGATTTCTTCTCAAAAATTCTGTCCAGTTTCTATTTCCTGAGGTTATATGGCCGAGCCGTTGGGGCGCCTATGTATCTCGTTGAAGTAGAAATTAGGTCAAATGTAGTTCAGGACTATGCTAAGGATATATAAAAAATTCTAAAGGGTTGACCAAAGCTAACATAGGCTGCCTACATATCCCTTTCTTAGGAATTCAGGTCAAACGTAGTTCATACTTAAAAGGAAAGGATAAATTGTCCTAAGGGGTTGACCGAAGCCGACATAGGCCGCCTACGTATCCCTTTCTTAGGAATTCAGGTCAAGCATAGTTCGTACATAGAAGAAAAGGGGTTCTAGGAAATTGTACATCATAAAACAAATACTGTGATTCCAAATAAACCAAGGGGATAAAAACTAAACACAGTATCTCTTTATCGTATCAAAATTGATTGGTTTGGTCCACTCTCGACGACTCATCTCAGGTAGGATTAGGGCTCCTTCAGGTTGGGTTTCTCTCAATTTTCATATTCCTATAGATATTTCACTAACTGGCTCCTTATCACCTCATTTCTATCCATTATCATCCCTCTCACTTTGTTCGTCTAACCCTTGACATGACATGACATCGACAAATTTTAAATTATTGCTTTAAAAATAAGCCATGTTAGATAATAACAAGATAATAAAAGATAATGATATAATTATATTTCAAAATAACTTCTTAAATAAAGTGAGGCTTTTTTGGGAAATACATGCAAACTATGGCTCATGACCCATAAAAAATGCGGGCCCATGCATTTAGAAAGCAGTAGAATATTAAAAAACAAATTAAGACATAATAGAGTGGATCATAGGGCCTCCTCCGGATCATCACTGATTTTTTAAAACTACTAGTACTTATCCTTTCATATACCATGATGGGTGACGAATTATGAGCAGAGTGGAGGTCCAGTTTGTAACGCCCTGAATATGGTACCCAGAACGTTACACGGTGCTCATGATCTCGATGGACCACAAGCTAACCCATGAATGATATCTGTACCTGTATACTATATAAAAGACTGTATAATGCAGAAACATAAATTGAAAGGCCATAAGGTTCAATACTAGTACATAACTAAAAATATGGTATATCAATACCAAAATAACTGAAATAACTGTCTGACATGCTATAGTCTGAAAGCCTCTAAACTGTCTAAAAAAGAAGTTGATGGGACATGTCTCCAACTAACTCCAACTACTGAAATAAACTAAAAAACTAAAATAGTAATGTAATCACCATGTCCTCGAAGAATGAGGATTCACATCTGACTCTGACTGCTGAACCAGGATGTTACTGATGCTCTGTAGATCGTGTTTCTAAACCTCTGGTATAAGATACCATAGCGTAAATGCGTCAGTACTTTGAATGTACTAGTATGCAAGTGAGGTAGGCTGAATGCAAATGGTTCACATGCATGAACAATACTAACTGACTAACAAGAACGTGAGAATATATACATGACTACATAACTGTAACGGAGATCGTAATAGGACTGAATGCTAAGTTTTGACTACTGAGTTTACTAATAACATAGAATTACTCATATTTAAGGGATTGATACTATGTTACTGATACATGAATAACTATTTCTGAAAGTTTTGATTATGAAGAACTGGTTTGGTTGACTGTGTCTAACAGTCCTGAAAATGAATACTGATAACATGAGTTCTGATAACTGATATAACTGATAACATAAGTGACTGTATCTGATAGTCTTGAATCTGATGAAACTAGCTGAGTTTTATACTATATCTGAGTAACTAAACCTAAAATCAGTCATATCTGGCGGTTGATCTCTAAATCTGATGATACCATTACTGATTGACCATAGTTGAGATCAGTCCTATCTAATGGGTGATCCCAGAGTCTATTTATAATGATAAGGAGTGACTGTATCTGACAGTCTTAAATCTATACTACTAAGCTGAATTGACTATATCTGACAGTTCTTATTCTGTAATTAAAACTGTGGGATGTATTCATCTAACTGACATGCCCCATACTAAGCTAACTGGGGTTCAACCTATAGCCCCATCTGGAAGGATGTCAGTACCACACCACTGGTAAAGACAATTGTTGTGGAGTCAGTCCTAATCTAGCGGGTGAACCCTGAGATCAGTCCTATATATTTAAATGTGCTAATAGGTGATCCCTGAGTATGTCAGTCCTATCTAACGGGTGACATCTGGTACCTATGCTGGCTATGTATTTCTGGAACTTAGGGATTGCTTCTAGGGATCTCAGTCCTATCTAGCGGGTGAGTCCCTATCCCTAGGTTCGCTCGGTGCTGAATCCTACTCCCATCTGAAAGATACTGAACTGATTAATTAAGCTGAACTAATTAACTAAACTGAACTAATTAGCTGAGCTAAACTGATACTAGTGGTATTTTTTAGCAGAGCTAAACTGAATTTACTGAGTTCCATTGACTGACGAAATATACTGAGTTTTGAGGACTGACTGAGAATACTATAGTTACTGAGATTGACTGGGAATACTGAGGTTACTGAGGTTACTGAGATTACTGAGCTACTGGAATTACTGAGATTTCTAAGACTTCCTGAGTCACATGCCTAACTTAGTTCTATGGATCATAGCTTGACTGAGGAGACTGTGAAAACATGACATGGATCTAGGCACACAGCTAAATGTTTGGGTACAAGTACCCCCAGGACTCGATAAGAAGAAACCGACATAGCATGGCTTACTTGAACATATGACTAACAACACAATTCATAATTCATATATTGAAGTACTTCACCAAATATGTGATATACATAAGCTTGTAAATACATGGGGATTTTATGATATCATACTAGTTGGGCATTGTTCCTTCATCTAGGAATTTAATCAAACACATGGTAGGCATAGCATATGTAGACAACATTATACAATAATTAATCATCATGATTCATCTCTAATTTCATCATCCTAGGGTTTATTTATAGGTTCACATGAATATACATCTATGTAAATCAATTCCATATAAAATTGATCACCCAACATGGATTTGAATTCAATTGATCATTCTCAATAAAAACAAATCAAACCCAACATGAAATTCATAAACAAATCCATAAACTTAAACTTAGATAAGAGATTCTTGGGCTTTATGGACAAAAGGAGCCTATAATTGAACACTACGCATACCTTAGCTTGTTATTCTATGAAGATTGATGGAGAGATTCTTGAAATTTGACGGTGAATTCCCTTGGAATTGAACTTTCTATGAAAACCCTAGGGCTTGTTCTTGAGAGTTTTTGAGAGTAATTGAGTATAAGTTGCTGAATTATGGACAAATCTCATGTTATAAGGCTTATATAGGGTGGTAAATTGACCCTTTTATCCCTAGGACATGTATTTAATTTCTGAGAAATTTTTTTGATTTTCATCCTTGGCGCGACGCGCCACTATCACGCCAAGTCACTGGAAAGTGACAAATAGGAAATTGCACGGTGGCACGATGTGGAGCTATCGCGTTGCAACCTTGTCTATGACCTAGAAGTTTGGAGCAACGTACCACTGTCACGGAGCAACACTAGAAATTGACAATTTCCATTTGAGCTATCTCCGTGACGCGCTGAAGGCATAGGTGATACACTGTATCACTAAAAAGGCTCTAACTCTTCGCCCGGGTGTCGGATTAGGGAGAATTTGGTATCGATGGAAAGATTATTGAATTTCTCCCATGACAAAAAGTGAAAATCTTAAAAATACCACATGTACAAAATTGGATTCATCTTTCAAATAAAGCTTCTAACTTTCTTGGGAAAAATTTACAAGTTAGGAAAAATACGGGTATTACAGTCCAGTTTTGCAAAACCTCTCCTGGTGCAACCTTCCTCGTCCCATTAGAATTTGGGAAATCTTTTGGTATATTATCGCATCCTTTGAACCGATTTCTTATCCCATCCCCAAGACTATCATCTTTTGATATCTCACGCATAGGAAAAGACTGGTACATGAGTGACAATGGTTTAGACAAACTTATCTTTGATTTATCTCCAATCTCATCTTCTATTATTTCCTGGTATCCTAACCCATGTTTGGATGATTTTTTTATCACTATGGGATCAATAATTCCTTTAAAATCCCTACTCAATACAATTAAGGCATCCATGACTTTCTCTGTCTTCTCCACTCCTTCTGTCTTTTTGGGATTTTCTGAATCAACCTTAGTGATGGTCTTGCTAGACACATATTCGTCCCTTATTTCGATCATGTTAACTGTGGCTCTCCCATGATTAGGTAATGGATTTTTGTTGATATTTGGTGCTGGTGAGTGGAGGGTGATAACTTTCTGATCGATCAAATCTTGAATCCTATGCTTCAGGTTAACACAATCCTCAGTACTGTGCCCTGCCGCTCCCAAATTATTGGCATAATTTTGATCGGCATGATAAAATTAAGAATTCAGATTGATAATTTTTGATTGAATAGGTTGTAAATGACTGGTGTCCTTCAATCTTTTGAAGAGTTGGGTGTGACTTTCAGCCAATGGCGTGAAGTTTTGGGTAGGTCTCTTTTGAGGTGTGGACGTGGGGGATTTTAATAATTTTTATTAGCAGGAGAAGGTACTTGATGATAATTTTGAGGCGTTTAGACGTTTGTTTGGTTATTTGGTAGGGAATTTGGAACATGAGGCTGATAATTTAGCTGTGGAACTTGATATTGGCATAAAATATTTGGTTGTGGAGCTTGGTATTGGGATTGGATATTTGGAAGTGGAGGATGGTACTGGGGTTGTATATTTAGAAATGGAGCTTGGTATTGGGATTGGATATTTGGAAATGGAGCTTGGTACTGGGTTAGGTGTAGAATACATACTAAAAAATTGTCGACAAAGGTGAGAAAATAATATTCCTAGGCTTGAATTTCTTCTACAATTTATCAATAGAATTAGTAGAGATCACAATCACATCTTCTCTTTTCTTCTTTTAGAATGCAGAAGATTCAGATGATGGGGTTTTGGCAATTTTTCTTGTTTGGATGTCATCCTCTAATGGTTCCCCAATCTTTACCAAATCTGTGAAAGTTGCTCGAACTGCGGATACTATCCTAGTATAAAATTATCCCTCCTGAGTGGGACAGTGATGATAGGCGGATTTACACGCCTATATCAATATATTTTGCCCATATTTTAGCCTAGTTTTGAGAACAAATTATATATTTCATGCACTTTTAGTCTTTTTTCCTGAAAATGAGCTAACGAACATGATTAGTAAAGTTTCAGGTATAAATGATGCAAAATTCAGCATTTTATGGCTTACTTGACGCAAAAGAAAGCTCACGAAGAAAGGAAAAGGAGTGTACACGCCTAAGGACCAAAACTGCTGCATGGAAAATCTGTCCCGGGCTAAAACAGCATTTCTGAAGACTTAGGGGACTTACAGACACATAGCTGGATTTGGACAATGATACATTAACCTAGTACAATTGGGTTATGTATTTCATTAGTTTATTTGGATTATGATAATGTTACATTAACCTAGTACATTTGGGTTAAGTATTCCTTTAGCCTAGTAGGATTTGGTTATTTGTTTCATTAGCATAGTAGGAGTAGGATATGGGTATTATAAATACCCTATCATGCTAGAGATTTCTATTAATTCCTCCCTTAGTGGAGAGAACAATCTTCTATTCAACAATTAATCTTCTTCCATCCCTCTCTTCTTCCACCACAACAATTCTACAACTCTTCTAATCTTTCCATTAATTCTATTTTTCTTCTTCCATTCATCTACTCTTAATTTCCGCAACAAGAGAAATGTTACTTTGCTAAGGAATTCACGCCTCACGCCTACCACTTGTGCTACACGAAAATCATCAATCTTGTGGTATAATAACAACAATGCAAATTGTGATTTCCTTCGCATTCATGGGTAACTAAACTTCTCTGTTGGGGTTATGGAAGCCGAATGAGTTACTATCTATTGCTGTGAGTTTGTGAGTTCGTGACACGTATATTGATTATATCATTATTCTCTTCATCTTAATCCACATTCTTTGCAGTTGCAAATGCAAGAATACGCCAGTCTAACATTTAACTTGTTCGAAAGAAAGGTTATTGGTCTGGAAAAGAGATAGTGTCAAGGTAGTAGGACACCCTTTCCTACTAAAAAGCTAGTGCCGTAATTAGACTAACCTCTTGGAGAATTCGTACCGTTTGACACGCTTTAAGCTTGAAAGAGTTAAAGTGAAATAGTCCTTGTTGAGGTCGAAAGACGCTTGGATTTACCATCGAATACAATTCTCTATAAGCAGTTGCATGTCAAAACTCTACACACTCATAGCCAATAGAGACGTATAACTCAGAAGGTGGACATAACCCCAACGCTTCAATTCTCATTGTTTACAACTCACGTAACAATCTCTCTCTCTTTACTTTATTATTTTCAGCTTTTGTTTACATTACTTGCACGACAAGACTGCCCCCTTCTTATGAGACCTGCACCAAAAGTTTAGTAATTTTGCTTACTTGTTGGCCAAGCTATTCCCTGTGGGATCGACACCCAACCCAGGTTGGGTTCTATATTTGCTAACGACCACTTTACACTCCTACGAGAGCTGTAGATTGAGCGTTATCAAAAATTGGCGCCGTTGCCGGGGAATACAAGTGTCAATCAAGTTCGTGATAATTACTAGACCCTTTGGTCAAAGATTCCCGTACTTTTACGTTTAGTTTTTGTTTTTGTTTATTGCAGGTTTTTACTTTAGTGCATTCCCCATACTAGAAGTTCTGGTCAACCGTTATTACCAATCAATCCTGAACCACAACGAATTAGAAGAATGGAAGCACAAGCTGAAATCGACAGGATGGCTGCTCAACACGAGCAAGCAAGATTAGTTGCTCTTGCCGCTGCTCAAGTCCAACAACAAAACATTGATAATCCTGGGCGAGCAACAAATCTTGACAATGAAGATTTAGGTGATGACGAGTTGATAAACCCAAGGCATGTTGCTGAAACTACAACACCTGCCAACAGAAGAGGTCGACAAGCTCGGTATAGGTATGATCGCCAACCTTTGCAGCCAGCTTTTGACGATGATGATGATGATCTTGATGGTGCCGGAGCCACTGGAGCTATAATTCCACCACCATTAGCGCCCGGAGCCAAGTTCAACATCACAAGCACCATGATTCAGTTATTGCAACTCAAGGGATTATTTGGTGGACTAGCAGGCGACGATCCGAATATGCATCTCATCAACTTTATTTCTACATGCAAGTCTTTTGACAATACTGGTGTTGGTCAGAATGCTATTCGATTCCGTCTATTTCCATTTTGTCTGTCTGGGGAGGCAACACTATGGTTGAATGGGCTGACTCCTGATTCAATTACAAATTGGAGGCAATTGAGAGACGCTTTCCTAGAAAAATTCTTTCCGCCATCCAAAAGAGCACAATTGAGAGATGAAATCAGCAACTTCCGCCAGCTTCCCACTGAATCTCTTCGTGAAACATGGGAGAGGTTCAAGACAAAGCTAGGGAGATGCCCAAACCATCACATGACTAATGTTCACCTAATGGAGATCTTGTATAGAGCCTTGAATTCAATAACTAAACCAGTGGTGGATAATGCAGCTGGAGGTTCTTTCATGGACCTCACCTTTGGTCAAGCAAGCAATATGCTAGATCGCATGACGAAACAAAGTAGAGCTTGGCATACCAGGGATTCTGAGGTAGCAAGCCCCACTTTATCTATTGGCATGACTGCAAACCAAAGAAGAAGAGAAGAAGAACGTGATCAAGATATGGCGCATTTGAAAACACAAATGGATCTTCTTACAAAGCATTTATTATCAGGGAAGACCGAAAAGGTGAAAGCTGTGATGCTAAAAGAAAGAGATGAATCTGATTCGGAAGATGAGGCCAACTACTTGAACAATCAGGGGGGTTTTCATGGGAATGCCCAAGGAAACCAAGGTCGGAACTATTATGATAAATCTGGAAGCAAAGACCAAGGTAGTTGGAAGAAAAACAATGAAAAGAGTGGTTTGTACGTTCCCCCTGGTAGACGTGATACCACCACATCTAATTCTGGAAGTATGGAAGACATGATGGCTAAGTTATTGAAAGGAGTGGAAGCAACGAGTGCGGGAGTTACGGAGGTGATTAATGATTTGTCCTCCATGAAGCAATTAGTTGATTCTCATTCCACTTCTATCAAGCAAATAGAGCAGCAATTGAGCAAACTTTCAGCAGCATTCAATCAAAGAAAGGCTGGCACCTTACCGAGCGATACTGTGCAAAACCCAAGGAATGATGGGTCATGCATGGCCATCACTACCAGAAGTGGTAAGGTGCTGGAAACTTCAGCAAAAGACAAGCAAGTGGTTGACGAAGTTGCGGACAAGGATAACAATGCAAAACGTGAGGAGTCCGCGGATGACGTTACTAACGTCACTCCCAATGATGTGCAAACTGAAAAAGTGGAAAAACGGAAGCAAGAGGAGAAGAAAGCCACGGAGAGAACACTTCCATACCCACCACCACCTTTTCCCCAAAGATTGAGGAAGGTGGCGGATGACACAAAGTTCAGCAAATTCATGACTATGTTAAAGCAGCTGACCATTAATGTTCCATTGGTGGAGGCACTTGAACAAATGCCTGGATATGCGAAATTTATGAAGGATCTTTTGACTAGGAAGCGGGCAGCAAGTTATGAGTTGAAAGAAGATGTGCATTATTATAGTTCAGTTGCTACCCGATCGATAGTTCAGAAGAAGGCCGACCCCAGAGCTTTCACTATTCCTTGCACTATTGGATCGTTGGATTTTGCCAAAGCATTGTGCGATCTAGGTGCTAGCATAAATTTGATGCCACTATCCATCTACAAGTAGTTGGGGCTAGGCGATCTGGCACCAACTAATATGAGGCTCGTGATGGCTGATAGGTCGATAAAAAGACCTGTGGGTATCTTGAATGATGTATTGGTGAAGGTTTCTTCATTCATCTTTCCTACAGACTTCGTTATTCTGGATTGTAAGGAGGATTCTGAAGTTCCCGTAATCCTGGGACGTCCTTTCTTTACAACTGGAAGTGTGCTTATTGACATGAAAGATAATGAGCTTTTGTTTCGAACTAATGACGAAGTAGTACGGTTTGATATATGCAAAGCCATGAAGTAGCCCAGCGACATGAATGAGTTATCTGTAGCTGATGTTCATCAAGAGAATATGAAAGCATTATCTATAGAGAAACAACCTACTGTTGAGCCATTGTCTGCTGCGCCACTGAATGTTGAGCATCAGGATAATGAAGATTATGAAGAACTTATGGGTGCTCTAACAGAAATAGAGTCTTATACTCCTAAGCAACCGGATTGTGATCTCAAGAATCAACCAACAGTGAAGACTCCCATTGACGAGCCACCAATGCTAGAATCACAAGAGCTCCCCGACTATCTAAGGTATGTGTTCTTGGAAAGTAGAAATATACTTCCGGAGAGAGCAGATGATTTAAGTGAACAGCACGTAAAAGCTCTCATCTCTGCTCTGAAGAGATACAAGAGAGCTATGGGTTGGACTATTGATGATATAATTGGTGACTCTCCGGGGAAACGTATGAGCCATCTCGAAGAAGATCGCATGCCCACAGGTAAGCCTCATTGCCGTCTAAATCCTTTTAGAAAATGATGCACCATTTACCTCAACGAAGTCTGAGTACTCGAGGTAACCATGTCGTGCCACGACAATAAATAAGGCGCTAGATGGGAGGCAACCCATCGTTTTATCGTTTTATCGTTTATCGTTTTTCCTTTCATTCTAGTACTTGTTTTGTTTTGCTAAATGAAAAATCCAAAAATAAGAGTCGTGCCACGACCAAAACTAAGGCGCTTGGTGGGAGGCAACCCATCGTACTAATCATTTTCGTTTGGTTTTGAGCAAAAATAGGTGCAAGAAGTATTCAACGAGGAGATTGATTTCAATTGACGATTTGGACGCATTGTATGGTAAAGTTGGTAAGTTAGGAATAGTGATGCATAAGGCTATGGATTGAACATCTCTCATGCCCAAATAGGCATCGAGGAAGGCTAGGCCTTGGAAAAACTAGGCCACGAACGATGCACAGCCTATCCTATAGACTAAGGTCTCGGAATCTAGTGTGCTATACACTATGCGCCGCCTATTTCTAAGTGTGCTTTTGACTATGCGCCGCCTATTCTATGGCATTTGGTCTCAGTATCTCATATGCCATAGACTATGCGGCGCATATGTCTACAAATGCCATAGACTATGCGGCGCATATGTCCAATTATGCTATAGACAATGCGCCGCATATGTCATGTCTATGCCAAGCATTATGCGCCGCATATGTGGGATTTTTGTCTCCAAAACCGATTGTAAATGGGTCATAACCCGACCCATTCTCTTCCTATATAAAGGGGACTTAGTTTTACAATACAACCACACTAAAAATTGACCTAAGGGCGCCGCATATACATCCAAATCCTCTCAAAATTTTCTTATTTTGCTCTTCCAATTTACAAAACCATCCCCACAAGCTTCAAGCAAGTAAGTGCTCTCTTATTCTTCATTTATTTATCGTAAGTACTACATTGCTATGTCTAGTATGAATTGCTAAATCGTATAAGATTGTTGGTGATGTTTATGTGTTTGGATAGTTGATACAAAATCATGTGAGTGAACATATACGTAGGAAAATCTTGACTTGTTTCCGACTTGAATTTGGTTTCAATAGCATTGTTATGGTATTTACGGAATAAGATTGTTGTTTGGATACTTACATGTTAGACTACCCCAGCCATCGGGATAAGACTTATAGTGCCTACCGGCATAAGAGGTTGTGATTGTTGTAAGAATAACTATTCCATGTGGTAACCCTTATGTAGTAGTGTTGTTATATCTACCATGAAAGTAGTCCAATGGCTGCAAGTAAGTGATGCATTGCTGATTTTCTTGTCGGAATACAATCCTAAAACGTATGTCGACGAAATCTGAGTACTCGACCACTTTCACTTCACTGATTTGTGTTAACAAAACTAAGTGTGGGGTGGTACCCCTAATGCTTGTTTATAGATTGTATCGATTGAGATTGTGCTGCCACTAAAACTATTTCTAGTCTCAGGTACAATGGCACCTAAAGCAAGGCAAGGCAAGGAGAAGGCTACCACTTCCCAAAAGGGCAAAAAGAGAGGTCGCAAGGACCAAGGAGAATCATCCTCAGCACAACTACCCCGCAGAATGTTTGGAATAAAATGGGTTCTTGAGGAGGAAGCCAAAGAATGGTACAGGAACAACAAAGAACGAAAATATGTTCACGTCGACTTGATCAACAAGGACACCTTAGCAAAGAAGGAGCCGCGTATGTTGGCAAAAATAATGGCGTTGAAGCTGGATTTCATCTTCCGCGACATGAGAGAATGCAACCTTGATTTAACAAGAGAGTTTTATGCCAACTGGTCGCCAAACACAACAGGCAACGAAGTCAAAATTTGGGGCCAAGTGTTACAGTTCACCGCGGATTGGATCAAATCTTTTCTTGGCTTACCTTCGGTCGACACAACACCATTCAAAGAGCTGTACAGCAGGCCTCCTTATAGAGCAATACGACACACACTTTGTGGAAGCAGATCGATGGCAAGGTGAGGCAGACATAAAGAAACCGGCCGACACAACACCTTCTCCTATGCTCCACTAAATAGGGAAGTAAGAATCTGGATGTGCATTGTCAACTCATGCCTTATTCCCGGGACTCAATACACCAAGATATCAAGAGATAGAGTGTGTTTGGTCTATGCTTTGATGACGAATGTCCCTATCAACTTTGGGGAAATAATTCGATCTACCATGAGGAAGGCCAGACTCCACAAAAGGTCCCACTTCAAATTTGGAAATTTGTTGACAGCAATCATGCGGAAGGAGGATATCGAAGAGGAACCAGCTGACCACAAACTCCCACATAACCCAAAGAAGGTTGACCTCACCAAGGTCAGAGATGCTGAAACAACTCATGGTGTCAACCTTACTACTGCGGAGAGACATGCTCGTGATGAGAGTTTCTTCCGTCATCTCTATGGCATGACACGATTCACTATGATGAGTGGTGGACGTGTTCCAACTGCTGAAGATCTCTAACAGCTGGACCATGACTACCCAATGAACATGCATGCACGGGAGATGTGTGGAGTGGGCGTATACTTTGAGGAACCTCTAGAGGATGATGTGCCGACTGATGACGATCGACGCTTGCCTGATTCTGACGAGGAGGAGAACTCTGACGACGACTCTTATGATGATTCAGACGAAGGGGGTATGACCCCCGACATTGGGGAAGATTCCGACTAACCAGGTTCTTCGTATTTATTTTCCACTGAGGGCAGTGTCCCATTTAAGTGTGGGGTGGCGGTATCGCATGCTATACTTCTCTGTTTGCACCTATGTTTGTTTGCTTTGTTTATTTGAGTTCGTTTTTTTTTTTTTGTTTTTTTAAGTTTTTTTAGGAGTAACTTTTTTCTAGCTCGCATGAAATTATTTTGACAGGCAGCATGAGATTATAACAAGAGTATGTGTTACAATTGTAACTATTGAGACGTTTAGACTCTAGTTGTGACTCATTACGTGATATTTTGTGGTTCAATTCCTTCACTTGTTGGGTCGAGGGTCTATATTACTTCCAATCAAGTCGACCATGTGCCTTGTGTGTGTGAGATAATAGTATATTCTATGTTTGTGGCTGATGCTAGAACTTGCCTGGTATGTATGCAAAGCGAAAATAAGGAGTGTAAGTTTAGGAGATGATTTAGGCATTTCTTTGGCAACCTATACATGTTTACCTTCGTTTTACCTACCCTTGGACATCATCCTAGTTAAACCCTTTTGAGCCTTTAGCCTATTTCTTTGACAACCTCGCGTGTAAGCCTAATCTACATTTTTTCAAGACCATAATTTGATACAAATTCCTAAGTGCTTTAAAGTGAAAAAGTCATGTGACAACATAAGAGGAAATTGGGTGAGTATGATGCTTTAAATTGTAATGGTGCTTGAATGTGTTATGAAAAAGAAAGTGCTATCATAAGAGGTATGTTATGAAAAGAAAAAGGAAAAGAAAGTTGAAAAGTGAGTTATGCTTAAAATTGAAAAACAATAGAGGAGAACAAGGGTGGTAGAATAAAAGAAAGAAGAAAGGTTGAAAGAAAAAAGTGTCAATGATACAAAGTGATGCATTAAAGCGCTTAGGAACCTAGTCGCTATTCTTGGCCAAAATAGTCCTACCCGTCCCTTAGCCTACATTACAACCATCAAAAGACCTACTTGATCCTAATCTTAACATTCTGACATTTAGTAGAGTACTACATTAAGGGCAAGCCTGTGGTCATCAGTTGCTGCATATGAATTCTTTGTGAGAGTGAGAGCAAGGATATGTTGATACCCATGTTTGAAAAATATGATATATTTGTGAGTGATTATGGGTACTATATTGTGAGACACACATGGTTGATGAGTTTTGGATAGTTGTATATGATTCTACGCACCTTAACGTTTGCATGCGAGTTGATCACCATCACGAGTCTATGCTAGAGGTTAAATTGTTTCTACTTATAATCGAAAAGCTACTCTTTGTTGATAATTATTGTGCTTGTCTTGATAAATTTTTTGTGTTGTTGTTGTAAAAACCCTAAGTTGATGTTTAGAAGGACATGATATGTTGTTCGAGGACGAACAAAGCTCTAAGTGTGGGGTGTTGATGATAGGCGGATTTACACGCCTATATCAATATATTTTGCCCATATTTTAGCCTAGTTTTGAGAACAAATTATATATTTCATGCACTTTTAGTCCTTTTTCTTGAAAATGAGCTAACGAACATGATTAGTAAAGATTCAGGTATAAATGATGCAAAATTCAGTATTTTATGGCTTACTTGACGCAAAAGAAAGCTCACGAAGAAAGGAAAAGGAGTGTACACGCCTAAGGACCAAAACTGCTGCATGGAAAATCTGTCCCGGGCTAAAATAGCATTTCTGAAGACTTTGGGGACTTACAGACACATAGCTGGATTTGGACAATGATACATTAACCTAGTACAATTGGGTTATGTATTTCATTAGTTTATTTGGATTATGATAATGTTACATTAACCTAGTACATTTGGGTTAAGTATTCCTTTAGCCTAGTAGGATTTGGTTATTTGTTTCATTAGCATAGTAGGAGTAGGATATGGGTATTATAAATACCCTATCATGCTAGAGATTTCTATTAATTCTTCCCTTAGTGGAGAGAACAATCTTCTATTCAACAATTAATCTTCTTCCATCCCTCTCTTCTTCCACCACAACAATTCTACAACTCTTCTAATCTTTCCATTAATTCTATTTTTCTTCTTCCATTCATCTACTCTTAATTTCCGCAACAAGAGAAACGTTACTTTGCTAAGGAATTCACGCTCACGTCTACCGCTTGTGCTACACGAAAATCATCAATCTGTTGTTATAATAACAACAATGCAAATTGTGATTTTCTTCGCATTCATGGGTAACTAAACTTCTCTGTTGGGGTTATGGAAGCCGAATGAGTTACTATATATTGCTGTGACTTTGTGAGTTCGTGACATGTATATTGCTTATATCATTATTCTCTTCATCTTAATCCACATTCTTTGCAGTTGCAAACGCAAGAATACGCCAGTCTAACATTTAACTTGTTCGAAAGAAAGGTTATTTGTCTGGAAAAGAGATAGTGTCAACGTAGTAGGACACCCTTTCCTACTAAAAAGCTAGTGTCGTAACTGGACTAACCTCTTGGAGAATTCGTACCGTTAGACACGCTTTAAGCTCTAAAGAGTTAAAGTGAAATATACCTTGTTGAGGTCGAAAGACGCTTGGATTTACCATCGAATAAAATTCTCTATAAGCAGTTGCATGTCAAAACTCTACACACTCATAGCCAATAGAGACGTATAACTCAGAAGGTGGACATAAGCCCAACGCTTCAATTCTCATTGTTTACAACTCACGTAACAATCTCTCTCTCTTTACTTTATTATTTTCAGCTTTTGTTTACATTACTTGCACGATAAGACTGCCCCCCTTCTTATGAGACCTGCACCAAAAGTTTAGTAATTTTGCTTACTTGTTGGCCAAGCTATTCCCTGTGGGATCGACACCCAACCCAGGTTGGGTTCTATATTTGCTAACGACCGCTTTACACTCCTGTGAGAGCTGTAGATTGAGCGTTATCAGAGAGAAAACCGTTACCATTTCTTCCTCAGACATAGGAGGTTGTACTTTAGCAGCTTCTTTTTTCCAACGAAAGGTAAAGTCTCAAAAATACTCATCATTCTTCTATTTAATCTGGTCTAGTGAGTATCAGTGAGGGACTATCTCAATGTTAAATGCAAATCTATCAAGAAAACCTTTAGCCAATGCCCTCCAACTAGACCATTTTTTTAGTTATTGAGACGTGAACCAATCTAAGGCTTCGCCGCTTAAGCTTCGACTGAATAAGCGTATTAATAATGCCTCATTTCTTCCTGCCTCAACCATTTAATCACTATACCTTGTCAGATGGGCCATTGGATTTTTGGTACCATCAAACACTTCAAATTTAGGGACCTTGTACCCTTCTGGCAGATCTACTCTGGGGTGCACATACAGATCATCGTACCTCAAAGCATCATTATCACCTGACCCATGAGATTTCTTGATTCTCATGATCTTTTCATTCATGGCTAGTAACTTCTTTTCATGCTCGGTCCTTCACTCTTTCTCCTTCTCCTCGTAATGGTCTACCTCAGTATTGGGAAAAGGATTGTAGATGTCAGGGGATATGATGACATGAGAAGAATTTGGAATAGTAACTTGATTTTGAGGTTGAGAGGAGGTTGGGTGGTAGGGAGGGAGAAGGTTTTAGGAATTGATAGTGCTTTGTGGAATTTGAAATAGTTTGGTGGAATATGAGAGAGATTTTGTGGATATGGAAATGAGTTTTATGGATTTTGAGATGAATTTTGTGGATTTGGGAGTAGATTTGGTAGGTTGGAGAACATATTTTATGGATTTGGAAGCAGGTTTTGTGGGGTTAGAGATGGATTTTGTGGATGGTAAGCATATGGGTTATTTTCTCTGCTGGTGATTTAGACAAGTTGAGGAGCGGAGATAGACAATATGTTATTTGGATGGTCCCCGAGAATAGACGTACTGAGGGGAGGGATTTGGAGTGGAGTCCCATGTTCTCTTAGAGTAGGAGCATTGACAGTGATGGCCAGGTTAGCCGAATCTCGAGTACGGTTCATCTCCTCCTGAAGCATTTCCAATTTTCTCACGAGTTCAGCAATCATCTCGCTTTGTTCTGCTATTACATTGTCCCTGATGGTCAACGGATTTTATTCATCACTTTCAGTCATGTTTGAATGATGGTTAGGGGATGGGATCTTATGCATTTTTGACCGGGTGAAGTAAGGATGTTCTGCTAACTTATTTCAACACAGAGTAGTTTTTTATTATCCTGTAAAGTAAAATAACTCAAACACAAATGTGTTAGTTTCCATATGTGATAAGTAATGAAGGATATTTTAGTTTCCATATGTGATAAGTAATGCAAGATATTTGATAAGAAGTAACCATATAGAGTTGTTGGTGCCATAGACAAACTGATCCATGGGAGCATAGTGGATAAATTTGTATTTGATTCAAACAAACACACATAAACGCATAAAGTAGTTATATCACATAAACATTATAATAACGCACATCCTAACTGGGGTGACCCTTTTAAGCCAAGGGTTTGGTCCTAACAGATTTTTAAGAAAATATATGCCTTTTTTAAAGCCAGTCCATTATCCCCCCAACTTTCATATATATATAAAAGGTCATAAATTCCTACAAAAGATAACAAAAGAGGGGTACAATCTTTAGGAGAAAGGGAGATAACATAAAATAAAATAAGGTCCCATACAGAGGAATAGCAAAACTAGCTGCTTGAGGCTCCTTTGTTTGCCTTGCCTTTTTAGCCTTGTTCACCTCCTGCGATATTTGATATTTGTTGATGATCAAATGACTCCTGCACAACTGTGCCTTATTGTCGTAGGTTATTTTTTCTATTCTATCAATTTAAGAAGCCATACAATCATCCAAATCGATTAGACACAGCCTAACATCATCAGCCTCTTGCCTGGAATACATCAACTCTTCCATCAATATGATTATAGCTAAACCATCCTCCATATGTATCTGTTGGTACGCGATTTCCCTTCTTTAAAATTCATCTTAAAGCCTGTAGAGTGGGATTTGATGCTCAGATTCTATATCAACAACTCGAGTGGGTACATTTGGCCCCAAAATTAATGGTTTGATGAGACTCGTCTTCAACCACTCCTTGTAAGTGTCGCTGACTTCGGGTTCATACTCGATACAGAAAGAGACTTCCTTTCACCCTCTTTTTATCCATATATTTACCATGTATTTTTTAAGCGAGGACTTACCTTCATCATACTCAGTGAAGAATCTAAGCATAGATGCGGTTTGGGGTGTCTCCTACTTGATCTCGAATTGCCTAAGAACTCTGCCAGGATTATAGGGACGGGTCTGCCTGAGACTTAGAAGCACTAGAAAAGGCCCTCACCCCCTCGAATGGTGTATCTCCCTAAATGAAGATATTTAATGAACCATTAGACGTCGTCATCCCTTAATTCCCCAAAAGTCTTAAACTAAAATTCTAGAGATGCTTTCCTTTTGAACTTGTGCAGGAACAACCACATGTCGTGCGATTATAGAAGATTCCCCCTCGTTTGATGATTAGACTATACCGTTCTGGGATTTTTCACTAAATGCATCATCATCCACCATTGTAAGATAAGGTTGCAACCTTGAAAGAAACGATTCTAGGTTTGACACCTTCCCAAAGCTCGATATATGCCGGCTACAATCATGGGAGCTAAGTTGTGGAATACCTTTCTAGAATCGTTCTTTACTCCATAGAGAGTGCGTGTATCCCCGTGACAACTCTTGGATGAATTGTACTATTTTCTCCTTGTGGAAATACTAAAGTGCCAAGTAGGCCTACCGCAAATACAAATGCTCTTATCTCCTTCCATTTTTCTTCCGATTTAAATTTATGTCCAAATATCTGAAAAGAATTAAACCTTCCAAACCTATTATAAAACTCATGAAAAGGGATGTTTTCCCCATCACTTTCCCCTAGCCAGGTGTCATCATCAATTAAAAAGACCTTCTTGATCTCTTGACGATCCTATATAACCGGGACTAGAATGTTCTTATCAGGTGTCTCTTTTCTCTTAAAACACATTTCAGTGCTCTCATAAAAAACCAACATCTCTTCAATAGTAGGGATCAATTTAACATCCCCGAAGCAAAACACCATATTTTTATCATCCCAAATGGTCGTCAGCACATGGATCATTTTGAGCCAAGCGTCCATCTCGATCAATGAAGGAAAATGCCCGATATGTGTTCTAACAATCTTTCTCTTCACCGCTCATGTAATCTCACCATAGTTTCAGGAAGTGGTCGGGTCGGGTAACCATCTTGAACTTTTCATCGGGATGCAGTTAAGCCATATTCTACACGAAAGCAGACAAAGATGAGTCTCCCCTACCCCAAAGGATAATGGATTGGATTAAACAAGCATATATTTTCTTTAACACATAAATATGATTTGTGTTTAATTAACTCGGGGTTAATAGATGCAAGGCAGGTTTTCTAATGGGCCCAATACCTCCTCGGGTATTGGGTCATCCTAGGCTCATGCCTAAAAATAGGGTTTTGGTTTTGCTCTATCCTAGGTGTCTAGAGTGGGTTTGAACCAGGTTCCCAAGCGGACGAATTATGTTTGGAAATACAAACAACCATCAGAGGACTCACATGCTAATAAATAGCCGTATTTCCAACACCTTATTTGGAATTGAACAATAGGGGTCGGGACATCCACGAAACTCTAAAATAATTTAATAAATCAATGCAGTATTATGCTATGAGATGTAATAATTAAATACTGCAAAATCAAAACATATAAATACGTAAAAATTTAATCAAAAATAAATCAAACATTTGGTTAGAACCTAGTTAAATATCCCCAGTAGAGTTGCCATTTTTGTTTTGCAACAATTTGACTTTCAGAGTCACCACATAATTTTTGAAAAGGAATTAAGAAAACCTTATAAATTACTTTAAATGATCTAAAATAAAAAATCATTTAAGTTTTGAAATTCTAGGTAAGTGGTTCCTATTAACATTTTAGCATGATTTTTAAGGCACCTAAATTGTCCGCTAACTTGCGGTTATCTGGACTATTTGAAAACTATCTTTGACTAAATTTGACAAAAGAACAAGTTGTTTTTTTAAAAGAAAGTGATTTTAGGAAAAGATTTGTATAAAAAATAAATTTTGACGACTTAGCAGCGGATTTAACCAAGTCTAAGCAAATGAAAAGCAAAATAAGCACATAAATGTGGAAACAGAGAAATTAGAAGATTTAAGCCGTTAGGCCTAAACCAATAAACTTGTCCTAAACTAATTTAGGCTTTCGGCCAATCATCACCTGTCCTAATCTATATTTTCAAGCCCTTTTTGGTCCATAATCTGCTTCACCTGTATTAGAATACAACCTTCGCTTCGAGGCCCCAAATAAATGAATAAATAAATAAGTAAAAGTAGACAATAATAAAAATCAAGACTTTTCAAGTCTCTTAGCAACCTCATCAATGGGTTTTGACCCATTTTCCTTCTTCATCTATCTTCTAGCAGCCGCACGCCATGTAGTAGATCTTGAGTTTAAACTTTGAACTTGACTCGAACAGGTGGACCTCATTGACCCATTACAAAATGCAAGAGGAAAAGAGTCTATTTGGACTCGAGATATTTTTTGCATGCAAAGAAAAGATAAAGAAATTAATATACATTCAAGGCATAAAAGTGACATATTTCAAAGCAAAAGAAAAAATCAAGAACCAATTTTTGAATGACAATGATAAGCACACTTGCATATGTATAACAAGAATGATAGTCAACAAATAAAATGCAAAGCAAAGACATCCATTTGCATGCCTCATGATTTATATTCATATTAAGAATGAATAAAGGTAAAAGGTGGAAGGACAAATTCAATGAATTAATGTGAGAAACAAACTATGTAAGCTTGATAAAGTAAAGGGATGGGGCAATAAGAAAAATACTAATCACGTCTAAAATTGAACAAACATAGACACTAATCCATATAACAAAAGAAAATAAAGGTTAAATTTTCAAGAAAGAGAATCTTTAAATTTCAATTAAGGCGACATTAACGAAAATTCATACATCTAAATTAAAACCAATATTTTAGGAAAAAACGTGTAACGGCCTATGGTTTATCTTTCTAAGACATTGTTAATTCTCTTTTTGATATTATGAATCAGGGAGGGACACAATTCAAGTCTTTACACTCACAAAGAGAACATATAACAATCCAAAGGGAGTAAGAAAATTAGAATAAAAGTTTAGCGTTTCTAAAAGTGAAATATCCATACTATGCATGACTTGAAAATATCTAAATAATTCTATTTAGCCTCAAAATCTAAACTTTCTCATCATTTTGACAAATTTAAAAACATGCAAACAAGAAAAAAAAAGGAACAAACATCGTGGACGGAAATTAAAGCTAACACTTCATCTCTTATATGAGGATTTTGGAAATCCCTTAAAATAATTAACAAGCAAATGAAAAATTCTTGATTTAATCAATTACTATTTTTATTAAGGCGAAACAAACAATAGTAACTATTTTTTGAACATAAAAGAAATAACTTTTCATGCTAAAAATAAATATATCCGCCAACAATGAATTTAAACATGACATGAGTACATCTTTTGAGCAAAGATCAAAACTTTATACAAAATAATCAAAGAATAAAGCTAAAGGAAAAATAATCAATATTAACTAACCTTTTCAACATAAAGGAAATAACTTTATGTGCTAAAACAAACATATCCACCAACAATGAGTTTAGCCAAGACTTGAGTACATATTTTAAGCAAAGTTTGAAACTTTATCAATAATAATCAAAGGATAAAGTCGAAGAGGAGAAACAATCAATGTTAACTATTCTTTTCAACATAAAGGAAATAACTTTACCTGCTAAAAACAAATATATCCGCCAACAATGAATTTAAACAAAGCATAAGTACACCTTTTAAGCAAAGATTGAAACTTTATCTATAATAATCAAAGAATAAAGTTAAAAAGGCATGTACAACTATTGCTAGCTCATTTTTATACCATGAACATAAAAATAACCACAATATTGATACCACAATATCCTATGGCCTTCAAGGCCGTCTACAGCAAATAATCCCAGCAAATAAAATTATAACTACAAACTACGAAGAAGAAAAAGATGAAGAAAAAAATGATAATCTATAATAAATTAAAAGTGTGAAGGGCCTTAGAAATATTTTTTGACTTTTTCCCCTTTATTAAAAGTCTTAGCTTTAGAAGAAATCGTCTTTTTACTATTTTTTCCTAATATTTAAGAATTAAAAATTAATTAAATATATTTATGTTAAAATCTTTTCTTATTAGAAGCCATCAAGATTTCACTAATTTTTTCCTAATTTAAGAGTTGAAATTAATTAAGTATATTCATGGTAAAAAGTTTTTCCTTATTAGAAGTCATCAAAATTAATGACAACTAATACTTTTTTCATTAGTTTAAGAATTTCAAATCAACTAAATTTGATTTTAAGAAGATTTGAAAAATATAGAAATAAATACAAAACCATTAGAATAAGGAAAATTTAAGAAGTATCAGTTTTTTTAAAATTTTAAGAATGTAATCAATGATTTTATAAAAATTTGACTTTAAAAATAAGAAAAGATTTTAAATATATACATGCATGCATACATACACACACATATAATATAAATAAATAAATAAAATAATCATAACACAAATATGGGTCAAATTGATATGTTTCTCTTAGCATGTGGCAATAAGGGAAAACAAAACTATATGACAAACGCAAAAGTGATGATCCATCAACCACTTGAAACTTGTGGTGGTAAAATATATATGTGCATAAGTTTGTGTTTACATTATTATATTAAAGTGTGAAAGATTTTTAAAAATCGATTTGAACTTTCACACTTTATTAAAAATATCCATAATAAATAAAAATATTTAATTTTAAATAATCAAACATTACACGTACGAGCCACGTGTGTATTAAACTAGTAAAACTTTAAGGGAAAGGTCTGTTTACCTTTTTTGGGGCAGCAAAATGGGACTACAAGCTTTCTTCAGAGTCTTGATTACCACCAGAAAGCTTTTAACTCGAGAACTTCGATTAGCCCATGAATTTCATGAAAAAGGAAATGTTTTTACTAAAATAAAAACTCTTCTTTGCTCAAAGTTTTTTTTATCCAATCTTGAGACTTTTTTTTTTTTACTAAAAAAAATTTCAACTATTTTCTCAAAAGCTTTTCAATTCTTTGAGGCTTTGAGACTTGATCTTTCTACCAAAATAATGGTATAATTTATAGGAAAGGATAGAGATCCAATTCTATTAATCTACTAATGTGGAAGAAAGTTTTTTAGTGGTGTTTTTGGAATTTAAAAATTAAAGATAAGGTGAGGTGGAAGATAATGTGGGGAAAAATTGTACAATGTAGTACAATTTTTGAATTTCAAAATTAGAATTTGGAAAAAGGAAAAAGGTTGTGAGGAATTGTACAATATCGTATAATTTTTGAATTTTAAAATTGGGAAAGGACAAAGTTGGGGGAAATAGTACAATGTAGTACAATTTGAAATTATTTTTTGGTGGAAATTGGGTAGAAGTTAAGAGAGTTTTTTGAGAATTTTGGGGTTATTTAAAATATAACCCCAATTGAAATTTAAAATTTAGACATATTTATTTAATTTTGGCCAAATCGAAAATCAATTGACGCATTGCATTGCAATTGTGACCAATTTGATTTCAATTATGGCTAAATCTAATAGATTGGCTAAGTTAAATTGAAATTTGATACGAATTAATACTTATTTTAATCCCGAGCTTCTTGATTTAATAAAATCAAATGCATATTTATCCAAATAAATTATTTTGATACTAAATTATATTAAAATCAAGATTTTAATCATTATATTTATTTTTAAAATAATTCTTAATTAAAATTTAATATTCCATAGAATAAATATTTAAGTAATCAAATTACATAATCTTATATAACTGAACACGATAATATATAATTGCTACTTAAAATGACAAACTCACATACAAAAAATATTTTGGAATTTTTTTATTCAGATGAAATAAATATTTTGATTTTATTAAAAGTTGAAGAAACTCATGATTAAATTTAGTAGTGGATGGCAAAAATTAGGTGTCAACAATGAGGTTTAGAAAGAAAGAGAAACTCAGTCCCAAGTGTATTAGTCCATATGAGATCTTAAGATGCATCGGTGATATCTATTATGAGCTATATTTTCCATCAAAATTAGCTATCGTTCATCCAATTATCTATGTTGAAAATATGTATTGAAGGCCCATATCTAGCTGTACCTATAGTGAGTATTGGAGTGAAGGATAGCCTATCTTCTAAGGAGATTCCAATTGAAATGCTTCATCATCAAGTTTTAAGGTGAAGGATTAAGGAAGTGGCCTTAGCGAAAGTCTTATGGGGAAACTGGTCGGTTAAGGGAGCAACTTAGGAAGACAAGATGAACAGATACCCTTATTTGTTCTCTCTTAACACTCTGCCAATATGAGGTATAAATCGTTCTTTAAGAGATGTTCTCTTAGCTTTGCTTTTCTTATTAGACTCATGAAATTCCATCTACACTTTTCTTGTTTAAGAGGTTGTATTTGACCTAAGTTACCCAATATGAGTTACTTTCTATTATGCTAAGCCTCACGTTTCTTAGTCTAGCCCATTAAATTCAGTCTCAAACTTCATTTGAAGATGTATGATCGTAAGGTGGAGATATTGTAGCACTCTCAAAGTTCATGCATGTTATAAATGGGTTGCTATGTATTTTAGGGTAATGAGAAGTCCCTAACATATAGTCAAATTGAAAGCTTCTCTTTTGGCTAAGTTCTAGTGTGAGATTCTTTCTAAGTCAACTTAAACAATTATAACCACCTCAATATGAAACGTTTTATTGCAAAAGACCTAAATTAAAACCTTTGAGTCTTCTTTCCAAAGTATCTGATTTCACCTAAACTCGATATCATAGTAGAAAGTTATGTTCATTTCACCTGAGGGTGTCTGTTTGCTAGAGATTGACAACTTGAGTTCATGATCCCTCAATTAAAGCTATCAACCTTAGGAAGTAAAGCTCTAAATCAACCAGAGATTGACGATCTGAATTAATGAGCCATCAACTAGTTGACGACCTGTCAACTGATGTTGTGAACCATAACTAGTAAAGATCAAAAGTGGCTAGAGATTGATAATGGGAGTTGATGATCCATCAACAAGTTGACGAGTCGTCAATTGAAGTCATCAAATAAGAAATTCTTATAATTTTTTTTAATTTCTATAGGGGTAGTTTGGTCTTTTCCTTACCTCAAACTCCTCCCCACGACTTAAATCACTAAATAAATATTAGTTAGAATTAGAAGTTTTCATCACTTTTTCTCCTCTCTACTCTTAAGAGAAACAAATTTTGGGTTTCTTTCAAAAGTTCAACTTCCAAGGCTCTAAACTCAAGTTTTCCTTCATGATATGTATAGGTTCAGATATTTGGAATTTGAAATAGGATTTTCTTCCATCCCTGTATCCAAAAAAACTCAATTTCATATGAATTTATGGATTTGATGATTAGGGTTCATACCCACATGACATGCTTTTGAAAATATGATGTTTCTTTATGATTTAAACTTCGTTTCGTACAAGAATTTGTATGTACTCATGTTTTACTCACATAATTGATCTTATGAATTGATTTTTTAGATTTTGACATGATATTCCATGAGTTGGTAAATGTACATGAATTTACCATGATTTATTCGGTTTACGAGTAATTAAGACGTATTATTTCAGATTATATTCTATCACAACATAACTATGATTTTAGTTTTAATCTGATGATCTTAGACATGATATGAAATTCACATATTTACTTATGAACCTGATTTAGAGATAGAAACATGATTGGTTTTCAGACTTATCAGCTCATACGCTTACTTAATGGTGAATTTCATATATTATGAGAACTAATATGTTTTTGGAGTAGTATTTAGCACTGAGAGAATGTGGGTTCAGTGCACCCGAATTTTGAAAAACTATGTGCCACCAAAGCTTAAAGGGCTCCTCACCAGAGAGTTCCCCCTTGCCCAAATAGGTTCAATTTCTTGATCACTCCAGTTAAGGTTTTATACTAATGTCAAGGTATGGATCCACCCTCCTCAATGTTGGTCAGATGTTAGAATCTAAGTTTCTCACATGGTTTATGTCGGTTATAAGAATCTCCTGCAGAAAATATGATTTAAGAAACTAAGTGTAACAACTGACCGATTTTACTAGATTTATGTTTTACTATTTATTACAGTATAGTATCTCTATTTATTCATGACTATTGAGAGTGTGTACTTCTAGAATGCATATGTTAAGATTATGTCTTATATCATTTGTTACTTATTACTTTCACCCTCATATACTCAGTGTATTCCAGAAGTATTGACCACATATATGTTGGTGTGGATACATTTTTCATAATATAGGTTCTGTTGTTCGTCCTCAACAACATAATTAGCCACGATCGCCACTTCCTACCTTATGTTAATTCTTGATTCCTAATGTTTCGAGGACCTATATTATGTTTTATTCCAGTTGTTTATTGATTTTATTTTCAGACTTTATCTTTTCAATTTGGGTAAAAAATCCTAGTGGCACTTCTTGAGTTATCAGTTGTTTGCAATGTTTTTTTGTCCCAATGGCTCTTCATAAAAGACTTGTAAGTTGTTTTTTTTACTTTTAGGAGTTTTAGTTGATGTTTAGTTTACAATGGTTTGTTGAAATTATTTACCCACTTGAATTTGGATCATTAAATCAAAGTTTCCACTCATGTTTTAAGTGTATTTATCATGGTTTAGTGCAAGTCGATATTATGGGTTAGTTTTGGAGATATTTATAATCCTAAGCACTTGTGACGTACAGGGGTAGTCATAGGGAATTAAAAACCATCAACTACATTGATTTATCTAGAAGACTACACACAATTCAATTATCTGACTCTACTTTGTCATTCCAAAATAACATACCGTCGTTAGGACATGTATGTATTTTATCATAATCGAGACCTAGATCTGTAAGTATCTTTCTAGAACTACTTAAATACTCGAGCATTTGAGAAAATGGAAAGGCTTTTTTAGAAATTCTAACATATTTAAAAATGGAACATTACTCAACTCATGCAAGCTTAAGCAAGTATAACCAAATGATGAAGCTCGGCTTGTTGAACTTCTCACACACTGGATATAACTCTTTTTTCCCTTTTTTGACTATTCTAAAAACCTTCTTTGCATCTTTAGATGGTCGTTCTCTCACTCCTTCTTCATGCCCTGCATCATCCTCCATATTTCTAAATGTATCATGAAATAATCCATCAATATCATCATGACTATTACAATCCTCATCATTATTACTTGGGTGTTGTGTACTGGAGGATACTCTTTTATTGTGAGAGATCCACCTATTGTATCCATCAAAAAATCCTTTTTTAAACAACTGGTCCTCCACCATATTTCTATAACTCGAATAACAGTTCTTGTAATCATGATAAGGGCACAATGTTTCACTTCCCTTAGCGGCTTGTTCAAAAGTCTTTCCAAGGAACTCTTTTAATTCATTTATTTACTCAGAGAAGCCTCTTCTTAAACCTATCAATCTTCTATCTAATTTATTCATCATAATCTATGTGACACAAAAAAATCAAAATATTTAAGATTATGATAAACTATGAAACACAGAACGCAAAAATCTTCAACAAGCACAATATCATTTTCAGCAACCACTTCACATGTTACACATTCTTAACTCAAAGAGAAGACATATTAACAACTAGGAAATAAGTAACTTAAATTTTCTAGAATGACACACTAGTAAACCAATAGTTTAGCAAATGTTTGGCACTTATAGAAAAGAGATTTTCAAACTTATATTTTTGAACAAACAATGGTCGACTGAGCAAAGTAGAAAATAAAGTATATAAAATACACACTATGGGCATGTCACCTGCAGTCTAAAAATGTTCCAAATGGTAGCCCACACCATCTCCACTAATAGTTCAACGATATACACACATACCATACACAAATATAGAGAAAGAAACACAAATATACATTTATACCAAATACAAGTATAAGAAAAAAGTACAAATAGATTGATATCACATTGAGGACAGTAACATAACACAAAATGGGAACAATATGTATGAATTGAAATAAAGATTATGATGATGATGGTGTGATAATAATGTGATGCACGAGATTGCTGCTTAACCTCCATGTACGCATACTAAGTATGCTTCCAGGTACTGTAACGCCCCGAGATCTCATCCCAAGATGTCACACAGTGCTTATGACCCTGAAGGACCACAAGCTAACCCTTTACTGATATCTGTGCTTGTACACTGCACAATGTCTAAAATAAATGCAGAAACTAGCCATAAGGTTCAACACATACATGAATATTCATAATACAGAAAACTAAATACTAATACATCCGTCTGAAAAGTCTCTAAACTATCTGAACTGAATCTAACACTGATCATATTACTCAAAAGGTCTAACTGAGTTATGCTGAGATCACTTGTTTCCATATCTAACGGAAAAGATATCGAATCATGGTATCTGACTGACGATACAGAGCTTGAATAGATTACTCGAATCACTTCTAAGATTAGGATTGAATCACTTGAATACTATTAGAACTGAGATGATTATAGGTCTGAGGCTAGGTTACAAGTGATACAAAGATTACAAAGATGACTGAGATTACCGAGCTTTATTAGGCTTCGCACTTGTCTGAGAAAATAGAGTTCTATAGTTCACTGAGTTCAAAGAATCATGGCTCTATTGGAATTATCGAGAAATTGACACAGGCTCTAGACAAAAGCTCTATTTTTAGGTATAAATACCCCAGAACTCGATAACATAAAAGTAAGACATAATCATTCTTTATCATAAATCATTCATGCATCATCATGGTCATCTATTCATCACTACCATCATTCATTCATCATTACAAGAATTTATTCATCATTACAATCATTCATGTATTATCACAATCATTAAAGAATCACTTTAAGTAGTTGGGCATCATAACATACTTTCCCTCTCAAGATCCTTAAGACATCGCATTAAGCATTTAGGAAACATAGATCTTTAAGTACGAGTGGCTCACTATAAGCCGGGAAGATATGTTACTAGTCGTAGGTTCAAATCGTAGGATGTCCAGTGTTCAATTCTTTTGGTTTCTATGCTGCTCACCACTATACCTTATGATTCATGAAATCTCCTTATGAATGGGTTGGTGGAGTTGTAAGGTGGGCATTGTATAGAGTTCCAAGTCACTATCTTGGTTACGACTCGTGGTCACGAGTCATAAGGTATGGATACGAGTCAAGGGGTTGACTCGTATCCAAAGGTAGTTTTTTTCTAGCTTTTAAGTCGAGGGAATTCTGGAAATTTCCCTTCTTGTCCAACTTAAAATGCACGTCTTATAACTTTCTGAGGGCATTATTAAATATCAAAAACATATCAATTAACCTCTCAGAACACTCCTAATTCCCAAGGACAAGAACACTTAGGGTTTTCATCAAGCTAATCAATTGGGGATTCAAGGGTGATTTCTCTCCGTACTTCTTGGTAATTAAGGCATGTTACTCTTCCCTCATTATTAATTTTGCAAAAGCATGTGATTTAATGTCTGGTTCATAAGATTATTATTTTGGTTTTGAAATAAAGGTTGGGATTTTAAATGTTATGAATTGAACAATGTTTCTCATGGTTTTTATATATGAATTTCATGCTTTAAATATGGTTTTGAAATTATGGGTGCATGGGTATGGTGAATGAACTAGGGAATTGTCATTTTCCCAAACTTGTCTCTTTGAAGTGGTCATAATACCAACTCCATAATGTGAAATTTGTTTTAGTTATGAAAATTGTGGAAATTTGTAAAATTGAACTAGTTTTGGACAATTGCATGATATAAAGAAGTATATGAAATACAATGGTATGATTTAATGAACAATAAAAGTCGGTGTTCCCCAATGTGTATTAATGAACAAAGGGAGTTATTCTCCCTAAGTTAATGGAAATTGTTTTGGCATGATGTGTTACCTTGCAAGTGTAGTTGGTATGACGATACAAACAATGTTTGCCTAAAAGTGTATTGTGGTTCATTGAATGGGAATGTGTGACAATTGTTTTAATTGGGCTCTAATAAGGGTTATGTAGTTGAGTCGTAAAAGTAGAGGTCCGAGTGACCAATACTGGAAATTATGTTTGTCGACGCGGGGGTCAACATTACCAGGGAGGTTCGATTCCACATCATTAATATTTCATGATTAAGGAGGTTTGAGTCCTCCATAAATCATTATATGATCGGGGTGTTTAAGTCACCTTGGTATATGTTGGAAGGTTCGAGTCCTCCATGTGCATATATATGAGATTATTCTCCTGTTCATGCGGCTACATGCACTGGGTCCCGACTAGGGGGTGATAGCTGGGGCCCATATTGCCTACGGGTACTATTCTATGATGGTTTACCTATACGATCTAGGTTAAGATTTTCAAAAGGATGTTAAGCGTTGTTTCCTATCCTGTTTGTGATATGTATACTTATGTATTTTAATTTGATTATGTGCGTTGGATTTTGAATGATTTTTAACTATTGATTACATCATTATGCTATCCTTATTCTCGAGTCACATTCGAGCGTTCACCCCGCTAGCCGTCTTCGGACACTGTATCCCCACGTGATACAGGAATTGGTCATACTTCCACTCTTCATACTCAATGATTAGGTGATTCGGGGACAACTTTGAGTCAAACTAAAGTAGTGAGCTTCCATACTTCAGAGGACTCCATTTATGCTATGGATTTCTTTATGAATTTACTCTTCCTTTGGTCTTGGTTTTGGCTATGGTTGGTGGCATGTCCAGACTAGATATACTTTGGTTTTTATTAGAGACCTTGTCATTTTACTGTGGGAATGGACGGCATTGGTATTGGCACTGGTATTGGTATTGATATTGGCATTGATACTAGTATCGGTTGGTTTTGGTTTTAGACTTACTATAATGTCTTTAAATTGATATTCTCTTATCCTGTTATATGTTTGGAATTTAGCCGACCTTGGGTGTGGTGTTTTGTTTTGTTACGTGAATGGGGTGATCTCCAGTCCATATAGTACATGAGATACCCATCACAGCCAGGCCCTGGTTCAAGTCGTGACAGCAAGCCTAGTGTCACTTAGGCGACACTTTGGCAGTTAAGCCAAGTCACTTAAGCAACCAAAGTGTTACTTAAGAGTTGCACCTGTGAGTGGCGCGCTAGATGGAGACTTGAAGAATTCCAAGTCTCTGCGAACCCCTTGAGATTCATTTGGAATCCTGAGAATGCAAACGAATTATTCTACTACACTAAATTTGATGCTTCATATTTAATGGTGATATTAGATTTTCTAAAAAAATATTGTTTTATCAAAGTTGACCCTCAAAATTTAATTTCACAACTTTCTAGATCGAGGATTGAAATGAGATATAAGAGTCGTAAACCACACCAACCTGTTAACAACCACAAATCGACGTCCAAATTGGATGGCACAGTCTGTGTTGCCATCCAATGTACATATTAATAAATATTGACCGAAGTTTACTATAAAGCCTTTATAACTACCAAAAATCATAATCTCACACAAATCACATAGAAATATATTCGAAACCATACTAATCATAACCACACTCCAGAAATACCATAAAGCAACCACAGGGAGGGGTAAAATGGTCAAATTATACAGAAATAAATAATTTGCATAAAACACCAAAAATTAGGTCATTACAGAGAAACCATTAGATTTTTCTCTTATTTTTGTCCTCTATTCCAGACCATGATGTTTCTCATTTTGATATTAGTTTGATATTATGATTCATGACTTTGTTTTTTATTAGTTGTTCTAGTACGGTGTCACGACTGAAGCCAGAGCCCTAGCGTGACGGGCATCCCAAACCATCAAGGCCCAAGAGACCCCTGTAATGGCCCAACCCACTTGTGATATTATCCACTCCGGGTCTAGACCCGCATGACTTTAAAAGACGTCACTAGGGAGTAAGTCTTGCTCACATATATACCCCGCATCCCTCCTGTGTTTCGCTGATGTGGGACTCCTTATCCTAAGTTGGGGTGTTACATACGGTGACTTTTAGGTCCTAAGTATATATAGTAGTTTAGAGATCTTTTTGCACTTTGGTTATTTTATTGGGTTATTTGATCTATTATACTGATGTTATGATTTTTATATTTTAAGTTAATCAATGGTAATTTTTCAAAAGGAATTGGTAAATGTTAAGATTTATTGTTTAATTGTCCGGCTAAGGATTGAATTGATTGTATCTCTTACTGTAGAGTTAGGGTGAGTGTCACGACCATTTAGGTTATGAAAAAAGTAGTATTAGAGAACTGGGTTAGTCAATCTTTTCCTGTAAGAATAGGTCCATTATAGTCTTGTAAAACTATACAGAGATGTTTGTACTTTTCTTTAAAATGTTATAGGACTTTGAGAAAAAACTTTCACTTCATTCTTTCCTTCATTCTAGTACATGATTTTAATTGGTGTATGGTGATTCAAATTGGTATCTAATTTCCTTCATTCATAGTTTGCAAATGGTGAATACATGCTAATTTAGAGCAGCAATTGAAAAAGTGCCTGTGTTGGCTATTGGGGTAGTGGCTTGGGATAGAGTTCAGGTAAGGGGAAGCAACAAACAAAGAGGGAAAAGTCCAGCACCCATCATGGTGGAGCCCATGAAGTTGTAATTGAAGAGAAGAAAGTCCTAGTTATGGAAAATGCTGTGCCCATGTAGGATAGTGAAGCTCAAGTGACAATGTCCTTAGAGTTGATGAACAAAATATTGGGCTTTTGGAGTAGTTATGCTAGAACTGGTTATCCTTAGACATTTTTATCCTTCTAGCCTCAAGTTTTGTAGTATATAACTATTGTAGACCCTCATATAGTTGAAGGTTCTAAGATGAGAGTCTTTCCTAGATAGGTATTGGGTCTGGTTATAACCAGCTATGGTATAATTTGTTTTATAAATCTCTATAAATAAAACCTCTAGTGCTCTAAGGTTCTGAGTATTAGAATTCTTATGAGTTTTTTATTGATTATTATTAGCATTTGCATATGATGGGGATATTAGAGAGATGTAGAGTTGTATTTATGAGTTTTATTATTTAGGAAGAGGCTAAGAAATATGTAGATCCTTTGTTTAGTGTAAGAGTGCTTTACCTCCACTAATCTGGTCTCAGTTTCAAGGTGTTTTCTTGAGAAGTATGTTCCCCATACTTTATGGAATAAGAAGAAATATAAGTTTGTGAGGATTGAGCAAGGTGGTATGTTAGTGGCGACCTATAATTCCAAATTTCATGCTCTGTCTTCATATTCTTTGTAGTTGATACCTACTAAAGAGGAGAGAATCAAATTTTTTGTGAAGGATTTGAACACATGTCTTCAATTACTTACATTTCTAATAAACTTGTTTAGGAAACTTTTTAGGAGATGGTAGAATTTTAAAGAAAGTGCAAGGGGTAAAGCAATAATGTGGTATTATAAAAGAAGAGAATAGAGCTTAAAATTTAGGTAATTTTAGTTGTTCATATTCATGGGCTATGGTTTGTAGATCTGCTCTATGCAGTCGATTTATTTTGTGATTTATGTGTCTGATGGAGGCCTACTAGAGGCCAATCATCCACCCGCAAGGTCAGACAGTTATACACCTTCAACTTTTCCAGACCAATAGTCTACTTTAGGCTATAGATGTTTTAAGTGCAGAGGATAAGGTCATATGCGAAGGTATTATCTTAATTATATACCCTTAATTTAATTAATTCAGTAGATAGCTTCCAGATTTAGTTCCAACAAGTCGCAATATGGGAGAAAATGGTAGAGGTCATACACAGAATGGGCGTGATAGTAACACTATTGGTAAAGGTGGATACCAAGAAAACCACAGTAGAGGATAGGTTGGTCAACGCACAGGCTGGTAGAGGTAGTCGTTAGATTGGTGTTAAGTCTTATCTGTATGCAATTCTAGGCCGCACTAAAGTTGAAGCTTCAAATGCAGTAATCTCTAGTACCATTCTTTTTTGTAACTATATGTCTTTTAAAATAGGAAACAACTTCTATATTATTTGATTGGAGGTCCACTTTTTATTTTGTTCATGTGAATTTTTCTTTGGGTTGGGATTTAGTTTGTGAAATTATTGATACACCTGTGTGTGTATATATTTACTAGTTCGGGTTTCTATCTGGGTGATCAAGTTTATTAATCTTTCCTTGTATTGTTTATGGGCTACACAACTTTGACAAACTTAGTTATTTTAGTCATGAATGATTTTAATGTTATTTTGGGATGAGTTGGTTATTTCCTAACCATGTTTTCCTTGACTATTATGCTAAGACTGCCACTATAGCTATGCTCAGAATAGAGAGTTTAGAGTGGGGGAGTGTTTATAAGCCTATTTCATTAAGAATTGCTAATGCTATTCGTTCCCAAAATCTAGCTAAGATAGGGTACAAATATTTCTATCCTATCTATGATATGGAATTATGTCAATTTCTCTTATTTCTTTAGTTTTGGTAGGGTCTGAATTTCTTAAAGTGGTCCCCCTTGATATTCTTGGGATACCATCTTTGTATGACATTAAGTTTTAATCGACTTATACTTGGGCACTCTTCTTATTTCCATTCCTCCGAATAGGATAGAACTGAGAGTGTTAAGGAAACTAAAATCTGTGTTAGAAGAGATGTTAGGGAATTATTTTATCTTTCTTAGTACTTTTTAAGGGTTGCTTTTATCCTTTTTGTTAAGAAGAAAGATAATTGTATGTCGATATGCATAGACTATCGGTCGTTGAAAAAGGTGACATTTCATAATAAATATCCTTTGCCTAGGATAAATCACTTGTTTGACAACTTTTAGGGTGCCATAGTGTTTTCTAAAATTAATTTACGATATGGTTAACATCAACTTAAGATTAAATAAAGGGCATATCAAAGACTGTCTTTTAGACTTGCTATGGTAATTACGAGTTCTTAGTAATGACTTTTGTCTTGACCAATGACCCAACACTTTTATGGATTTTATAAATTAGGTTTTCAAACCTTATTTGGATTCATTTGCAATTGTTCACATTGATGACATCTTAGTCCACTCAATGAGTAATGAGAAGCATGAAGCTCAATTATATACCGTGGTTCGGATGCTTAAGGAGAAGCAAATTTATGCTAAGCAGTCTAAGTGTGAATTTTGATTATCTTTGTTTTTTTCTTGGGGAACGTGGTATCTAAATATGGGGTTGTGGTAGGCCCACAGAAGATTGAAGCTGTTAGGAATTGGGCTAGACTAACCAATGTGATAGAGATTGCAAGTTTTATGGGGTTGTCTAGCTATTATCGTTAGTTTGTGAAAGGGTTCACATCTATTGCTTTGAATATGACATGTTTGTCTTAAAAAAAGGTACCTTTTATATGGACTGATGAGCATGAGGAGATCTTTCAAAAGCTTTAGACTTTGCTAACCTCAGGTCTCATTCATACATTGCCAGTTGAAGGTAATGATTTGACTGTGTATTGTGATGTTTCATATTTCGATTTGGATGTTGTTAACATGAGTATAATAATATGATTGCCTATACTTTGAGATAGCTATAAGTGCATAAAAACTACTCCACCTACTATTTAGAGATAGTAGTAGTGGTGTTCACTATTAAAATTTGGAGGCATTATCTTTATACGGTTAAGTTTGAGGTATTCATAGTCTACCGCAACTTGCAGTATGTATTTGATAAGAGAGATTTGAACTTGAGGTAGAAAATATTGATGTAGTTACTCAAGAACTATGTATTCCAATTCTTTATCATACGACAAGGTGCCAATGTAATAGCAAATTCTTTGAGTCCAAAGCCTATGAGTATGGGATATTTGTTGCATTTTAATATGTTAAGAAATCTATTAGCTAGGAAGGTTCAAACCTTAACTAAGATTTTAATAAGACTGCATGTGACTAATAGGGGAGGATTTTCAGCCAATGTTGAATCTAGATACACATTCCTTTTCATATTAAAAAAGGCAATTCAAGAATAAGATGTCAAATAAAATTTGGGTTAAAGTATTACAAGGTGAGGCCAAGGAGGCCATTCTTAATGAAGATGGTGTGTTGAGAATGAAGGGGTGTATATGTCTACCTTATATGGGCAACTTGATTTCTACTATGCTTGTAGTGGCTCATAGTCTTAAGTACTCCATATATCTGGGTGAAACCAAGATGTATAAAGACTTAAGGCAATATTATTAGTAGAGTCGGACGAAGCGAGATATTATTAATTTTGTGACTAAGTATCGAAACTGTAAATATGTTAAGTACGAGTATCAGAAACCTGGTGGCACATTTTAGTGGACGCCTACTAAACAGTAGTGGGAAATAATAACTATGGATTTTATTGGCCTTGTATCTAAGAAGTTAAGGAAATGTGATTCCATTTGGATAATAATTTAACAGTTGACTATGTCATCATATTCTATTTCAATGCAAGTGGATTATTAAGCGGCCAAGTTGACTAAGATTTATGTGAAGGAAATTGCTAGACTAAATAGGGTGTCTGTCCATGTTATGTCAGATAGGGTACATAGTTTACCTCTTGTTTTTGGGATTAGTTTCAAGAAGATTTAGGTTCTAGGTGTGACCTAAGTACAGGCTTCCATCAGCATGTTGGTGGGCATTTAGAGTAGATTATTCAGTAAATGCAGGACATGTTTTAGACATGTGTAATGGTTTTTTGTGGTCATTGTGACCAATTCTTGCCTTTATGTGAATTTTCATACAATAATACCTCTCACTCAAGTGTTGACATGACACTTTTTGAAGCCTTATATGGGAGGAAATATAGATCTTTAATTGGATGGTTAGATTCCTTTAAGGTGAGACCTTGGAGCACTAATGTGTTATGAAAAGTTGGTAGAAGCTTAGAGTAAGCAGAATGTGTATGCAAACAACAATATGGGAGATGTTTATTTTGAGAGACATGAGAAGGTACTGCTTAAAGTATCACCCATGAAGGGTGTAATGCATTTTGGGAAGATGGGTAACTTGAGTCTGAGGTAGATCTAACCATTTAAAATCTTTAAAGAAGTAGTGTCTATGGATTGTAGGTTGGATATACCACCTAGTTTATCAGGAGTTCACCAAATATTATATGTTTCAATTCTTGAAAATTATCATAGAAAAAGAGACTACATCATCTATTAGGATTTAAAGATATCTGTTAAAGAACTCTTATCAAGAAGAACTTGTTGCTATACTAGATAAAGATGTATGGAAGTTGAGAACCAATGTAATTCTATTTGTGAAGGTTCATTGGGGAAACCATATTTTTGAGGAGGCCATTTAGGAGATTAAGGCAGGGATACCTAAGCTCTATCCCAATCTATTCATCAATTTCGAATATACTTATTTATTTTTTAATTCTTGTAAGTAGTTGTCATTTGAGGATGAACGAGCATTTTATTATTATCTAATAAAATTACTCAAAGTATATTTACAATGAGTTAATTTTATGTTCGATAATTAGATTAGGTTGTCATAGAGACTTCTAATGAAAAACAAGGTTAGTTAAACTTTGTTATAGCAAAAGTTTTGAAAGAGTTGGTATGTGATGCCGATATTTAATAAATGTGTTGGGAAATAGGCATAGATGATAACGAAGCACAAGTTACTATTTATGAACCACTGTAGCAGTAGAAGTTTTCATTGCAGTGGCATCATTGTTGTGAGGAATAGGGTTTCCTTAATAGAAGATTAACTGGCCTAAGTCTTGATACAGCAGCATCACTACAATGACAAATCCATCACTATAGTGATGATTAGGAAATTTTATACACAAATTTGAGACAATTTTTTCATTTTAAAATATTTAGTTTTTGACCTAAGGATAAGTAAGGCTGATTTTATTTATTCCTAGGCATATTCCACATTGAGACCAGGAACGAGCAGAACTAGTGAGAAAGGGCAAAGCATTGACTAAATAATGTATTTGGGAAAGGATACGAGATTTTATAATTTGAAAGTAGTTGTAGACTTAATTTAACTCTATTCTTATATTTGACTTAAATGGTTATGATTATCCTTCGGGAATGCTTGTGATTGTTTGTGAAGTTGATGTTAAAGTTAAGCTGGAATAATTTACGTGAAGGTTTAGGTGCTAATGAATGAAATATGAACTATATAATTGATATTATTGTTGTTTGAGAATTATTGTTGAGGTATTTACATATTTTGATGACGTTGGCATCAGGTGTTATGCTAGCATAAATATACAACCTTGTTATTAGGATAAGGTACCATGCCATTACCGTGCATGAACTAACCTTATCTCTTCCAAGTCCTGACTAAGTGTCTCCATTAACCCTAGTTTGTATGTACACTATCTTATGCATACATTAATTGGTTGCATTGCATATATTGTTGTCGACTTGATTGTTATTGACTGGATTACTTGAGTTAATTGAAATTACTATGAATAACTTGGGAAGAATTGATATGAAAAGGATAGTTATTTGTTTCATGAGTTGATTCAATTATGAATCAGTATTGATATATTGGCTTTGTATGAGTGATGTCTTGGTCACTTTTTTCCTTTATATGACATTAAGTTATGTCAGCCAATGATGCCTATTAGTATATGTGGTTGTACAGATACCAGGTGTTCTTTGTTTTGTTGAGTGCAAACCATGTTCTAACATTTGAGATGAGACCTCAACTTTATCTTGCAATCAACAACTTTGATTCAATGGTGAGCACCATATTCAAGTAACCATTGGATCTTCTTCTTGTTTGTGTCCGACATTCCTAACCATGACTTTTCTTATTTTTATATTTGTTTTGGATTATAATTCAATACCTTTTTTATAACTAGTAGTTCTTGCATATTTACTTTTGGGTCTCAAGGAGATGTAAGAGCTAAGAGATATTTTTGAACTATGGTTATTTTATTAGGTCATGGGAGATTTTTGATTAATCTTTTGTTTGGCATGTTTTATGTTAATAGAAGGTGGTTTTCTAAAAAGACTTAGAAATGTTGTGTTTTGGTGTTTAATTATTCGATGAAGGTTCGGGTTGATTTGGTCGTGACATCTTATTTCTAATGCCATCAGTCTTTTTCTAATCTACTTCTAGATTAAAAAGCTATCACCATTTTACTGAACATTGTCCATGTTAAAAAGTTAAGGCCACTTATCCCGAGACTAATTATTAGTCCCGGGAAAAATTATCTCAATTAACAACAAAACATGTGATAAAAAGTTTTATTCCAGAATTATTATTTTAAACCGGAATTATTGACTTTAATACCTGTAGACAGGTGATTTTTGATCTTCCCTCAATTTTAAATATTTATATATTATTTTGATTATTATTTTTATTTTTAATAAATTTTTAATAAAAATAAATAATTAAATAGTGGAACAACTATAGTGTAATTTAGGATGCTATAGTAGGGTTGCTATAGTGGGAGTCAGGTGGCTATAGTAGTGTTCAGACAATGTACAAGCCTATTTTTGTGGAATTTCAAGTCAAGAACTAAAAAATGTCATTATAAATCTCTAGGGGGAGATTTTCAAAGGTTTATGGTGAAAATTCTTTGTTAAGGAAATTTCTTCCATCATTTTCTTCATCTTTTGATCCAATAACATCTTAGATCTTTAACTATAGAATTATAGCTTATAACCCTAGGTTCATGAGATTTTAAGGAAAACCTATGGGTTTGTAATGACCCTTCAAGTCATTTTCCATATTCTTGCTTGGTTCCTCAAATAGAGCTTCTCCATATTTTTCCAAGTCATTGATGACTTGCGGAGACCGATAGTTTGATTACCTGATGGTTCATTTACATTTTAGAACCACCTTCCTCAATTTGAAGTCCTCATTGGTCCTAATTGACCACAAAGTAAAAATTTTAGTAAACAACCTCGTATGCAAAATCCAACTTCGCCAACCCATCCATAATGTCAAAAACTATGGGGTTTCAAATCTTATTTGTTCAAAATGACAAATCCCGAATGTATCTCGAGGCATTGGATGAAGCTCGAAGCTAAGTTCAGAGCTCCAACCATGCATAGTATGCACTAGGTGTCGCGACTATGGCTAAGGAGATGCGAACGCAAGGCCACGACTGCGGTGACATGGGGGCCACAAATGCGCCATCATAGGGTTGAGTGGTCCATATTTAAATGTTATCTTGTGTAAATTTTTGCCATTTTGAGCCTCCCTCTAAACCTAGAAACCCCAATGGAGTGTAAAACCTTTTAAGTGTATGTTGTGGGTTGAATTGGAGCTTAAACAACTTGTATGATTGATTCTTTCTATAATCTAATGTAAGAATTCCGCTAATTTAGTATAGATTTTATGGTTTCTTGACTCAAAACCCCTAAATCATTGTGGGTCAATTGTATCCCAAAAATTGAGTGGTTGACTCAAATTAATTGAGGGTTTTAACTCTCTAAAGATAGTTAGGTTTATGGGTTGGTCTTAGAAACTTCTTTCCAAGGGTGAAACCCAATTGGGGTTTTAGTGTCCATTTGAAACCTATGCAACAATGGTGCTATAATGGGTATTATTATTCTTGTTGTAATGCTTAGATTGTATTGTTGATAGCATTGCTGGTGGAAGAGGAAACTTCATGGAAAGAAAAGGAAAAGCTCGTTTATTCGTAAGTTTCTTGGATTCAAGGTAGGTTAGGCTTACCCGTAGACTATATTGAGCTTTTTTGTAATATAATTATTGATATCTTTTAAGATTGGGTAGGGAATTTAGATTATGGTTGATTAAATAGTGAATTCGGGATTTATTAATTATTATACACTATAAATTTGTAAGGTATGATATTTGACCCTTAGTCTAGGACCTCAGTTAGCTTATTTGTGGTCTCATGGCTAGTGTGAGAACACTATAGTTCTTATAAGTAGATATGAATGGCATGCTTCTCTATCCGTAGAAGTGTATTGACCTATAGAATGCCTAGATAGGAGATGACCTTAGTGTTGGATTGACTTAGAAAGAATTCTTGAGGAGACTTTCCCTATAGACCTAGAAAGGATTGGTAAGCCCTTATGGTGAGGTATAGATGACCTAGATTAACTCTCGGTAGAAGGTAGACTTGTGTTATAAATCTTGGCATACTCGGGAATTAGAAGTAGGACTTGACCAATCTTAAGCTTGAACTAGGTAAATGCTTAATGACCTCAATATGTGGAGATTGTCTAAATTATTTGTAAATAGGAGTTGTTATTTTTGAACTAGATTATCGATTCATTTTGTTATTATGATGTTAACAATCTTGTTATGTGATTATTGTTCTTGTCTTGTAAATAATCATGGTCTTGTTTATGCTCATATTACATGTGAAGATTATTAGCTAGGTAAAATGGCAAGTGTATCCTACATCCCTACTTCCTTATATTGTAAAATTTTATGTTTGTTTATTAGTTTGGCTATGCATGTGGATGTATATTGTTGTATATGGAGGAATATGTGATATTATGATGATGTCCGGTTTGAGTCCAGAGGAAAATGTGATATTATGATAATGCTCGGTTCGAGTCTAGAGGAAAATGTGATAATATGATATGCCCGGTTTGAGTCTGGAGAAAAATGTGATATTATGAAGATGGCCGGTAAATCTAGAGGAATATGTTGATCTTGTGATGATGCCCGATAAATCTAGAAGAGGTAAGAGCATTACCATGCCGTATGGGGAAAATTTACTTCTATGCATTGATATTTGTAAGGTTAGGCTGTGTGGGGCCAACTGCCTATGAGCTTGAGATATGAGGTCTCTCTTGGTATATTGCTATCCATTTCTTGTTCCAAGTGACTAAATGAGAGGAGTGACCCTTTTTGATGCTAAATTAGTAACTAGAGGAAACCTATGCCTACTATTGAGTTAAGACTTAGTAGTATGAAGAATCTTGCATAGAATCATGGGCTAACCTAATATATATATCCTTGACTTAAATAATAGGTTGTATTATGAAAACTTACCTAGTAAAGTATCTTATGTGATAACTAGTTACTTCTAAAATATATGATTTCTATTTGGAGATTAGAAACCTAGTAAACTAATTGGTGGACTTTACTTGATTAAACTATGGAAATTAGTCGTTAAGATTGCGACATGCTTAGTGATGATGGCCCTAATATTGCATGATGGTTAGTTAAATTATCTTCCAATATGTGAGGTTGAGATGGCTTAATTGATAACTCTTGTCATAAAGATTCTAGATAAAGAATGGTTTTATGATTGATGAATAACCTATAATATGGGTGGCTTGTAGTTTTCCCCAATTTGATGACTAGTAATTATAAGGCTTGTAATCTATTGACTTTTTGGGAAAATAAGGTGAAATGGTATGGACTTCGCGGTGTTATTAATGAATCATAGAATTCATGACTACATGTCTATGCTATGACAATGTTGCTTTCTTAATAATTAACTTATGGTATGGGTATGTGAAAGTGGATTTTGGTAATGATCTATGAAGGGATTGAGATGATAGAAGTCTTATGCAGATGTTTGTAGAAAGGATCTTGAGTTTGAGATTAGTGACTATTTCTATCTAAAGACCTCTCCCATGAAAGGAGTGAAGAGGTTCGACAAGAAGGGAAAGCTCAGTCCCTGATATGTAGGTCCCTTCAAGATTCTCAGTCGCTTTGGCAAAGTAGCTTATGAGTTAGAGTTGCCTTCAGATATAGACTCAGTTCATCCAGTCTTCCATATCTCCTTTCTCAAGAAGTGCATAGGTGACCCATCAGTGATAGTCCCTATTTAGAGCTTTGATGTTCAGAACAGTCTCTCTTATAAGGAGATTCCAGTCAAAATCCTAGACTATTAGACACGTAGACTGAGGAACAAAGAATTCCCTCTAATCAAAGTTATTTGGTGAAATCAGTCCGTTGATGGAGCTACTTCGGAAGCAGAAGCAGATATGCAAACCAAGTATCCTTACCTTTTCTCCGCTAACTCAAATCAAGCTCAAAGTAAAAGTTCTCCTTAAGTTTTTCAGTTTCATGTTCAGACTTTAGTTACAAGCTTGGTATATAGTTTATGTTCAGAATTTTATCACAAACTTGGTATTAAATACCATTGCATATTTAGTCATGCATTCATGTATCAGTTCAGTTCTATAATCAGGCATCATACATGCATTCTCATTGTGAGAACCTTGGTTCATCAGAACTCATAGCCATGTATTCATGAATCAGTTACACAAGCATCAGATATGCATGCTCAGTATGATATATTTAGTTATCAGTCATGTCAGTAATGAAATTATTTTTCAATTATTCATTTTCAGTATGTACGTCGGTTTATCTTCTCCTCTCATTCGAGGACGAATGTTCTCAAGGGATAGATAGTGTAATACCCCATACTTTTTCCTAACTTGAAATCATCCCAAAAATGTTAGAAGCTTTCTTTAAAAGATGAATCCACTTTTGTATATGTGGAATTTGTAAGATTTTCACTTTTTTATAACGTGGGAAATTGAATAACCTTTCCAATGATACCAATTTTGTCCAAATCCGGTATCGGAGTAAAAAGTTATAGATATTTTACTCAGAGCTACCAGAATAGCCCAGGTGCGATGGCCAGGTTGACGGACCGTTGACCTAGCGATGGACCATCGCCTTGATCATCGCAGCCAAGGCAGTGAGGAAACCTTCTGTATAAGGTACGACAAACAGGTTGATAGAGCGTCGAACTTGCGATGGACCATTGCCCAAGCCGTCGCTACTTAGCCAGTGAGTCCCTATCTTGGTCCACCTACGATGGTCGAAACAACGGACCATCGATCCAATGATAGACCATTACATGAGCCGTCGCAGGATTCGTTCAGTTATTTTTAAGTCATTTTTAAAGGGGACTTTTGGTCTTTTACCACCCGTTTATATACCTAGTAATATCTGACCAAGGATCCTAAATTCATTATTCATCTATAGCATTAAAATTAGGGTTTTCTCCCTAAGAGAAATACTCAAGAACAAAATCCAAATCTTCTTCAAGATATAAGAGATTCCAATCCTTCAAGTTCAAGAACTTCAAGCATCCCATTACCAGGTTGCATAGTGTTCATTCATGGACTCCTTTCATCCATGAAACCCAAGAATCTCTTTTTCAAAGTTCAAGTAGATGACTCTGTATGAATTCCATGTTGGGTCTGTTTTGTTCATGTTGATAATGACCAATTGAATTCTATTCCATGTTTTAAGAATAAAATCTTAAGGGGAAACTTATTATTATAGGTGTAGCCTCATGTGAATTTATAATTAAACCCTTGAATGGTGAAATTAGATATGAACCATGATTTTTAATTGTTGTATAATGTCATCTACATGTACTATGCCTACCATGTCTTTGATTAAATGCCTATATGAAGGAAAAGTGCCCAACTAGTATGATATTATGAATTCCCCATGTATGTACAAGTTTATGCATATACATGTTTGAAGAAATGCTTCAACAAATAAATTATGAATTATGATGTTAATTATGTGTTAAAGAAAGTCATGCTTTGTCAGTTTCTTTCCAACGAGTCTTAGTGGTACTTGTACTTGAAAAATATAGTCATGTACCTAGAGCAAGTGTCATGTTTTCACGATACTCTCAGTCAAGCCTCATTCAGTAGAATTCAGTCAGTCATGTAACTCAAGAAATCTCAGTACTCTCAGTAAACTCATGAACTCAATCAGTTATTAGATATCAGTAGTATTCTATCATTCACGAAACTCAGTAAACCCAATCAATATATAGTTCAGTTAATCATGTTTAGAGTCTAATCAGATAGGAGTAGGATAAGTATCGAGTGAACATAAGGATGGGGACATGCACTGTCAGATGAGGGTGTGATTCTTAGAAGTCATCCTTGCGTTCCAAAACTATGTAGCCCGTATAGATTGCAACATCAACACTGTCTGATGGGGGTTGATGAGGTGGATAAACACTGTCAGATGAGAATCCCACCGTTCTTTTTTAGGGGACACTATCAGATGAGGGTCACCCACAACTTGTCCTTATTGGTGGCGCAATATTGACACCCTTCCAATTGGGGTTAAAAATTGGACCCCAACTCAGCTATAATGTGTTATTTGGGGCATGTTGGTTAAATAACTACTTCCCACAGTTTCAGCTACAAAATTTAGGACTGTCAGATACAGTCAACTCTAAAAAGTACGGAACTCAGCTAGTTCCATTAGATTCAGGACTGTCAGATATAGTCACTCATTTTATTAGTTATATCAGTCATTAAAACTTAGTATCAGTCATGATAGTTATCAGTAGATTTATGTTATTACGATCTCAGTCATAGTTACTATGTATTCATTAATGTATTCTCACATTCATATTAGTAAGTTACCCAATATTGTTCAGGCATATGAACCTCATGTATTCAGCCTACCTAACATGCATACCAATATATTCTAAGTATTGACGCATTTGCGCTATGGTGTCTTATATCATAGGCTCAAAGACACGAGCTCCAGAGCATCAGTAGATTCCAGATATCAGCAGACAGAGTTAGCGGTGAGTCCTTATTCTTCGAGGGCATGATCATTTCTTAGTCATGGGTTAGCTTGTGGTCCTTCGGAGTCATGAGCACTGTGTAGTATTTAGGGTACTAGATTCGGGGCATTACAAACCTTTGCTGAGGTTGTTGATCATGGTAGGGTGATGGAAGACATGCAGCATGAGGGCCATGATAAGAGGCCTAAGTATTAGGAAAGATTTGGTGGGAGTCGTACTAGTTCCCAGTTTAGAGGTAGTATTTTTTATACTGTCCTTTGTGTCTATCTTTTCAGCATCAGAGTCGACCAGTTTAGGCAGCTCTTCAGATAGCTGATAGGGATCAGTTTATTTTAACTGCGCGCCCTAGTAAGGGTGATGATCAGTCTATGAAAGGTTCATCTATGGGCCATTCTAGGTGTGGAAGTTATGTCAGATCAGTCGATTATCTGAGTTCTATTTCTTCTTGTAAGTCATGTTTTACTTGTGGACTTCCTTGTTATTTCTCTAGAGAGTGACCTAGGGAATTTCACCCTTCAGGTAGGGGTGGTATACGAGGTCGTAGAGGTGGTTACTAGGGCGCTCGAGGTGGTACTCAGGAAAATAAAGAAGGTGGTCATTCAGGTGCCTAGCCAGGTGGCGAGCGTGGTCAGTTGTATGTAGTACCTGGTTGGCCCGAGGTTGAGACTTTGGATGCTGTAGTTACAGGTGCGATTTTAATATGCCGCAAGTCGGATTTTGCTTTATTTAATCCTGGATCCACTTATTCCTATATATCTACTTATTATGCACCACGGTTGGAGTTTACTAGTGATTTATTATCTATGTCATTACATGTATCTGCTCGTGTAGGTGATTCTTTAGTAGTGGATGGCGATTTAGATCATGTGTTGTGACAGTTAGTGATGTTGATACTTATGTTGATTTTATTATTCTGGATATGCTGGATTTTTATATGATCTGAGCATGGAATTTTTATCCCACTATTATGCTGTCATAGATTGTTTTGCCAAGACCGTTACCTTAGCCATGCGCGGTATACCCCTAGTCGTATGGCATAGAGTGATTAGTCGTGAGCCGATGGGGATTATTTCTTATGTTTGTGTTAGATTACTTATGTCGAGAGGCTGTGAGTCTTATCTTGCTTATGATAAGATACCCAAGTAGATAGTCTGACACTTGATTCTATTCCTATTATGTGTGAGTTTCCTGATATATTTCCTGATGATCTGTATGGTATCCTTCCTGATTGTGAGATTGATTTTGCTATTGACCTTGATCCTGGTACTCGACCTATTTCTATGGAACCCTATCATATTTCCCCTGCAGAGCTTAAGGATATGAACTCTCAGCTTCAGGATCTTCTTAGCAAGGGGTTCATTAGACTGAGTGTGTCCCCGTGGGGAACCCCTATTTTCTTTGTAAAGAAGAAAAATGGCTCGATGCGGATGTGTATTAATTATAGGCAGCTGAATAAGGTGATGATGAAGAACTGTTATCCTATGCCCTGCATTGATGATTTGTTTGATCATCTTTAGAGCGCAACAGTATTTTCTAAGATAGATTTAATGTCCAGTTATCATCAGTTGAGGATTCGGGCTGAGGATATCTCGAAGATAGCCTTCAGGACCCGTTATGGTCACTATGAGTTTTTGGTGATGTATTTTGAATTGACTAATGCTCCAGTCATATTTATGGACTTAATGAACTGTGTGTTCAAATCTTATCTAGACTCCTTTGTCATAGTGTTCATTGATGATATCTTTAAGTATTCGAGGAGTAGTAAGGAGTATGCACAGTATTTGAGGGTTGTGCTCCAGATTTTGAGAGAGTATGTGTTTTTCGTCAAGTACTCCAAGTATGAGTCTTGGCTTGAGTAAGTATCTTTTCTCAGACACGTGTCCAAGGAGGGTATTATAGTAGACCCAGCTAAGATTTTAGCAATTCGTTATTGGTCTAGGACTACATCTCCAACTGAGATTCGCAGTTTTATTAGTTTGACTGGTTATTATAGGCATTTTGTTAAGAGCTTTATTACCTTATCAACCCTTATAATTAAATTGACTTCAAAGGAAGTTCCTCTCTGATGGTTTGAAGACTGTGAATTGAGCTTTGGAAAGCTCAAGGATTGTCTCACTTTAGCCCCGATGTTAGCTTTTCCTGTTGAGGAAGAGGGATTCACAGTGTTTTGTGATGCTTCTGGTGTTGGGCTTTGTTGTGTTCTGATGCAGCAGGGTGTGTTATTATTTATGCTTCTAGACAGCTTAAGGTGCATGAGCGTAGCTACCTCACTCATGATTTGGAGTTGGAGGTGGTAGTTGTTATGCTCAAGATTTGGAGGCATTATTTGTATGGCGTGCGTTGTGAGATTTTCATCGATCATAGTAGTTTTCAACATATTATGACTCAGCAAAAGCTTAATGCTAGCCAACGTAGATGAATGGAGTTTCTAAATGACTGATATTTCTATCTTATACTATTTGGGTAAGGCTAATATGGTGGTGGATGCCTTGATTTGCAAGGCAGTGAGTATGGGTAGTTTGATATGTAGTTCAGTTTCTCAGAGGCCATATGCACAGGACATTTAGTCCTTAGCCAATTAATGGTTTGCCTCAACATCTCAAATCTAGTGAGATTTTTGGCTTGTGTAGAGGCAAGGTCCTCCCTATTTGAGCAGATTCGTGATCATTAGTTTGAGGATGATAAGTTGTTCCTTCTCTGTGATTGAGTAGTGAGAGGTGAGTTTGATAGACACACCATAGATTTTGAAGGTATCTTTAGATTTTAGGGTCATATTTATGTTCCCCGACTTGATGATTTGATTCAGTCTATTTTGCATGAGGCTCATAGTTCTAGATACTCTATTTATATCAGTACGGCTAAGATGCATAGAGATTTATGGTAGTTGTATTAGTGGGATAGTATAAAGAGAGATGTTGCAGACTTCATGTCTCGTTGATTGTGTTATCAGTGGGTTAAGGCCGAGCATCAGCATCTTGATGGATTAACTCAGAGATTGCCCATTCTCGAATGGAAATGGGAAAGGATCACCATGGACTTCATTAGTGGGTTGCCTCATACTTGCCGTGGTTATGATATTATCTGGGTTGTTATGGATTGTTTGACCAAGTCAGCATATTTTATTCTTATTTAGACAACCTTCAGTGTCGAGAGATTAGACCAAATTCAAGTTCGGGAAATATTTCATTTGCATGGGGTTCCTGTGTCTATCATATTAGATCGTGGTTCTGTGTTTACTTTGAGGTTTGGGAGAGCATTTCAAGAGGAGCTGGGTACTCGGGTGAATTTGAGTACAACCTTTCATCCGCAGATGGATGGTCAGTCTGAGTAGACTATTCAGGTGCTTGAGGATATGCTCCAATCTTATGTTATGGACTTTGGAGGTCAGTGGGATTAACACATAGCTTTGATAGAGTTCGCCTATAACAACAGTTATTATTCGAGTATTGAGATTGCCCCTTATGAGATGTTGTATGGTAGGAGGTGGCGTTCTCCTATAGGATGGTTTGATACATCTGAGGTTAGACCATGTGGTACAAACTTGCATCAGGACTCGTTGGATAGAGTCAGGGTAATTCAGGATAGGCTGAGAGCAGTCCAGAGTAGCCAGAAGGCCTATGCCTACTGGAGACTCTATGCCTTAAAATTTGGAGTAGGTGATCGTGTGTTCCTTTGAGTTTCACCTATGAGAGGTGTGCTGAGGTTTGGAATGAAGGGTATTCTTAGCCCTTGTTACGTTGGTCTTTTTGAGATTCTTCATGTGGTTGGCAAAGTAGCCTATGAGTTGGCTGTACCTCCAGACTTTGCCGCTGTTTATCAGATTTACTATGTCTCTATGTTGCAAAGTATATTCCATATTCTTCTCATGTGCTTAGATGGGACTCGGTCTAGTTGGACGATCAATTGACCTTTGTTGATGAGCCCGTGCTAGTTTTGGCTAGTGATATAAAGCGACTACGTACTACGGAGATTCTAGTGGTTAAGTTTCAATTCAGGCATCGCCCAAGAGATGAAGTTACTTAGGAGATCGAGAGTGAGATGCGGGCCCAGTATCCTTACTTGTTTGAGAATTCAGGTACTTGCCTGTATTTAAGTTTTGGGGACGAAAGCTCCTTAGTAGTGGATGTGGTAATGACCCTTTAGGTCATTTTCAACATTATTTCTTGCTTCCTCCGATAGAACTTCTCCATAGCCGTCCTAAGTCAATGATGACTTGCGGGAATCGGTCGTTCCATTAACTGATGGTTCATTTGGGTTTTAGAAACCTTTTCCTAAATTTAGAGTCTTCATTGGTCCTAATTGGACACTAAGCAAAAACTTTAGTAAACAACCTTGTATATAAAGTTTGACTTCGCCAACGTGTTCGACACGTCAAACACTATGGGGTTTCAAATCTTATTTGTTCGAAAATGACCCTGAATGCATCCTAAGGCATTGGACAAAGCTTAGAGCCAAGTTCCAAGATTCATCCATACATAGCATGCATTGAGTTACCGCAACTGCGGCTAAGGAGATGCGACTGTAAGGTCACGATTGTGGTGACATGGGGGCCACGACAGCACCATCAGAGGGCTAGGTAGTTCATATTTAAATTTTGTCTTGCACGAATTTTGGCCATTTTGTGCCTCCCTTTAAACCTAGAAATGCTAATGAAGTGTAAAACCTTCTAAGTGTGGGTTATGGGTTGAATTGGAGCTTAAATGTAATTGATTCTTGCTATAATCTAAGGTAAGAATTCCTCTAATTTGGTATTTATTTCATGGTTTCTTGACTCAAAACCCCTAAATCATTTTGGATCAAATGTAGCCCCAAAATTGAGTGATTGGCTATAATTACTTGAGGGTTTTAACTCCCTAAAGATAGTTAGGTTATGGGTTAGTCTTAGAAACTTCTTTCCAAGGGAGAAACCCAATTGGGGTTTTAGTGTCTATTTGAAACCCATGACACAATCGTGTTATAATGGTATTGTCTTTCTTGTTATAATACTTAGATTGTATTACTGATAGCATTACTTGTGGAACAGGAAGCCTCATGGAAAAGAAAGAAAAATCTCGTTTGTTCGTGTGTTGCTTAGATTCAAGGTAGGTTAGGCTTACCTGTAAACTAGATTGAGTTTGTTTGTGATGTAATTATTGATATCTTGCGAGATTAGGTGGTGAATTTAGATGATAGTTGATTAAAGGTGAACTTGGGATTTATTGGTTTCTATAGACTATTAATTTGTAAGGTATGATATTTGACCCTTAGTCTAGGACCTCGGTTAGCTTTTTTGTGGTCTCATGGATAGTGTGAGAACACTATAGTTGTGCTAAGTAGACATAAGTTGTATGCTTCTCTATCCTTAGGAGTGTAGTGACCTATATAATGCCTAGATAGGAGATGACCTTGGTGTTGGGTTGACTTAGGAAGGATTCTTGAGGAGACTTTCCCTATAGACCTGGAAAGGATTGGTAAGACCTTATGGAGAGGTATAGATGACCTAACTTAACTCCGGGTAGAAGCTAGACTTGTGTTAGAAAGCTTGGCATTCTCAGGATTTAGAAGTGGGACTTGGCCCACTTTAAGCTTGAACTAGGTAAATACTTAGTGACCTCGATACGTGGAGATTATCTAAACTATTTGTACATAGGAATTGTGATGGTTGAACTCAATTATTGAATTATCTTGTGATCATGATTTGAACAATCTTGTTAAATAATTATTGTTCATATCTTTTAAATACCAATGCTCTTGTTTATGCTCATATTATGTTTGAAGCTTATTAGCAAGGTAAAATGGCAAATGTATCCTACATCCCTACTTCCTTATATTGTGAACTTTCGTGTATATTTATTAGTTTGGCTATGCATGTGGATGTATGTTGTTGTATTTAGAGAAATATGTGATACTATGATGATGCCCGAATCAATTTCAAAGGAAAATGTGATATTATGATAATGCCCGGCTTGAGTCCAGAGGAAAATGTAATAATATGATGATGGCCGGTTCAAGTTTGGAGGAAAATGTGATATTATGATGATGCTCGGTAAATTAAGATGAATATATCGATCTTGTGATGATGACCGGTGAATCCGAAAGAGGTAAAAACATTACAATGCCGTATGGGGAAAATTTACTTATTTGCATTGATATTTGTAAGGTTAGGTCGTATGGGCCCAACTGCCTATGTACTTGAGATATGAGGTCTCTCTTGGTATATTGCTATTCATTTCTTGTTCCAAGTCACTAAATGAGAGGCGCAACCCTTGTTGATGCTAAATTAGTAACTAGATGAAACCTAGGCCTAATAATGAGTTAAGACTTAGTGGTATGAAGAATCTTACGTAGAATCATGGGCTAACCTAATATATATATTCTTTACTTGAATAAGAGGTTGTATTATGAAATCTTTCCTAGTAAAGTGGCTTACGTGATAACTAGTTACTTCTAAAATATATGATTTCTATTTGGAGGCTAGAAACCTAGTAAACTAGTTGGTGGACTTTACCAGATTAAAATATGAAAATTAGTACTTAAAGTTGCGACATTCTTAGTGATGATTGACCTAATATTGCATGATGGCTTGTTAAATTATCTTCTAATATGTGAGGTTGAGATGGCTTAATTGATAACTCATGTCATGAAGATACTAGCAAAAGAATGGCTTTATGATTGATGAATAACCTATAATATGGGTAGCTTGTAGTTTTCCCCTATTTGATGACTAGTAATTATAAGGCTTGTAATCTATTGAATTTTGGGAAAATAAGGTGAAATAGTATGGAATTCGCGGTGTTATCAATGAATCATAGAATTAATGACTACATGTCTATGCTATGACAATGTTGCTTTCTTTATAATTAACTTACGGTATGGGTATTTGGAAGTGGATTTCGGTAATGAGCTATGACAGGATTGAGCTACCGGCAGTTTTGGTCAAGTGATGGTATAGTAGTGCTTTATTGTATTATTGGTTGTATTCTCTTAGTGTACTCTCCGGTGGTATGGAACGCTAGGATATGTTCTTGTTTGATATTCTTGTGTGTGCTCTCCGGTGGTATGGGACGCCATGACGAGTTCTTTGGTGTGCTCTCTTTTGTGTACTTCCCGACTGTATGGGACGTCATGGTTAGTTCTTGTGCTTATTGTTCTAAAGATGGTTGATGATGATTATGGAAAGTATATGCTTTACTATTGTGTATATGGCTTTACGCTTACGAAATGATATTCGGTTGTTATGGCAATTATGGAGTATATTGAGATAGTATGTCATGTTATTGCCTTAGTACTTTAGATGTTATTACAGTGGTATCAAAGCAGATTCAGGTTTGATACTATCCCTTGACTTTAAGATTATTTTCTTACTTTATATCGTATTTACATTATATTTGAGCTCAGTCGGCCGATGATGCCTACTGAGTACCAATGTTTTGGTACTCACTATACTTCTGTACCTTTTTGGTGCAGACCCAGGTTCTAGTTGCTGCCATTGAGCTAGTTCATGCGAGTTGACTATTCGGAGATAGGGTGATCTCTTGGATATCGAGTGTCCCTCTTTCCCCTCTATCCTTAATTTTCTTTTGCTTTCAAGACAATTGTATGAGATTATTTAAGACATTTTAGATTCTGAGATTGTAAATTCCTCTTGTCAAGTTTAGAAGATCTTGTATTAATACTATCAAGTCGTAGGATCTTTGTTTGAATATCGGTTGTCCTTAGTTGTGAAATGTTGATGTTATATATTGTGTTCACATACGGGGTCCATGTTGGACGTTCTTACCAAGGTAACCCATTGCAATAGCTCTGGGTTACGGTATCGGCTTTCCTACCGGTGGGATGTGGTAGGTGCCATCATGACTCCAAACTGGGTCGTGACAGGGTTGGAGTGATATCACCTTGAATTGATTCTAGATCGAAGAGTAACTCTTCTTAACATGAAATTATGGTCCAAGAATATGAATTATAGGTGTATAAAACCTTAAATTCAATAGATATAGGCTCTTTAGATTTTTCACTTCATTAATGGAGATAATGAAAGTATGATCAAACTAGTTAATGTTTAGTTGATCTTTTGGTAAATGTTATATACCGTGAATAAGGTTAGAATTAGTAAATTGGTTACCAAAGTGTGTATTTAACAATTGATTGATTAATTACTCTTATAATTGCTTCAATATTAGATGATTGAATGTTCTGCAACATGAAGAAAGGGAAAGAGCATCCATGTTGTGACTTGCTTATCCTAAGATCTTCGGTTGAGGTAGGTTTTCATTTGTGAGTAGTACACTATGGTTATAATTGAATTTGAAATATTGATTTGACAGGATAAATCATTCTCATGCCTACGGGAATGGAGATTGGATTTATAAAACATGGAATTAATTTATTAAAGATCTAACTAGATGTTGTTATGTTATAGTATCGATCCTTGATGGGTTTTTTGTGTTGGTATGACTTCACAAGGGATTGTAATTTAAATTGTGTAAATACAAATGATGATAAGCAAATTGGGTGATCCTAAAATTATAATACTCATCTTTATTACCTTAAAAAGGCTGAATTCGCTATTGTACATGTCTTAAATATGCAATATTCTTGCTGAAAGATATCTTGGAAAATTAATGATAATATGAGGATTTGATGTCATAGCTTAAGAACCTAAAGTCAATAATGGATAAGTTCTAAGTATGATGTGTCAAGGTGTGTGATGCAATCTAGATTTGTAAGTTGAATCGATATGAGTGGTTGAATAATCCACTAGTGGAATAGTGTCTTGAACATTGTGATGACTTGAATGTAGGAATACTAGTTAGTAGTTGAATTTTTGGGTCTAAGAGAAATAAAAGAGGGTTAGATTAGTGATACCAAACGGTCCAAAGATGGCTCAAAACAGTCCACTAGAACTAGGCACAAAACGACAACAAGAAAGCAAAACTAACTTAAGAGATAATGGATAAATAACTTGACATAAAGAGAACATGTAAGATAGAAACTAAAGAATATATTAAACTCAAAAACCCCTACAAACATGTAAACAAACACCAAGTTCTTATGTTTACACAAGAGGCGCTTTACCTCCTCTAAACACCAATGTATCAAGCCAACAATCCAACACAAGTGATTCCACACTCAAGTTGAAACCTTGTTTCGGTTTTGGTCCTCCACAGGGAGAGGACTTGTGTTTCTTTCTGTCTTATGACTTACAACATCATAAAAAAACTAACTAATGAAACCCTATAAGGTTCTATATATAGTTTATTACAACATAAAGTGTAAAATGACCAAAAGTCCCCTCAAAGAGTAGGGCACCCATCAAGTGTATTGTGTGGACTATTTTGGTGCCCTTTTAAGCCCACCTTTCACACTTCAACAATGTCTTAGCTGGGGTGGACTCTTGACACACTCGTACACCTCAATCATTATGGTCGTGCTTGTATCATCCTCCCTTTCTTGAAAAGGATTTGACCTCAAATCCAAACCTTGCAAAATCAAAGAAGAGACAAACAAGCACACATCCTCATGGCATAAGGGTTAGGGTTATCAAAATAAGTACATCAACATGTCATGCCTAGGTGGGAAAAACTTGAAGTATATACATGGTTCCTTTGTGTTGAAAATGAAAAGCTAGGTCGAGACTACTCCTACCATATTCTAAGATGGCACCGGGATCAAATGGTAGAAGTAACCAAGGACCTAGGTCTCGGCCACTTTCAATTTTCCCTCAGGTGTCGTCCTAAAAATTAAGCACACCCATCACTAGTGGAAATATCATGAGCACAAAGGGGGTAAGAAAGGTGTCACACTAGCCAACTTCAACTATGGTCTCCTTATGCATGTATTCACTAGTTTCAAGCCCATCAACACTAGTATTCTTAACATAGGAAACACAAAAAGAAGAAGTAGATGGAATTTCTAAGCATGCACCACATTCTCTTTCAAGAGAGTAATCCCCATATATATATAAATCACCTTGGGCAGCAAAGGGATCACATATCAAAACATTACCACAAGAACAATCACATTTCGGGTTTCCTAAACATTCAAGCGATTCAACGTCATCTTTACCCGATTAACTATTTTTTTACAAGACTACACATTCCCTACCATTAAGAGTACTCTCGTATTCCAAGAAGAGATTTCCATATTGAGGAGGAATGTTTTCACACCATAGTGGGTTAACATATAGGCTATAGCCTTCAATACAAGCCTTACCATCATTCGTACCACTAGGTTCATTATTGAATGTACTGTATTCTAACAAGGTCTAATGCCTAAAAAAAATAGGATCTACCCTAGGGGAAGATTTAGAATACATAAATTTAATCTCTAAAGGACAACCATCAAGTTCCAAAGAAGTTTCAAACACATGATCATCCCGATGAGCAAGACAAATATTAAATTTCTTACCATAATATAAGCTCTCGGATTTGCTCCCATTATAAATTACATGATTTATATGAGAAAACATGTCAATAAGGTATTCATCATACATCATTCTCAAAGAATCATGTCCTTCTATACTAGGCAAAACCACAACTACATCCATTTGGCTACTACTAGCTAGATCATAACATTTGAAGTTCATAAGAGTGTAGGGATAGCGTTTTTACCTTGTATATCAAATGAGCTACAACCGTCATCTTTAAATGTGTCTGGGAATCCCACGTTCTCCCTTTAGCCTACCATATGATCCAACCCTTCATTTGTAATAGCCAAGTATCGGGAAATAATGTAAAGGTGGGCGAAAATTCACTTGTAACATCATTGCCCAAGGTTGGAGAGGTTGAAGCCGCGGGTTCCATTGAAATTGCACCTACAAACAAAACAAACTCATGAAAGAAAAATAAAAAATTAGTTCACAAAATCCTCACCACACTCTCTTTTAGGTCTTGATCATCTCACACTTGGTTTTACAAATGCAGCAAGTCAGCTTGTAGTTTGGGATGAGTCGAGGGGTGAGTCTACTCCTTGGTCAGAATGGATTCCTTGATTGAAGACTCAAGAAATTAATATCCAAAGTTGAACCAAGAAATACTACGATTCAAAAACAACAAAAGCACAAAAAGTAAGGTTAGCACGAAGAAATGTATCCAAAACTAATTTACAACTTAGTAGGTAGTTACAAGTTTCCAATTAGTATAAGAATCAACAAAACAATAAACTAAGAATAAACAAAAATAAAATAATATTCCAAGATTTTGATCCCTAAGTTTGGATATTATAAGGAAATTGGGGATGTGGCGGTCTAGGACTTGTTGCGGTTTTTGAAAGGTTCAATTTTTTGAACTTTGCAATTTTGGTTCAATTTTGAATTCTTGAAGAAGTGCATTTCGGCCTCAGGGAATAAAACAAAAAGATTGGAGACCTTTTTCACATTCAAAAGGTGTGACTTGTCTTACACCTTTTGGGAAAGACACCTTTTTGAAGGGTTGGTGGCCTGGCCCTTTCATCTTTTGGACACCTAGAAAAGTTTTCTTTTCCTCTTTTGGTACCAAGTCTTTTGTAGATATTTTTTCCCCCTTCCCTTTTGGTAGGTCTTTGGGATTTGTTTTCACGACTAAAAAAGGCTTCACTTCTTTCTACTTGGCTTTTGGATCAAACAACACTATTGAAGAGCCTTTTTGCCACTAGACATGAAGATGGTCTAGAACAACAAGAACTTTCAATTGAAGTTTGAAAACCTTGCCTCACGTTGATCCTACAACAATCAACGACACGTTTTTCAAGCTTAATAAGCCACAAAAAAATAGCAAAAACATGATTTCAAACCATACCTTCAAGTTTCGGTCCACACAACAACACCAACAATGTTCAAATTCTTAAACCTGCCAACAACAATACCACACAAACCTTCAAGCTCACTTGGATCTAGACTCAAGGTGTTAGAAAGTAGAAAAATAACAAAATAAACACAAAAATCAATCAAAAGACACCTAGATTCAGATACACAACATTCTACCAATACAACACAACAACACGGACTCACGTCTCGACCAAAAACACCAACACGTAGAACACATTTTTTTGAATTTTCTATCAAACGATCCCAAGATTGGTCTTGTGGGAAAAAAACCAGCCTTAGATATGATACCAAATGATACCAAACAATATAAATATGACTCAAAATAGCCCACAAAATGTCACAAAATAGTCCATTAGAACTGGGCACAAAACGGCAACAAGAAAGCAAAAATAACTTAAGAGATAATAGATAAATTACTTGACATAAAGAGAACATGTAAGATAGAAACTAAAGATTATATTAAACTCAAAAACCCCTAAGAACATGTAAAAAAACACCAAGCTTTTATGTTGACACAAGAGGGACTTTACCTCCTCTAAACACCAACATACCGAGCCAACAATCCAACACGAGTGATTTCACACTCAAGTTGAAACCTAGTTTTGGTTTTGGGCCTCAAAAGGGAGAGGGATTGTGTTTATTTGTGTATTATGACTCACAACACCATTAAAAATCTAACTAATGAAACCCTACAAGGTTCTCTATATAGTGTATTACAAAATAAAGTATAAAATAATCAAAAGGCCCTTCAAAGAGTGGGGCCCCCATCAAGTGTATGGTGTGGACTATTTTGGTGCCCTTTTAATCCCTACTTTCACACCTCAACAATGTCTTAGCTCGGTTGTACTCTTGACACACTCGTACACCTCCATCATCATGGTCTTGCTTGTATCAGATTAGTGAATGAAGTAGGTATGTTGAATTAGAATGTTGGCATTGATTTTGGTGGAATGTACACTCCTAAAATGGATAGTTGATTGATTAGTCTTCAAACATGTTTGTGATTAATGATTGGGTTTGATAATGATTATTTGAATGAGTTGTATATTGATCTTTGGAAATACAATTGCTGATGAATATGGTTTGATAAGACATGTACTAGAAGTTATGTGAATTGGCCTTCGGGAACACTTATGATTTTGTGTGTTAGTGGATATTTGTTTTTTACCTTGAATGAGTAACTTTATTTTGACTACATGTCTAGAAAAGTGAGTACTTGCATAATATGTTCACTATATTTCATCATTGTTGAGATTTGATTATAGAATTCATACATTTTGATATTTGCAAGGTTGGAACAACGGATGATGACATTCATATATTGCGATAATTGGATCATCGAGAACTACACCGGTGTAAATTGCTTAAATTTATATAATTAGGTACTATAAGACAGTATGGGTTTCTTGTAGATGTGATGTTGAGTATCAGTTACTACAAGCCTAAATAGATTATTTATCAATGAGATTATTAAGGATTGGGTAACATGAGTCGGCATGATACATATATTATTAAGGATTGGGTACCATGAGTTGTTATGGTATATGGACCTTGGTGCATCGCCTATAGTCACGAATATTGGATATATAAAACCCTTAGTATGTGTTTATAAATTGAGGGCAGGTTTTGTGGTTGTGATGCATGGTTGCATATACATAGTCCTTTTGGGTGTTTATTTCTATTTATTAACCCTGTTGTATTATAGTTGTGGTGTCATAGTCTATACGTCTGAAAGGTGTTAGTCATGAAAGGTTTTGGTGATTTTGTACTTCTGGTAAATTAAGGACTCATAGAACTCTCCCTTCTAATTGATTGAACTTACGTGTGTGAAGGTTGATCTTTCTGAGATTATTGGATCGCTAAGTGTTTATCTATGGTTTTTAATTATTGGTTGAGTGTATTTGTTATATGTTGAATACACTCAACCAACAGTTACCAATCATAATTAAACATGTAACTAACCAATAACCTCAACAAGATTAACCTCAACTAACATACACACACACATACACACACACACACACACATATATATATTGATTTGTGAAATGTTCTTATTTGCATTATGCTTAAGTCCAGTTCCATTAATTTATATAGTTAAGTTATTCTATGGTTTTTGTGATCTTGTCTTAAATCTATAGTGGACAAGGTGAATCATGAGGAAACATATGGAGAAAAAGTTGAAACTATTGACTTGTAGTGTTGATTTATGGGGTTGGTAATTGAAGTGTAAGTAGAGTGCAATTATTTAACAATATTTAGGTTAATTGTTGAATTGGAGATACAAGTAGTTGTCTAATTAAATATTTATCACAAATTTTAGTGAGGAGGTAAGTCTATTTTATGGAACTTTAATTTGTTGTTGAATTCTAGTTAAAAGAGTTACTTAAGCAAGGGAAATATAATTGGAAGCTCATAAGGAGGTGATGTATGGAAATATGAATTGTGAATTAGGAATTAAACCATTATATATAAACTGTCATGTTTTTTATACCAACTATGTAAGGCTTACGTAATCTATCTCTGATGAACTGATTATACCTATAGTATGTGTGGTTATACTGACACAACTCTTGTTTATCCTCTTTTTGAAATATAGATGTATTGTAGGAATGGTTAAGTCTTCTTATTTGAAGCGGAAAGTATTCAGCAACAACTTCTACGCATCTTATTCCTACGGTGGGATTTGTATCTTTTATTTTGTTTCTCATTGTATTGAAAGCTCTTGCACATATCAAGACTAGGTTCTAGGGAAGGTATCTTTGGTTTATTTCATTTTTAAAAGAATTGTATTATGTATTGAGTAAATTAATAATGTAAGAATATTATTATTAGATCAAAAATGTGGTAAGGGTTTTCTTATTTAGGTAGATTAGTGTAGGTTTCTGCATTATTTGATAGGTTGGATTGTGACAAAAAGCTTCAGAGAGCCATAGAAAAAAGGGACCCCACTAGGAAGTATTTAGGAGTAGAAACCCAATACTATCTACCGCAGTGCAATAGTAGACACCAATTAAAAACAATATGGTATCAAATGGTTGAATAATGAAGCATTCAAGAATTGAACCTCGATGGAGTTTCTTCCTTGATGGGACTCTAACTTGTTATCTTTTTATAATGGCCTTCATACTATTTTTTGGAAATTTTTATATAATGAAAATTTTGTGATTTTTTTTTAATTTATCTCATTTATGAGTTATGGGGCCAGTTGGAACGATTCTTAATATTTTGGAAATGTTTGAAATGAATTGTCGTTTTAAACACCCTTAAAAGGGGTTAGTTTGAATTCAAGCCTCGGATGATGATTTCGTGTAATACCTTGAGACTCTAACCAATTGTGCAACAATGACTCAAGCTCATGAGAAATAAATTATAGTGATTTGATTTTATTTTTTATCAATGGTTATGTGTATTAAGGCCTCAAATATGTCCTAGCGATTAGGTGAATCAAAACATCCCTTACCGATTGAATTCTTGAGAAGATTTTGGCATAGCCAACTTCAAACGATAATATATCTTTTTACCCTAAGAACTTTTGAGCTAATGAACCACCAACAGATAGATAATTGAATTAGCTTTCCAACGATACCAATTTCACCTAAATCCAGTATTGGAGCGAAGAGTTATGCCCATTTTACTCCAGCATGTCAGGCTGGAAAACTGAGTGATGACATTTTGTGATAAGCTATCACAAGTGTGACGACTTTTCACCAATGTCGTCAGCCTTAAGTAGATTTCCACCCCCAGTGATGAAATTTTGTGATAATTTATCACAAGTGTGACGACTTATCACCAATGTCGTCAACCTTAAGCAAAAAAACATAAAATCCACCTTTTTGTGATGACATTTCATGACGACTTGTTATGAATGTCATCAGCTATTTTTTTCAGCAATTAAAGGATATTTTTGCAAGGGTATTTTGGTCTTTTCACATCTTTTGTAGGCCCTTATATATATGAGAATTCCCATCTAAACCCTAATTTCTTCATTCTATCTTCCTATTCTCTAAAGAAATATATCTAGGGTTTTTATTTAAGGACATTAATCTTTCAAAAATCATTCATAAATCTTCAAGATTTCTTCAAGAATCAAGTTCCTCATAGTGTGGGCTTCAAGAATCATTTATTACAAGTGCGGATAGAGCCTCAAGCACTAAAATTAATTCAATTTCAAAGATTAAGGTATGTGGGGTTTTGAACAAGAGCAATTCTTTCATTCTTGTACCCAAAGCTTCAATTTCTATCATGGATTTATATGATTTTGCCAGTAGGTTTATACCCAAATTACTTCATCACGAGATTATGAGAATATAAATTGTTAAAGCTTTGTTATACATGATTATTTTACTATTCCCAAGTTATGACTTGATATTTAATATTGTGAATTTCATATTTCTACCATGAGTTGATATTTCAAGTGCTTTCAAGAAATGTGTCAAGCTTTAAGATTCCTTATGACAAATTGGATTATTGAGTATATTGATTCATGAGATTGAGTTGTTACAATGAGTCTTGATATTTCCTCAAAGTTATTGATTGTTATCATGATTTAATGAATTGATACATTTTGATGTTGAGAAAGATTTATTTGATTTCAGTCGAGTTAGGAATCCAAAAATTGATTATGATTTGATAAATGAGAAACAGATTTGATTTGGTCTTCATGATAGACCCTTGTGATGTTTGTGGTGGATTATCTAATGCATTCTGAGCTTGTGTCTGGGTGTAGTATTTAGCACCGAGCGAGAAATGTGGTATTTCCTTGAAACTACGTGCCACCGTAGGATTGATATTGATAATTATGGGCCAGAGGTCGAGTATGAAATTGTGATCACTAAATTTAGGTTGTACTCCCTGGCAAGAGTACGATGCTCCCGCTAATGTGGGGCTCTCTCCTTATGAGGGAAAAACTTTGGACTCCATGCAGCTCACATGGTTTATGTCGGTTATAAGAGCCTCCCATGTCCATAAGAGTTGAGTTTCTTGAATTAACGAGTCACTCAGAGTCTTGAGTTAAATAGTTGAGTTGTTTATGATGATTTCTAAGGTTTTTATCATATGATTTATTTACTATGAGATTATGAAAAGTATGTTTCAGTCTAATTCAAGACAAGTGAGCCATCATTGTACATATGCATATATTTATGAAATTGATGATAATATTTGCATTGGTGCATGCATCCCCACATACTCAGTACATTCCAAAGTGCTGACCCATATATTTTCCTATGGGCTACATTTTCTCATAATGTTGGTTCAGGTACTCAGCCGCAATATCGTTAGCAATATTCGAGTGCCTCAACTACGTTTCCTCAGTGGTGAGTCCTCATAGTTCGAGGACCGTGTTTATATTTTTATGATATCATTTTGTTGTTATGGTTTTCAGTACTGTTGAGTCAGTTGGGGGCTTGTCCCAATGGCTCCTTGATTCTGATGTATAGAGTTTTTGTCAGACTAGAGGGTTGTTATGTACAGACATTCAATATATTTTGGTTGTACAGTCTAGTATTCTCCTATATTTCTCTTAAACCTGATGTGGTATATCTCTTTGTTTTGCATAACTATTGTTGAATTGAATTCCTTGAGGTAGTATCTGGCTCCGAGGGTTATCTTGGGGCCCTTTGTGTCTGTATTAATTTCTGACCGCACGGAATCTCCATAGCCAATTTTCCGCTATGTGTAGCCCTAAGCACCGTGTGGCGTCTCGAGATGAAATTTCGGGGCGTTATATTTCGAAAGTTTTATTAGCTATGGAATATCGATTTTGGGTTAGTAGTGTGCTTATTTTAGGTTCCAATACTTTATTTTACATCTCGATCCTCCTTTTGAAATCTAGTTGATTTTGGCCTTAAAGGGGTCCCAAGGGTAATTTGTTGAAAACAATTCTTTTTTGAAAATTTGACGTCCCTATGAAGCCATAAACGTCGAAATTAGTATAGTAGTATTATTGGTTTATTTGTATGGGGTCTTATATGAATCCCGAGGGTCCGTTCAGAGAATTTTGACTTGTGCCTTTGTTGGTTTCAGCTGTGACCGGGTGTAAGCTCTCTTCTACTTCGAATGCATAGCCTTAGGCTCACATTCACAAAGCTCTATTATCCTTAGATTTGTGTTCGCGGAGAGAGGATCACGTTAATAAAGAGTTGAGTAATTTCTCTTTTTGTTTGCGGAACTGGGACTCGCATTCAAAGGTCTGGGTCAAGAAACCTCGCGATTTTGGCCAAGGGCCCATATTTGCGGAGGCCAATTACCTAGACAGATTAAACGCCCTCTTTTCATCCCCAAAACATATTTTCTCAATTTTTGGTCTTCTATAGCTTGGATTAATGCAATTTCAAAGGGATTTTCATGATTTTTTCTATGGATAATTTCCTAAACCCTTATTCCATCAATTTCTACTCATTTCCTTTCAAATCCCTCACAAATGTTTTGTTTCTACTGTTACTTTTAGGGTATTGGCCTGTCACGACCAAAATACGCCATGACTGGCACCCACACTACTCGCCCGGTGGGAGAACCATCTACCCCAAAATACCATCTTTAAATCAACACTCAAAAAATACTAGAAATAATCCATCAACAAAGATATTCAAGTCTAAAACCAAAAAGATAAGTACAACTAAATGCGGAACATTATACTTAAATAAAAACCATCTCTATGACTCAAAAGACGTTCATACGAAAACATTTAAGATTATCAAGAAGGGTATGTTATCTCAAAACTAAAATGAAAAGCATAAGTCCATAAATAAAGACTATGTCATCAAAGAAGGATTTGTGGTACCCCAAAACATATTGCTCACCCTTGAATCCAAAATCATCCACGAATCACAAGTGTGGTCACAAAGGAGCCGCTGAAATATGTGTTGCACTCAGAAAAGTAAGAGCAGGTGTAGTATCAACACATATGAAAAGGTAATGTACTGGTAGGGTTATTTGGACAACCCAATATGAGAATATTAACACTTAACTAAAATATAGTATAACCAGTTAGTCCATACTCAACTAACATACACTTAGCACAACAAGTACCAAATAAGCAATTTAGAGTTACAAGTAACCAGTCAATACACTTACAACAAAGTCAAGTCAAGAAAAATCAAATGGATAAGTAATTATCAACCATGAAAATATATTCATCGGTTCACTCATAAAATAGTCAAACTTACCTGACGCTTACATGCACGCTATGGGTAGTACATCTACCCTCAAGCCCTGACCTGTAGGAGACAATTTCCATCTACATATTAAACCTCAAACATAAATGTATACCAACCTTGTTTCACCAATAACCTGCAAGAATGTTCTAAATACCAAAACATTCCACATTTAGCAATAGGGTTGGTCAAAATCCTGCAGCAACGTAAAATAATTTGCACTGACCACGCCAAACAACATATACTAACAAGACATACAACATGGTAATTAACATGCATATATAGAACAAATAGGACTAACTGCAATACCATAACCTACTTCGAACCAAGATTACACAACTCCTCTAAGAAGGATCTTTGCCTTTTTATGTAATTTTTGGTTGCTCTTGGTCTAAAACATGCATATAAATACATGATTAATGAAAAGACCTATCATGTTTGGAATTATAACTCATACCTAAGCCCTAAGGTCAATTCATGGTAATTATCTTCATGTTTTAGGGTTGTTCTACTGTAAATCACCTAAAACTACCAATTTTGCTGATAAATTAGTGAATCGAAAAATCCAAGCCCATTGACTTATTACTTAATTCTCTCCCTTTCACCAGAAAGCACCAAAATTAGTCCTAAAACCCTCTTAAAACTCCATAAATTAGAGTTCTAAGGCTTAATTATAAATTACCAGGAAACAAATCCTTACCTTAACGATGCCAAGTGACAAAAATTAGTGAGAATCGCCCAAAATTTCCCACTTTTGCCCCAAAATATTCTTTAGAAAAAAACTATTTTGGGGGGGAAATTGTTTGAATTTATGACTCTCGCTACTATAGGGACATACGTTGTTGTAGCAGTGTGCATGCCGTATAGCAGTATCAATAAGAAAGAATGTCAGTGTTGCCTAAATATTCCAATTTTTGCAACATACCTTAAATCAGGGATATTCCAAATAATGTCTTTTATGCAAAGATCAATTTCGGAAGTTCTGCTCACCCAAATTTGATTTCATAAATTCCTACAGATTCTTTATTATTTTTACTATAAATCAAATCAAATACCACAAAAATTTCCCTAGACCATACCTTGCTTCGATTTTGCTCGAAGCTAGTGTAGCATATAAATTATAACTTCAAAACTGAAAAGAATTTTAATATGTAATTTTCATAGGGAAGTTTATATATAACTATAGAAATTATCATTACAACTGATACCAATTTACCCATTATTTATCCCTATAGGATTAAATGCAAAAAAGGCTAAAGTGAGGAAAGAAGAAAGTACCTTTATCCTCAAACAATTGAGGGTACTTGTTCGGCATGTCCTCGATTTCACAAGTGGCTTTCTCAACCGGAAAATTATTCTACTGACCTTAACCAAATAAATTTTCTTCATTATTTTAAGACATCTCAATCTAGAATTGCTATTGGTTCCTCTTTGTAAGCAATGTCCTTATCTTAAAGAACTGAGTCCTACTTAATGATGTAGTCTCCATCCCCATGGTATTTTTTAAGCATAAAAGACATAAAATATTGAATGAACTCCCGACAATCCTAGTGGTAGAGCTAATCTATATGCAACTAGACCCACTTATTCAAGAACCTCAAAAAGACTAATATACCAAGGGTAGAGCTTTCCCCTCTTGCCGAACCACATGACTCTCTTCATGGGAGACACCTTAAGAAAAACTTTCTCCCCAACCTTGAATTCCCTGTCTCTTACCTTATGATTTACTTACTATTTTTTCCTACTTTAGGCATCTAACAACAGGGATTTAATAAACCTTACTTTTTAGTGAGACTTCTTTACCAAGTTAGTGCCTAAAGGTTTAACATCTTCAGCCTTAAACCACCCAATAGGTGATCTACACTTGCCTTAGATGGTGCCATATTAATGGTGGAATTATAGTTGTTTTATCAAAACTCATACATCAAAAGAAATTTTTCCCCATAACCACCAAAATTAATTATGCAATCCCTCAATATATCCTCTAGAACATGAATTATTCTCTTTGACTATCCATCTATTTGAGGATGAAAATTCATGCTAAATATGAGCTTTGTTCCTAATTCCTCCTACAACTTATCCTAAAATTTGGAAGTGTACTTAGCATCTCTATCAAAAGTGATACTAAGTTGCACACCATGAAGTCTCACAAGCACCTTGATGTAGATTTTAGCTACTAGTTAAGCATTGTAGTCAACCTGAACTAGGAAGGTGTGAGTTGATTTTGTCAATCGATCCATTATCACAAATATGGAGTCATATTTTTAGAAAGTCTTAGGAAGAACAACTATAAAATCCATAGCAATGTGATCCCATTTCGACAACAAAGGTATAGGCATTATCTGAAGCAACCCCACAGGTCTTTGGTTTTCATAATTCACATACTAATAATTTTGACACTTGGACACATAGTCTACAATCTCCTTCTTTATTTTGGGCCACCAATAAAATTACCTCAAGTCACGATACATATTGGTTATACCTAGTGAATAGAATAATACAACCCATGGGCCTCTAAAAGTACATCGCGAATCAAATGTCCAACCCAAGAAACACATAGCCTTCACTTAAACAATAATATCCAACTTGTGTCAAGGCTCGCATCTGCCACTTCCCCCATGAACCACTTTATTCTATAGTCCATTCAAACCTTTGTCCTCTAATTACTTGGCCTTAATCTGCTCTACTAATGTTGACTTCCCCTCAACACTAGCCAATACTACATCCTTATTTAAGACCCTAAACTCCATGCTCTGAGATGCATGAGTTTGAAACTCTCTAGAAAAAAATCACATGAACACCCTTAAGAATGATAAATTCCCCAAACTTACAGTTTTTTTGCTCAATGCACTTGCCACCATATTGTCCTTACTCGAATGGTACTAAATAGTCACATCATAATCCTTCAATAATTCAATCCTTCTCTATTTCCTTAGATTTAAATCCCTTTGAGAAAACATATGTTGCAGACTACGGCTGTCTGTCAAGACCTCACATTTGGTAACATAAAGATAGTGTCTCTAAATCTTTAATACAAACACCACTGCTGCCAATTCTAAGTCATGGGTTGAGTAGTTCCTTTAGTGAGGCTTGATTTCCTCGAAGCATAACTAATGACATTCATACCCCGCATTAACATAGAATCTAAGCCCAAAATTAAAGCATCATAAAACACTTTTAAGTCCAATCTTCACTAGTGACAAAATGATTGGTGTTGTAGTCTAAAGAGTCTTGAGCTTTAGAAGCTTTCCTCACAATGATATGATCAAATAAATGGCACTTCCTTCTGAGTCAACTTTGTCAAGTTTGTTGCAATGGATGCAGAGTTCTTAATAAAACTATGGTAATAACTAGCAAGACCCACAAAGCTCCTTAACTCACTCACTAAACTTGACCGAATCCAATTTTTAATATCCTCAATCTTCTAGAGGTCCACCATTATCCCCTTTTGAGACATCATGTGCCCTAAGAAGTCAATTGAGGGAAACCATAATTCATACTTTAGAAACTTAGGAAATAGCTGCTTCTCCCTTAGAATACCTAAAACTATGAGAAGATGACCTATATTATCTTTCTTACTACTGGATTGGATGAGAATTTCATCAATAAACATGATAACAAAATAATACAAGAACGACTTAAAGACACTATTTATTATGCTCATAAAGTATGCGGGGGAATTGGTTATCCCCAAACACATCACCAGAAACTCATAATGACATACAGAATTCTAAAAGATGTCTTTGGCATATCCTCCTGTGTAATTTTCAATTGGTGATAACCTAACCGCAAATAAATTTTAGATAATATTGTCGTGTCCAGTAACTAGTAAAACAAGTCAAATACACAAGGAAAAGGATATTTATTCATGATACTACCTTATTCAATTGTCTATAATCAATGCACATCCTCATACTACCATCCTTCATCTTAGGAAAAAGAACCAGAGCACTCCAAGGTGAAACACATAGATGAATAAACCCCTTGTCAAGTAGTTCATGAAATTGAATTTTGAGCTCCCCCAACTATATTTGAGCCACTAGATAGGGAAAAATTGATATAGGATAAGTTCCCAGTTCTAAGTCAGTAAAAGAATTGATATCTCTATCATGAGGTATCCTTGGTAGGTCTAAAGGGAACACATCCTAGAATCCAAAAACTACCAAAGCTAACTCTATAGAAGGGGACACCACACTCACTTCCTATAGGTTATCTAAAAATGTTGAACACCCCTTTCCGATGAAAAATGATATAATGCTTAGCGACTTGGCCTTATATACTCCTTCCCACTGTAGTTTATCCATTCTCAGCATAATTAGAATCACTGTCTTAGTATTATAATTTAAAATAATGTGATATGGAGATAACTAGGTCATACCCAGAATTACATCAAAGTCTAATATATCTAGAATAATCAAGTCTATCAAAGTCTACAAATCCACAAACAAAACAAATTAAGAACGGTAAACATGGGTTATACTATAGACTCACTAATTGGCATAGACTCATAAATAGGTTAATCAATTACTTCACCAACAAGATTCAAACCCACCACAAACTAAATAGATACATAAGAATAAGTAGACCTTGGATCAAATAAGATAAAAGCTATTAGGCCATAAACAAAAATAGTAACTGCACGCATTAGAAGCCTTGGCATCATTATTCCCAAAAATGCATAAGAGTGTGCCCGATCATCAATCTGAGTGAACTCTTTCCCTAGTCGCACTCTTTCCCAACACTATTATTTCCTGAAATAACCTAACAACCTACTTGATTTTCATATATAACATATTGATGATATATACCATGATTTTCCCCTTTCTTAGCTGCTGGAACTATGGCTTGAGTTTGCTCCTACACTTGTGCATTCACTTGTCTCATAGTACACTCCCTCTTCAAGTGACCCATATGAACATAATAATAACATCCTCACTCAATAGATGAGTGATTATTAGAAGATTAAGAAGCACCTTGGCCCCTACCAACCTATACTTCAGAAGAAACCTTAGCTAGAACCATGGTAGAAGCTGACGAGGATGACTAAATCAAGGGGCTGCATAGGCTTATTGACTGTATCCTAGAGAAAGACCCACTAAAATTCCCGACATTAGGGGATTTTTTGGATAACATCTTAGACTAACTCGCTTGTGTAACCCCCTCCAACTTCTTCACGTAATCTGAAACTTTATAGAGCTCCTTCCATATAGAAGTCATATGGATAGAAAGAGCATAAATATGTAATTTAATCCCTTGATATAACTTCCAATCATCTCTTCTATAGTAGTCAACCTGAGTAGCATAGAGAGATAAAGCATGGAATTCTGCCTCATAGGATGCAATGGGAATATCGCCCTTCTCCAATGTTAAAAACTCATCCCCCATATAGTCTCAGAGGTCCCATTGCGTAAACTTCTTAAAGAATAAGGCATGAAACTATTCCCAAGTCAATCGAGGTAGAATCAATGATCGACAGTCAAACTATGCCCTCTACCATTGCTTAGCATCCTTCTCGAATAAAAAAATTAAAAACTCAACTCCATATTGCCAAACAATTCCAATCTTGTACAACTTCTCATAACAGTGAATGATGGGCCCAAACGCATTCTCAAACTCAGTACCCAGAAAAGTTGGTGGTTTCATCTATAAGAATTTCTCTAGTAAATCATGTTTTTTACTTGCATCATAATAACCACAATCATGATTTATACTAGCATCACAATAACAACAATCGAATAAGGAAAATCATCAAACCTTGATGCCCCATCCATCCTAAGAGTCATAAAAATAATATGGGGAAAATCAAGGCCTAAAATCTAGTATAGTAGCAATAGCTCTAGTCCCAGCTAACCTACTTAGAAAAGCTAACGCCTTTTGAACAACCTCAATAGACATGTAAAGTAAGGCTGTAACCCCATTTGGTACTACCATCTCAAGCTCCATTCCCTTTTACTCTACTATTTTCCTTTTCTCAATGTGATCCTAATGTAGGGAAGGGATACAGATATTTTAGAAGTTTAGATAGAAACTACCCGAGATCCACTCCTGGAGGGTGTGGCTCATATTTTCCTCTCCTATCTCTCCCTCCACTCATTTTTTTCCTTTACGACTGGGTCTTTAGTTGGAGCGATCGATGTAGGGGCTGCTACTCGAGTTCCATGGGACCTAGTATTCACCATTTGGGGACATATAATCAGTAAAATTATATACCAATTTGGATCTCTAGATACTAATTAGAATCAAGTTATAGCACAAAATAAAAATAAATGATATATTTCATAAAGTCCTATAACCTCTAAAAGAAAAGTATAGATGTCTCTATACCATTCCATGAGACTCTACTGTAACTATTTTGATATGATAGAACAATGATTATAGGCATCGATACCAGCTTTGTCATGACTCAAACCCATAGTGAGTGGTACCTACAGTACTCACCCGATAGGAGAACCATATACCTCATAATACCATTTTTAACTCTACACTTAAAATAAATAACAGAGCTAATCCATCAATAATATATCATTCAAAAAAAATTAAACAAAAGTATAACTTCAGGTGGAACATTGTACTTAACCAAAAACCATCTTTATGTAACACCCTAGATTTTTGGTCCTTGAAAATTTTGGAGTTTTTAAACTAAATTCCATGACTACGACTCTCCTAATGATTTGTAACACATTATTATGGGTCTTAGGGACCCAACCATAGCTTGGATTGTATGTTGTCTTGGAGTTTCTATTGTGACTATGACTAAGGGCTACGAGTCATATAGTCCCATCCATAGCCAAACCAGTGTGATGGTCAAAGTATTCCATCTTGACCATGACATGGACCTTACGAGTCGTACAGTCTCTTAATGAGTTGTAGGGTTACTAGAGGGGGTTCCTCCACCTACTGTCCTAACTACGAATTGTGATAACAAGTCGTAGTTAGTCCTTATGAGTTGTATAGTAACCCATAGTCATTGGCGATAATTTTTTAGCTTTTAATTAAGGGCACACTTGATATTTCCCCTTTTCCCCAAATCATTACCCACAATATAAAACCCCTTTAAGGTGTCATAATCACTCAAAAACAAATGTAAATAACTCCTCAATCACTCTCAAATTCACTCAAGCAAGATACTTAGGGTTTTGAAAAATATCATCAATTGGATATTGATGCTGACATTCTTATATGTATTTGAGTTTATTATCTTTTTTCTTGTTATATGTTGGATTTTAGCCGCTGCTGGGAGTGTTATATCTAATTTGGTTAGATAGTAAGGGGGAGGTCACCGGTCCTCAGTGGACTTGAGATACCCATCATAGCTAGGCCCTGGTTTGGGTTGTGATGATGATGGTATTGTATCCTAGGTTTGGTGTCATTGGAAATCCACAAATTTGTGTCTAGTAGAGTCTTTTTTATGGGTGTGTAGCACACTACACTGATAAGGTAAGGCTACGAGATATTTAGGAATGTTTCTCTTTTTTATTATTTTATTTTGGGCTATAGAGTCCAAGGCCTTATATCTCTTATAATCCTCATTTATTCTTATTTCATATTATGCCTCCAAGAAGATCTGATGGATATGGAAACCCTTCTATCCCATCTGAGGATGATGTCGATGGAGCTTATTTAACTTAAAAAGTTCAGACCTAATCTGGGGCTCCATATCTTGATTGTGTTACTATACGTGGATTTCATCGGTACTTACCAATCCTCCTTTGGCCCTTTAAACTGATGATTGTCATTCTCCACCATCCCAGGAAGACATTTCTAATATTAACATTTTCTGATCTATTAATCTATTGATCAGTTAGTGACATCTCAGTCATGTCAGTCAGGTCCTACTGGTACTTGTATGAGTTATTCTGAGGTTACTTAAGTCATTCAATTTATGAGTCTCAATTCTCCAACCTTTACTACTTTAAGGTTGAGAAGGATCCTCAAGGATTCATAGATGAGATGGAGATGATCTTTTGGGTTATGCATGTTTCTGACTATAAAGGTGTGGAGTTTGCTGCATACCAACTAATGTATTTAGTATATCAATAGTATGAGAAGTGGGATTAGTCTAGGGTTAATGATGTAGATTTGGCTCTATGGGAGGAGTTCTCGAGTGCTTTTCTGGATCATTTCTTTTCTAAAGAGGTAAGAGAAGTGAACGCTAAGGAGTTTGTGAATTTAAGGCAAGGTAGGATGACTATTAAGGAATATGCCTTGAAGTTTCACCAGTTGGATCATCATGCTCTTGAGCTAGTATTTTCTATGAGAGAGAGGATGAGGAAGTTTGCTTTTAGGTTGTTCTGCAGTCTGATTTTAAAGAGCAAGGTTGCCGTGTTGAATAAAGATATGGATATATCTTGACTTGTGGTGTATATTTAACAAGACGAGGAGGAAAAGTAGAAGTAGGCAAAAATTAAGGAGAGGCGAAATAAGAAGTGATATTTAGACTGGGGTAGAGGTCAGTAGCAGAGTGGAAAAGCTGCATAAAAATGGTCTAAGAAGAAGTGGGGCAATTATAGTTCTTATTCTATGGCTAGTGCTCTATATCTTAATTCATCTGGTGACCATCAATTTTAAATAAATAATAGATTTAGGGCATAGGGTTTCTTGTCTCAAGCTAGTGAAGATTAGTTAACCCGTCTTATCCCCCTACCAACTCAGTAGGTAGGTGCATCATGGATTTTGTAAGGAAAAATGAATAAGTGCTTTAAATATGGTCAATTGGGCTACCTGCAGAGGGATTGTCCATTAGCAAAGGTTGCTACTGGGTCTAATAATATTTTGATTGCCATATCTTCAGCTCCTGCACCAAAAGGTGCTACTTTGAGCTCCGACACTAGTCGGAATTACCTTTATACTTTTGATACTTACAAGGAATTTGAGGTATATCTGGATGTTGTCACTAGTATATTACAACTCTTTTCTCATGATATGTATTATCTGCTTGATTTGGGATCTACCCTTTCTCATGTGACCCCATGTGTGGCTATTTATTTTACTTTTGGTCTGAGCGAATCTTGGATCCCTTTATTGTGTCTACTCTGGTGGGTGACTCTATTATGGCTAGAAGAGTCTATAGGGGCTGTGTGGTATCTATCTGTGGTAGGGATACGTTAGTGGATCTGATAGAGGTGGACATACTAAACTTAAATGTGATTTTTGAGTGGATTGTTTGCACTCATGCTATGAGTCTCTTGACTCTTAGACCTAAAGGGTCTATTTTCAATTCCCAAATGAGTCGGTGATTGAGTGGGAATGTAGTTCCCTAGTACCTAAGGGGATATTTATTTTGTATCTTAAAGCCCGCAGTTTGATCTCAAAAGGGTGTCTATACCATTTAATTCATGATAAGGATTCCATTTTTAAGGGTCCTTCCTTGCAATTTGTCCTAATGTTCAGTGAGTTTCCCAAAGTTTTCCTGATGATCTTCTTGGTGTTCCTCCTAACATGGAGATTGATTTTGGGATTGATCTTCTTTCGGATACTCTTCCTATATTCATCCCTCCCTGTAGAATGGCTCCAGCTGAGTTGAAAGAACTTAAGGAGTAGTTAAAATACTTTCTTAATAAGGGTTTTATTTGTCCTAGTATTTCCCTGTGGGGTGCTTCTGTGCTCTTTATATGTAAGAAGGATGGGTCCTTTTAATTGTGTATAGATTACCGCTAGTTGAATAAGGTAACAGTGAAAAATAAGTATCCTCTTCCTAAGATTGATGACCTGTTTGACCAGCTTCAAGGTGCTAAGTACGTTTCTAAGATTTACCTTCGATCACGTTATCATAAGTTAACAATTAGGGAGGTAGATATCCTTAAGACTTCTGTTAATACTCCGTATAGCCATGATGAGTTCTTGGTCATGTCTTTTGGTTTGATTATTTCCTCAATGATATTTATGGATCTTATGGATTTTATGGCTTTGTGTTTTATTATGATATGTCCCATGTAGGACTAGGTTGTTAATTAATTCAGAATGGTTGGGTTGTGGCCTATGCTCTTATATAATTAAAATTTCTTGAGAAGAATTACCCAACACATGACTTAGAATTATTGGTTGTGGTCTTTGCTTTGAAGATTTGGTGTCATTATTTGTATAGGGTTCATATTGACATTTATTCAGATTATAGGAGCTTGCAATATGTGTTTACCTAGAAGGATTTGAATCTTAGGCAAAGAAAATGGCTTGAGTAACTTAAGGACTATGATATAAGTCTTCACTATCATCCAGGTAAGACTAACATGGTTGCAGATGCTCTTAGCAGGTTACTATGGGAATCTTATCTCAAATGGATAAGGAGAAGTGAGAGTTAGAAAAAGATATTAATTGGTTGGCTAACCTTTAGGTTCATCTCTTGGACTCTAAGGATAGAGGTGTGATAGTGCAAGAGGTAGTGAGGTCATCCCTTAGAGCTGAGGTAAAAGAGAAGCAGATTTTAGACACTATCTTCCAGTAGAAAGTGATGGTTTTTGAGATTGACGGTGATGGTATCTTGAGATACTAAGGCAGGTTGTATGTCCATGATGTTGATGGGCTGCGAGGGAGGATCTTGGCTGTGGCTCATGAATCTAGGTATGTTGTTCATTCTGGTTTGATAAAAATATACCATGATTTGAAAAAGATCTATTGGTCGAATAACATGAAGTGGGATGTAGTAAATTTTATGGCAAAGTGTATGGTTTATCAACAAGTGAAAATGGAGAACTTGAGACCTGGTGGGTTTTCTAAAGAGAATAAGCTACCCGAATGGAAGTGGGAAGTGATCAATATGGATTTCATTAATGGTCTTTCACGGTCTCGCCAATAGTTTGATTCGATTTGGCTTGTTGTGGATAGGATAACAAAGTTTGCTCATTTTTTACAAGTAAAGACCAATTATTTGGTAGAAGACTGCTAAGATCTTCATTCAAGAGATCCTGAAGCTGTATGGTGCTCTATCTTCCATCATATCAAGGTACTCAGTTCTCATCTCACATTGGCATTTCTTTTAGAGAGGTTTGGGAACTAAGGTGAACCTTAGCACCAATTTTTACCCTCAAATGGATAGATAAGCGGAGAAGACTATTTAGACTTTGGAGGATATGTTAAGGTCCTGTATGCTTCACTCTTGTGGCAGTTGGGTTAATCATTTTCCTCTTATAGAGTTTGCATATAATAATAGCTATCATATAAGTATTTGGATGTCTTTGTTTGAGGCTTTGTATGGTAGGAGGTGTTATTATCTTATTGGGTGGTTCGAGGTTGGCAAAGCTGGGTTGTTTGGTCCTTATTTGGTTCACTAGGCTATAGAGAAGATGAAGGTGATCTGGGATTGTATTAAGACCACCCAAAGTCACCAAAAATCCTATGCAAACATGAGGCGAAGGGAGTTGGAACTTGAAGTTGGTGATTGGGTGTTCTTGAAGGTACCTTCCATGAAGGGAATGATGCGATTTGGAAACAAGAGAAAGCTCATTCCCTATTATGTGGTCCTTTATTTGATTTTGAAAAAAGTGTGTAAGGTGGCTTATGAGTTAGATTTACCTCCCTATTTGGGTTTCGTTCACCCAATTTTTCATGTTTCAATGTTGAGAAAGTGCATGAGTGATCATTCCTTGGTGGTTTAGTTGGGATTTGTTGGCATTTTCGACTCTTTGTCGAATAAGGATTTTTTTTTATTGAGATTTGGGATTGGAAAGTTCGTCAGATATAGACAAAGGTTTTGTCCTAGGTAAAGGTTCTATGGAGGAACCAAAAGTTTGAAGAAGCTACTTGGGAAGCTGAAGAGGACATGAAGTCCAAATTCCCATTCTTGTTTACCATTCTAGATAATCGCGCTTAAAGTATTTGTTAGTCATAGCATCTTTGTTTTTGTCTTTGGAAAAGAGAAGTGTGGTTATGTTCGGAGTCAAATCATGCTAATAGATGAATTATCTCATCATTCGGGGACAAATGATCCTGGGGGAGGGGGATGTAACACCCCAAATTTTTTATCCTTTAAAATTCTAGAATTTTTAAACCCACTGTCCAGACAATGATTCTCCTATCGAGTTAAAATGCATCCTTATGGGTCTTAGCGACCTAATCGTAGACTAGCCAGTATGCTAGCCTGGAGTTTCTTATGTGACTACGACTAAGGGCTGCGAGTCGTAAAAGATCAAAATGAGTCGTATAGTCCCATCCATAGCAAAACCAGTGTGATGACCAAAGTATTCTATCTTGACCATGACTACAACCCTATGAGTTGTATGTTCTCTTAACGATCATAGGGTATGAGTCGTTGGGTTACCAGAGGCGGTTCCCCAGCTATTGTCCAGACTACGACTCGTGGTAACAAGCCATAGTGAGTCCTTACAAGTCGTATAGTGACCCGTAGTCACTGGTGACAAATTTTCAGCTTGTAATTAAAGGCACTCTAGACATTTCCCCTTTTCCCTAAATCATTACCCACAACTTAAAACCCCAATAGGGTGTTATTATGACTCCAAAATGAATTTAAATAACTTCTAAATCATTCTCAATCTCTGAAGCAAGATACTTAGGAATTCCAAGAAGTTGATCAATTAGAGCTCCCAAAGGCAAATTCTCTCCATAACTCTTGATATTTTAGGCATCTTACTCCTCCCCAACCATTACCTTGTGAAAGCATGTGTTTTAAATAAGTTCTCCATGTGGTTTTGATGTTGGTTTTGGAAAATCAGTTGAGGGTTTTGAATGATTGTTGTTTATGTGGTGTTTCATGTTTACATATGCCTTTTAATGTTTAAAATAATTTTTTGGGAATCAATTTGATGCATGGGTATGGTGAATAAACTAGGGGACTGTGATTTCCCTAATTTATTTTACTGTTGACAATTGAATTGGTATTAACCCCAACCCATTTTTGTAAAAGTTGTTTTGAGTATAAATATAATTGTATTGAATTACTTTAGGAATGATTGCATGATATAAAGAGGTTATTAAAACATGATAGTTTGTATTAATGAACAAAGGTAGTTGTTATCTCGAGTTAATGGAATTCAAATGACATGTTGATGTTACCTTGCTAGTGTAATTGGTATGACGATACCGACCATGTATGCCTAAATATGTATTATGGTTCAATGAATAGGAATGTGTGATAAATGTTTTAATAGGGCTTAATGAGAGTTGTGTAGCTGGGCAGTAAAAGTGGCGGTCCCGAGAGACCGCTACAGGAAACCGTGTTTGCCAGTGCAGGGGTCCAAATGGCCTAGGGTTCGAGTCCCTTTGCTTGTGATCGGGTAGTTAGATTCCACCTTATTATATGATTGGGAGGTTCAAGTCCCCCGTATTAGATTGCATGATCGTGTGCTTAAGTCACCTTAGTATATAGTTGGGAGGTTTTAGTCCCCCATGCATATATGTAAAATTATTCTCCGATTTATAGAGCTACACGCACTTGGTCCCGACCAAGGGGTGACAGCTAGGGTCTATATAGACCATGGGTACTATTATATGACGGTAAAGACTCACAATTCAAGATAATATTTTAAAGTGCATGCTAAGCCTTGTCCTCTATCCCAGTATTTTATATAAGTATATATATGTATGCACACATGTATGTGAACATATACATTGTGTTGAACTGGATTTTGAATGGTCATTACTTTATGCTTATCCCTGAGTTACATGCTAGTACTCAACCCACTAACCATCTCCAGACACTGTATCCCCACGCAATACAGAGTCCAAAGGAAATCTTACTTTTCTTTCACAGTGCTAGGTGGATCGGCTTGGTTTGTCGGTCATTTGCAGTGAAGTGGCGAGCTTTCATTTTCTGAAAGACTAGATCATTCCATCGGTTTCCTTTCATAAACTAGAACTAAAGAGTTCACATTAACATTATGGTGAACTTAGATTGGTTTGTCAGGGTCGGGGGCATGTCCCAACTTAGATTGGTTTTGAATTTTAAGAGGCCTTGTGGATGTTACTATGGATTTAGTATTAATGCTGACATTCTTAGGTATCTTTGAGCTTATTTAATTTTAATCTTGTTATATGTTTGGATTTCAGTCGTTGCTATGAATGTTATATCCTATTTGGTTTGGTAGTAAGGGGTTGGTCTCATTTCATCGATGGACTTGAGATACCCATCACAGCCAGCCCCTGGTTCGGGTTGTGACACCCTTGGACTCAAATGTCATATGTACCAAAATTAATAAATATTTTCTAGAAAGGGATGCAACCCCAAAACTAAAATGAAAAACGTAAGTCCAGAAATAAAGATTTTAACATCCAAGAAGGATTCATGGTAGTCTGAAGAATGCTGCTTACCCTTGAATCCAAAGTCAACTACTGAAATCACAAGTGAGTTCTCATAAGAGCTGCTAGAATATGTGTTGCACTCATAAAAGTAAGAGCAGGTGTAGCATCACCACACAAGAAAATAGCAATATACTTTTAGGGTCATTTGGCCAACCTAAGATGATAACATTAACACTTAACAAAAATATAGTACAACAAGCTAATCCATGCTCAACTACCATACGCTTAGCACAAAAAGTATCAAATAAGCAACATAGGATTTCAATTAGCAAGTAAAAATACTATCACCAAGTCAAGTTCAGTTAAGCCAAGTCAAAATATGTTAAAAAGTTAAACAATTTATCAGTTGTATAAATATATTGCACGGTACATACATGGAACTGTCAAACTCACGTGACCATTGTACATACACGTTATGGATAATACATCCACCCTATAGCTATGACTTGTAGTGGATAAATTTCATCCATGTACTTGATGTCGCCCAAATTACATCTTCTAAAAAGTATAACACGGTCACTTGTCAAATATAGAACCTAACAAAGGTTGGGGCCGAACCTACAGGGAATAGAATGAATATCTATCAAGAACTTGCTAATGTATTCGGAAAGTATAGAAAATAAAAAGGGTTCTAATAAGAACAGAAGTCGTAGTAAAAATATTTGGACACTTTAGGTTGAAATCAATAGGAGACCATCACTAGGATTGTGTTCCCCTTACTTCCTAACTCTGCAGAATTATCATTCTTATCAAACTATCTCGATGTCCTGCATTCAAAATATAAAAAGTTATCACCAATCGTCTCTCGACACTACAACAAAAACAACAACAAACCTAGTGTATTCCCACCTGGTGGTGTCTGGGGGGGGTAAGATGTACGCAGTCTATACCTCTACCTCTAAAGAGGTAGAAAGGCTGTTTCTGATAGACCCCCGGCTCAAGACACACGATACCACACAATACAAAGTAGAGCACCGAACAGATTACAAGATTACATAACATAACATGCATAACATAAATACGGCATAAATGCGGCAGTCATAAGTAAAAGAAAAAGAAAACAGAAAACAGAAAGAAAACAGAGGAAAGCACCCAGATTCGTTCTAAAACAAGGAACAAGGAACACGGAAGCATACTAGGATACTACCCCCAGCAAGTAATTCCCTACCGTATCGACCCAAACTAGCCCTAGTCCTCTACCCTAATTCGCGTCCTCCAGACCTTCCTATCTAGGGTCATGTCCTCGGTAAGCTGTAACTGCTCCATGTCCCGCCTAATAACCTCACCCCAGTACTTCTTCGGCCTACCCCTACCCCGCCTAAAACTGTCCAACGCTAGCCTCTCGCACCTACAAACCGGTGCATCCATGCCCCTCCTCTTCACGTGTCCGAACCAGCTCAATCGGACTTCCCGCATCTTGCATTCCACTGGAGTCACACCAACCTTCTCCCTGATAGTCTCATTCCGAACTCTATCCCCTCTAGTCAGCCCACACATCCAACGCAGCATCCGCATCTTTGCCACCTTCATTTTTTGGATGTGGGAATTCTTTACTGGCCAACATTCCGCTCCATACAACATGGCCGGACGGACTACCACCCTGTCGAATTTGCCTTTAAGCTTGGGCGGCACCTTCCTATCACATAACACCCCCGACGCGAGCTTCCACTTCATCCATCCCGCCCCAATTCGGTGTGAGACATCCTCATCAATCTCACCGTTACCCTGGATCACGGACCCGAGATACTTGAAACTATCCCTCTTACATACCACCTGTGATTCCAGCTTCACTACCACCTCATCCTCCAGCCTTTCGTCATTAAACTTGCTTTCCAAATACTCTGTATTGCTTCTGCTCAACCTGAACCCTTTTGACTCAAGGGTTTGTCTCCACACCTCTAATTTATCCTTCACACCCCCTCGAGTCTCATCAATCAGAACTATATCGTCCGCAAAAAGCATACACCACGGCACCTCCCCTTGAATACGTCGCGTCAACCCATCCATCACCAACGCAAACAAAAAGCATACACCACGGCACCTCCCCTTGAATCGTCTCTCGACATTATTTTGTGAATTTCACTCATCTCCTCTTTGTTTCAGAGTGTCACATTACCAACCCTTGTCCTGGATCCTAGATTAATTATCTCCTTTCAGTATTAAGTTAATTAGATAAAGGTTGGTAACTTCAAATTACTATTGTGATCTTCTTTTCCTAATATCAACCTCTCTCTCAATTTAGTATCGAATACAATCAGGTTTTTAATGTTAAAAGTCATTAAGAAAGAAATTAATATAAAGAAAACCACAATAAATGCAAGAACACAAATCAAGAATAACTTTGCACTTCCTCTACTTCATTATTCTATCAAGGTTCCCACAATCCTAATTATGGGGTTTAACTGCTCATGATTGCAAGAACAGATATATAATTCATAATTGAGAGCATATGAATGATCTCACAAATAATTATGAATGAAAAACCATAATCTCAAATTAATATCAAACCCTAAAAGTCAAAAACAAGAATTCCAAGATAAAAATTGTATCTTAGAACTCAATATAATGTTGCAAGTATGTAAAGTGCATAAACTAATAATAAAACATCAATTAGGTATTCATAGTTATATTAGAAACCGTAAAAATGCTATCCAAAACAATGTAGGAAGATAAGATTGGGATCTACCTATGATCCCACTTTCGGGTTGTAGGTAGTACCTACAGGACCTAGGTGGATTCGTAGGTTTCAGAGAAATCAACAACATTCATAATCCTAACCTACAGGGTGTAACTACGAGGCCGTAGGTACCACCTACACTTCATAAGTGGGCCTTCGTAGATATCAGAGAATTTTTTCACTTCAGAACCTTAGCACTGGAACCTACGAACCCAACCAACCATAACTAGAAATTACCCCTATTGTAATGGACCTTTTGGCAATAGTTCCAAAAGCGTTGCTATAGAGGGTTTATTGCAACAATTTTAATCATTGCAAAAAAAATTGTTTTAGTAGATGCCATAACCATTACTATTTATATTTAATCGTTGCAATAGGGTGTCTTATAGCAACGGTTGCACAAACCGTTGATATAAAGTCACCTATTGCAACATTTTATTGGAAAAAAAAAGCTATTACATCGCTTTAAATTCTTTTCCTCCCAGTTTTTCACAAAGTCCACAAAAATTTAATGAAATAAATAACAAGAATTAAAGAAAATTAAAGAAATATAAATAACAAAAATTAAGGAAAGTCAAAGCTGTGGTCTTAACAAAAAATTGGGTTGACAAAAACTGGGTCTCAATTCACTGCTCCGATCTTCAAAAAGATACCGCTCCGATCGACTGCATCGCAAATTAGTGTTCCAGTTGACTTCTCCAGCTACCGCTCGGACCAACAGTGCTCCGATCGATTATTTCTCCAACTACCAGTGCTCCAACCACCAGTGCTCTGACCTCTTTTGATTGAACCCTAGCAATCAATTGAAACAGATATTCATGCTTCTTGCAGCTTCTCTGATTTGCGGAAATACTTGTAAATTCTTGAACCACAGGATTTCAATGCCCTAATTTCTTGCTTCTAACAGTATTTTTGCAACTTGTTATCTTAAGAGGTAATTCTGAATCTGTTGCACCATAACAGGTACTGAGTAACTCTAAAAATCAAGAATTCTATTATAGTTCTCATATAATATTCCTGTTTGTGAAGAAAGTTAGAAGCTTTATGGTTTCTTTATTATTGGTGCCAGATTTTAGACTAGAAAAGTGACATCATTTGTGATGGAGAAGAAGAGATCTGCAAAAAATACACCATAGATGGAGAAGAGTCAGCTTAATTGTATATGGGGACTGATTAGTAGCCTTTATTTTGGTCAAAATCAAAGAAAACAGAATCTACTTTTAAATGGAAAAGTTAAAACAAAGAATTTCATAGGTATGTGGTACCAATTCTTCAATTGGAACCGTAGGGATAAGGTTTGCATAAATCTATTTGTGGGATTACACTGGATATGCATTTGTTATTGTTGCTTTTTATGTTGTAATAGTAGTAGTACAAAATGCACAAATGATGCTGATTTAAGTTATATACACTGACATTGTACAGATAGAGATTATATTTACTCATAATTACCTTATAAGTTATATGATTATGTAATTGTTAGTGCATAAAGATTTTATCTTTCCTAAATGCCTTTGTGGATAATCCATAAGTGAAGCAATTTTTCTTGAACTTTTCTTAGTGTAATTTGTCTGAATAGTTAAATTAGGATTTGATCTTTGGTTCAACTCTTCTCTAACAAAGCTTGATGCTTTGACTTACTGCAATGACCAATTACATTGTTTTGAGGTAAGTTTATAGCAAGAATAAGTTACTTTTGACAGTAGTTGGAGAATTTACTCTCGTGCACCAATTATGTAATTGTCACTATTTATCTTTGTTGGACTCTCCAAAAATTTTATCGCACACCTGTCAGATCCTTAAAAAATGTACTACTTTTGGAGGACTCGACACACACCATACAATATTTTTAAACAATCTAAGAAAGATAGGTCACAATACTTGTACTAGAAGTTTGGTAAATCTGTTATGAAGGTTGTTGCTGTCAAGGTGCATCTGAAGTTCTTAACGTCTTATAGAAATGTAGTTGTAAGACGAATAGTCTTTACCTCTTTAAGGAAGAAAAGCTCATTCGATATCCATGTAGATATAAGATAATGACCATGTAGGCAGGGGTGGAGCTACATGTAATGAAGGGGGTTCGGTTGAATTCCATTAGCAAAAAAAGTATACTATGCAAAATAGGGTAAAGATGTAACATTCTTGATTTTTTTGAATTTCATTATTAAAATTCATGACTTCTTCCCTGCCGGTAGAAACTATTCTGGTTGACATCTTTGTATGGTTTTACACCACAAATTGTGAGCAGTACGTTGTCAGCGCAACTTTTGGGTAAAGAGTAATGACTTGAGAGTTTTTTGTCACAGGCTGGAGCTGAAGTAGAAGCTTTAGGAGTTCGTAGGGGCGCTAAGAGGATAAAGAGCACAGTTCAAGTAGACATTTCCGATGATATGCAAAAGAGAAATCAAATCATATCTCGAAATAAGCAACACAAAGAAGTAAATTACGTATTATTTGATGATATGATAAGAAATACAAGCCACCTTCAAATAAGAGCAGTAAGAATCAGTCACCTGTACACGATTGGAAGAATAATGAGTCTGGGGATATTCAGCAGGCTTCTATTTCAACAGAAATATCTACTACTAAGTTAAAGTTGACATCTGTATTAGAAGCTATTTGCAGTCATATTCATCAAGAAAATGGAGAATAAAAGAGGAGTACTATTAAGAATGATCAGCTTGATGTGACAAGTTTACAGGTACTTCAGACGAGTGCCAAAGCATTTATTGATCAGATGTTCATAGACAGGAAGTATATAAGCAAAGGTAGTGTGAGCTATGAGCCTGAACAGTTTTGGAATGCATTAGAGATGTTAAATTCAAATGGACAATTGTTTTTTAAACTCCTACAAAATCCTAATTCACTACTAGCAAAGAAAATCCTGTAAACCTGACTGATTGTAACTTCTAGAATTGTTTCACTCACGAATTCACAATCACAACTGTATTTTCAAAGTAAAGATGCTCGTTTTTACATTATCAGTTGTTTAGTTTTGAGATTTGACACTTCTTTCACAGTATTCAATTAAAAAATTACAAGGGAAAATGATGATCTTTCATTCTTTCTTGTTTTTCGAAGGTTACAGATCAGGTCTAAGTGGGGAAACACTCACTGAGCATGGACACCAGTGTCTTGGTCTAGATATAACAGCATCAATTCTTGGTATGTAATTGTCTTCATATACTAGTTAAATATTCGATCTTGCTATGATCAGTATCAAACTTCTAAATGATGGTATTATTCAAGATATTGCATTGGAGCGTGAGGTTAGGGGTGATCTGATGCTGGGAGACTTGGGTCAGGTAGGTTACTTTGTTTCTTCTGATTGCTTTATCCTTCTTTCAATTGTGATTTAAAATGCTAGATACACCTTGTTATTATTCTATTATCTCGTTGTTTAGGCTATAACTTTTTAAAACTTGTCAAGACTCCTGCATGATCCACCACCCAGAGTACGTATCTCATCAATTGAGACGTCTCAAAGTGGCCAAAAAGGGAAGGAAAATACTGAACATGACTTTAGACTTAAGCATGCTAGCTTCTGGTGAAAACATTAAACATATGACACTTCATTTTTCTTGATGTATATTTCTTCTCTGTTTTGATGATAATCAAGTGATGATTTTCATCTTGTAATTGTAGAGTTGTAATGCTACTCTCAAACTGAGAATAGGTTATTCCATAATTCCATATCGGAATAATGATATTTAGGAACCTAACTTATACACCTGTACAGACAAAAATCTTGCCTACCATATATAGAACCCTAAATACTTATAAAAATAAATCACTCCCAGAACCATGCTGCAAAGACTGCCAAAGTACGCCACAATGCAGCAATTTGTTTAAAGAAAATCTAGGCGAAGTTAGAAGTTATACCTTACTTAATGCAGAAGGACAAGAGTGTCTTGAAATTATAGAAAAAGAATATACCTTAATAAGTATAGAAACACAGTTTTACAATTTTAGAAAAGGAATAGAAAGAATAGGAGTAATAAACGGTCCAAAAGATTTGGAAAATATAATATCTATATTAGACGAAATGGAAATCATAGGAGAACGACCATTAGCTCACTGGAATGCTAATGAACTAATGTGTAAATTAGACATAATTAACTTGGAATATACTATAAAAACAGCTCCTATAGAAACAAATAATGAGGACACTAATGAATTTGATGAACAGATAAAAGAACTTTTAAAATTAGGAGTCATAAGAACATCTACCTCTAGACATAGATCAGAAGCATTTATGGTAAGAAACCATAGCGAACAGGTAAGGGGAAAAGCCCGTATGGTAATTAACTACAAAAGATTAAATGATAATACTAGAACAGATGCATACAAATTACCAGATAAAAATGAATTAATTAATAGAATCCAAAATAAAAAGGTTTATAGTAAATTCGATTGTAAATCAGGCTACTGGCAAGTAAAAATGCATCCCGAAAGCATAGAATGGACAACATTCACATGTCCAGGAGGACATTTTGAATAATTTATCAGACTTGTAAATCCTACTCAGTACTCCCTCTCTCTCATTGTTTCTTCATTTTTATCGTTCTTATGATTTATATTTTCCCCAAAATTTTTACTTTTTTTGTTTTTTTTTAACTTACCCTGTTCATCTCTTCCTCCTAATCTATGTTCTTAATACCATACTTCTTTAACCACACCCCGGAATATTTTTATCTGGCAACTAACACTCGTCCTATGTCTACCCTTGTCTGTTCGTTTACATGTTTATCTGGAGTCTGGCTACTGAAAAATTTATCTAATGTCTGTTTAATTATGGTTTCTATTGTCTGATTTTTTCTTTTAGCCATTAAAGTCTTTTTAAGCTTATTTTCTGATCTTGTTAGTTTAGTTTTTGATGAAGAACTTCCTCCATCTTCACTTTTTGGCAAAGTGACAGCCATCAACGGATTTGGTTTGTCTTTACCGGTTATCGTTTGAGCCGGACTAGCTGTACCAACATCTGGTACAGTGGATTTCTTAGCATTTAGTGGGAAATGCACACCCTTCTCATCCATTTTTTTAGGAGATGGAGAACTCTGTTCTGGCGTAGTCTGTGTCTGAGCATTTGTCTTACTGGTTGAGTGTTGCTGTCTGAGTCTTGTTTCTATTATCTGGATCTGTTTAATTAATCTAGTATTCTCCATGACAAGGGACTCCTTTTGAGCATTCAATGTTTTGAAGTTTTCCGTCATGGAAGAGCAATGGTCACAAAAAATTATCTTCCCAGTGTCTTTCTGTACATTATACTGGGGAATCTGATCTGGATTTTGTCTAAGAGAAGGAGAAATATAGTAATTGGGTCCTAAGTATCCTCTGGCATGGTTAGTGGCTTCAGTAAAATCATTAAAGCCTTTAAAAAGAGGAGTTTTGAAACCTTGTATGGAGTCTAAAACTTCTAGCCAAGTTTGGAAAATACCATTAGTTTTTCCATGTATTACTACATAATATTTAAAACAGGGTCTATTTTTCTCCGCCATGTACTGGCATAAAGCATTCATAGAGGCCATGAAATGATTATGGCTTTGTTTATTATATGAAATCCATAAATTGTCTACTAAGCATTTTTGGGTTCTATCTAAAACATAGTCTGGTCTTATTCTAAATGACATATTGCTTTCTGGGAATGCAACTAAGTTAAAAGGTCCGAATTGAATTCGTTCTAGTGTCTCCATTGTTTCTAAAGGTCTAAAATGTAAGTTACCTAACATTGTCTGCTGGTAAGAGTCTGAGGACGAGGCTACACCCTTTCCTTTATCTGCGAGAGGTTGTCTTGTTGGTCTCATTCTGAAAACAAATAAGTAATATTAAACTTATTTATTTATTTATTCCTAGTTGTAGTCTACTCAACTGATCCGCTAATGCATTTTCCTTTCCCTTAATATGTTCAAATACTATGTTTTTGTAAACAGATATAGTGTCTGTAAAATTTAACCATCTTCGTCTACTACTGATTTTATCATTAATTTTTTGATGAAATTTGACTATTGCCTCACAGTCTGTTCTAACTAAGACTTCTTCCTTATTTAATATATATAGTTTAAAATTGTTTAATCCGTATATTATTGCAAGTACTTCTAAATCTATGGCACTCATATTTCCTTTTTCTTTATAAGCACCACTTTGATATCCGCATATTTGTTGTTCTTCATTTTTACTAGTATATTTATTGGGTCTAGCTTTTAAGATAGCTCCCCATCCTAAGTCGCTACCATCTGTTTGAATAATTAAGTAATCTGACTCTAGTGGTATTTTTAAGTCTGGAATATTTTTAACTTTTTCTTTTATTTTTTGAACCAATTTAATATCTTCTATATTAAAATTTTTCTGTCCTTTACTACCTGTTTTGGCATATAAAGGTCCTGCTATTTTTCCTAAATCTTGAATAAAATTTCGAGCGTAATTTACTAATCCTAAAAACTTTTGTAAATCTTTTGTTGTTTCTTATTTGTCTGGCATTTCTAGTACCTTTTTTGTTATATGTGGTTGTAATTTTACCTTTCCGTTACCTAGAGTTATTCCTAAAAAATTAATATAAGTTTTACCCAACTCCATTTTTTTCTTACTTATTATTATGCCATGTTTAACAAACAGTCTAAAAACTAGTTGTAAATGTCCTAAATGTTCTTGCATGGTTTGACTAAATACTAAAATATCATCTACATAGACTAATATGAAATGCTTATATTCTCCAAATATATTATCCATTTTTCTTTGAAAAATGGGTGGAGCTATTTTTAATCCGAAAGGCATTACTAACCATTCAAAATGTCCTCCTGGACTTGTGAATGTTGTCCATTCTATGCTTTCGGGATGCATTTTTACTTGCCAGTAGCCTGATTTACAATCGAATTTACTATAACCCTTTTTATTTTGGATTCTATTAATTAATTCATTTTTATCTGGTAATTTGTATGCATCTGTTCTAATATTATCATTTAATCTTTTGTAGTTAATTACCATACGGGCTTTTCCTCTTACCTGTTCGCTATGGTTTCTTACCATAAATGCTGCTGATCTATGTCTAGAGGTAGATCTTCTTATGACTCCTAATTTTAAAAGTTCTTTTATCTGTTCATCAAATTCATTAGTGTCCTCATTATTTGCTTCTATAGGAGCTGTTTTTATAGTATATTCGAAGTTAATTATGTCTAATTTACACATTAGTTCATTAGCATTCCAGTGACTAATGATCGTTCTCCTATGATTTCCATTTCGTCTAATATAGATATTATATTTTCCAAATCTTTTGGACCGTTTATTACTCCTATTCTTTCTATTCCTTTTCTAAAATTGTAAAACTGTGTTTCTATACTTATTAAGGTATATTCTTTTTCTATAATTTCAAGACACTCTTGTCCTTCTGCATTAAGTAAGGTATAACTTCTAACTTCGTCTAGATTTTCTTTTAACAAATTGCTGCATTGTGGCGTACTTTGGCAGTCTTTGCAGCATGGTTCTGGGAGTGATTTATTTTTATAAGTATTTAGGGTTCTATATATGGTAGGCAAGATTTTTGTCTGTACAGGTGTATAAGTTAGGTTCCTAAATATCATTATTCCATCTCTTGTCAAAAGGCATCCTCCTTTATCTTGTATACAAAATTTTAATCCTATTACAAAGTCTGATCCTATATTTAAATCTCTGGCCAATATTCTATTCACTTTATAGACTGGGTTATAGAATTTATCACAAGTGTTTAGGAAACTTATTTGTGCATTTTCTATGTAATAACGATTAATATTTTGAGAGCCATCCATCTGAGTGGCTAGTATAGGTTTCTCAAGTGTTTTTAATAAGTATTCGGGTACTATTGCTTTATTAATTAAACAACTGGTACATCCGGGATCTACTAGTGCTAATGTTTCTATTTCTATATCTTTTATCTTAATTCTTATCAGGACTTTTATGGTGGAGAATTCTTTATCTTCGTTACATATTAAAGTTGTATCACTATTTTCTATATTCATAAGTTCTGCTTGTAATTTCTCTAAATGTACTGTGTCTACTGGCTCTTGTGTATCTGTTTCCTCTTTAGTTTTTCCTTTCTCTAGAGTAGTTATTCTTTGTTCTAAATCATTCAATCGAGTTTCTAAAGTAGATACTCTTAAATTTAAGATCTGATTATTTGTATATTTTTGTCCATTATTTGTTTGTGATTCTATCTTTATTTTTAAAGTATTTTCTATACAATTTATACATGCTTCTAGGTAGCACTTCTTGCATTTTGCTCTATTTTCTTTACTTGGATACCAACTACATATTCTACATCTATTACTGTCGAGACCCTTATTTCCTTGAAAATCATGAATACACTCTTGTGTAACATTCATCAAATCATTGATTACTAAATTGTTTAGATCTAAATCTTCAATTTCTTGTCCTAGTTCATTAACTAAGTTGTCTTCTTCTGATTCTGACGAATCAGATTTTAAATTGTCTTTGTCATTTATATCAATACTTATTATTGAGTATATACTTTCTGTATCTGACATGTATTCATCTACATTTAATAGTGTTTCTTGAAAGTCTTCTATTAGTTGCAAATTTCTTGTCCTATTATTATTTCTCTTAGGACATACGTTGGCTAAATGATCTATGCTGCCACATGTATAACATTCTAGTTTATTTTTATAATTTCTATCATTTCTGTATTTTCTAACATGTCTATCTCTATTAAGCCATGGTTTTTTAGCTTTAGATTTTCTTAGGAAATATTGTTTTTTGCTATACGGTTTTTGATTGTTTCGTTTCTTATACCTCCTATGTTATTTTTTATCATAATTTTGGGTTGTATATATAACTGATTTACAAAAATTCATTTCATTCTTTTTTAATTGTTTCTGTATTTGTATGTTTGTACATTTTTCAGTTAAGATATCCATTATATGTTGAATTCTATGTCCTATTGTCCATTTAAAATTTGGGTTTGCTGCAACCCCATCTCTTTTATACCACCTTTCTTCGATTTCTCTCCCTAAGGCTCCGGGTAGTTTATTAAATAATTTTTTACCTAGTTCTTCATTAAATGTATTTCCACTAATAGTATAGTAGTAAAAATAATCTTGTAAGAACTTTTTTATGTATACCAAGTGTGATATACTGAGTTGTTCTAATTTGATTAAGGCTTTCTTTTGTAAAACTATTAATCCACTATTTGGATCTTTTCCGGTTAATAACATGTGCATTTTATTTGTAAAATTATAAGGGTTTGGTCCCATACTTAGTAGAATCTGGAAATCATGTGGACAGTTTGTCTTAAAACTTTCCCATATAGCTTTTGCAGATTCTCCTAGGAAGGTTTCCAAATATTTATACATTGTTTCAGTATCAGTCTCAGTATAATGTCTTAAGTAATCAGCGGCTACTATACCTTTCCATAAATCTATTACTGTATCCCACATTTGGGGATCATGTGCCGCGATATTTAAAATTTTACCTTTACTACCTCCTTCTTGGAGTTTAATTGGTTCTTCTATAGGCATTCTTTTTCCTGCTGGTTTTATATAATCTCCCTTAATCTCTGTATCTGGGTTTACCCTAATTGCAGGTCTTCTAGGTACATTGTCGGTACTGTAATCTATTAGCCGCGGATTAGGATTTGTTTGTTGGAAAGGGCTAGCACTTGAGGAGCTAGCTGGTTCTAACTCAGCTAATTCTTTGTAACTAATGGTAGAACTTGGTATAGATATTGTATCTTCTTCAAGTTTAAAGAAAGATTCATTACTTCTATATCCTAGATTATCACTTCGTTTTGGGCAACTTTTGAAGTGTTTTATACATTCATTTATCTTCATGTCGTCTTTTTGGCATCCTTTACATTTAAACGTTATATTTTTATATTCTTCTGCTAAGTTTTCTTCTTTTTCTATGGCTAAGTCTACTTCGTATCCTTCTTGTAAAACTTCTATATTCATAAATTCGTTTTCTGTTTCTATGTTACTTTCTGTTTCATCGTCATCTAAATTTCTTTTCGTTGTGTAGTTATAATCTGTAAATCTAACTGAGGTCTCTCCTTTACTTGTAGTATATAATAAGTGAGAGTCTGGTGTGAAAGTTTTTGGTTTAGTAAATTTGTTTAGATTCCATTCTAAACCTGCGTATATTTCGGGGTCTATTTTTATTTGTTTTATAAGACTTATTCCTTTATTTCCCATTATCTCAACTACATCATTTACTTTTAATTTAAATTTTGTGTTACTACTTAAGATTAACTTACCTATAAAACCTATGCACATTAGTAAATTATTTCCACCATTCATTTCCTCGTATCCTTTAGTTTGGATTCCTATTTTAATATTTCTTCCGAATTCCTTTAGATTCATTAGGAAATCTGGACTAATATAGAAAATGCCGCCATTATTAGTCATGTCTACTTCTGTTAATCCTATTATAGATTTTTTAATGTCTGACCATCTATCATCGTATATTGTTATTAATACTTTAGCTCCTAAGTTTTTTCTCGTTAATCCTTTTATTCCTATAACAATTAATCCCATATGCATTAAAATCATTTTACTATTCTTTATATGTTTTAATGAATTAATATTTACTAAGTCTAGTATTTTAAAATCTTCTCCTAAGGCTGATATTTGTTCTTCCCTATAATGTCTAAATAACTGATTGTCTGAAGAAAAATATCCTGCATTATATAACGTCTTAGGATTTAGCAATTTTAACTGATGTTGTTGAAAGATTTGTAAATCTTTATCTACATCTATTATTTCGTTAAGTTCTTGGTTTTGTTCTATATTAGATTGTCTTCTGCATATTCTAGATAATATATTATTATTTCCTATCTTGTTTTCTGAGAAACTGATTCTTTGTCTTTCGTTGTTATTTTCGATGGTTCTCCGTCTATTTGATAAAAGGTCCATCTTTGTGGTTTTCTTATTATTTTCTTGCGTTCGTTTTGAGGGGTTATTTCAATTTTCTTTAATTGATTTACCAGTTCTTCTATTTCTAAAATAGGTTTTTGTTTTTCTTTGGTTTCTTTATCTTTTATTAAGATATCTATCTTTTTACGTAGTTCAGGTAGTTCTGATTCTTTTGGTGTTGTAACTATTTCTTTATTTTGAATTAAACTATCTATTTTTTTATGCAAATCTATAAGTAGTTCTATTATGGTATTATTTTGTTTTAGTAAAATTTTGTCTGTTTGACTTGAGGGTATATACCTAGATAATCCTTCTGGGTCGCTGTGATGAATTCTTGATTTTTCTAGTGCCTTTATATAGTTTGTATCTTCCTCACTCATGAAAGCGATATTTCTTCTAATCTTTTTGTTATTTCTTGTAAGTCTTTAATTTCCCTAGTTATATTTTCTACTTGTTCGACAAGCTTAGATATTAATTGTGTTGTTTTTGCTTCTAGTTCTTTAGGTTTTTCTATTAATGTTTTTATTAGTTTTTCGATTTCTATTTTTGTAGGTATTTGTTCTAAATTAAATTTATGATTTAGATATTGAATTTTTCTATCTATTTCTAGTTCTTGTGATTTTAAATAGTCTAAATTCTGTTCTATTTTTTCTAAGTTCTTTTTATGTCTGTTTTGAGTAACTTCTATCTGTTCTAAAGTTTTTATTATACTGTTATATTTTTCTTGTGTTTTTTCGTTAGAATTAATCAAAAAGTCTATTATTGTGTTATATTGTTTATCTTCTGAGTGTAATATATGTTCTCCTTGGTTAAAATTACACCTTATAGTAGAATAGTGAAAATGAATAGTGGAAATAATTTACTAATGTGCATAAGTTTTATAGGTAAGTTAACCTTAAGTAGTAACACAAAATTTAAATTAAAAGTAAATGATGTAGTTGAGATAATGGGAAACAAAGGAATAAATCTTATAAAACCAATAAAAATAGACCCAGAAATATACGCAGATTTAGAATGGAATCTAAACAAATTTACTAAACCAAAAACTTTCACACCAGACTCTCACTTATTATATACTACAAGTAAAGGAGAGACCTCAGTTAGATTTACAGATTATAACTACACAACGAAAAGAAATTTAGATGACGATGAAACAGAAAATAACATAGAAACAGAAAACGAATTTATGAATATAGAAGTTTTACAAGAAGGATACGTAGTAGACTTAGCCATAGAAAAAGCAGAAAACTTAGTAGAAGAATATAAAAATATAACGTTTAAAGTCCGAATTGAATTCGTTCCAGTGTCTCCATTATTTCTAAAGGTCTAAAATGTAAGTTACCTAACATTGTCTGCTGGTAAGTGTCTGAGGACAAGGCTACACCCTTTCCTTTGTCTGTGGGAGGTTGTCTTGTTGGTCTCATTCTGAAAACAAATAAGTAATATTAAACTTATTTATTTATTTATTCCTAGTTGTAGTCTACTCAACTGATCCGCTAATGTATTTTCCTTTCCCTTAATATGTTCAAATACTATGTTTTTGTAAACAGATATAGTGTCTGTAAAATTTAACCATCTTCGTCTACTACTGTTTTTATCATTAATTTTTTGATGAAATTTGACTATTGCCTCACAGTCTGTTCTAACTAAGACTTCTTCCTTATTTAATATATATAGTTTAAAATTGTTTAATCCGTATATTATTGCAAGTACTTCTAAATCTATGGCACTCATATTTCCTTTTTCTTTATAAGCACCACTTTGATATCCGCATATTTGTTGTTCTTCATTTTTACTAGTATATTTATTGGGTCTAGCTTTTAAGATAGCTCCCCATCCTAAGTCGCTACCATCTGTTTGAATAATTAAGTAATCTGACTCTAGTGGTATTGTTAAGTCTGGAATATTTTTAACTTTTTCTTTTATTTTTTGAACCAATTTAATATCTTCTATATTAAAATTTTTCTGTCCTTTACTACCTGTTTTGGCATATAAAGGTCCTGCTATTTTTCCTAAATCTTGAATAAAATTTCGAGCATAATTTACTAATCCTAAAAACTTTTGTAAATCTTTTGTTGTTTCTAATTTGTTTGGCATTTCTAGTACCTTTTTTGCTATATGTGGTTGTAATTTTACCTTTCCGTTACCTAGAGTTATTCCTAAAAAATTAATATAAGTTTTACACGACTTCATTTTTTCTTACTTATTATTATGCTATGTTTAACAAACAGTCTAAAAACTAGTTGTAAATGTCCTAAATGTTCTTGCATGGTTTGACTAAATACTAAAATATCATCTACATAGACTAATATGAAATGTTTATATTCTCCAAATATATTATCCATTTTTCTTTGAAAAATGGGTGGAACTGTTTTTAATCCGAAAGGCATTACTAACCATTCAAAATGTCCTCCTGGACATGTGAATGTTGTCCATTCTATGCTTTTGGGATGCATTTTTACTTGCCAGTAGCCTGATTTACAATCGAATTTACTATAACCCTTTTTATTTTGGATTCTATTAATTAATTCATTTTTATCTGGTAATTTGTATGCATCTGTTCTAGTATTATCATTTAATCTTTTGTAGTTAATTACCACACGGGCTTTTCCTCTTACCTGTTCGCTATGGTTTCTTACCATAAATGCTGTTGATCTATGTCTAGAGGTAGATCTTCTTATGACTCCTAATTTTAAAAGTTCTTTTATCTGTTCATCAAATTCATTAGTGTCCTCATTATTTGCTTCTATAGGAGCTGTTTTTATAGTATATTCGAAGTTAATTATGTCTAATTTACACATTAGTTCATTAGCATTCCAGTGAGCTAATGGTCGTTCTCCTATGATTTCCATTTCGTCTAATATAGATATTATATTTTCCAAATCTTTTGGACCGTTTATTACTCCTATTCTTTCTATTCCTTTTCTAAAATTGTAAAACTGTGTTTCTATACTTATTAAGGTATATTCTTTTTCTATAATTTCAAGACACTCTTGTCCTTCTGCATTAAGTAAGGTATAACTTCTAACTTCGTCTAGATTTTCTTTTAACAAATTGCTGCATTGTGGCGTACTTTGGCAGTCTTTGCAGCATGGTTCTGGGAGTGATTTATTTCTATAAGTATTTAGGGTTCTATATATGGTAGGCAAGATTTTTGTCTGTACAAGTGTATAAGTTAGGTTCCTAAATATCATTATTCCGTCTCTAGTCAAAAGGCATCCTTCTTTATCTTGTATACAGAATTTTAATCCTATTACAAAGTCTGATCCTATATTTAAATCTCTGGCCAATATTCTATTCACTTTATAGACTGGGTTATAGAATTTTTCTCAAGTGTTTAGGAAACTTCTTTGTGCATTTTCTACGTAATAACGATTAATGTTTTGAGAGCCATCCATTTGAGTGGCTAGTATAGGTTTCTCAAGTGTTTTTAATAAGTATTCGGGTACTATTGCTTTATTAATTAAACAACTGGTACATCCGGGATCTACTAGTGCTAATGTTTCTATTTCTATATCTTTTATCTTAATTTTTATCAGGACTTTTATGGTGGAGAATTCTTTATCTTCTTTACATATTAAAGTTGTATGACTATTTTCTATATTCATAAGTTCTGCTTGTAATTTCTCTAAATGTACTGTGTCTACTGTCTCTTGTGTATCTGTTTCCTCTTTAGTTTTTCCTTTCTCTAGAGTAGTTATTCTTTGTTCTAAATCATTCAATCGAGTTTCTAAAGTAGATACTCTTAAATTTAAGATCTGATTATTTGTATATTTTTGTCCATTATTTGTTTGTGATTCTATCTTTATTTTTAAAGTATTTTCTATACAATTTATACATGCTTCTAGGTAGCACTTCTTGCATTTTGCTCTATTTTCTGTACTTGGATAAAAACTACATATTCTACATCTATTACTGTCGAGACCCTTATTTCTTTGGAAATCATGAATACACTCTTGTGTAACATTCATCAAATTATTGATTACTAAATTGTTTAGGTCTAAATCTTCAATTTCTTGTCCTAGTTCATTAACTAAGTTGTCTTCTTCTGATTCTGACGAATCAGATTTTAAATTGTCTTTGTCATTTATATCAATACTTATTATTGAGTATATACTTTCTGTATCTGACATGTATTCATCTACATTTAATAGTGTTTCTTGAAAGTCTTCTATTAGTTGCGAATTTCTTGTCCTATTATTATTTCTCTTAGGACATACGTTGGCTAAATGATCTATGCTGCCACATGTATAACATTCTAGTTTATTTTTATAATTTCTATCATTTCTGTATTTTCTAACATGTCTATCTCTATTAACCCATGCTTTTTTAGCTTTATATTTTCTTAGGAAATATTGTTTTTTGCTATACGGTTTTTGATTGTTTCGTTTCTTATACCTTCTATGTTGTTTCTGATCATAATTCTGGGTTGTATATATAAGTGATTTACAAAAATTCATTTCATTCTTTTTTAATTGTTGCTGTATTTGTATGTTTGTACATTTTTCAGTTAAGATATCCATTATATGTTGAGTTCTATGTCCTATTGTCCATTTAAAATTTGGGTTTGCTGCAACCCCATCTCTTTTATACCACCTTTCTTCGATTTCTCTCCCTAAGGCTCCAGGTAGTTTATTAAATAATTTTTTACCTAGTTCTTCATTAAATGTATTTCCACTAACAGTACAGTAGTAAAAATAATCTTGTAAGAACTTTTTTATGTATACCAAGTGTGATATACTGAGTTGTTCTAATTTGATTAAGGCTTTCTTTTGTAAAGCTATTAATCCACTATTTGGATCTTTTCCGGTTAATAACATGTGCATTTTATTTGTAAAATTATAAGGGTTTGGTCCCATACTTAGTAGAATCTGGAAATCATGTGGACAGTTTGTCTTAAAACTTTCCCATGTAGTTTTTGCAGATTCTCCTAGGAAGGTTTCCAAATATTTATACATTGTTTCAGTATCAGTCTCAGTATAATGTCTTAAGTAATCAGCGGCTACTATACCTTTCCATAAATCTATTACTGTATCCCACATTTGGGGATCATGTGCCGCGATATTTAAAATTTTACCTTTACTACCTCCTTCTTGGAGTTTAATTGGTTCTTCTATAGGCATTCTTTTTCCTGCTGGTTTTATATAATCTCCCTTAATCTCTGTATCTGGGTTTACCCTAATTGCAGGTCTTCTAGGTACATTGTCGGTACTGTAATCTATTAGCCGCGGATTAGGATTTGTTTGTTGGAAAGGGCTAGCACTTGAGGAGCTAGCTGGTTCTAACTCAGCTAATTCTTTGTAACTAATGGTAGAACTTGGTATAGATATTGTATCTTCTTCAAGTTTAAAGAAAGATTCATTACTTCTATATCCTAGATTATCACTTCGTTTTGGGCAACTTTTGAAGTGTTTTATACATTCATTTATCTTCATGTCGTCTTTTTGGCATCCTTTACATTTAAACGTTATATTTTTATATTCTTCTGCTAAGTTTTCTTCTTTTTCTATGGCTAAGTCTACTTCGTATCCTTCTTGTAAAACTTCTATATTCATAAATTCGTTTTCTGTTTCTATGTTACTTTCTGTTTCATCGTCATCTAAATTTCTTTTCGTTGTGTAGTTATAATCTGTAAATCTAACTGAGGTCTCTCCTTTACTTGTAGTATATAATAAGTGAGAGTCTGGTGTGAAAGTTTTTGGTTTAGTAAATTTGTTTAGATTCCATTCTAAACCTGCGTATATTTCGGGGTCTATTTTTATTTGTTTTATAAGACTTATTCCTTTATTTCCCATTATCTCAACTACATCATTTACTTTTAATTTAAATTTTGTGTTACTACTTAAGATTAACTTACCTATAAAACCTATGCACATTAGTAAATTATTTCCACCATTCATTTCCTCGTATCCTTTAGTTTGGATTCCTATTTTAATATTTCTTCCGAATTCCTTTAGATTCATTAGGAAATCTGGACTAATATAGAAAATGCCGCCATTATTAGTCATGTCTACTTCTGTTAATCCTATTATAGATTTTTTAATGTCTGACCATCTATCATCGTATATTGTTATTAATACTTTAGCTCCTAAGTTTTTTCTCGTTAATCCTTTTATTCCTATAACAATTAATCCCATATGCATTAAAATCATTTTACTATTCTTTATATGTTTTAATGAATTAATATTTACTAAGTCTAGTATTTTAAAATCTTCTCCTAAGGCTGATATTTGTTCTTCCCTATAATGTCTAAATAACTGATTGTCTGAAGAAAAATATCCTGCATTATATAACGTCTTAGGATTTAGCAATTTTAACTGATGTTGTTGAAAGATTTGTAAATCTTTATCTACATTTATTATTTCGTTAAGTTCTTGGTTTTGTTCTATATTAGATTGTCTTCTGCATATTCTAGATAATATATTATTATTTCCTATCTTGTTTTCTGAGAAACTGATTCTTTGTCTTTCGTTGTTATTTTCGATGGTTCTCCGTCTATTTGATAAAAGGTCCATCTTTGTGGTTTTCTTATTATTTTCTTGCGTTCGTTTTGAGGGGTTATTTCAATTTTCTTTAATTGATTTACCAGTTCTTCTATTTCTGAAATAGGTTTTTGTTTTTCTTTGGTTTCTTTATCTTTTATTAAGATATCTATCTTTTTACGTAGTTCAGGTAGTTCTGATTCTTTTGGTGTTGTAACTATTTCTTTATTTTGAATTAAACTATCTATTTTTTTATGCAAATCTATAAGTAGTTCTATTATGGTATTATTTTGTTTTAGTAAAATTTTGTCTGTTTGACTTGAGGGTATATACCTAGATAATCCTTCTGGGTCGCTGTGATGAATTCTTGATTTTTCTAGTGCCTTTATATAGTTTGTATCTTCCTCACTCATGAAAGCGATATTTCTTCTAATCTTTTTGTTATTTCTTGTAAGTCTTTAAATTCCCTAGTTATATTTTCTACTTGTTCGACAAGCTTAGATATTAATTGTGTTGTTTTTGCTTCTAGTTCTTTAGGTCTTTCTATTAATGTTTTTATTAGTTTTTCGATTTCTATTTTTGTAGGTATTTGTTCTAAATTAAATTTATGATTTAGATATTGAATTTTTCTATCTATTTCTAGTTCTTGTGATTTTAAATAGTCTAAATTCTGTTCTATTTTTTCTAAGTTCTTTTTATATCTGTTTTGAGTAACTTCTCTCTGTTCTAAAGTTTTTATTATACTGTTATCTTTTTCTTGTGTTTTTTCGTTAGAATTAATCAAAAAGTCTATTATTGTGTTATATTGTTTATCTTCTGAGTGTAATATATGTTCTCCTTGGTTAAAATTACACCTTATAGTAGAATTATCTTTTAATATTCTATATTTCTTTTCTGGTTGAAATCTAAGATCTAAATAGTCTAGACGTTTTAATGAAGCTATGTTGTTATCCTAAGTGGTTTAAGTTAGGATATTTTTTGCTTAGTTTAGTTTGATATCTTAATCTATTATTTGACCAACTTATATCTAGGTCTAGTTCTAGTATAGTCTCTATTAATCTTGATCGTTCGCTAATTAAAATATTTTTATAATGATTTATACCTATAGCAACTATTTCGTAATTTTCTGTTTTTCTAAACTTTATAATATCTGTCTCTAACTTTTTTATTTCTTTATCTAATTTTTCTAATCTTTCTGTAAATTGGTTCCGTATTTTTATAATCTCACGTTTATAAGTAACTTCCCTATATTATTGGCGCTGTACCTCTCTAATATAATGGATATATCTTATTGGCATCTACTATCCTAGTTGATAAGCTTTTTTCTTAATATGTTCTTTAAGCCACTTTACTGCTCTAGTACTTTGCTCTAAGTCTCTCTCACAACCTTGTATTTCCCAATTTATCGCGCTTACTAATTCACAAGTTAGTCTAGATTTATTAATCGATTTATTAATTCTACAGGCTCTTAGTAGTCTTTCTAAACTTTCTTCTAGATGGTTTTTTGTAGCTATTATACTATATCGTTTTCTAATTTCTTTATATAAATAAAAATAACTACACCTTATATCTTGGAATGATCTATGTCTTTTCATACACAATTTATAAACCTTTTGCGAGTTAGCAGGTAATGTTCCCAAAACCTTCTCGCTCTGATACCAAAATGGTGGGATGTTTCAATTTAAAAAGATTTTTCAATTTTAAGAATGGATATTAAATTTTAAGAAAGGATATTAAAGAAAAAGGAGAATTTGCGAGTGGAAATTTATCAGACTTGTAAATCCTACTCAGTACTCCCTCTCTCTCATTGTTTCTTCATTTTTATCGTTCTTATGATTTATATTTTCCCCAAAATTTTTACTTTTTTTTTTTAACTTACCCTGTTCATCTCTTCCTCCTAATCTATGTTCTTAATACCATACTTCTTTAACCACACCCCGGAATATTTTTATCTGGCAACTAACACTCGTCCTATGTCTATTTTGCAGACTTGACGGACTATCAAGGCCAGAATTCCTAGGAATTTACAGGTTAATACATGTGAGTCTTCATATAATTTGTCAATCACTTTCAGTTCATCAAGAATATCAATTCTCATAATGTAAATATCATTTAAATCTTTCGAAAGAATAACTTTCACAATTTCACTTTCAAATAACTTCACCATTCACCATAGACACAAGGCAACACACACACATTGGGAGATCCTATAACCGACATAAACTATGTGAGCTACATGGAATCCAACGTACAACCCACGTTGGGGAGAGCCGTCCTATCCTTACCATCCGTATCATCCTCACCTCGACCACTCTCTCCCAAATCTTCATAGAGTGACTCAATAACTTAATCCCCCTCTAGTTATTGCAACTCTGGATGTCACCCTTATTCTTATAGAGAGGGATGATGGTACTCCACCTCCAAGCCTCGGGCATTTTTGCCGTCTTGAAGATTTCGTTAAACAATCCAGTCAACCACCTTACACCAGCCTCCCCAACGAACTTTCAAAACTCCACCGGTATCTCATCCGGCCCAGTCGCCCTACCCCTTCGCATCCTGCGAACAACCTCTCAGTGCTCCAGCTCCCCTAACACAATAGCTCTATCCCCTTTGTCATTCAAGAACCTATGAAAGTACGACTGCCATCTACTCTTAATGTGGCCGTCCTCCTCCTTAATCCACCTCACCTGGTCGAGGTCACGACCCTTCCTCTCCCTAGCTTTAGCGAGTCTAAACAATTTTTTCTCCCCTCCTTTCCCCTGTAACCCTGCATACAAGCTCTCAAAAGCGGTCGTCTTAGCCGCCGTAACTGCTAACTTAGCCTCCTTCTTAGTTAGCTTGTACTCTTTCCTGTTCACCCGCTTCTCTTCTTCGTCCTTACTCTCAACCAACTTATCATACGCCTCTTTCTTGGTCCCCACTTTCTTCTTAACCTCTTCATTCCACCACCAATCCCCCCGATGATGACCAGCCCGGCCCCTAGAAACACCCAACACCTTACTTGCATTCTCCCTGATGCACCTAGCCACCCTATCCCATATACTATCCACGTCCCCCTACACTCCCACACCTCCATTCCCGCCAACTTCTCCTCTATCTCCCACGCATTCACTGGCGTCAAGCCGCCCCACTTAATTCTAGGTCGACACTCCTCACCCCTCCTTTTTCTATTCTTCTTTATACCCAAATCCATAACCATGAGCCTATGCTGGGTCGAAAGGCTCTCACTCGGGATGACCTTACAGTCCTTACACAACACCCTATCCCCTTTCCTAAGCAACAAAAAGTCAATCTGGGTCTTGGCTATCGCGCTTCGAAAGGTGATCAGGTGGTCGTCCTTCTTTGGGAAGCCCGAGTTCACCACCACCAACCCAAAGGACCTCGCGAAATCCAATAGAGTAGCCTCCTCTTCATTTCTTTCCCCAAAACCAAAACCACCATGCACATCACCAAAGCCTCCCGGTAACGCCCCGATGTGCCCGTTGAAATCTCCTGCTACAACAATCTTCTCCGAGCTAGGCACGCCTCTCACCACCTCATCCAAAGCCTCCCAAAACCGCCTCTTCTCCTCCCTCTCCGAGCCCACTTGCGGCGCATAAGCACTACACACGTTCAGGGTAAACCCCCGAATGACCAACTTAATAGTCATCAACCTGTCGTTGATCCTCTTCACCTCTACTACCTGATCCCTAAGCTCTTCATCTACTAAGATGCCAACTCCATTCCTATGCCTCTCGCTCCCAGAGTACCACAGCTTGTAACCATCCACATCCCTAGCCTTAGACCCTACCCACTTGGTCTCTTGAACACACGCAATATTAATCCTCCTCTTTCTAAGAATCTTCACAAGCTCTATGGACTTACCCTGAAGGGTCCCTATATTCCAAGACCCAACCCTCAGCCTACCTTCACTATCCCCACGTCTTCCTCTACCACCCCTGAGGCCAAACCTTGGCCTCCCTCCCACTCCCGCCCTTACCTCATCCCTCGCCCCCACAGCAGCCCCACGCCCCAACCCCCTCGGACATGACCCTATCTAACCATCACCGCCCACAGCCACTACTACAAGCAAATATAAGAGAATATAAACAATGGTAGTAGCAAAGCAGCAACAAAAAATACAAGGCTCACACAAATACGAAGAAATAATGAAGAAACAAAATGAAAGTCAAATAGAGAGCAAACACCACTGGGCTCAACACCCAAAGCCCCAAACAGAGCCCCGAGCCGATAACCCAATAAAAGCAGTGCAAGAAACGACAACAGACAATATCAACAAATCAAGCACAATTCAAGATACAAGTCAAGATACAGGAGATAGTACTAGCTAGCATTATACGAGGAATGAAATACTGGAATACTGAAATACTGAAATAGCAAAGGTCAGAAGTCACCGGGTTACGCTTGTAGGCCAAGTCGAAAACCAAAATCCAACGTAGATCGGGCTCCGATCGCCGGTGCTGAGACGGATAGGGGCGTCGGTCGTCGTTGCTCCGGTCGTCGGTGCTGAGAGGGAGCGGTGGCTGCTGGTGCTGAGATGGAGAGGGTCGGCGGTCGCCTGTCGCCGGTGTCGGTGCCAGAGCCGGAGCCGGAGCCGGGGTTAAGGTTTACGACAATGGTAGCGGCGCTGTTCGCTGATGGCGGTGTCGGGCGGGTGCCGTAACAGAGGGGGGGAGGCGGGTCGGAGCCGGAGGGCCGGAGGTCGGACCTGCGCCGGGGGTCGGCGACGGGGGGTCGGCGACGCGGGCCGACAGTCGGACCAGCGCCGGAGGTCGGCGATGGTGCCGTGGGCCAGGGACGGCTTAGAGAGAGAGAGAGAGCCGTTAGAGAGAGGTAGAGAGGCTTTCTAAAAAAAAATACAATTTCTAATGGGGATTCACGACCCAAATATCAAAATCATGATAAATATCATTCAAGATTCATGCTTTATATCTCCACACATGTAAATTCATCTTTCAAAATTATAAACATCGAGATTTCATAATAATCATCATAAGATATGGGTTCATGCTTCAAATTGGTAAAAATCAAATAAAAATCATGCCTTTGTAAAGAAAATTACTTTTGGACACAAGAACGAAAGAGAGTTCTTGTTGAAAACCCCCACATACCTTGAATGATGAACTTAAGATCGATACTCGTTTTTGAGATGTTAATCGTGCCTTTGAATAATGGTTCTTGGAGTTCTTGAACTAGGAACTTGGAATCTTGAATAAATTTGCAGAATTAATGGTGAACTATGGAGGTTCTTGAAGTTGGATGTAGGAGCTTAGGATTTTCTTTTTGAGGGAATTTGAAGAAATATAACATATAATGCTTCTAATAGGCTTTAATATATGGTTTGGAAGGATTTTGGGTGAAGGGGAATGACCAAAACGCCCCTAAAAATCAAATAACTCTCGAATCTGTCCTTTGGTGGACTGTTTTGATAGTTTGAAGTAGATCAACCATAACATTTTACTCCGGTATCCAAATTGAATGAAACCAATTTCATTAGAAAGAGGAATCTCATATCTTTCCATTGATATATAGTATCTCACCCAGATCATTGTGTACGAGGAGTTATGATCGTTTGAAGTTGATCCAAAAATTCGCTTTTGATAGGCTGAAGTAGATCGACCATAACTTTTTGCTCCGATAGACAAATTGGATGAAACCAATTTTATTGGAAAGAGGACTCGCAGAGCTTAACATTGATATATAGTAGATCACCCAGATCATTATGTATAAGGAGTTATGATCATTTAAATTTGGAGCAAAAATACGCCAGGCCTCAGTACTTTTTCCTGCGTGTTTTACATTCATGGTTCGATCGGAATGTTCATAACTCGTCGCTCGGGTGTCTGTTTTGGATGATCCACATATCGTTGGAAAGCTTATTCGATACTCTACGCAATGGTGGGTCATAATCTAAGACATTCCGCACGGAAAATTTATAATTCATTCTAGAAGATAGAACCCAACACGTTTACGCACAAAATTTCAACGAAAAATTTTCCGGGGTATTACATCATCCCCTTGGAAACATTCGTCCTTGAATGATGCTAGACATGCCAAGATTAGATCGGGAATAGAGCATGCAGCTGAAACCATTCGTTAGACTCATCACCACATCGTCTCTCACTCTGAATTCAACATAGAATACATAAATTCAAGAAACTACTGCTGAACACATAATAAATGACAGCTGAACTGTTGCAACTTTTATCAAAAGTGCATGATTTAGGAATGAACGGTACCTTCGGCTTGATCGGAGTTTGCGGAAAATAGGTGCGGGTAATTGGATTGCATATCCGCCTCAGCTTCCCAAGTTGCACCCTCAACAGATTGGTTTCGCCACAACACCTTGACTAAGGGAACTTCTTTGTTCCTTAGTCTTCGGACACTGAAATCAAGAATCTCAATAGGAATCTCATCAAAAGAAAGATTTTCTTGAATGTCAGCACTCACAGAGGAATCCACTACCACAACATCGCTAATATGCTTTCTAAGCATGGAGACATGGAATATTGGATGAACAGAGGACAACTCGACCTCATAAGCTACCTTACCAACACGGTTAAGAATTTTGTAAGGACCAACATAACAGGGACTAAGCTTCCCCTTCTTTCCGAATCTCTTCACCCCCTCATGAGTGAAATTTTCAGATACACTAGGTCACCAACTTCAAACTCAAGGTCTCTCCTTCTAACATCCGTATATGACTTCTGACGACTCTGCGCAGTTTTCAACCTTTCCCCAATCAACTTAACTTTTTCCATAGCCTCAAATACCGAATCAGTACCGCTCACAGCCGCTTTACCCACCTCGAACCAACCTATGGGTGATCTACACTTCCTCCCATATAAGGCTTCAAACGGAGCCATGCCAATACTAGAGTGGAAATTGTTATTGTAAGCAAACTCTATCAACGGTAAGTGATCATCCCAACTTCCCTTAAAGTCAAGTGCACAAGCTCTCAACATATCCTCTAAGGTCTGGATGGTCCGCTCAGCCTGACCATCGATCTGCGGATAAAAAGTAGAACTCAAAAGAACTTGGGTACCAAGACCCTTCTGAAAAGCTTTCCAAAATTGCAAAGTGAACTGAGTACCCCTATCCAAAATAATAGACAAGGGAACTCTGTGCAGTCTGATTAGCTCCCGGATATACAATCTAGCGTAATCCTCAGCAGTATATGAAGTATGAATAGACAAGAAATGAGCATACTTAGTCAACCTATCAACCACAATCCAAATGGAATCATGATGGTGTTGGGAAGGAGGTAAACCAATCATGAAGTCCATATTTATCTCTTCCCACTTCCAGGTGGGAATACTAAACTCTTGAATCATACCACCAGGTCTTTGGTGTTCAACCTTAACCTGTTGGCATGTTGAACACTTAGCTACAAACGCTGCTATATCTTTCTTTATGCCACTCCACCAATAGATTTCCCGCAAGTCTCGGTACATCTTGGTGGCACCAGGATGAATAGAATATCGCGCCCCGTGTGCTTCAGCCATAATCCTCTATCTCAAATCATCAACATTCGGGACACACAATCTACCCTACAATCTCAACACACCATCTCTCCCTTGGGAGAAAACCTCTACTTTTTGGTCCTTGACTGACTCCTTCAGTCTGACCAAACTAGCATCTAAGTATTGCTTTTCCTTCACTTCCGAAACCAAGGAGGATTCGAAACTACTCTGAACCCCTATACTACCTTCAGCAGAGTCAAACAACTTAACCCCCAATCTAGCCAAATGATGTACATCACGAGCCAAATCTTTCTTACCTTCTACCACTTGCGAAACACTACCCATGGACACTTTACTTAGGGCATCCGCCACAACATTGGCCTTGTCCAGGTGGTACAACACTCATATCATAGTCCTTTAACAGTTCTAACCATCGTCTCTACCTAAGATTCAATTCTCTCTGGGTAAATACATACTGCAGACTCTTATGATCAGTGAAAACATCAACATGGACACCATACAAATAGTGTCTCCAGATTTTCAAAGCAAACACAACAGCAGCCAACTCAAGGTCATGGGTGGGGTAATTTTTCTCATGGGGTTTCAACTGTCTAGAAGCATAAGCTATCACTTTACCCTTCTGCATCAATACGCAACCCAACCCAACTCTCGAAGCATCACAGTACACCACAAAACCATCAACACCATCAGGCAAAGTCAAAATAGGGGCTGAAGTGAGTCGAGTCTTCAACTCGTGAAAACTCTTCTCACAAGATTCGGACCACAAGAACTTTACTTTCTTTTGGGTCAACCGAGTCATAGGAGACGCTATAGAGGAGAAACCCTCAACAAAACGGCGGTACCAAAAGACATAACAAGAAACTTAAAATGGCCATAACGAGTTTGGAAAGCGGTTTTCGGGATGTCACACTCCCTAACTTTGAGTTGATGATATCCTAAACGAAGGTCTATCTTTGAGAAATAACTTGCACCTTGCAATTGGTCAAACAAATCATCTATTCTCGGAAGGGGGTACTTATTTTTGATGGTGAGTTTATTCAGTTGGCGGTAATCAATGCACATACGCAAAGAGCCATCTTTCTTTCTCACAAACAACACAGGAGCACCCCAAGGAGAAACACTGGGCCCTATGAAACCCTTATCTAGTAGATCTTTGAGTTGCTCTTTCAACTCCTTAAGTTCTGCAGGGGCCATACGGTAAGGAGGAATAGAAATGGGCTGAGTATTGGGAAGAAGATCAATCCCGAACTCTATCTCTCTATCAGGAGGTATCCCTGGGAGATCATCCGAAAAATACATCAGGAAACTCATTGACAACGTTAACAGACTGGAGAGTTAGAGTCTCAGATTTAGTATCTTTGACTCTAACCAAATGGTAAATACACCCCTTGGAAATAAGCTTTCTAGCTTTGAGGTAAGAGATAAAATGACTCTTGGATGATACAGAATTTCCAGAACACTCAAACAAGGATGCACCCGGAAACTGAAACTTGACCATTTGGGTCCGACAATCAATAGAGGCATAAGAAGAATACAACCAGTCCATACCCAAAATCACATCAAAATCTACCATGTCTACAATCAGATCAGCCAACAAGACTATGAAGAACGGTAACAGGACACTTTTTATACACTTTCTGGGCAACAATCGAATCACCCATTGGGGTAGAAACTAGGATAGGCTCAGGAATAATCTCAGGACTCATTTCAAAATTCACAGCAATCAAAGGTGTAACATATGAGAAATTGGATCCAGGATCCAACAAAGCATACTCATCAAACTGAAATATATTAAGCATACCAGTAACAACATCGGGACAGTCCTCCTGTTCCTGGCGGGATAGTAAAGCATAGAATCTATTCTGGCGCTGCCCGCCAGCATTGCTAGAAGAGGCGCCCTGAGCTGGAGCTGGGCGAGTCGCTGGAACTGGAGCACTAACAGTCTGAGTCTGGGTCTGAGGGCGATAGTCACGACGCCCTTGTCCATCATATGGACAATCTCTAACTCTGTGACCCATGTCACCACACCAGAAACAACCCCTCTTCTCACCCCAACACGCACCCAAATGAGCCCTACAACACTTAGGACACAAGGGATGATTTGGCTTACTGCCAACACTGTACTGGGACCTGGATGCATATGACCTGCTACCTTGCTCCTGCCTACCTCTAGGCACGAGAGCACTAGAAGATGATGGTGCTGGCATAGACGAACGATCCTGATATTGAGGGCGACTCCCTTTCTGCGATCTAGTCTGACCCTGTCCGTGCTGCTCGGACCTAGCTCTCTTATTCCCTCTCATTCTATCTCTCTCCTTAATCTTGTCTGCCTCAATCTGTTGGGCATGAGTTGTCAGCCTAGAAAGATTCATCTCACTATTCAGCATAGTAGACCTACACTCCAGTCACAAACTTACTCATACTAGCCCGATTATCATCCACTACGTCATGAGCATAATTGGCCAACTGATTGAACTTTAGACAGTACTCCCTAACAGTCATAGAGCCCTGTCGTAGGTTCACAAACTCTTCTATCTTTGCCTTTCTTATCTCCAAAGGGAAAAACTTATCCAGGAATGCATCCTGGAAGTCTTGTCAAGTTGTAGGGACCGCTCCCTCACCTCTACCTTTCCTCCAAGCAGCAACCCAGTCATAAGCAAGGTCTTTCAACCTATACGCAGCCAACTCCACACTATGTTCCTCAGATACATGCATCACCTGAGTAATCTTCCGCACCTCCTCTAAAAACAACCGTGGATCCTCATCAGACTTGGACCCATAGAATTCCGGTGGATTCATCCACATGAAGTCACGGATCCTGGCAGCAGCTGAATCACCTCCATGCTGCTGTGGAGCCTGGGCCGGGTTGGCCTGAACATTTGCAGTAACAGCTTGGGCCAGCGCCTGAAAGGCTGCCCGAAATTCAGCATGAGACGTTTTCATTCAATGGGTCAGCGGGTTGAGGTTGCTGACCATCATTATTTCTTCTCGCTCGATGTGGAGGCATATTTCTGAAAGAGGAGAGCACGAATCAATAGTAGAGAGAGACACTTTAAGCATGATAGACTTCTGAAACAAAGAATCACACTTTTTCCTAAAACGTCTTGCAGCCTCTTGCTCATAGATGTGGTGCGCTACACACCGATGATGAAGACTCTACTTAACGCTACTTATTAGACTCCCTAGTACACCTTAAAACCTTAGGCTCTGATACAAAGTTTGTAACGCCCCGAAAATGGGTCTCGGAGCATCACACGGTGCTTAAGGCTACGAGTAGCCCCAAGCTAACCCTTTGAGCCATTTTCATTCAGTTCAACACGAATCAATGGGGTTTTCATAAATAACCCTCAAATATCAAAAGAGTAATCATCATCCAAGAATAAAAGAATTCCAGAAAGATAACAAAATACGACTTATTAGTCAACTCCCAACATCTATACAAGTCTGACAAGCCTCTAAGAAAATCAATAAAAACCAGCGAGCCATTAAGACATGCCCCAACTAACTCATACTCAATTATCAAATATAAATGATTCCGTGAAACCAACATCAGACATCACGTCCTCGGAACATGAGGACTCACCACAACAGAGGATGTAGAACAGCGTGCCCGAAGAATCACTGTCAAACCTGGACCTGAGCACCTGAACCTACATTCCGAGAAAATGCAGCCCACATCCGAAAATGTGGGTCAGTACCATGGAAAGGAACTGATATGGGGGTGTATGCAGTTGTATAAACATCATTATCATAAATATTTATAAGAAATATGCAGGATGTATGAAAGACTCACATATCCCGAAGAAAATCATCATAATCATGAGAGGATGAAATAAGTACAATAACACATGTGAGTCATCATATAATTTGTCAATCACTTTCAGTTCATCAAGAATATCAATTCTCATAATGTAAATATCATTTAAATCTTTCGAAAGAATAACTTTCACAATTCCACTTTCAAATCACTTCACCATTCACCATAGACACAAGGAAACACACACACACTGGGAGATTCTATAATCGACATAAACCATGTAAGCTACATGGAGTCCAACGTACAACCCACGTTGGGGAGAGCCGTCCTATCCTTTCCATTGGAGTAGGACTATCGATATCAAATCCACACAAACTAGTGATCACTATATAAATCAGTCTCAGGCTCACTCCTACGGGGGCACGTAGTTCTAGGGAAGTAAGGTTGCTTTATACCTCCCACTCGGTGCTAAAGATTTCTCCCAGACTTAGCTCAGATCATTTCAAAGACAATCCACAACAAAACAATTTCAGTAATATATAAATATACATCAGGAGCCATCATGCTTCCCATCTATCAAAATCAACTACGTTGTGGGTTTCTTTCATACTCGAGTTCAAAACAACTCCATTAAGATCAAAAGGTCAAATCATTCAAAATATCTCAAATATTCAACATCAACGTGCTTATACAACACACACTTTCTCAAAAAAAACACAATTTCCAATGGGGATTCACGACCCAAATATCAAAATCATGATAAATATCGTTCAAGATTAATGCTTTATATATCCACACATGTAAATTCATCTTTCAAAATCATAAACATCAATATTTCATAATCATCATCATAAGATTTGGGTTCATGCTTCAAATTTGTAAAAATCAAATAAAAATCATGTCTTTGTAAAGAAAATTACTTTTGGGCACAAGAACGAAAGAGAGTTCTTGTTGAAAACCCCCACATACCAAATGATGAACTTAAGATCGATACTCGTTTTTGAGATGTTAATTGTGCCTTTGAATGATGGTTCTTGGATTTCTTGAACTAGGAACTTGGAATCTTGAATAAATTTGCAGAATTAATGGTGAACTTTGGAGGTTCTTGAAGTTAGATGTAGGAGCTTAGAATTTTCTTTTTGAGGGAATTTGATTAAATATAACATATAATGCTTCTAATAGGCTTTAATATAGGGTTTGGATGGATTTTGGGTGAGGGGGAATGACCAAAACTCCCCTAAAAATCAAATAATTCTCGAATCTATCCTTTGGTGGACTGTTTTGATAGTTTGAAGTAGATCAACCATAATGTTTTACTCCGATATCCAAATTGGATGAAACCAATTTCATTAGAAAGAGGACTCTCATATCTTTCCATTGATATATAGTATCTCACCCATATCATTGTGGACGAGGAGTTATGATCGTTTGAAGTTGATCCAGAGATTCGCTTTTGATAGGCTGAAGTAGATCGATCATAATTTTTTGCTCCGATAGACAAATTGGATGAAACCAATTTCATTGGAAAGAGGACTCGCGGAGCTTTCCATTGATATATAGTAGATCACCCAGATCATTATGTATAAGGAGTTATGATGATCGTTTAAAGTTGGAGCAAAAATACGCCAGACCTCAGTACTTTTTCCTGCACGTTTTACTGTTCACTACTATTCACGGTTCGATCGGAATGTTCATAAATCGTCGCTCGGGTGTCCGTTTTGGATGATCCACATATCGTTGGAAAGCTTATTCGATACTCTACGCAATTGTGGGTCATAATCTAAGACATTCCATACGGAAAATTTATAATTCATTCTAGAAGATAGAACCCAACACGTTTACGCACAAAATTTCAACGAAACATTTTCCGGGGTATTACAAAAAATCTCTTTGCATAAAGCTTAATATAATATTTGGAGTAATATTGTATCTAATTCGGGGAATTTTACTTCCCAAATACAAAGAATAGTATGTGGTTCAGCTTGTTTGATTGAGATCAATAGTTCCCTTTTACCTTTAAAGTCGATGATTATAATGAATTGGTATTTTCTTAAATTCTTCAAAGACCACTAGATATATGGTTTCATACTTTCATAGATTGGGATTGCTTTATTTTTGAAAATTCTAAGCTTGATCATGATCATGGTCTTATAAGCCTACTAAATCCCACCAGACCACGCGATGAGAGGCTCTACCACACCATGAGATTGTAGATAACTTCCGCGCCCAAACATGTATTCTCTAAATTATTTAGTACTTTTCTGGACTCTATTATGACAATGGGTGCTAGTTTCTGTAGATATGCAATATTTTGGGGTAAAAATGCACTCATATTCACGCAGATGCATCTAGTGACATGGCCTAACTTCACAAATATTCATCCTTTGCACCCACTGAACAAGCAACTGGCTATCAGGTTCTTACTATTTAGAGGAATAGTTGTTTGCAAACTACAGAAACTAAAAAACTAATAAAGAATGTTACACGCTTTCTTGCAGGAAATGTTCGACAATTTAGGTGACCTATTGTATACAATTACAGGTTTTCATTGCTTCTCCTTGTAGCCTGCTGGTGCTGCTGGGGAATATACTGAATTGGTGGTTATTCATGCATATCATATGGTACTCGTCCTAATCTGAATGAATAGTTTGCTTGAAGATTTGATTTAGGCTCTCTTAATACCTAGCTTACACTTAGACACTAAGTAATGAACTTAATTAAGATTGAATTTGTGAAATGTTTAACTAGTCAAATTGAAAATATTGCACATGCTTTTACTATTTTCAGCTATTAAATACCAATACCTTTTTCTACTCCCTTATACCAAAAATAACTTTTCCCTTTCACTTATCCATTTTAGCAAAACAAGAGAGATATATTATCTTCCTCCAATATTACCCTCATCATTAAGTAACTACATAAAGTTTGGTAGCCAAATTTAGATTTCCAAAGCATAGTTAATATGGGTAATTTAGCAAAACAAATCCTTTAATAAATGATTCCTGAAGGGGAGTGTCAAGTCAATAGAGGAGTAGTAAAAGGAATGGAGGGTGAATTAGGGAAAATCACCTGTGAAACCCCATTCTTTGTGAAGTTGTTTACTTTAATCTGGTTACTACTTGATTTCTGTTATTCTTCACGAAGTTGTAGAAGTCTATAAAGTTTAATCTTCCAAGAATGCTTGATTATTATAATGTGATTCTAATGGCCATATGATTATATTTTTTCCTTTTAATTGTCGAATTCTTCTCCTTGGTTCATCCTTAACTCTATAAAGCTTTCGGCTAGTGTAATTGAATCTGAGTTTTGCTACATTCGAGAGGTGACTATCACCATAATGTATGCATCATTCCTGTATCAACACATGGAACAAATCCTGCAATTGTTGCAATATGTAGGATAAAAATTATTGCTGTTGGGACGGATGCAAAAGAAAACTAAAGAAAATAAGAATAAACTTATTGCTTTCATTGTAAATCACATGCTATTATTATCTGGCATCTTCTGTATTGGTTGTATATACTTAAATCTTGATTAAATTTAAAGTTACATATCCATCAACACATGGAGTGTATGAGAAAGGAATTGATGAGATCTGTAAGATAATTCATGACAATGGTGGTCAGGTGTACGTGGATGGAGTTAACATGAATGCACAGGTAATTACTTCATATCAACTCCTAACCCCTCATACTGTATTTTTTCTCTCAAATTTACAGCTTATTAGTCTAGTGTGTGTAAACTGGGATGCAAACATTTCATCATTTTTAATTCTTGTAAATTTTACTTGTCATTGATTCTCTTTAGTGATAAGACCATTATATTTCTTTAAATTCTATCTCAATAATTTTGAAATTAGACCTTATATCTTAAAAGAAGGAATGTATTTGGATTAGGTAATGAACCTAGAATTTACCCTCCTATCCCTTTCCACTTTTTCTTTACTCCTGTGTGATTTGATAGTTGTCCCACATGATGTGTAATTTAAGTGCTAATTGAGCTTTATTTATTCTCTTTTTATAGGTGTCCAAAATGAAGAGATGAAAAAAGAACTAATGAAGAAATTGACCTTACCTGAGAAGATTTTTTAATTATTGATAAATGCTTTAATATCGATCTTTTTGATATTGAATTTAGTGAAACTTGTCGCCACTCGAACTTGATACTATATGGGAAAATTAATGATCATTTGACTTTATACGTTTTGCTTTTGGGTTTAGATTACTAGTTTATTGCATAAAATTTTAATTTGGATTATTATATTAATGAAAGATTTTGTTGTGATGTGTATATATAATTGTATTAATATAATTCTCTCTCTATATATATAGTCATCGTTGCAATAGGTGATGAAAATCGTTGTAATAGGTAGCAAAAAATGTTGCAATAGGTGTCAAAAAGCTTTATAATAGGTAGCAAAAAAATGTTACAATAGGTTGAAAAAGGCATTGCAATATGTGTCAAAAAGCGTTGCAATAGATAGTTAAAAGTTGTTGCAAAAGTCCAGTAGGTGTTGCAATAGATATTCAAAAATTGTTGCAATAGGGTTATTGCAACGCTTTCCGATCATTGCAATATAATCTATTGCAATGGTTCTTAACCGTTGCTATAGACAATATGAAGAGTCCCAGTAGGAGTTAAAATGAACTGTTGCAATAGGTCTATCTATTGCAACGGTTGTTGAAACCGTCGCAAAAGTTGTTGCGACAGCTCTATTACAATGCTCATATATGCAACACCTGCCAAACCGTTCCAATAGCTCTATCGCAATGGTTTCTATATCTATCGCAACGGTTTTTGAACCGTTGCCATAGGGCTAATTTCAAGTAGTGTACGGGCCCATAGGTACTACTTATGGCCCATAGGTGGGTTACATAAGTATCCTTCTACTCTCGTTATCATTTTTTTCTCTTCTGCTCTAAACCCTGTTTTCCTTCAAAATCAATATAAAACATATCACATCAAACAAAAAGACCTAAGTATTTGCATAATTTTCTTATTTTAAGCATGAAAAGTGCCATGAAACAATGGCACATCAACACCCTCAACTTAGAACATTTGCATGTTCTCAGGCAACTAATAAATAACAACAAAATATGATGCTTAACAAAACAAAAACTAAGGCACCTACAATAGTCAATGTAATTTTAGCTCAAAACTCTTACCAACTCCTATTTTCAACTTTTAAAAACCTCTATGGGGATACATGTAGCACAACAGTATGTCTCGACAGAATCAAGTAATGGCATTGCATTTACAATAAAAAATCAAGCATATATGCAATTTACACTACCTGAACAGATAAGCAGTTTACAATACAAATCATGTACCATCAAAGAAAAGAAGTCCCAACTCTCAGTGTATCATAATATTTGTCTATGCAAGGGACTATATTGACATACCCATGCTCACAAAAGAAGTTCCAATTAATGTCGATGAAATATGAATGGCTTTCCCTTATTTTCTATACCTATACTTTTCGAACAGTTCGACAAGGATCACTATAGGACTTTGCTAGGCTTGTAATATATACTTAAGGGTAGGTATGGTATATTTGGGTTACAGTGCCTTCACCCTTTTGACACTACACTTACTTTTTTTGCTCCACTACTCAAACATTGATCTTTTATTTCTCCCATTTTCTCCTTTATTGATTTTTCAAATTGGGTATGATTTTTTTCTTGTTTTTTATTTATTCATCTTTATATTTTTTTTCTTTTCTATATTTTTTTATTTTTTCACACTTTTCCACCCTACCCAACGTTACTTTCTATTCTCAAATTGACATATTTTTTCATACCCATTTTTAACTACACACCCTTATGATAGCCACCCTAAACTTAGGTGATTTTCCTGAGTTGAGGTGCATAATTTCCAAGGAGGAATCAGGGCCAAAACAAGTTCATTGTAATCAAATAGGAAGGTGAAAGGGTTTAAATAAGAAAATAGGTCAACTTAGGCTCAAAATAAGGATCAAGATATATTTATTCACATTGTAGGTATTTTAGGCTAAGAGTGTTCTAATTTAGAATGGCCTATGATCATGTCCTAACCAACTATCCTATAGCCTAGACAAGACTAACAGGGCAAGTTCTAGATTAAATACACAAAGGGAACTAGGTAGATGACTCACTCACACATGGTAAAGTGTTATATCACCAACTGCTACTTATCCAGCTCATGCAATACTAAGATTTGATTAGATTATCCTTAATGCTAATGCCATAACAATATTAACAATTGTCACACATATATTTACATCACATAGTTCACGAAAACTTTTGGAGGGGTATCATTTTTCAAGCACTTAAAACACAACACAAAACTTGTCAACTGTACTTAGGTTCCTTATTTTTCTTCTAATTAAACATAATAACATATAGCACATATAATGAAATAATCACAACCTAAACATGCAGCTTTGACAAGGATAATGCAAATGACGGGAAATGAAACGCGGTAACAAAAACCCTCGATTCTGGTACACCTTTACACCCAACTAAAAGTTGATGCACTGTCCCTAGTACATGCAAGAAAATAAACTCAACAGGGTGTAGAGACATACCTGGGATGCTATAGGCATCCAAAGCTGACTCTCTTTAATTTGAGGTATTATATGGCTCATCTAGAGAATAAGGTGGTAAGGCATGACTAGAATAGGCTCCCACTACCATCTGGGCATGCCTATTCTCATCCACCATATACTAAACTCTCGAATCTACCATAGACTTATTCAAGTCCTGCTGATAATTCATCCCAGTGTTATGTTGCTCCTCCTTATGTCCTCTCTTGACCCTAAATATCAGGGTCTCATTATTCTTTATGAATAAGTCAAAAACCATAGGTGCTAGACTAAGTGGTAACTGTATAAAATTGTGATAATAAAAGAAATAATCATAATATGGCTCTTAGTTAATGATCACACCTCTTATTGCAATGTGGCCACATCCTCGGGTGAGGACTGATAAATTAGGCACCTAGACCTTAAAAAGTCATGAACTAATCTGGTCCTCCAAATAGTCTACATAGGTATGCATATCTATTATGAACTCCTCCATAGAAGTCATCATCCTATCCTTGAATTTAGCTTAATAGACTCTAATGTGGTTCGAACTCATGGCCTGATCAAATGAAATAATATGGACAATTAGGTCTCTGTCTGGGTGAGGCTGTCAACTCCTTCTGTCACTCAACCACCTACTACAAAAACTCTTGAGGCATACTCAAAAAATAAGTAACTGTCTGGTGAGGGGGAAAGTGGAAGTCGCGGTTGGTGCTGAAGTAGAAGGTGAGGCTGGTGATGATGTGCATCATGGATCCCTCACCCTAAAATAGTTGAGAGAGATCAAGTCTTTAATTTCCTATATCAATATCAATACTCACACTTGGCCTCTCAATATGCTCGACCAAAATAGAAGTCCCCTAAAAATAGGTCATACCAAAAAATAGTAGATGGTTGTAGTTGATGTAGTACAATCAGGTTGGTCACATCCTTATTCATACCAATATCCTCCATACGATTCACCTTATTCTACTGATCCACCTCTAGATTTGGTAACAATCGGGTCACATCACATAAATGCCGCACCAAATATAGAAAGAAAAGGGTGGTGAACTCACTGATTGCTCTCTCATGGATCTTAGTCCAGTAAACCTAGGAAAATCGATATCATAACCAGCTCTAAAGTTGTAAATCAACACTACTCTATCTTAAGTGATAATGTTGTCTTGATATGTCGAACTCAAATGATGTCTCACTATTGTCTACTAGAACTTTGCTACAAAGTAAAGCGATGCCTTCTTAATCTCTCCCTTTCCCTCAATCAAAGGGGAATTAGTACCTAACTCTAAAATTTGCTCAGCTACCCATCTAGCCAAGTCTAGTATATGCACTCTAAGCTCAACATCCCTTTTTGTGTGCCTACTCCACACTAGCCTCATATAGTAGTGAAACTTAGTTGTGGAGGCTTGACCTAAATAATTTGGCCCAATCAACACTTTCTTGATTGCCTCCTAAAATATATAGATCCTAACCCGTGTAACTAGTATGTACATTCATGCGATCTGGTCAACTCCTCTACCCTTAGCTAAGGTAACTATGTAAATTAATAATGCATATGAAGAATAGAGCTCTCAGATAATTAATAGGTTGTACGAACTGGAAGGTTGGGTCAACCACCCAAGTTGGTATCTCTCAAATAAATCCTGCAGGTCTAGATCTCCTTCCAAACTAGCCAACTCAATCCTAGGCTCCTAACAGTATCATATCGTGGTCGACCCTACTTATTAATAAAGTTGTCTCTATCATAAATTTGTTGCATACCCTATACACACTATCTCATATTAACCTAAGGTAGTGGAATTATGGATACACTTGAGGAGTTTGACTCCTGAAAAACAAGTGCGGAAGTTGTAGCTTGAGTGCCTTGAGTAGCAGCCTGAGTACCCTGGGTAGTGACCTGAGTACCCTAAGATGGATATGAATAAATATCTTTTGGAATTTGAGCTACATTATCACCCTCATAATACTGGGGTGCATCTATTCCATTTGTAAACTCTCTCTTAACTGAACCGGATGTAGACTATGACCCCTCATCAAACTAGGAGTCAGCTATATCCTCCTTCTCACCAGAAACTATACCTAACTCAACCTCCTTATTAGAACCAGAATCTAACTCATCCTTTCCCTCATCATACTATGAAGAGTATAGTGGTGAAAACATGTCTTATTTTATTCAGTGTGCAGTTTAGACAAAGTGTGGTGGCGAAATTTGTATTCTTGCCTGTGGTGGTGCCGGCTGACATCCCAACTCAGTAGAAACTACTGTGAGGTGAGTGCCTAGATTAATAACTATTGTAGCTGCAACCTATCTCTGTTCCCAGCCCTGTGTCTAGAGTAGGATAAGAAGTGTACTATCTGAACTATCTGGATACACCTAGATAGAACCACTCTACTTAGGAGACTCATTGCATAACATAGATTATACTCCCTTTTTCTAAGTAGCTTTGGGTACCAACGTACATGTAAAAAGAGTTGTCATTAATTGAAACACAATATCGAAATAGGAATTTAGAAGAAAATATACTACACAAGGCAGGGGATACCTACGACCCCTACCTATGGGTCATGGGTAGTACCTGTGGGCTGTAGGTAGTACTTATAGGGCAGTAGATAGTCATTGTAGATACCAACCGAATCCCTGAACCTTTAGGTCATTAAGTCTATTACCCATAAGTCCACCTACGGGCTTGTAGGTACTACTTATGAGCTCAAAGTAGATTTCTTAAGTATCCACTAAAGGTAAGTCATATATTCCCTAAAATTTCCATTCAACATAGTTATAATCTCAATTTCTAAACCAATTTTGAGCACTATAGCATGAAGCAAGTCAATTTCCACAGATATTACAGGATTTCTGCATATTATTCAACTTCTACTTCCAATTTTAAATTGATCACAGGTTTCCCAAACAAAAAATCATTCAATAAATTAAATTTTACAAAGTGTGGGATCCACATTTCAAGAACCATGAGAATTTAATAATTTCAGGTTTGTCTCAAGTACTATCTAAGTTTAATAGTAAAGAACAATAATTTAACCAAGTTGGAGCCAAGAATTCTTACCTGGATTGAAGAGTTTGGAAGTAAAATATGAATAATAATAATTTAGTTCTACTTTTGTTAATAGTACGTGAAAGTGGGGAGAGTAATAGTGGATTTTATCTTTTATAGTTGTGGAAGGAAGTTGGAGAGATTGAATTCAAGTAGGAGTTTCGAATAAGAAAGGTTTGGGCTGTTAAATAGTTGGTAATAGGGGTTTAAAAGCTGATGGTAGGTCGGATTGGGTCGAGTCTACAATGCCAAACCCTACAAATTTGAAAAAAATTACCTACTGTGCAACCCTAACTACAACCCTAATTATGGGTCGTAGGTGGTACCAAACCCCTCTCCGCTAAAAACCTAGGCTTTGAATTCTTATAAAATTCCCCTAAGTTTTGAGTTTTTTGGTAGGGTACAATTTGAGCATACCTCTCGTATGCTAAGGTACGACTGGTACCCACCCTTTCATATGATGATTAGTCTAGGTTAATTGCATTCAATCCAAGGTATGGTTTGGCCTCTACCAAATCGTATGTTAGGGTACCACTCGTAAGTCTCCCAATTGTATGATGTTTTAAGGATGATCTTAATGATTCTGACCAAGGTATGACTCCAAGGGTACTTCTCGTACCTTAGGGTACGACTTGGACCTATATGGTCATATGAAGGTCAATATAAGGGTCCTAGGTGAGGCCTAGGGTATGATTTAGGGTACCATTTATACCCTAGGGTATGGTTCATGTAGATATGGTTATACCCTCCAAGGTTCAAGTTTCAGCATTTAAGCTGCGAATATTTTAGACATTTCCTACCCCTAAACCTTTTATGACCCATAAATTCTAACATTGTTTGTCCCTTTATTCTTCACTTAGACAAGAACAAAACCTTCCAAAGTACTCTCTAAACTTCCTCAACAAGATTGGGGTTAGGGTTCATCAAGAAGGCCATTTAGGGGCTTGAAGACCAAAAATCTCTCCGTGAATCATCTTGTAAAAGTCATGTGAATCTTCCTTTATTGTTATTTCTCAAATATCATTTGTTTTTTTAACCTTGATTATGATTTTTATATGATGGTTTTGAAATCAAATGTGAGGGTTTTGATGCATAGTGATGAGTATTGTTTACTCTTGTTTAACCTAGTATTTATACATGTTTTTGGTGGTTATTTGTATATATGGGTGCTTGTTGATTGTGGTTTAACCAATGGGTCATGATTAACCCTAATCTTGATGGTTTTTGCTTGGGTTTAAGTCATGGTAAAGGTATTCCCTCAAGGTGTTTGTGAAAATGCCTAAGTGAAATAACTAGTTACATGCTAATAGTGTTTTGAACTAAGGCAATGGCTTAATAAGTAAGAATGGTTGGTAAGTGACTTGTAAAGGCCTTTTTGTCCATGTAATGATTTAGTTGGTGACTTTAGTGGATTGCTTGGTTAAAGGGGTTAGAGTGCCTAACATGAAACTGAATTGTGTCTTGAACTAAGGTATGGTATGTGAATGCTAATGAAGAATGAATGGTGTTGTATAGGTCCTAATGGAAAAAATTAACTTAAAGAATATTTGAAACTAACTCATTGGCCTATTAAAGTGAATGATGGATAAATAGGTTCATAAAGACCTTGTGGTTATATGTGGTGTTGTATTATATCCTTGATGGCTAGAATTGGCTAAGTGGGTTAGAGTCCTCAAATATTGAATTGAATAGATGTTAATGCATGGACAAACGGTTAGAGTCCCAATGTTGACAAATAATTCTTGCCATACCTTGAGGTTAGAGTTCCTTTCCCAATAAAATGGTTTGAGGTTAGAGTCCCGTTCCAAATAAAATGGCTTGTCATTAAAGTCCACATGCTTTGTAAGATATCTTGAGGTTAGAGTCCTCTTTCTTAATATACTCGGGAAGTTTAAACTTCCTAAGCTACGCGAGTGGAAGGTTGGAGTCCTCCACTTCATGTTTTATCATTGGATGTTTCAAGATGCATGCTAATGCCTTGTTCCCTTTCCTGATACTTGATGTATCTACATATCTATATATGTTCCTATGTATACATATGTGGTTTCTTATGATGGTTTAACTTGGATGTGAATAGTGGCATTATTTTATTCTTACCCTTGAGTTACATGCTAGCGCTCCAACCACTAACCATCTCCAAATACAGTATCCCCATGTGACATAGGGTCTAGAGCTTCTTTTTCTCTTCCTGTGTAGTGACCAGGTGTTCAAGCAGTTCATTTTTTTACTTTGAAGTGTTAAGATTCCATACATCGAAAGGCATACATTTCATGGTCTTTCTATCTAATGTCGTAGACTTGTTTTAGACTAGGTTTTTAGCTATAGTTAGGGGTATATCCTGACATATTTAGACGTCGGATTTGTAGAGGCATTGTGGATGACTGTGGACTTGGGTATGTTAGTTTCATATGTTTACATTTATGGTATGATTACACTTTCTTAAGTTATATTTACTAGTCTTGTTTCCGCTATCTTGATTATATGCTCAGAGTTTATTCAACACTTTTGGATTGATGTGATAGTTAGGTTAGGTTAATGGGGTGATCTTTGATCTTTGTTGGGCTTGATATTTCCATACGACAAAGCCCAATTTTGGGTTGTGTCAAGTTAGTATAAGAGCCTAGGTTCATGGTCAGTTAAGTGTCCACAAAGCTATGTTAATTAGGCTCTTTTATAGGTATGTAGTGCACCACACTTATAAGAGAGAGGCTACGAGGAATTTAAGAATATTTCACCTTCTTGTTGTATTATTTCAAGCTATAGAGTATAAGGTTTTGGATTCTTCTGATTTTTATTTGCTCGTTTTAAGATCATGCCTCCTCAATAATCTGAAGCTCACCAAATATCTTCTGTCCTAATTGGGTATGATGTTAATGGGACTTGTGCTACTTATGAAGTCCACACTCGATCTAGAGGTCCAATTCTTGATGGTTTAGGATTTCCACCAGTTCCCTCTTGTCCTCTTCCAGTTCCCCAGGATGACATGATAAATGTTGAGATTTATCAGTCGATTGATATAATTCCAAAGTTGATAGCTTATCAGGCTGAGCATGGTGATTTTGTAGCTCCATCTTCTGAGGCCACAAGTATTGGACAATTTATGAGGTTAAGTTTTTTGACCTTGAACAATGATACAGTGGAGGAGGATCCTCAAGGTCTTATAGATGAAATAGAAAAGATTTTCATATTACATGTCACCAATGTTGAATGGATGGAGTTTGCTACCTATCAGTTGAAGAATGTGGCGTACTAATAATATAAAGAATGGGATCAGGATGGGGGTGATGTCTATGAGTTATCTTTGTGGCAGGATTTCTCTAATATATTCATGGATGAATTTTTTCCTTTAGAGTTGAGGAAGAAAAGGCAGAGGAGTTTGTTAATCTGAAGCAAGGAAGGATGTCTGTCAAAGAGTATGCCTGAAAGCTCCAACAGTTGTCTAGGTATGCTTCTGAGATAGTTTCTAGCATGAGGGCTAGGATGTGTAAGTTTACTTTGAGACTATCTTGTGAGTTGATCCTTGAGAGCAATGCTACTTTATTAATCAATGATATGAATATCTCTAGGTTGGTGATGTATATGCAACAAGTAGAAGAATAGAAAAAGAAACAGGTTGAGTTTAGTGAAAGGCAAGGAAAAAAAATTACGCCTTCCGAGTAAAGTGGTAGAGATAGTGGTAAGTGGCCAAGAAAGAAGTAGGGGAGTTCTAGTTCTTTCTCCTCGGCTAGTGCTCCTTACCTAAGGCCATTGGGTGATCATCGGTCTCAATTTAATGGTGGGTTTCGAGCACAGAGTGACCAATCTCAGGCTAATGGGGCTCAGTTTGCTCCATCCTACCCTTCTTGTACATTCTGTGGTCAACATCATTGTGGACAATTTGAGAAGAGAAGGAATAGATGTTTTAGATGTGGTTATATTGGGCACATACAACAAGAGTGCCCTTCTCTAGTGGATTCTTGGGCCAATAGGGCCCTTAATTCTACTTCATCTGCTCCTGAACCAAAGGGTGTTGCTTCTGCTTCTGCTTTTATTTTTTGTACCGATACTAGCTGAAATTGCTTGTATGCACTTGCTACTCACCAGGATCCTAAGGTATCTCTAGAAGTTATTACATATGTGTTGAAACTTTTCTTCTGCGATGTGTATTATTTACTTGATCCAGGGTCCGACCTCTCTTATGAGACCCCATTTATGGCTATGCATTTTGTTTTTTCCTGTATGTCAATCGGTTCTTTTTTTATTTCTACCTCAGTAGGAGACTCTACGGTTGTTAAAAGTTTCTATAGGGGGTATGTGGTAGCTATTGATAATACTGAAACTCTGGTAGACTTGATAAAGTTTGAAATGGTCAATTTTGATGTTATTCTAGGGATGGATTGGTTGCATTCGTGCTATGCTTTCCTAGATTGTTGGACCCTTAAGGTCATGTTTAAATTCTCTAATGAGCCGGTTATTTTATGGGAAATAGGTTCTTTTATGCCTAAGGGAGATTCATCTCATATCTTAGAGCCCGAAAGTTTATTTCTAAAGGGTGTTTATATCATTTGGTCTGAGATAAAGATTCTAACTCGGAAGGTCCTTCTCTAGAATTTGTTCTCATGATTAATGAGTTTCCTAAGGTATTTCCCGATGACCTTCTTGGTATTCCTCCCGATAGGGAAATTGATTTCGGATTGATCTTGTTTTGGATACTCATCCAATTTCTATCCCTCTGTATAGAATGGTTATGATTGAGTTGAAGGAGTTTAAAAATCAGTTGATGAATCTCTTAGATAAAAGTTTTATCCATCCTAGTATGTCTCTTTAGGGTGCTTCCGTGTTTTTTATGCATAATAAGGATGGTTCCCTTTGAATGTGCATTGATTATCGTTAGTTGAACAAGGAGACCATAAAGAATAAGTATCCCCTTCCTAGTATCGATGATTTTTTAAATAAGCTTCAAGGTGTGAAGTATTTCTCTAAGATTGACCTTAGGTAAGGTTATCATTAGCTGAAGATTAGGGAAGTATATATCCCTAAGACTGCCTTTAGGACTCGGTATGGTCACTATGAATTCTTAGTTATGTCTTAGGGTTGATCAATGCCCCGATAATATTCATGGATTTGATAAATAGGTCCTTTTGTTCGTTCTTTAATTTGTTTGTCATTGTCTTCATTGATGACATCTTGGTCTATTCTAAGAATGAGGTGGATCATGTCGATCACCTCTGTGTTGTGTTGCAAACCTTGAAGGATCATCATTTTTATGCTAGGTTCTCTAAGTGGGAATTTTGGTAGAAAGTGTGACATTTATTGGTTATGTTGTCTCTAGTAAGAGGATCATGGTGGATCCAAACTCAAGGTATAGCCGATTACTATAGGAGATTTGTCAAACTTTTTTAATGGTCATTGCTCTATTGACTAAATTGACTCAAAAAAGGTTAAGTTCTTGTGGTCCGATGCGTGCGAGGGTAATTTTGAGAATTTGAAGATAAATTGACTTCGACTTCAGTTTTGACCTTGCCCGAGTATAGTGATGGTTTTGTAGTGTATTGTGATGCGTCTTGTATTGGGCTTGGTTATATATTGATGCAACATGGTAGGGTTGTGGCCTATTCTTCTAGGCTTTTGAAAGTTCATGAGAAGAACTACCCTACTCATGATTTGGAGTTGTTATTCGTGGTATTTTTATTAAATATTTGGCGACACTATGTCTACGGGGTTCATGTTGATATCTTTTTTATCATAAGATCCTTCAGTACGTGTTTACTCTGAAAGAGTTAAATCTCAGACAAAAGAGATGGCTTGAGTTGCTAAAGGACTATGATATGAGTCTTTATTGCCATCTAGGTAAAGCTAACATAGTTGCTGATACTCTTAGTAGGTTATCCATGGGGATTTTAGTTCAAGTGGATAAGGATAAGAGGGAGTTGGTAAAGGACATTAATCGTTTAGCTAATCTTGGAGTTTATCTCATGGACTCCAAGGATGATAGTGTATTTGTTCATCAGGTAACACAGTCACCTCTTTTTGTAGAGATAAACGAAAAGCAAATGTTGGATCTCGATTTGATGAAGATTAAGAGTAGTCCGGGTCAACAAAAGGTTGTCGTTTTTGTGATTGGTAAAAATGGTATCTTGAGGTTCCAAAGTAGGTTATGTATTCCCAATATTGATGGATTGAGGGAAAGGATTTTGGCCGAAGCTCATAGATCTTGTTATGCTATTCATTTTGGTTCTACGAAGATGTATCAAGATCTTAGGGAGTTTTATTGGTGGAATAATATGAAGTAAGATGTGTCTAGCTATGTGGATAAGTGTATGGTGAGTCAATAAGTGAAAATTGAACACATGAGACCCGTAGGATTGTACCAAGAGATTGAGTTGACCGAATGGATATGGGAGGCAATTAATATTAATTTCGTCACTAGTCTCAGAATCAATATGATTTTATTTAGGCCATCGTGGATAGAATGACCAAGTCCACTCAATTTATGCCGTTGAGGACTAATTATTTGGTAAAGGGTTAAGCTAAGTTGTATCTTGCGGATATTATGGAGTTGCATGGTGCTTCGGTTTCTATCATATTGGATAGTGGTACTCTATTCTTATCCTATTTTTAGAAGTCATTGTAGAAAGGTTTAGGAACTAAGGTGTGCCTTAGTATTGCTTTCCACCCACAGACGAATGGACAAGCACAGAGGACCATTCAAACATTGGAAGATATGCTCCATTATTATGTGATTGATTATGGTGGTAGTTGGTACGACCATTTTCCTTTGATCGAATTTACCTATAATAATATTTGTCATTCTAGTAGTGGTATAGATCCTTTTGAGGCATTGTATGGTAGGAGATGTTGTTCTCTTATTGGGTGGTATGAAGTTGGTAAGGGTAAGTTTCTTGGCCCTAAATTGGTTCACCAAGCCTTGGAGAAGGTGAAGGTGATTTGTGATAGGTTGAAAGCCGCTCAAAGTCGTAAAAAGTCCTATGCAGATGTAAGGATAACGATTAGGTATTCTTACAGGTATCTCCCATAAATGTAGTGATGCAATTTTATAAGAAGGGGAAACTTAGTCCCCGGTATGTTGGTCCATTTTTTATTTCAAAGAGGGTTGGTAATGTTGCCTCTGAGTTGGAGTTTACCTCTAGTTTGAGCTCCATTCATCCAGTATTCCATGTGTCTATGTTGCGGAAATGTATGGGAGATCCTTCCTTGGTTGTTTCCTTGGAAGATGTTGATTTTTGGACTCTTTGTCCTGTGAGGAGGTCCCGGTGAGGATCTTGGATTGGCCAATTTACCAATTGTGAATGAAAGAGGTAGCTTAGGTGAGGGTTATATGGAGGAAACAAAAGTCAGATGAAGCCACTTGGGAGGCAGATGAGGACATGAAGTTAAAATATCCGTATTAGTTTTCCATTTAAAACTCATGCTTGAGGTATGTTGTAAGATCCCACAAAGTTCTCTCGTAGTCTGAGCCTTAGAGCGCATCAAGTGAAGTATAATTCCATCCCTAAAAGATTGAGAAGTGACTTCCTAAGTGAGTATCATGTTAACCATATGGAATTTCACCAATTTCAACTTTTTATCACATGGGAAATTTAATAAGCTTCTGTCGATATAAGATTCACCCAAATCCAATACCCGGGAAAGAAGTTATGTCTAATTTAAGTCCTAGTCATAAAACAACATCATTTTAGTACTTGGCGCGTCGCGGAGAGGGTCTATTTGATAATTGTCAAATTCCAGTGGAACTTCGCGATAATGGCACGTCGCAGAGGACCCCAATTTCCCAATAGTCAATTTTCAGTGGCCTGGCGCGATTGTGACGCATTGCGCTGAACTTCTAGGTCCCAACTAGTGGGACAATGTGATGGCTTCGCTTCATGATGACTACCAATTTCCTATTTGTCAATTTCCAGTGAACCACGACGATAGTGGCGCGTCGCGGTGGCCTATGAAATTAGGTTCCTAGTTCAATTTTTTTCCAGCTTTGTTCAGAAGTTGAAAAGGGAACTTTGGACTTTTTCCAAGCCTCTTAAACCGTGCAAACATCAAATCAAGGCCATTTACAAGCATTCTATGAAGTTTTTCTCAAGTTTTCTCTCAACAAAAACCCTAAGTATCCAAAACCTCTACTAAGAATCTCAAGAATCCACCATAGATTTTCTTAATTGAGTCAAGGTTGAAGGTTCCCAAGTCAAGGGATTTAAGAACCCTCATTCAAGAGTACGAATAGAGTTCCAAAAGCGAGAGTTCATCCAAAGCTTCTAATTCAACGTATGTGGGTTTTTTAACAAGGGTAATCCTTTCACCCTTGTGCCCAAAATCTTATTTAAGCTACAATTCTCTACAATTTATGAGATTTTACATAAAATTGAATTGGGGATTTTCACCAATTGTTATTGTTGCAAGCTTTTGATGTTTTCCTTAAATTGAGAGTCTAATGGCATGATTTTTACAAGTTTTCTTGAGAAATTGCAGCTGGTTCTATACCCCATGATTTTAATCCTTGAGAAGTTAATAGTTGAAATGTTTGAAATATTGAAGTATATGAGTATGTTGAGATTTTGAAATAAATTGCTGAAATTTTCAGATTTCCATATGAGTTATGAATCTATATGCTATCAATTAGTCTTTTGATGAGTTGTAACTTGAGATTGAATTATGGGTTATTAAACCCTACTTGAGACTTGAGATTTTATGAACTTTTGTGCTATAAGAACCCATGATTTGAGTATTGTAAGATTGTTGAGAAATGTTTTGACCTAATGGTCATTGAGTTTTGAAATCAACTCTACTACATGAGATTACAGATTTGATTATTGGGTTCTTATTGAACCATAAAATTATTCTCTAGTGGATTTTCATAAGATGAGCGGGATAAACTAAAGGGAGTAGTAATTAGCACTGATCGGGTAAGTTAATATGGTTTCTTACCCCAAAACTATGTACCACCATAGGTTTTGCCTAAGTTCGAGTTTATGATTATTATTAGGCCTAAGGCCGAGTTGATATTGGGCCCGAGGCCAAGTTTGTTTAGTGATCACTGGACCTAGATTCTACTCCCTGGCAAGAGTATGACGCCTCTCCCTAATGTGAGGTCTCTTCCTTAGGAGGACAAAACATTAGACTCCATGTATCTTGCATGGTTTATGTCGGTTTAGAGAAACTCCCTAGACTAAAGTATTTTCCATTGAGATAAGATATTTTCCTTTAAAACTAAAATACTTTCCCTTGATACGAGTATTTTTCCCTAAAGCTTAAAATGAGCTATTTTTCTAACGTAAATAAAATGCCTTCAAGTATGTTTCAAAGTTATATGATTTCGATTTCCAAGTATTTGAGTTCAAAAGAGTTATAAGTTCTTGAGCAATGAAGAAGTTTTACTCTCCATTAGACATATACATGAGTTTAAAGTATTGCTTAATGTTTCCTTTAACCTTGAGTAATGAGAATAAGAGAAGAGTAAAAATTTCAAATATGAAAGTATAATGACTCAGGAGATTGTGTTACATGTTCCATTTTACCTGATTCATGAGCTTCGCATTTTATACTAATTCAAGCCATGTGAGTCATTACATATTACATGCATGATTTGATTAAAGAGTATTGATGTTGTTTTATATAAATGCATGCACCCATACATACTCAGTACATTCCCAAGTGCTGATCCACATATATGTCTAAGTGCTACATTGTCTTATAATGTAGGTTCAGGTGCTCAGTCCCAACCTCGTTAGTGATTTTTGAGTACCTCTATCTACATTCCTGCAGTGGTGAGTCCTTATGGTTTGAGGACCTATATTCAGACATTTCCATATGTTGAGAGAATATATTGTTAGTTCCAGTTTATTTTGAGTCAGGTGGGGACCTATCCCAACAGCTCTCTAGTTCATGGATTAGTAGAGGCTTTGTTAGACTAGTTATCAGATTGTGGTTGTGTTGAGGTCTCCATCTTTGTGGTCGTTTGGACCGAGCATTTTCTCTGTATTTCTTTTCATATGATATGACTATGCTGGTGTTTGAATTATTTTATATTGAGATGAGTGTCATTACTAGAAATGGGCTCAAAGGGTAAGCTTTGGGCTATTTGTAGTCTTATGCACCGTGTGACATCCCGAGAGGCTATTTTGGGTCGTTACAAACATGGTATCAGAGCCAGGTTTTTAAGGAGTCCTAGGGAGTCTGACAAGCCGCGTTGAGTTGAGTATTGACCATCGGTGTGTAGCACACCACATCTATGAGCAAGAAGCTACAAGACATTTTAGGAAAAGTTATTTATTTCTTTCAAATTCTATCGTGCCTACAGTTGTCTCTCTCATCTAATAATTTGTGCTCTTCTATTTCAAAATATGCCTCTTCGAAGAGTGAATGCCCACAGGAACGATGACGAGTAACCCCCAGCTGTTGATCCTTTGAATGAGACTGTGTCTCCTGCAGATTTTTGGGCAGACTTTCAAGCGTTAGCCCAATCAGTCACCACTAATGTTCAGGACAATAACCAAGCCGCAATTGCTAATCGGCAGGGAGGTGATGTAGCTTCGTCTAGAATCCGTGATTTCATGTGGATGAATCCGCCAGAGTTTTATGGATCCAAGGCAGGTGAGGACCCACAGTTGTACCTAGATAAGGTGAGAAAGATCACACAGGTGATTCATGTTTCTGAGTAAGAAAGTGTTGAGTTGGCATCTTACAGGTTGAAGGACATAGATTATGACTTGATTGTATCATGGAAGAAGGGTAGAGGTGAGGATGCTGCTCCTATGACTTTGCAGGTATTCCAAGATACATTCTTGGACAAGTTCTTTTCGCTTGAGATGAGGGAGGCAAAGATTGAGGAGTTTGTGAACTTGAGGTAGGGCTCCATGACTGTTAAGCAATACTGCTTGAAGCTCAACCAGTTGTCCAAGTATGCTCCTGATTTGATTCTGACACTCGAGCTAGTATGAGCAAGTTCATGATTGGTGTTTCTGGGTTGGTACTAAAGGAGTGTGGAACTGAGATGCTGCATAGGGATATGGATCTGGCTAGGTTGATGATTCATGCCCAGTAGATAGAGGTGGATAAGATTAGGAAGAGAGATTGAGTGAGGGGTAACAAGAGGGCTAGATCTAACCAATATGATTTTAGCCAGCCTAGGTTCTATGGAGGGAACCGCCCTCAATTTTAGAGGTGTTCATCTATGCCAGTGCCTTTATCAGCTAGTGCTCCCGCGCCTAGAATCAGGCAGGAACAAGGAGACAATTTTTTTTGTCTAGGTCACAGAATAGTGATGGTAATAGGCCCTGCTATCCTTCTTATGCTAAGTATGGTAGGGTTCATCTCGGGGAGTATTTTGTAGATCTGAGGGGTTATCTTGGTTGTGGCAAGCAGGGCCACAAACTTAGAGATTGTCCTCATGCTAAATAGGGGAACAGAGATGCCCGACCTCAGGCATAGGCTACTAGTACACCAGTTCCTGTGCCTCATCCCTCCCCTTCTCAAGGCACTTCATCTAGCACTATTGGCGGTTAGCGCCAGAACAGATTCTATTCCTGACCATCCCGTTAGGAGCAGAAGGACTCTCTCGATGTTGTTACCGGTATGCTCCGTGTCTTTTTCTTTGATGCTAATGTGTTATTGGACCCCGAGTCAAGTCTCTCTTATATGACCCGACTTGTAGCTATGAATTTCAAAATGAGTCCTGAAAAGATTTCTGAGACCTTTCTAGTTTCTACACCCATAGGGGAGTCAGTTGTTGCTAAACAAGTGTATAGAGATTGTCCAGTTACTATTCTTCATAGAGTCATACTTGCTGATTTGATAAAGTTAGACATGGTGGATTTTGACCTTATTCTGGGTATGGATTGGCTTCATTCTTGTTATGCATCTATAGACTGTCGTACTCGTATGGTCAAGTTTTAGTTTCCTAATGAACAAGCTTTTCAGTGGTCCAGGTGTTCGGTATCTCCCAAGAGTTATTTTATCTCCTATCTCAAAGCCAGAAAGCTAATATCCAAGGGTTGCATCTATCACCTAGTTAAAGTCGAAGACACTAAGTCCGAGTCTCTAACTATTCAGTCAGTCGATATTGTTAATGAGTTTCTAGATGTTTTTTTGGAAGATCTCCCAGGGGTACCTCCCAATAGAGAGATAGATTTTGGATTAACCTTCTTCCCGATACTCGGACTATTTATATCCCGCCATACCGTATGGCACTGACTGAGCTTAAGGAGTTGAAAGAGAAACTCAAATATCTTTTAGACAAAGGTTTCATAAGGCCCAGTATTTCTCATTGGGGCACACCTGTCTTATTTGTGCAAAATAAAGACGGTTCTTTGCGTATGTACATTAACTATCGTCAGCTTAACAAGGTCACAATAAAAAATAAGTATCCTTTTCTAAAAATTGATGACCTATTTGATCAGTTGCAAGGTGTAAGTTATTTGTCCAAGATAGACCTTAGATCCAACTATCATCAACTTAAAGTGAGGGAATGTGATATTCCAAAGATAACCTTCTGAACCCGCTATGGTCACTTTGAGTTTCTAGTCATGTTCTTCGGGCTAACCAATGCCCCAGCAATCTTTATGGACCTCATGATTTGAGTGTTCAACCCATATCTTAATATGTTTGTCATTGTCTTCATAGATGACATTGTCTTCATAAATGATATCCTTGTATAATCCCGTAATGAGAATGACCATGTGAATCACCTTAGAGTTGTCTTGCAAACTCTTAGAGATCACCAATATTTGCCAAATTCAGTAAGTGTGAATTTTGGCTAAGGTCTGTAGCCTTTCTAGGTCATATTATTTCAGCCAAAGGTATTAGAGCTGACCCCCAAAAGACAAAAGCTATAAGTAATTGTCCTAGACCTATCTCTCCATCTTCCATTAGAAGTTTCTTGGGTCTAGTGGGCTACTATTGTCATTTTGTTGAGGGTTTCTCTTTTATTGCATCTCCCATGACCCAGTTGACCTAAAAAAAGTTAACTTTCCTATGAGAAAAGTTTTTAGGAGTTGAAGACTCGACTTACTTCAGCACCTGTGTTAACTTTGCATAATGGTACAGATGGTTTTGTGGTGTATTGTGATGCATCTAGAATTGGTTTGGGTTGTGTATTGATGAAAAGAGATAAGGTTATAGCCTATGCCTCTAGACAGTTAAAGTCGCATGAGAAGAATTACCCAACCTATGATCTTGAGTTAGCTGCTGTGGTCTTTGCCTTGAAAATTTGGAGACACTATCTTTATGTTGTCCATGTTGATGTGTTTACTGATCATAAAATCCTGCAGTATGTGTTTTCTCAGAGGGAGTTCAATCTTAGACAGATGAGGTGGTTGGAGTTATTGAAAAACTATGATATGAGTGTATTGTATCACCCGAGCAAGGTCAATGTAGTGGGGGATTCCCTTAGCAGATTGTCTATGGGTATTGTTGCTCATGTAGAAGAAGGTAAGAAGGAGTTAGCTTGTAATGTGTATTGTCTGGATAGATTGGGTGTTAGGTTGCTTGATTGAGCTGAGGGAAGTACTTTAGTGCAGAGTAGTTTCGAATCCTCTTTAGTTTCAGAAGTGAAGGAGAAGCAAGATAGAGATCCTAGTTTGGTCAGACTGAAGGAGACAGTTAAAGATGAAAAGGTAGAGGTTTTCTCCCAAGGAGGAGATAGTGTGTTGAGATTGCAGGGTAGATTATGCATTCTATGTCTTGATGATCTAATGTACAGGATTATGGCTGAAGCGCATGGCGCGTGGTATTCTATTCATCCCGGTACTACCAAGATGTACTGTGACTTACAAGAAATCTATTGGTGGAATAGAATGAAGAATAATATAGCTGGGTTTGTAGAAAAGTGTGCAACGCGCCAATAGGTTAAGGTAGAGCACCAAAGACCTGGTGGTGTGATGCACGAGTTTAGCATACCCACTTGGAAGTAGGAGGTGGTGAATATGGACTTCGTGACCAGGTTGCCTCTTTTGCGTCGTCATCATGATTTTATTTGGGTTGTTGTGGATAGACTGACAAAGACCGCGCATTTCTTTCCCGTGCTCACATCTTATTCATCTGAGGATTCTGCTAGATTGTATATCCAGGAGTTAGTTAGGCTACATCGAGTTTCCTTATCCATCATTTTGGATAGGGGCACTCAATTTACTTCTTATTTTTGGAGGGCATTTTAGTGGGGTCTTGGTACCCAAGTTCTTTTGAGTTCTAATTTTTCATTTGCAGATAGATGGTCAGGTTGAGAGGACCATTCAAACCCTAGAAGATATGTTGAGAGCGTGTGCTCTTGATTTCAAGGTTAGTTGGGATGAGCAATTTCCATTCATAGAGTTCTCCTATAACAATAGTTACCATGCTAGCATCGGGATGGCACCATTTGAAGCCTTGTATGGTAAAGATAGTAGATCACCTATAGGTTGGTTTGAAGTGGGCGAAGCTGCCGTGATCGGGCCTGATGCAGTGCTTGATGATACGAAGAAAGTTAAGTTGATTAGAGAGAGGTTGAAGATCACCCAAAGTCATCAAAAGTCTTATGCCGATGTGAGGAGAAGAGATCTTGAGTTTAAAATAGGTGATTTGGTATACTTAAATATTTCACCCATAAAAGGGGTGAAGAGGTTTGGTGATAACGCCCAAACTACAGCTCTCGTAAGAGTGTAAGCGATCGCTGTCAAATATAGATCCCAACTGGGTTGGGTGTCGAATCCCACAGGGAATACTTGGTCACTAAGATTTGCAAGTATTAGTAGACTGTTGGTCAAAAATTCTACGGAAAGGGGGGATTGGATTATGGCGTGAATTAATGCTATCAAAGTAATAATGGATGCTTTGTTTAGTAAGATTTAATCACAGAGAATAATGAGTTAGGGTTATGTCCACCTTATGAGTTTTACGTATCTATTAGCTACGAGGAATGCGGAATTTAGACATGCATGCACTTATAGAGATTCGTATTCTAATGGTAAATCCTAGTGTTTCTCAACCATCAAGGATTATTTCACTTTAACTCTCTTGAGCTTAAGTTTATAACTAACGGTACAAACTCTCCAAGAGGTTAATCCGGTTAAGGCATTAACGTGTAAACAGGGGTTGGTAGCCCTATTTCCTTGTCACACTCTTTTTTCCAAACATGTAACTTTTCTCTCGAACAAGTTAATGCTATAATGGCGTATTCTATATGTTTGCAACCACAAGAATTCAATTAAAACGAAGAGAGCAATGATATAAGTAGCATACACATCAAGAATTCACAAACTCATAGTAATAGATAGTATCTCACAAGGCTTCCATAACCCTAACAGAGAAGTTTATCTACTCATGAGTACAACGGAAATCAACGAAGACATCATCATCATACCAGAGTTAGAATAATCTTCGCGATGGGATAATGTTTGGCTTCAACAAGGGAGAAGAACGTCGTTCTATCCGTTGCTCAAGAAAGTCGTGTTTTTCTCTGTCTCAAACCTTACAGAACTTGTAACGTGAATAATGCTAAAAGTCGAATGAAGAAAAATCGAATGAATAAAAAACAATTCTGAAAAATTCAGTAAATAAGGTTTTTATAACATCCTTGTCCTAGTCCTACTAGGTTACTGCTGCACCCTTAAGTATTAAGAAATACTGATTTTGCCTGGGACAGATTCTCCATGCATCACTTTCAGTCCACAAGCTTCCAAAAGCTACCTTCCTTCTTACGTGAAGTTTTCCTTTGCTGCCCAAAGGTCCACAAAGTGCTGAAATCTTCATCATTAATACCTGAAAAACATGCTAATCACATAGGTTAGCTCACTTACAGGAAAATGGACTAAAAGTGCAGGAATTATATATTTTATCCTCAAAACTTAGCTATAACATGGGCAAATTATGGTGTTTAGGTGTGTAAATACGCCCAACATTACCACCCCACACTTAAATCTTTGTTCGTCCTCAAACAAAATATTACGTCCATGCAAACATCTACTTAGAATTTCACAGTAACAACACAAAATGTTCATCAAGACATGCAAGGCAATTATTAACAAAGAGTAGTTTTCTTGATCACTACTAGAAACAATTCAACCTCCAATATAGACTCGTGATGATGGTTAATTCGTGTCCACAAGTTAAGCCACAAAGAATCATATAACACTACCCAAAACTCATCAACCATGTGTGTCTCACACAAGATACCACCCATAATCACTCACAAGTTTTGCCTTTTTCGAAACATGGGTACAAGATTCTCCTTGCTCTCACTCTCACAAAGAATTCATATGTTGCAAATGATGACCATAGGCTTGCCCTTAGTGTAATTCTCCACTAATATCAGAATACTAAGCTTAGGATCAAATAGGTCTTTACAGGTTGTAATGTAGGCTAAGGGACAGGTAGGACTATTTTGGCCAGAAATACTGACTATGTTCCCTAAGCGCTTTAATAGATTACGTTATGTCATTAACACTCTCTTTTAAATAACCCTTCTACTTTCCTTTCATCTACCAACCCTTTTCACCTATTTTGTTATTCAATTATAAACAGAACTATCTTTTTTTTTTAATTTCTTTATTTATTTTTCTTTTTTTCTTTTATAAAACACCTCTATGATAGCCACTCTTTTTCATAAAAATTTCAAGTACCAATACACTCTGAGGCATCACTCTCACCCAATTTTCCCTTATTTTGTCACATGACTCTACAATTTAAAGCGCTTAGGAATTTGGATCAAATTATGGTCTTGAAAAATAAATGGATTAGGCTACATATGAGGCTGTCAAAGAAAATAGCTAAAAACTCAAAGGGGTTAACTAGGATAACGTACACGGGTAGGTAAAAAGAAGGTAAACAAATTCAGAGCTGTCAAAGAAATGCCTAAATCATCTCCTAAACTCACACTCTTTATTTCGCTTTACACACACATCAGGCAAGTTCTAGCATCAGTCACAACACAGAATATACTATATCCTCACACACACAAGGCACATGGTCAACTTTATTGGGAGCAGTATAGACTCTTGAACCAACAGATGAAGGAATTAAACCATATACTTATCACACAGTGAGTCACACTTAGAGCCTAAACGTCTCAATAGTAATGATTTTAGCACAAACTCTTGTCATAATACCATGCCGCCTATCAGAACAATTTCATGCAAAATCTAAAAAAAATCTAAAAATCTAAAATTTAGCTAACTAGACAAAAACAAGACAAACAAGAACAAGAATAAATATAGGCAAAGAAGTACAGTACAACATACAAATACCAGCACCCCACACTTAGACGGGACACACTGTCCTCAATGGAAAATAAATAAGGAAAACCTGATTAGTCGAACTCCTCCTCCATGTTTGGGGTCATACCCCTGTATCGGAATCATCATCAGAGTCGTCATCATCAGAGTTATCCTCCACGTCTGAGTCTAGCATTCGGCGATCATCATCTGTCGACACGTATCATCGAGAGGTTCCTCAAAATGTACCCCTACTCCGCACATAGCCCGTGCTTGCTCATTTATCGGGTAGTCATAATCCAACTGCTGAAGCTCTGCATCAATTGGAATACGACACCCACTCATCATGGTAAACCTCGTCATGCCATATAAATGGCGGAAGAAGCTTTCGTCGCTAGCATGTCTCTCTACAGTGGTCAGGTTGACGTCATGCATAGTTTCAGGATCTTTAACCTTTGTTAGATCAACCTTCTTCGATTTTTGCGGAAGCTTATGATCTGCAGGTTCCTCTTCAATGTGTTCCTTCCTCAATATCGCAGTCAACAAATTGCCAAAGCTGAAATGGGACCTCTTGTGCAACCTAGCCTTACGCATTGACGATCGTATCACCGCACCAATGTTGATGGGAATATTAGTCATCAGAGCGTACACCAAGCATACTCTATCACGTGTGATCTTTGTGTATTGTGTCCCAGGAATGAGGCAAGAGTTGACTATCCTCAACCATATATGAGCTTCTCTGTTTAAGGAAGCATACGGGAAGGTATTGTGCCGACCGGTATCCTTGAGACGATTCCAACGTGCCATTGATTTTGTTCCGCACAGTGTGTGTCTGATTACCCTGTACGGAGGTCTGTTATAAAGCTCCTTGAGCAGTGATGGATCTACAGATTGAAAACCCAGAAAAGTGTTGAAAAACTCTGCATTCAGTTGCAAGACTTGGCCCTGAATCTTCACTACACGTATGGTAGTCTTTGGGGAACAATTGGCGTTAGATCAAGATTGCATTCTCCCATATCTTGGAAAATGAAATCAAGATGTAGCGCCATGATTTTAGCCAAAATGCGAGGTTCTCTCTTCGCTAGACTCTCCTTTTGTATCAACTCCACGTGAACATATATTTTTACTTTGTTGTTCCTGTACCACTCCTTTCCTTCCTCCTCTAGGACCCACTTTATCCCGAAAGTGCGTCGAGGTATTTGCAGCGAGGAGGATTCAACTTGCTCTTTTTTGACCTTTCTGTGAGGTGGACGCTTTTTCTTTTCCTTGTCGTCCTTTTGGTGCCATTCTACCTGAGATTAAAATAGATTTATGTTAGCTCATCTCGGGAGATTTAATCGACAAACAAAAACTAGGGGCACCACCCCACACTTAATTTGTTGGCACAAGATAATTAAGTAAGTAATGTCGATTACTCAGACTTCATCGACATACATTTAGGTGGTATGTTCCAACAATATGTTCAGCACAATCATACTTTCATGTCATCTTAACTATCCTTTCCAACTCTATTTCATGTAATCTTGACTATGCTTTCATGTTTGGATTAATGCATCTTTTTGAACAAGACTACTACATAGAGATCGTATCAAGTTATGGCATAGAAATAATCACAACATCTCATGCTTGTATTTAATCATGCTCTTTATCTCGATGAACGAGTCATTCAAACATCCAAGATTTCAACTTTGAAGATTATGCAATTAATTTCACCATTTCGATTCCATAAAACTACGACAGTATATAAAAATCAAATACAAGTTGGAACAAAGTCAAGAACACCCACACGTATTCTTTCACTTAACTAGATGTATCATAACAAACCAACCACATTCAAATCACCAACACCACTTCAAGATCTAACAAATCATTATAAGCGTAGTATTGTAACACTTACGGAATATAAAAGAAGAACTTACTTGGTGATGGACTCGGAAAATGATCTTGCAAGGTTAGATGAGCAAAAAGAAAAATTTTGAGAGAAATTGGAAGGTTGGGTGGCGCCTATCTTGAGCAAACAATGAGATTTTGTTCTAAGATTAAGGGTCTATTTATAGACCAAGGCTTGGGTCGGGTTTGACCCATGCAAAATCGGGTTAGGAGACCAAAAATTAAGGTTAGGCGGTGCCTAATGCTTGGCATAGGCGGTGCCTTTAGCAAAGCCTAGTTGAACATAGGCGGCGCCTATGCTATGGCCTAGTTGGGCATAGGCGGCGCCTATGCTATGGCATTGTAGATTCAAAGAGCAAAGTCAATGGCATAGGCGGCGCCTAACGCTTTGCCTAGTTGAGCATAGGCGGCGCCTATGCTATAGCCTTGTCGATTCAGAGAACATAGGCCATAGCATAGGCCTTGCCTTGTCTGTTGCCTAGATTTACATAGGCCTTGCCTTGTTCGTTGCCTAGATTTACATAGGCAATGCCTTGTCTATTGCCTTTGCTCCTTCATTCCTAACTTACCACTTTTAACATGGCTTCCTTTCAAATCAAAATTTGAGACCAATCTCCTCCTTTATACGTCTTGCACCTACACTTACTCAGAAACAACAAAAACGATTAGAACGATGGGTTGCCTCCCACCAAGCGCCTTAGTTTTGGTCGTGGCTCGACTCTTCTTTTTGGATTTTTATTTATCAAGAACAAACTTTTAGTAAAACAAAACGATTAAAAACTATGGATTGCCTCCCATGTAGTGCTTGATTTATTGTCGCAGCACGACATAGTTATCTCGATTACTTAGACTTCGTTGAGATAAATGGTGGCCATGCATTTTATCAAGTCAAGAGGACCGATATATGGCTTCACTCTGTGGCCATTCACCTTAAAGACACCACCATTATTGTCTTCTAATTTTACTACTCCAGACGAGTAGTCTTGGCTAATTCTGAACGAACCAGACCATTTAGACTTCAACTTACCTGGAAATAGATTCAGTCTGGATTTGAAAAGAAGTACCATATCACCCTTCTGAAAGTTTCGTTGGATAATCCGCCGATCATGATACTTTTTCATCCATTCCTTGTAGAGGTCTGATCTTTCATACGCATGTAGACGGAATTCATCCATCTCATTCAGCTGCTCGAATCTCAGATTAATAGCATCATCCCAATTCAAGTTAAGCTGCTTCAACGCCCACAATGCTTTATGTTCGAGCTCAATTGGCAACTGACAAGCCTTCCCATAAACTAGTTGGTACGGGTACATACCAATTGGTGTCTTGAACGCAGTCCTATAAGCCTATAAGGCATCCTCCAGCTTCCGAGACCAATCTTTTCTACTAGCATTTACAGTCTTAGCAAGGATCAGGTTGATCTCCCGATTAGAAACCTCTACCTGCACACTAGTTTGTGGGTGGTAAGGTGTGGCTACCTTATGTTGCTTGACCCCATATTTCACCAAAATGGCTCTGAACAGCTTGTTGCAAAAGTGTGATCCTCTATCGCTTATGATGGTACGTGGTACCCCAAAACGAGAGAAGATAATGCTACAACACGCTTACCTTCATTATCAGCCAGCGCTACTGGTTTGACCCATTTGGATACATAATCCATAGCAACTAGGATATATTTCATCCCAAACGAACTCACAAATGGGCCCATGAAATCAATACCCCACACATCAAATAGCTCTACTTCAAGAATCATAGACATGGGCATCTCATGATGCTTTGAAATCGCGCCTTGCCTCTGAAACTGATCACATATTCTCACAAAATCATAGGCATCCTTGAATAATGAAGGCCAGTAATAGCCGCTTTGCAATACCTTCCAGACTATCCGATCACCTGCATGGTGACCCCCAACTTGGGAAGCATGACTTGCTTCCAATATGCTAGGCACCTCCACATGAGATATGCATCGCCTAATAACACCATCCGCACATCGTCGAAAAAGATATGGTTCATCCCAGATGTAGTGTTTTACATCATGCATGAACTTCCTCTTTTGATGAAAAGAGAGATTCTCAGGCATCACATTACTTACCACGTAGTTTGCAAAGTCTGCGTACCAAGGTAACTCTTCCACCATCGTGGCTAGGATTTCTTCGTCGGGAAATGCATCATCAATCTCAAGATCGGGCTGCGTTACGTTCTCATTCTCAAGTCTAGATAGATGATCAACTACTTGGTTTTCGTAACCTTTTCTATCTTTCACCTCGAAATCAAATTCCTGCAGCAATAACACCCACCGAATTAGCCTTGGCTTAGCATCCTTCTTTGCCATTAAATATCTCAGAGTAGCATGATCTGTATGAACCACCACTTTGGTTCCCAACAAGTAAGCACGGAACTTTTCAAAAGCATAAACAACCGCTAGAAGCTCTTGTTCCGTGATAGTATAGTTCTTCTGGGCTCCATTCAAGGCCTTGCTCGCATAGTAGATTGGATGAAATAACCTTTCTCTTCTTTGACCAAGTACAGCGCCCAAAGCTACTCCACTTGCATCACACATAACTTCAAACGGTAGAGACCAATCAGGCGCTACAATGATAGGAGCTTCAACTAGCTTCCCCTTGAGGCAGTCGAATGCCTTCAAGAAATCTTCACTGAAGACAAACTTTGCATCCTTCTCCAAAAGTTTGCATAACGGACTAGAAATCTTGGAGAAGTCTTTAATAAACCTTCGATAAAAGCCTGCATGACCGAGGAAACTACGAACTCCCTTTACAGAAATTGGAGGTGGTAGTTTCTCAATAACTTCAATCTTAGCTCGATCAACCTCAATTCCTTTTTCAGAAACTTTGTGCCCAAGAACAATACCTTCCTTAACCATAAAGTGGCACTTCTCCCAGTTTAGCACCAAGTTGAATTCAATACATCTCTGAAATGCCATACTTAGATTCGACAAGCACGATTCAAACGACTCACCCACAACTGAAAAATCTTCCATGAACACCTCCAAGGTGTCTTCAACCATATCAGAAAAAATGGACATCATACAACGCTGAAAAGTGGCGGGTGCGTTACATAGCCCAAATGGCATACGTTTGAAGGCAAACGTACTATATGGGCATGTAAACATTGTCTTCTCTTGATCTTCGGGAGTAATACAAATCTGATTATAGCCGGAATAACCATCTAAGAAATAAAACCATCCTTTACCTGCCAATCGATCAAGCATTTGGTCCATGAATGGCATTGGAAAGTGATCCTTAAGCGTCCACGAATTCAGCTTCCGGTAGTCCATGCACACTCTCCACCCTGTGACAAGTCTGAGTGGAATTAGCTCATTCTTTTCGTTTGCAACTACCGGCATGCCCCCTTTCTTGGGCACACACTGTACCGGACTCACCCATTTACTGTCGGAGATTGGATACACTACCACTGCATCTAACCACTTAATAATTTCTTTCTTCACCACCTCTTGCATAGGTGGATTCAAACGTCTTTGATGCTCAATAGTGGGTATGCAATTTTCTTCAAGCTGAATCTTGTGCATACATATCCCAGGTGGAATACCTATAATATCAGCGATAGTCTAACCGATGACTCTCTTGTATCTCCTCAGAACAGAGATGAGAGCTGCAACTTGCTACTCACCCAAATCAGTCGCCACAATAACCGGAAGTGTGTTTTCACTTCCCAAGAATGCATACTTTAGATGACTGGGCAGCTCCTTCAATTCTAACATTAGTGGCTCTTCAATGGATGATTTTGCTGGTGGTGTAGGTCGAGTTTTGAGATCAAGGTCCAGCTTCTTGGGAGCATGAGAATACGACCCTATTCCTGATAGAGCACAAATAGTTTCTTCATAATCTTCAACATGCTCACACTCAAAATTCATTAGCACAGCAACCAATGGCTCAACAATAAGCTGCTTCTCTACAGATAATTCTTTCTTATCTTCATAGTACACATCAGCTGTAGAGAACACATTCATATCTTTGGGATGCTTCATTGATTTCCATACATCAAAACTAACCACTTCGTCATTCATCCGAAATAAAAGCTCATTAGCTCTTAAATCAATAAGCACACTTCCTGTTGCAAGGAAAGGACACCCCAAGATTATGGGAACTTCAGAGTCCACCTCACAATCCAAAATAACAAAGTCTGCAGGAAAAATAAAGGAAGAAACTTTCACCAATACATCATATAAGATACCAACAGGTCTACTGACCTATCTGCCATCACGAGCCGCATATTGGTTGGTGTAGGATCGCCTAGCCCCAACTTCCTATAAAAGGATAGCGGCATCAAATTGATGCTAGCCCCCAAATCGCATAATGCCTTGGCAAAATCCAAAGATCCAATAGTGCAAGGAATAGTGAAAGCACCAGGATCTGTCTTTTTCTGAACTAACGATCTTGTAGCGATTGCACTGCAATGATGAACATTATCTACCAACTCATAACTTGCTGCCCGTTTCTTTGTCAAAAGGTCTTTCATGAATTTAGCGTACCCAGGCATCTGTTCCAGCGCTTCCACCAAAGGAACATTAATAGTCAGCTGCTTCAACATAGTCATGAATTTACTGAACCTTGTATCATTAGCTTTCTTCTTTAGTCTCTGAGGAAAAGTGGTGGTGGAAGGGGAATAGTTTTCTCCACCACTTCTTTTTTATCTTGCTTCCGATTATCAATCTTTTCAGGCTGGTGACGTCTAGGTGTAGTGTCATGAACATTCTTATTCTGATTTTCAGCTTCTACAGACTCATCACAATCTGCTTCAATCACATTCTTCTCTATATTATCAAACACCTGCTTGCCTTTAGATGGATTTTCCAACACTTTACCACTCTGGTTAGTAATAGCCATACACGATCCGTCATTCCTTGGGTTTTGCACAGTGTCGCTAGGTAATGTGCCAGCCTTTCTTTGGTTGAATGCCGCTGATAGTTGACTCAATTGTTGCTCCAGCTACTTTACTACAGTAGAATGCGAGTCAACTAATTGATTTATTGATGACAAATCATTCTTTACCTCAGTTACGCCCATATTGGTTGCCTCCACTCCTTTCAACAGCTTAGCCATCATATCTTTCATGGACATCTTCCCAGAGCCAGACGCCACAGCCTCATGATTTCCAGGAGGAACATACAAACCACTCCTGTCAGTCTTATTCTTCCAACTACCTTGATCACGGTCCTTATATCCTGATTTATCATAATAGTTCCGTCCGTGGTTTCCTTGGGCATTGCCTCGGAAACCCCCCTGATTATTCAAGTAGTTAGCTTCTTCCTCAAAATCGGATTCCTCTCTTCCTTGCGATTTAACGGCCTTGACCTTTTCTATCTTCCCTAATAATAAGTGCTTGGTAAGAAGGTCCATCCACGTTTTCATGTGAGCCATATCTTGGTCATGTTCCTCTTGTCTTCGCCTCTGCTCTACAGTCATGCCAATAGATATAGTAAAGCTTTCTACCTCAGAATCCCTGGTATGCCAAGCTCTACTCTGCTTTGTCATACGATCTAGCATATCACTTGCCTCAATGAAAGTAAGGTCCATGAGTGACCCACCTGCAGCATTATCAACCACTGGCTTTGTCACTGTGTTCAAAGCCCTATATAATATCTCCATCAAGTGGATGTTGGTCATCTGATGATTTGGGCACTGCATAAGCTTCTTCTTGAACCTCTCCCATGTTTCGTGGAGAGCTTCGGTTGGAAGCTGTCGAAAATTATTGATCTCATCTCGTATTTGTGCTCTCTTGGATGACGGAAAGAATCTTTCTAGGAAAGCATCTTTTAGTTGCCTCTAATTATTAATAGAGTCAAGAGTTAGCCCGTTCAACCATAGAGTTGCCTCTCCATATAAAAACAATGGAAATAAGCACAGCCGAATTGCATTCTATCCAACTCCTGGATTGTCAAACGCCTTGCATGTTGAGATGAAATTAATCAGATGCATATTTGAACTGTCTCCTGCAAAACCACCAAATAACCCTTTGAGTTGCAATAGCTGAATCATGATGCTAGTGATATTGAACTTGGCTGCGGGTACTAAGGGCGTAGGAATAATAGCCCCTGTGGCACCAGCCCCATCCAAATCATCATCATCATCATCAAAAGGAACTTGCACAGCTCGACGGTCAGGTCTCATTCTAGCTTGAAGATCTCTCCTATGCATAGGTGCCGCCACCTCATCAGTACGCCTAGGATTCAGTAACTCATCATCACCCAGGTCCTCATCATCAGGATTTATTGCTTGCCCTCGGTTATCAATATTCTGTTGATGCACTTGAGCAGCTACCAATGCAGCTAATCTAGCCTACTCCTGTTGAGCAGCCCTTCTCTCAATGTCACATTGTGGATCCATTCTGCCAATAAGATGTGGTTCAGGATTGATAGGTAATAACGATTGACCTGAACTTCGAGTGTTTGGCATGCACTCAAACAAACCTGAATAAAACAAAAACAACAACTAAAATTAAAATTCGAGAATCTTTGACCAAAGGTTCTAATAACTGTCACAAACTTAGTTGACAACCGTATTCCCCGACAACGGCGCCAAAATTTGATAACGCCCAAACTACAACTCTCGTAAGAGTGTAAGCGGTCGCTGTCAAATATAGAACCCAACTGGGTTGGGTGTCGAATCCCACAGGGAATACTTGGTCACTAAGAGTTGCAACTATTAGTAGACTATTGGTCGAAAATTCTACGGAAAGGGGGGAATGGATTATGGCGTGAATTAATGCTATCAAAGTAACAATGGAATGCTTTGTTTAGTAAGATTAAATCACAGAGAATAATAAGTTAGGGTTATGTCCACCTTATGAGTTCTACGTATCTATTAGCTATGAGGAATGCGGAATTTAGACATGCATGCACTTATAGAGATTCGTATTCTAATGGTAAATCCTAGTGTTTTTCAACCATCAAGGATTATTTCACTTTAACTCACTCGAGCTTAAAGTGTATAACTAATGGTACAAACCCTCCAAGATGTTAATCCGGTAAAGGCATTAATGTCTAAACAGGGGTTGGTAGCCCTATTTCCTTGTCACACTCTTTTTTCCAAACATGTAACTTTTCTCTCGAACAAGTTAATGCTATAATGACATATTCTATATGTTTGCAACCACAAGAATTCAATTAAAATGAAGAGAGTAATGATATAAGTAGCATACACATCAAGAATTCACAAACTCATAGTAATAGATAGTATCTCACAAGGCTTCCATAACCCTAACAGAGAAGTTTAGCTACTCATGAGTACAATGGAAATCAACGAAGACATCATCATCATACCAGAGTTAGAATAATCTTCGCGATAGGATAATGTTTGGCGTCAACAAGGGAGAAGAACGTCGTTCTATCCGTTGCTCAAGAAAGCCGTGTTTTTCTCTGTCTCAAACCTTACAGAACTTGTAACGTGAATAATGCTAAAAGTTGAATGAAGAAAAATCAAATGAATAAAAAACAATGCTGAAAAATTCAGCAAATAAGGTTTTTATAACATCCTTGTCCTAGTCCTACTAGGTTACTGCTGCACCCCTAAGTATTAAGAAATACTGATTTTGCCCGGGAAAGATTCTCCATGCATCACTTTCAGTCCACAAGCTTCCAAAAGCTACCTTCCTTCTTACGTGAAGTTTTCCTTTGCTGCCCAAAGGCCCACAAAGTGCTGAAATCTTCATCATTAACACCTGAAAAACATGCTAATCACATAGGTTAGCTCACTTACAGGAAAATAGACTAAAAGTGCAGGAATTATATATTTTATCCTCAAAACTTAGCTATAACATGGGCAAATTATGGTGTTTAGGCGTGTAAATACGCCCAACTTCATTTGGTAAAAAGGGAAAACTTAATCCCCGTTATGTTGGCCCGTATAGAGTCTTGAGCCGTGTTGGTAAGGTGGCCTATGAGTTTTAGTTTCCCGCAGAGTTTTCATCTTTTCATTCTATTTTTCATGTTTCCATGCTTAAGAAGCATATTGGTGATTCTGTTGTATTAGATCCTTCAGAGAATGCCGATATTTAGAACAGTCTTTTCTTTGATGAGATTCCTATTGAGATCTTAGATTTTAAGATCCGTAGACTAAGGAACAAAGAAGTTACCTTGGTCAAAGTTTTATGGTGGAACCAGTCTGTTGAAGGTGCTACTTTGGAGGCAGAAGCAAACATGCGAGCCAAGCACCCGAACCTCTTTTCCGCGAGTTCAGATCAATCAGAAGGTATTATTCTTCCTTAATTCAGCCCTTCTAATCTAAAGTTCATCTATGTATCTATTCTTGCATGATTTCTTGCAATTTCCGAGGTATTTAAGAGTTTAAAGAGATGTTGAGCCGTTAAACAAATTTTCTTCAGCTATGTGTACTCTATTTTTAATATGCCTAGTGATAACGCTCAATCTACAGCTCTCGTAGGAGTGTAAAGCGGTCGTAGTCAAATATAGAACCCAACTGGGTTGGGTATCGATCCCTCAGGGAATAGCTTTATCAACAGGTAAGCAACGATTACTAGACTTTTAGTGCAAGTCTCGTAAAAAGGGAGGATTGTAATGTGTAACCAAAATATTAAAGTAAAAACTAAAAATAGCAAAGTAAAAAGAAAGAATGTTTAGTAGGTTGTAAAACAATGAGAATTGAAGAGTTGGGGTTATGTCCACCTTCTGAGTTTACGTCTCTATTAGCTATGAGTTATGCGGAATTCAGACATGCATGTGCTTATAGAGAATTGTATTCGATGGTAAATCCAGACGTCTTTCGACCTATTCGAGGATTATTTCACTTTAACTCTTTGGAGCTTAAAGCGTATCTAACGGTACAAATTCTCCAAGAGGTTAATCCAGTTACGACACTAACTTTTTAATAGGGGATGGGACCCTACTACCTTGACATTATCTCTTTTCCAGACATATAACTTTTCTTTCGAACAAGTTAATGCTATCCTGGCGTATTCTATGCGTTTGCAACCACAAAGAATTTAGATTAAGATGAAGAGAATAATGATATAAGCAGCATACGTGTCACAAATTCACAAACTCATAGCAATAGATAGTATCTCATACGGCTTCCATAACCCCAACAGAGAGGTTTAGTTACCCATGAGTGCGAAGGAAATCAGAATAGACATTGTTATTATACCACAATAAAGATTTCGTGTAGTAGTAGTGTGGTAGGCGTTAGGCGTGAATTCCTAGAAAAGTAACGTTTCTCTTGTTGCGGAAATTAAGAATTGAATAGATGAATAGAATAAGAATAAAAAGTAGAATTAAAAGTAGTAGTGAATGAATTGTAAGGTAAGATGAGAGTTGTTGTTAAGTAGAATGAATAAAAATCTCTAGCAAAATAGGGTATTTATATACCCATATCCTATTCCTACTAAGCTAATGAAATACTTAACCAAATTCTACTAAGCTAATGAAATACTTAACTCAATTGTACTAGGTTAATGTATCATTATCCTAATCCTAATAAATTACTGCTAGTCCCCAATGTCTTCAGAATTGTTGTTTTAGCCCGGGACAGATTTTCCATGCGCCACTTTTGGTCCTTAGCGTCCAAGACTCCCTTTTCTCCTTTCGTGAAGCTTTCTTTGGCGTCAAGTTATCCATAAAATGCTGAATTCTGCATCATTTATACCTGAAACTTTGCTAATCATGTTCGTTAGCTCACTTACAGGTAAAAGGACTAAAAGTACATGAAATATATAATTTGTTCTCAAAACATTGCTAAAATATGGGTAAAATATAGCACTATAGGCGTGTAAATTCGCCTATCATCAACACCCCACACTTGAAGCTTTGTTCTTCCTCGAACAAACTATCATGTCCATCTAAACATCAACTCAGGGTTTAACAGTATCAACACAAAATATTCATGAAGACAAGCACAACAATTATCAACAAAGAGTAGTTTTCTGATCATTAGTAGAAACAATTCAACCTCCAACATAGACTCGTGATGGTAGTTAATTCATATCCAAAAGTTAAGGTACAAAGAGTTATACACAAATATCCAAAACTCATCAACCATGTGTGTCTCACAATATATTACCCATTATCATTCACAAGTATAGCATATTTTTCAAACATGGGTATAGAAATATCCTTGTTCTCGCTCTCACAAAGAATTCATATGCAGCAACTGATGACCATAGGCTTGCCCTTAGTGTAATGCTCCACTAAATGTCAGAATGCTAAGCTTAGGCTCAACTAGGTCTTTTACGGGTTGTAATGTAGGCTAAGGGACAGGTAGGACTATTTTGGCCAGAAATAGTGACTATGTTCCTAAGAGCTTTAATACATCACATTGTATCATTAACACTTTTCTTTCAAACAACCTTTCTATCTTCTTTTATTCTACCACCCTTTTTCTCCTCTTTTGTTTTTCAATTTTCAGCATCTTTTCAGCTTTCCTTTCCTTTTTCTTTTCATAACATACCTCTTATGATAGCAATTCTTTTTCATAAAAAATTCAAGCACCATTACATTCTAAAGCATCATACTTACCCAACTTCCTCTTATTTTGTCACATGACTTTACACTTTAAAGCACTTAGGAATTTGGATCAAATTATGGTCTTGAAAAAAATGGATTAAGCTTACATATGAGGCTGTCAAAGAACATAGGCTAAAGGCTCAAAAGGGTTTAACTAGGATGATGTCCATGGGTAGGTTAGAATGAGGGTAAACAATTACAGGTTGCCAAAGAAATGCCTAAATCATCTCCTAAACTTGCACTCTTTATTTTCGCTTCACATACATACCAGGCAAGTTCTAGCATCAGCCACAAACATAGAATATACAATATCCTCACACACACACGGCACATGGTCAACTTTATTGGGAGTAGTATAGACTCTTGACCCAACAACTGAAGGAATTATACCACACAATATCACGTAGTGAGACACAATTAGAGCCTAAACGTCTCAATAGTCATGATTTTAGCACAAACTCTTGTTATAATCTCATGCTGCCTATTAGAAGTAAAAAAATTTAACTACAAAAAAAACGAAAAACGAAAAAAAATTAAACAAACAAACATAAATAAAAAAACTCAAACAAACAAATATAAATAAATGCAAATGCGGATAAAGGAGTATAGCATGCAAATACCCCCACACTTAGACGGGACACTGCCCTCAGTGGAAAATAAATACGAAGAACCTGGTCAGTTGGACTCCTCCTCTATGTCGGGGGTCATACCCCCTTCGTCGGAATCATCATAGGAGTCGTCGTCATCAGAATTCTCCTCCACGTCGGAGTCTGGCATTCGTCGCTCATCATCGGTCGGCACATCGTCATCAAGAGGTTCCTCAAAGTATGTACCTACTCCACATATCTCCCTTGCATGCACATTCATTGGATAGTCATGATCCAACTGTTGGAGCTCTACAGTAGTTAGAACACGTCCACCACTCATCATTGTCAACCGAGTCATCCCGAGCATGTCTCTCTGCCGTAGTAAGGTTGACGCCATGTGTGGTTTCAGCATCTTTGACCTTTGTGAGGTCAACCTTCTTTGTATTGTGTGGGAGTCTATGATCAGCCGGTTCCTCTTCGATGTCTTCCTTCCTCAAGATTGCAGTCAACAAGTTGCCAAAACTAAAATGGGACCGCTTGTGTAGCCTGGCTTCCCGCATGGTGGATCGAATAATTGCCCCAAAGTTGATAGGGACATTCGTCATCAGCGCGTATACCAAGCACACTCTATCTCTTGTTATCTTGGTGTACTGGGTTCCTGGTATGAGGCAAGAGTTGACAATACGCAACCATATCCTTGCTTCCCTATTCAAAGGAGCATATAGGAAGGTGTTGTGTCATCAGGTGTCTTTTTGTCTGCTCCACCTTGCCATGGATCTACTTCCACAAAGTGTGTGTCGAATTTCTCTATATGGAGGTCTATTGTACAGCTCTTTGAATGGTGATGGATCGACTGAAGGCAAGCCAAGAAAGGAGTTGAAGAAATCTGCATTGAGTTGTAAAACTTGGCCCCGAATCTTGACCTCACTGCCTGTGGTTTTCGGCGACCAGTTGGCATAAAATTCTCTTGTCAAATCGAGATTACATTCTCCCATGTCTCGGAAGATGAAATCAAGATGTAATGCCATGATCTTGGCCAACATGCGCGGCTCCTTCTTCGCTAGGCTTTCCTTGTTTATCAAGTCCACATGAGCATATTTTCTTTCCTTGTTGTTCCTATACCATTCCTTCGCTTCCTCCGCAAGAACCCATTTTATTCCAAACATGCGGTGTGGTAATTGCATTGAGGATGATTCTCCTTGCTCTTTGCGGCCTCTTTTCTTGCCTTTTTGGGAAGTGGTAGCCTTATCTTTGCCTTGTCTTTCTTTGGGTGCCATTCTACCTGAGACTTAGAACAATGTTCATGTTAGCATCATCTCAATGGATACAATCTATACACAAGCAATAGGGGTACCACCCCACACTTAGATTGTTTGATACAAATTAGTGAAGTAAAAGTGGTCGATTACTTAGACTTCATCGACATACGTTTTAGGTGCTATATTCCAACAATCAAATTAGTGATGTCACCCTTCTTGTAATCTTTGCAATACTTTCATGATGGATATAGCAAGACTACTACATAGGGATTACATGAAGGTATAGCATCTAACAATAATCACAACCTCCTATGTTGGCAGGCCACTATAAGTCCCATTCCGATGAGCAAGTCATTCCAATATGTAAGTATTCAAGTGACAAGATTATGCAATGTTAATGACTATGACAATTCCGTAAGTAGTATAACAATGCATCAAAATCAAATTCAAGTTGGAAACAAGTTAAGATTATCCCAACGTATATGTTCACTCACTTGGTTGTGTATCAACAATTCAAACACATTCTTATCACCAATATTTCTTCAAGATTTAGCAATTCATAATAGGCATGATAATGTAGTACTTATGAAAAATAAATGAAGAACAAGGAAGTACTTACTTGATTAATGCCTTTGGTTGATGTTCTTGTGAAGAATTAGAGCAAAAGGAAAATTTTTGAGATGTTTGGAGAGTATGTGCGGCGCCTAGTTAGGTTTTTCAATGTGTTTGTGTTTCAAGACTAAGTCTCCTATTTATAGAAAAAGGTTGGGTTGGGTTTTGACCCATTTAAAATCAGTTTTGGAGACCAAAAGTGACCATAGGCGGCGCCTTTAGCTTTGCCTATGCTTGGCATAGGCGGCGCCTTTTGCTTTGCCTTTGGTGAGCATAGGCGGCGCCTAGTGCAAAGCCTTTAGTGACCATAGGCGGCGCCTTTCACTTTGCATTTGAGATTCAAAGACAAAAGGCCTTAGCATAGGCGGCGCCTATGCTAGCATACTTGGGCATGGGCGGCGCCTATGCTATGGCACACTAGATTCCGAGACCTTAGGCCATAGTATAGGCCTTGCATTGTTCGTGGCCTAATTTTACCTAGTCCTAGCCTTGTTCGATGCCTATATTTTCATGAGCAATGCTCAATCCATAGACTTTTGCTTCTTCATTCCTAACTTACCACCTTTAACATGCAACACATCCAAATCGGAATTTGAAACCGATCTCCTCGTTTTATACCTCTTGCACCTACATTTGCTCAAAACTAATAAAAACAATTAGAACGATGGGTTGCCTACCATCTAGCGCCTTAGTTTTGGTCGTGGCATGACTCTTATTTTTGGATTTTTATTTATCAAAAGCAAACACGAAATAGAATGAAAGAAAAATGAAAAATGATAAACGATGGGTTGCCTCCCATCTAGCGCTTGATTTATTGTTGCGGCACGACATAGTTACCTCGAGTACTTAGAATTCATCGAGATAGATGGTGGATCGTTTCCTGAAAGGATTTAGAAGACGATGAGGCTTACTTGTCGGCATGCAATCTTTTTCGAGATGACTCATACGTCTCCCCGGAGGGTCACCAATTATGTCATCAATAGTCCAACCCATAGCTCTCTTGTATCTCTTCAGAGCAGAGATAAGAGTCTCTACATGTTGTTCACTTAACTCATCCTCCATACTTACCGGAAGTATATTTCCACTTTCCAAGAACACATACCTTAGATAATTGGGGAACTCTTTCGATTCTAGCATTGATGGCTCTTCATTGGAAGTCTTCGTTGTTGGTGACGGTTGATTCTTAAGATCAAGGTCCGGCTGTTCAGGAGTATGAGAATAGGACCCTATTTCTGTTAGAGCACACGTAGTTTCTTTATAATCTTCATCATCCTTATGCTCAGCATTCAGTAGCGCAGCAGACAATGGCTCAACAGTAAGCTGTTTTGTTTTAGATAATGCTTTCTTATCCTCATAATGAACATCAGCTACAGAGAACACATCCATATCGCTGGGCTGCTTCATTGCTTTGCATATATCAAAGCGGACCACTTCATCATTCAGTCTAAATAAAAGCTCATTAGCTCTCATGTCAATAAGCACACTTCCTGTTGCAAGGAAAGGACGTCCTAAGATTATGGGAACTTCAGAGTCTGCCTCACAATCCAGAATTACGAAGTCTGCCGGAAAGATGAATGAAGAAACCTTCACCAACACATCATTCAAGATACCCACAGGTCGTTTTACCGACCTATCGGCCATCACGAGCCTCATATTGGTTGGTGTCGGATCGCCTAACCCCAACTTCCTATAGACGGATAGTGGCATCAAATTGATGCTTGCTCCCAAATCGCACAATGCCTTAGCAAAATTCATAGATCCAACCGTGCAAGGAATAGTGAAACCACCGGGGTCCGCCTTTTTCTGAACTAGTGATCGGGTAGCAATAGCGCTGCAATGATGAATAGTATCTTTCAACTCATAGCTTGCTGCCCGCTTCTTTGTCAAAAGATCCTTCATAAATTTTGCATACCCAGTCATTTGTTCAAGTGCCTCCACCAATGGAACATTAATGGTCAGCTGTTTTAACATAGTTATGAATTTGATAAACTTCGTATCATCCGCTACTTTCTTCAATCTTTGAGGAAAAGGTGGTGGTGGGTAGGGAATTGTTCTCTCCACGGCTTTCTTCTCCTCTTTCTTCCATTTTTCAGCCATTTTAGGCTGCAACATGCTCGGTGTGACGTCATGGACGTCGTGGGTGGCTTCCGCGGATTCCTCTCCTTTTGCATTATCATCAATGTTCGCTAATTCGTCAACCACTTTCTTGCCTTTTGATGAAGTTTCCAGCACCTTACCATTTCGGGTAGTAACAACCATGCATGACCCATCATTCCTTGGGTTTTGCACAGTGTTGCTAGGTAAAGTGCCAGCCTTTCTTTGATTGAGTGTTGCTGAAAGTTGGCTCAATTGCTGCTCTATTTGCTTGATTGAAGTGGAATGAGAATCAACTAATTACTTCATAGAGGACAAATAATTTATTACCTTCGTTACTCCAGCTCTCGTTGCTTCCACTCCTTTCAATAGTTTAGCCATCATCTCTTCCATATTTCCAGAACTAGATGTGGTGGTGTCACGTCTTCCTGGGGGAACATACAAACCACTCTTTTCGTTCTTGTTCTTCCAACTACCTTGGTCCTTGTTTCCAGATTTATCATAATAGTTCCGACCTTGGTTTCCTTGGGTATTCTCTCGGAAAACCCCCTGATTGTTTAAGTAGTTGGCCTCTTCTTCCGAATCAAATTCGTCTCTTCCTTTTGACGCAATAGCTTTGACTTTTTCGGTCTTCCCTGATAATAAATGCTTTGTAACAAGATCCACTTGTGTTTTCATGTGCGCCATATCTTGATCACGTTCTTCTTCTCTTCTCCTTTGTTCAGCAGTCATGCCAATAGATATAGTAGGGCTTGCTACCTCAGAATCCCTGGTATGCCAAGCTCTACTTTGCTTCGTCATCCGATCTAGCATGTTGCTTTCCTGCCCAAATGTGAGGTCCATAAATGATCCTCCAGCCGCATTATCCACCATAGGTTTAGTTATTGAATTCAAGGCTCTGTATAGTATCTCCATTAGGTGGACATTGGTCATGTGATGGTTTGGGAACCTCATAAGCTTCGTCTTGAACCTCTCCCATGTTTCATGAAGAGCTTCGGTTGGAAGCTGCCGAAAGTTGCTGATTTCATCTCTTAATTGTGCTCTTTTGGATGGTGGAAAGAATCTTTCTAAGAAAGAGTCTCTCAATTGCCTTCAATTTGTAATAGAATCAGGAGTCAGCCCATTCAACCATAGAGTTGCCTCCCCAGACAGAGACAATGGAAATAAGCGTAATCGAATTGCATTCTGACCAACGCCGGGATTGTCAAATGACTTGCATATAGAAATAAAGTTGATCAGATGCATATTCGGATCATCGCCTGCTAGTCCACCAAATAATCCCTTGAGTTGCAAAAGCTGAATCATGGTGTTAGTGATATTGAACTTTGCTCCAGGTGCCAAGGGTGGAGGAATAATGGCTCCTATGGCTCCAGCTCCATCAAGATCATCATCATCATCGTCGAAAGCTGGTTTCATAGCTCGGCGTTCAGGCCTAAACCTAGCTTGACGATCTCTTCTGTTTGCAGGTGTTGCGATCTCAGCAGCATGCCTAGTGTTTAGCAACTTGTCATCACCTAGGTCCTCGTCGTCAGAATTTATTGCTCGCCCAGGGTTATCAATATTTTGTTGATTTACTTGAGCGGCTGCTAGAGCAGAAAGTCTCGCCTGTTCCTGTTGAGCAGCCATCCTTTCAATTTTGTGTTGTGCCTCCATTCTACCAATACGTTGTGGTTCAGGATTTATAGGTAATAATGGTTGACCAGAACTTCGAGTATGGGGCATGCACTGAATAAAAACCTGCAGAAAGCAAAAACAAAAACTAAAAGTAAAAGTACGAGAATCTTTGACCAAAGGGTCTAGTAATTATCACAAACTTAATTGACACTCGTATTCCCCGGCAACGGGGCCAATTTTTTATAACGCTCAATCTACAGCTCTCATAGGAGTGTAAAGCGGTCGTAGTCAAATATAGAACCCAACTGGGTTGGGTATCGATCCCTCAGGGAATAGCTTGGTCAACAGGTAAGCAACGATTACTAGACTTTTAGTGCAAATCTCGTAAAAAGGGGGGATTGTAATGTGTAACCAAAATATTAAAGTAAAAACTGAAAATAGCAAAGTAAAAGGAAAGAATGTTTAGTAGGTTGTAAAACAATGAGAATTGAAGAATTGGGGTTATGTCCACCTTCTGAGTTTACGTCTCCATTAGCTATGAGTTATGCAGAATTCAGACATGCATGTGCTTATAGAGAATTGTATTCGATGGTAAATCCAGGCGACTTTCGACCTATTCGAGGATTATTTCATTTTAACTCTTTCGATCTTAAAGCATATCTAACGGTACAAATTCTCCAAGAGGTTAATCCAGTTACGACACTAACTTTTTAATAGGGGATGGGACCCTACTACCTTGACATTATCTCTTTTCCAGACATATAACTTTTTTTCGAATAAGTTAATGCTATCCTGGCGTATTTTATGCGTTTGCAACCACAAAGAATTTAGATTAAGATGAAGAGAATAATGATATAAGCAGCATACGTGTCACGAATTCACAAACTCATAGCAATAGATAGTATCTCATACGGCTTCCATAACCCTAACAGAGAGGTTTAGTTACCCATGAGTGCGAAGGAAATCACAATAGACATTGTTATTATACCACAATAAAGATTTCATGTAGTAGTAGTGTGGTAGGCGTTAGGCGTGAATTCCTAGCAAAGTAACGTTTCTCTTGTTGCGGAAATTAAGAATTGAATAGATGAATAGAAGAAGAATAAAAAGTAGAATTAAAAGTAGTAGTGAATGAATTGTAAGGTAAGATGAGAGTTGTTGTTAAGTAGAATGAATAAAAATCTCTAGCAAAATAGGGTATTTATAATACCCATATCCTATTCCTACTAAGCTAATGAAATTCTTAACCAAATCCTACTAAGCTAATGAAATACTTAACCCAATTGTACTAGGTTAATGTATCATTATCCTAATCCTAATAAATTACTGCTAGTCCCCAAAGTCTTCAGAATAGTTGTTTTAGCCCGGGACAAATTTTCCATGCACCACTTTTGGTCCTTGGTGTCCAAGACTCCCTTTTCTCTTTTCGTGAAGCTTTCTTTGGCGTCAAGTTATCCATAAAATGCTGAATTCTGCATCATTTATACCTGAAACTTTGCTAATCATGTTCGTTAGCTCACTTACAGGAAAAAGGACTAAAAGTGCATGAAATATATAATTTGTTCTCAAAATATTGCTAAAATATGGGTAAAATATAGCACTATAGGCGTGTAAATTCGCCTATCATCACCTAGTCCAACTAGCGATATTCTAGGAAGAATGTTTCCAAGAGGGAGATATTGTAAGACCCCGCAAAGTTACCTCATAGTCTAAGCCTTAGAGCATGTTAAGTAAAGTGTAATTCTGGCCCTAAAAGATTGAGAAGTGACTTCCTAAGTGAGTATCGTGTTAACCATATGGAATTTCCCAAATTTCAACTTTTTATCACATGGGAAATTTGATAAGCTTTCATCGATATAAGATTCGCCCAAATTCGATACCTGGGTAAGAAGTTATGGCTAATTTAAGTCCTAGTCATAAAACAACATTATTTTAGTGCTTGGCGCATTGTGGAGAGGGTCTATTTGACAATTGTCAAATTCCAGTGGAACTCCGCGATAGTGGCGCATTGCGGAGGACCCTAATTTCTTAATAGTCAATATCCAGTAGCCTGGCGTGATTGTGATGCGTCGCGCTGAAGTTCTAGGTCCCAAATAGTGGGATAACGCGATGGCTCTATATTGCAGTGACTACCAATTTCCCATTTGTCAATTTTCAGTGAGCTACCGCGATAGTGGCGCGTCGCGGTGGCCCGTGAAATTAGGTTCCCAGTTCAATTTTTTTCCAGCTTTGTTCAGAAGTTTAAAAGGGCACTTTGGACTTTTTCCAAGCCTCTTAAACTGTGCAAACACCAAATCAAGGTCATTTACAAGCATTCTATAAAGTTTTTCTCAAGTTTTCTCTCAACAAAAATCCTAAGCATCCAAAACCTCTTCCAAGAATCTCAAGAATCCACCATAGATTTTCTTAATTGAGTCAAGATTCAAGGTTCCCAAGTCAAGGGCTTTAAGAACCCTCATTCAAGAGTACGAATAGAGTATCAAAATTGAGAGTTCATCCAAAGCTTCTAATTCAAGGTATGTGGGTTTTTGAACAAGGATAATTCTTTCACCCTTGTGCGCAAAAGCTTATTTAAACTACAATTCTCTGCAATTTATGAGATTTTAAATGAAATTGAATTGGGGTATTTCACCCATTGTTATTGGTTGCAACTATTGATGTTTCCCTTGAATTGAGAGTCTAATGGCATGATTTTTATATGTTTTCTTAAGTAATTACAGATGGGTCTATACCCTATGATTTCAATCCTTGAGAAGTTAATAGTTGAAATGTTTGAAACATTGAAGTATATGAGTATGTTGAGATTTTGAAATAAATTGCTGAAATTTCCAGATTTCCACATGAGTTATGAATCTATATGCTATCTATTAGGCTTTTGATGAGTTATAACTTGAGATTGAATTATGGGTTATTAATCCCTACTTGAAACTTGAGATTTTATGAACTCTTGTGCTATAAGCACCCATGATTTGAGTATTCTGAGATTGTTGAGAAATGTTTGACCTAATGGTTATTAAGTTTTGAAATTCACTTTACTACATGAGATTACAGATTGATTATTGGGTTCTTATTGAACCATGAGATTATTCTAAAGTGGATTTTCATAATATGAGTGAGATAAGCTAAAGGGAGTAGTATTTAGCACCGAGCGGGTAAGTTACTATGGTTTCTTACCCCAAAACTACGTGCCACCGTAAGTTAGGCCTAAGGCTGAGTTTATGATTATTATTGGGCCTAGGGACGAGTTGATATTGGTCCCGAGTTCGAGTTTGTTTAGTAATTACTAAACTTAGGTTATACTCCCTGGCAAGAATATGACGCCTCTCCCCAATGTGAGGTCTCTTCTTTAGGAGGACAAAACATCGGACTCCATATAGCTTGGATGGTTTATGTCAGTTAAGAGAAACTCCCTAAATTAAAGTATTTTCCATTGAGATAAGATATTTTCCTTTAAAAGTAAAATCCTTTCCCTTGATATAAGTATTTTTCCCTAAAGCTTGAAATGAGATATTTTCTAACGTGAACGAAATGCCTTCAAGCATGTTCCAAAGTTATATGATTTTGAATTCCAAGTATTTGAGTTCAAAAGATTTATGAGTTCTTGATCATTGAAGAAGTTTCGCTCTCCATGAGACATATGCATGAGTTGAAAGTATTGCTTAAAGTTTTCTTTAGCCTTGAGTAATGAGAATAAGAGAAGAGTACAAATTTCAAAGCTGAAAGTATAATGACTCACGAGATTGTGTTACATGTTCCATTTTACATAATTCATGAGCTTCGCATTTTATACTTATTCAAGACATGTGAGTTATTACTTATTACATGTATGATTTTATTAAAGAGTATTGATTTTGTTTTATATAAATGCATGCACCCCCACATACTCAGTACATTCCTAAGTTTTGATCCACATATACGTCTATATGGTATATTGTCTTATAATATAGGTTTAGGTGCTCATTCCCAACCTTGTCAGTGATTTCTGAGTACCTCTATCTATATTCCTACAATGGTGAGTCCTCATGGTTTGAGGACCTATATTCAGATATTTTCTTATTTTCATAGAATATGTTATTTTTTCCAGTTCATTTCGAGTCAGTTGGGGACCTGTCCCAACGGCTTTTTAGGTCATGGATTAGTAGTGGCTTTGTCAGACTAGTTATCAGATTATGGTTGTGTTGAGGTTTCCATCTTTGTGGTCATTTGGACCGAGCATTTTCTCTGTGTTTCCTTTTATATGATATGACTATGCTGGTGTTTGAATTATTTCATCTTAAAATTAGTGTCATTGCTAGAAACAGGCTCAAAGGGTTAGCTTGGGGCTACTTGTAGCCTTAAGCACCGTGTGACATCCTGGGAGGCTATTTTAGGTTGTTACATATGTGTAAATATTCTTACCTTCATTTGTGTCTTTGTTACAAAATAGGTTCAAGTCACTAATCTTTGAATTGGGCAAGTGTTTTGTTAGACAATGGGTTCGAGTCCCAATGTCAATTGTATAATTGGTTGTGTGATAATAATCATGGCATGTGTCTTATCTTTGTTGTATGTCTTTGTTTTCTAACTTGCTTTAAGGTTAGCTTTATGATTTATGATGTGTTAACTTGTTCTTGTACTTATCTTACCCGTCATTCGAGGATGAATGATCTATGTGGGGGGGAATTTAAACACCTTGGCTTTGAACCCTTAGAAAATTCCCCCAAGTTTTGAGTTTATGGGTAGGGTACGGTTTGGGCATACCTCTCATATGCTAGGGGACAACTAGTACTAACCCTCTCATATGAGGATTAGTCTAGGTTGATAGCATTCTGTCCAATGTACGGTTTTGCCTCTCCCAAATCATATGTTAGGGTACCAGTCGTATGTTGCTTAATCATATGATGTTTTGAGGATGATCTTAATGATTTTGACTAAGTTATGACTCCAAGGGTACTTCTTGTACCTTAGGGTACAACCTGTCCCTATATGGTCGTACGAAGTCTAGGGTATGAGTTAGGGTACCATTCATACCCTAGGGTACGATTCATGTAGGGTGGTCGTACCCTTTTGGGTTCAAATTTCATATTTTAAACTGAGGACATTTTAGACTTTTCCTACCCCTAAAACCTTATAAACTATGACTTATAAAATGTTTAGCCCTTCATTCTTCACTTGGACAAGACCAAAACCTTCCAAAACACTCTTTAAACTTCCTCAAGAAAATTAGGGCTAGGGTTCATCAAGGAGGTAAGCTAGGGGCTTGAAGACCAAAAATCTCTGTGTGAATCATCTTGTATAAGTCATGTCTCTTCCCTTATTGTTATTTCTCAAATATCATGTGTTTTATAACCTTGATTATGATTTGTAAATGGTGGTTTTGAAATCAAATGATGAGTGCTTTGATGCATAGTGATAAGTATTGTTTACTCTTTTTAACCTTATGTATATACATGTTTTTGTGATGATTTGCACAAATGAGTGCTTGTTGATTGTGGTTTAAACAATGGTTCATGAGTAACCCTAATCTTGATGGTTTCACTTGGATTTCGGTAATGGTAAAGGTATGCCCTCAAGATGTTTTGAAAATGTCAATAAGAAATAACTAGTTACATGCTAAGAGTGTTTTGAACTAAGGCAATGGCTTAATGAGTAAGAATGGTTTGTAAGTGAATTGTAAAGGCCTTATTGGCCATGTAATAAGTTTTTTTGTGACTTTGGTGGATTGCTTGGTTAAATAGGTTAGAGTCCTTAACCTGAAACCGAATTGTGTCTTGGACTAAGGTTTGGTACTTGAATGCTAATGATGAATGAATGGTGTTGTAAAGGTCTTAATGGCAACAAAATGACTTGAAGGATGGTTGAAACTAAGGCATTGGCCTATTAAAGTGATTGATTGATAAATAGTTCATGAAGACCTTGTAGTCATGTGTGGCATTGAATTGTAGCCTTGATGGCTTAAATGGCTAAGTGGATTTGAGTCCTAGAATGTTGAATTGAATGGATGTTAATGCATGGACAAAGGGTTAGAGTTTCAATGTCAACTAATAATGGTTATCAAGGCTTGAGGTTAAAGTCCCTTCCCTAATGAAATGGATTGAGGTTAGAGTCCCTTACCTAATGAAATGGTTTGAGGTTAGAGTACCTTGCCTAGTAAAATGACCTATGGTTAGAGTCCACATGTTTCGTAAGACAGCATGAGGTTAGAATCCTCTTGCTTAATATAATCGGGAAGTTCAAAATTCCTAAGCTACACGAGTGGAAGACTGGAGTCCTCCACTTAATGTTTCATGATTAGATGCTTTGCGATGTATGCAAAGGCCTTGTTCACCTTCCCTATACTTGATGTATCAATATATCTATATATGTTCCTATGTATATACTAGAGAAGCCTGGCCCGTGTCAGCACGGGCCCAACATTATGATATTTATTTGTCTTTTCAATCTTGATATATTTAAATAAAAATTTTTAATAAAAGGATTGCATATGTTTTCTAGGATTCATCCGGAATCTAGCATGAGTTCAACATATGTTATTTCAATATGTATTAGATAATTTAAGTTGTTAACTATTGTAATTTATAATATTTTTTATGTATTTTTCAAATTAATATACGTTACTTTTCTTGTCCAAATTTTTGTGGCATTGATAGTCAATTATATTTTAAAAATAATTTAAGTTTTTAATTATTGTGATTTATAATACTTTTCTTCTATTCCAATTTCAGTGACACTAGTATAATTTCAAGAGCCGACCAAATATTTTATATCTTTTAAATATCTCAAGTTGTTGATTATTGTGATTTGTAGTATTTTTCATTTATTTTTTTGAAAATATATAACATATTAATTTTTTTTAGATATTTTAAGTTATTAACAATTGTAATTTATAATATTTTTTATGTAATTTTGTATAATATATGCTACTCTCCTTGTCTAGAGTTTTGTGTCGACAATAGATAATTATATTTTTTAAATAATTTAAAGTTTTGATCATTGTGATTTATAATATTTTTCTATCTCAACTTATGTGGCACAATGCTTAAATAACCATAATAATTAATTAGGGCTGATATAGTAAAATCACGACTGAAGCAGCTGAAGCAGAAATCAGTCAATTTTTTAATTTTTTTTTGTTAATTATTTTTATTTATAGTACTTTTTATTTCATTTTCAAATAATATATATTGCTTTGTATCTTCTTTTGTCCCGTCCCAATTTATGTGGCACTAATATAATTTTGATAATAAATCAAATATTTTATGTTGACATATCATTTTGTTATTCTTATTTTTCTAATACATAAATGACTTATAATAAGGAGTGATATAGTAAAATCATCGTTCGAATGATGGAAATTTAATTTAAAATATTAAGAGTTAATTTCGCATTTTATGACTATTTTATTTTTCATTAAATATTATTTATTTTCTTAATACCTAGATGACTCATAATAATAAATTAAGAGCGACTGATTATGTTATTACTATAAAAATTAATATAATTTTATCATATCCAATAGTAATCATCTATAATTCACCGAAATAGTATACTAATTAAATACAAAATGCTATATTTGCATATACAAAATATGATATTATTAAACATTATTGGATAGTGCATTATATTTATGTTTCACAATAATAAAATTTTACTATATATCTTTTTCATTTCTTTTTATCTTGATACATATTGACCCAACACAAATTCTAAGAAACTATTCATTAGAAATTTATTTTATTAAATTAAATTTATTAATTTTTTACTTTAAAAATTTAAATTTAAGTTTAAATATTAGTATTTCTATATAAGAAAAAAAAATTAAATTTAAATTTAATAAAATAAATAAATAAATAAAAATATTAATTTTCTATATAAAAGTCAATCAAAATAATAAAATTGATACACTTTAAATATTTAGTTGCAATTAATTAAGATAATTTTTTATTTTATCATGATTTATGCTGCCCCGATAAAATTTTGAGAGTCGAATAGAACTTTTATCTATTTTAACTTGTCAATTTATGTGGATTCGATACAATTTTGAGAGTCAACTAAAATTTTTATATATCTTTTAGATATTTTAAGTTGTTAATTATTATGATTTGCAGTACTTTTTTTTATCTCAATTTATGTGACATTGCTAAAATAATGAGAGTCAATAAAATTTCTATATTTGGTAACAAATTATTGTGATTTATGGTAATAAATTAGTTTTAAACATGATAGCTAATTAAGTAAATAAAAAAAATTACTTCCAATATGTAGTTATAGTTAATTAATATAAATTAATAGAATATATTAAATATTTAAATCATTATGATGAAACAATTGAATTATTATATATTGAGGCATGGTATGTAATTAAGTGGGAGTAGAGGGGTTTTTTTTGTAAGAGTCAATAAAATTTCTGTATGTCTTTTAAATATTTTAAGTTATTAATTAATTGTGATTTGTGGTAACAAATTAGTTTTGAACATGATAGACAATTAAATAAATAGAATTTTTTTACTTTCAATATGTAGTTATAGTTAATTAATATATATTAATTGAATATATTAAATATTTAAACCATTATGATGAAATAATAAAATTATTATATATTGAGGCATGGTATGTAATTAAGTGGAAATAGTTGGTTTCTTGGTAATTCCAAGAGGTGGTCGAAACCACCTCTTCTATATAATAGAAAAATTTGGTTGCTAATGATGGTTTTACTTGGATGTGAATAATGTCAATATTTTATCCTTACCCTTGAGTTACATGGTAGCTCTCCAACAGCTAACCTTCTCTGGACGTTGTATCCCCATGCAACTCAAGGTGCAAAGCTTCTTCTTCTCTTCTTGCATAGTGACCAAGTGTTTGAGCGGTTCGTGTGTTGACTTTGATGTGGTGAACTTCCATACTTTGGAAGGCATACATTTCATGGTATTTCTATCTTATGTCATAGAATTTTTTTAGACTTGGTTATCTATTGTTGGGGGCATGTCCCGACATATTTAGACATCAAATTGGTAAAGGCTTGTGGAGGACTGTTGACTTGGGTATGTTGGTTTAGTATGTTGACATTTATGGAATTATTAGACATTCTTAAGTTATGTTTACTAGTTTTGTTTATGCTAGCTTTATTATATGCTCCGAGTTCATTCGACACTTATGGATTAATGTAATGGTGAGGTTAGGTTAATGAGGCAATCTTTGGTCATTGTTGGGATTGAGATGCCAATCGACAAGGACCGATTTTGGGTCGTGTCACTCCCTCCTAATGTAGGGGTCAGAGGTTGGTTTTGCAGCTCTTTTTCATTGGATTCCTACGACCCTAACATACGGGGTCATAGGTTGTACTTATGGGACTATAGGTAGGGTTCGTAAGTATATTTCAAAGACCCGAAAATTCTTTTGGTTCCCATGACTTTAACTTATATGTTGTAGGTTGGAGCTATGACCCCGTAAGTAGGGTCGTAGGTCATCTTACCTGGACTTGATTGAAATTTTGCAATTTTTACAATTTTCTCGGTGTTTCTCCATGCTTTTAACCTACAAAAAACAAAGTGGACACGAATACCTTGGTTGCCTCCCAAGAAGTGCTGATTTAACATTGTGGAAAGACGTGGCTATGTTAGATACTCATACTTCACCAACAATCCCATGGGTTGTTCCCATGAAGCGCCTACTTTAATGTCATGGCACAACTTAGTTTCCTTGGATACTCAGAATTTGCAACGGCTTACATACTCACTAGCCTTCAACTCCTCCATACTTCCCATATAATGCTTAACACGATGCCCTTTCACCTTGAATAGAGCATCTCCATCTCGTTTCATCTCAATTGCATCATGTGGAAATACTCTAACCACGATGAATGGTCAAGATCACCTAGACTTCAACATTTCAGGAAACAAGCGAAGCCTTAAATTAAACAACAAGACCATATTACCAGGTTGGAATACCTTTTTCTCAATATTCTTGTCGTGGTACAACTTCGTCTTCTCCTTATACATGGCAGAACACTCATAAGCATGGATACGGGATTCATCTAACTCATTCATACCCATTCTCAATTTTGCAACATTTCTCCACTCAAAATTTATCTTCTTCAATGCCCATAGTAGGCTAAAGTTCAACTAGCAAGTGGAATGCCTTATTGTACACAAGATGATATGGAGAAGCACCTATGGGAGTTTTATAAGTTGTATGGTAGACACAAATTTCAACATCTGTCTTTCTTGACCGATCATTCTGGTTAGCATTAACAGTCTTCACCACGATGGACTTGATCTCACGAGTGGAGACCTCAACCTGCCCATTTTTATCCGAATGGTAAGGTGTTGCCACCTTATGTTTCACACCATATTTCTCAAGTAGGACTCACAATTACTAATGATAGCAAGTGGAATACAAAATTGAGAGAATATGTTCGTCTTCAAAAATGTTGTGACACTGCGACCTTTATCATTAGGAAGCAAAACTGTTTCCACCCATTTAGACATATTATCGACTACCACCAAAATATATTTCATGCCATGCAAACTAAGAAATGGACCCATGAAATCATTTCCCCACACATCAAACAACTATTACTCAAGAATAGGTGTCATGGGGAGCTCCTTGGCACTAACATTGGTCACAGGACCTAGCATAATCATATGTATCTTTATAAATAGTTAGCTAATAGTAACCATACTACAAAATCTAATAGGCCAAGCGAGTACCACCATGTTGGCCCCCAACTGGAGATTAATGACATGCCTCAAGAATTCTCATCAACTCAACTTTAGGAATACACCTCTGAATCACACTATCTGCACACACCCAAAATACGTAAGGTTCATCCTGGAAAAACTTTCGTACCTTATGCATAAATCATTTTTGTTGTTGAAAAACATATCTTTTGGGGAGAGATTACTTGCCAAATAATTTTCAAAATCAGCAAACTAGGGGATTTAGTATTTTGATGATACCAAGATTCGCTCATCTAGAAAAGTATCATCAATCTCAAGCTCATCCCTTAATTTATGCATCAGCTCCTATCTAGGCAAGATAGATGGTCTGCAACCAAGTTTTTTATTCCCTTTCAGTCTTTCACCTTAAAGTCAAACTCTTCCAGCAATAGTACCTATATAATTAACCTAGGAATAACATCTTTCTTTGCAATAAGTTAACTCAGAGCTACATCATCATCATACATAATAACTTTGGTCCCAATCAAATAGGACAAGAATTTCTCAAAAGCAAACACCACCGCAAGCCAATCTTGTTCAGTAACTTTTCTTTTTTGGGATGAGGATTTTCTAGCATAATAGATGGGACGAAGTTCTTTTCTTGCATATTTGGCGAGGAAAACTTATAGGAACACACTGTTGGCATCACACATCAATACAAAAGGAAGAGTAGATCCAGAGATACAATGATAAAAACAGAAATCAACCTCTCTTTTAGGCACTCAAAGGCTTTAAGATAAGCATCATCATACAGAAACTTCACTTATTACTCTAATAATTTGCACAACGGATTTGCATTACAGAATTTCTTGATGAACCGCCTTTAGAAAATTGCATAACCTAAGAAACTCTGAATAACTTTAATAGAAATCGGTAGGGGAAATTTTTCAATCACATCAATGTTAGCCCCATCAACCTCTATTCCCTTCTTTAAAATTTTTTTCCCCAAAACTATCCCCTCTTTAACCATGAAGTGCACTTCTCCTAATTCAACACCAATTTGCACTCCTCACATCTTTGAAGTGAATAAGCCAAGTAAGACAAACAGTCATACAAAAAGTCACGCACAATTACAAAATCATCCATAAATAACTCTATAGTATCCTCTACCATATCAGAAAATATAGACATCATACAACCTGAAAGGTGGCAGGAGCATTACAAAGTTTGAAAGGCATCCTCTTGAATGTGAGCATACCATATGGGTATGTGAAAGTGGTTTTTCCTTAATCTTTGCGATCAATAGAAATATGATTATACCCCAAATAACCATAAAAAAAATACTATCCACTACTTGCTAGATGGTCTAACATTTGGTCCATGAATAGCATTGAAAAGTGATCCTTCCGTATCTAAGTGTTTAACCACTGATAATCTATGCAAACTCTCTACCTGATACTTGTTTACATTGGCACTAACTCACTCTTATTATTAGGGACCATAGATCACACCCTTCTTCGACACTAACAGAATCGAGCTTACCTACCTACTGTCAGCAATAAAGTAAACAACACTTGTATCTAACCACTTGATAAGCTCCTTCTTTACCACATCTTGTATATGTGAGTTTAAAAAACGTTGATACTCAATGCTAGTCACACACTCTTGTTCCAACTGAATTGTATGAGTGTAAATTTTGAGGAGAATCTAAACAATATTCGCAATAGTCCATGCAATGGCCCATTTAACCCTCTACAAAGCTGAGAGTAAGACTCAACCTACGTATCCAATAAATTAGAAAAAATAATAACAAAAAAAGTATTGTTGGCCCCTAAAAATCCATATCACAGGCAAGAAAGTGTCAGGATCCAATCCAGGGCCTGGCCATGATGGGTTTCTCAAGTCCACTATGGATCGGAGACCACCCCTTTTACCTAGCCAAATAAAATATAAAACACCTAGTAACGACTAAATTTCTAACATATAATAAAATAGGTAATAATAATACCAAATACATTTAAGAGTGTCAACATAAATACTCAATCCACAAAGCCTCTATACCAGAAACAACCTATGTCCGGACATGCCCCGAACCCTGACAATGATAATGTAAACTCTTAAGTTCTAATTTATGGAAGGAAAACCGAAGGAATGATCAAGTCTTATAGATAATAGAATCTTACAAATACACTGCAAATGACCAGCTCTGGGATCACCTATCACGATGCAAGAAAAGTAGAAGCGTGTTGGGACCTTGTATCGTATGGGGATACAACGTCCGAAGATGGTTAGTGGGGTGAGCACTAGCATGTAACTCAGGAAAGGGATATGATAATACAATGATCCATATTTCAAAAATCAGTTGAAGCCAATGCACATAATTATATATATATAAAAATATAAATATGTCAGACCGAGAAAGGGAATAAGGCTTAGCATAAAGTAAAACCTTATCCTTGAATATGTAGCTCAACCATCATAAACAGGCACCCAAGGGCTATATAGGCTTATCTCCCCTTTCTAAAAGGGCCTCAGTATGTGTTATCCATAAGAACCAGAGATATAAAGAAAGACTAGGGAATGCCCCAACCCCATATAAATCGAAAATACAAATATATACATCAATAATGTGAACTTATGCATACAGGCATCAAAACCAACCCTCACATTTGAAAAAATGAGTATCTATTATAAGTCATTCAAGATCCATACCTTCACGTCTTAGCTTCATGACCCCTATAAAGCTCAAGTTAAAACAAGTTTCATATAACCAAAGAATCGTACCTTAAATCACACCATGGTATCTTCATACCATTTATCTCATAAGATAATAATTATGACATTAAAATTCTTAACTTCGGGGAATGCCTTGACCTCATTTGTTTATTAAATTTAATTGGAGGACTGCCTCGACCTCTTTTATTTTATCAAATCAAATTAGGGGAATGCCTTGATCCCCTAAGGATCGTTAAATATAAACATAGCCATCAAGTCCTTTAAAATTTATGTTCAATGTTTAACTTTTTATATAATGCAATAGTATAGATCTGTAAGTCAAACCAAGTGACAATTTCACAATTCAAAACCATTTACATAAGTGGGTTGAGGGAATACAATTGTTCCAAACTAATTTCTAAGGTCAAAACATCAATTTAGGGGATTACCTCGGTCCCCATTCCAATTTCCATACCCATGCACTCCATCAGTTCAAAAACATTTAATTCAAAGCATGAACAACTCATAAAAACTATGGGAAAACAATTTAAAGATCAACCACTCCAAAACCCTCAACCCATATCAAAACCCACATTGAAATTCTTATAATTAAATCATTTACACATGATTTTCATAAAATAATATTTGAGAAAGAGTAACATGTCTGAAAGTACAGAGAATTATAAAGAGAAATAAACCCTTGAGCCCTTAGATGACCAACTTTGAAAAACCCTAATTTGTTCTAGCCTTAGGGATTTGAAAGAGTTTGAGAGAGAGTTTATGATTGATAAATATTGGAAATAATGTCCCTGAGGTGTTTTATGTATGTAGGGTCTAGGTGGGTAAAGAGAAAAATGTCTAAAGTTCCCTTAATTAAAAGCTAAAAAATTATCGTCACTGACTGCGGGTCATTCTATGACTCGTAAGCACTAACTATGAATTATCCCCATGAGTTATGACTGATGGACAAAAAACACCTCCTATTAGATGATAATATGGTCACTATTAAAATATACTAACCCAACATAGGTTGGTGTGAAATCCAAGGGAACACGTGGTTTGGAAATCTTAGAAGTTGTAGTCGACGGACAAAATAAGAAAAGTAAATAGAGGGTTTGGATGCAGTAATCTAAAACAAGTAACTATATTGACTTTGGTTGTAATCAGTGTAGGTGAACACTAGGATTGCGTTATCCCTGGCTTCTCATCTCCATAGGCTTATCGTGCATTATTGAACCAACCCAGAACCATGCATGCAGAATCGATAAGTTATGTACCTTTTATAGTCTTTTTCATGAGTAAAAGGATTTCACCATTTACCTTTTGAGTCTCAGGATGTCACCATACTAACCCTTATATTGATCCCAATTAACTATTACCTTTTTAGTATTAAGTTATTAGATGACAGTTAATGGTCATTCACTATATTCCATGATTAGCATGGATCAATAATTAACCTCAAATTACTATTGTCTTTACTTTTTCCTAGTCATTGCTCCTCTTTTGGAGTAAGCAGTAATATCTAGGTGGGAGTCTAATGTATGCACCCAATAAGAAATATATTATAATGAAGATAAGGCAATGCATGCCATGGTATTGGTTTAGATTAATAGTCACACTTCCCTTACTTCATTAATCTGTTAGGGTTTCCACAACCCTAGCTATGTGTTTTAGCCACTCATGATTGTGAAGAAATCAATAACATTCATAGTTGAAAGTATAGGTGAAATAATAATAAGAACAACTGTAAAAACCCAAAACCATAACTAAATTAATGAACCAAAATCAATATAAGAAAATCCCAAGGAAAACTAATATCTAACTATTATGAACCGAGAAAGTTACCTTTTATATGAAGAACTGGAAGAGAATAATGATGTACTCAAGCAAAACCAAGGTTGAAACTTGTTTCTAGCTTGTTGGGTTAGTTTATGTTTTAATAGGAAATTTTGAATTCAAAGAGAAGAATTAAATTTTGAGGATTAGAATAAGTTAGAATGAGGGTAAGAATGTTCTTATATCGGTGGGGGGAGGGCTATTTTAGGTCATATTTAAATATTGGTGGGACCAAAATTTAAATTAAAAATTGGGCCAACAAAGTAACCTAGCTGTGGCATCAATCTGCGCTCCACACTTGTGGCTAGACAGTGGACCCAAGTACTACTTGTGGCCCGCAATTGCTGAGCCAAAAATTTTGGCCTATTTTTCAGCAAATCGTGCTTTAATTTTTGATATTTTTTCAGATACTTATGGTTCTGCAACCTATGTTTTAGGTCACAAATGTAAAACTAAATGTCGGAGTCCGTACCTTACCATTTTTCATCCTCAAAATTTGAACTTTTTAACATATTACACTAATTTTTGAGTGGTATTGTGACCATGATGGGATGATCACACAGTCCCCTTACTGGAAATCGATGAATGTAGCACTTTTTACCATATTCCGGGTAAGGTCGAAAAGCTAAAAACCTATAAAAAGACAAAAACAACAAAAATGTGAACACTAAAATAGTGGGTTTCCTCCTACTCATCACTTGATTTAACGTCCCAGAACAACTTAGCTATGTTGGTTACTTTGACTTTACCCTCATGGGTTACCTCACATGCAATGCTTGATTTAATTTTGTAGCACGATGCGGGTATCTTGACTACTCAAAATTCATACAGATACCCATAGGAATATCCTCTAGGGTCATCAATACAATCAATCACCAAAACTAACCTCGTGTTGGTTCGTTGCTTCATTAAATTTCAGATATTGAACGTCTCCTCCTCACCGTTGACTCAGAATTTCAGCTCACCTCTTTCCATATCAGCCATAGCTCAGCCTGTGGACATAAACTTTCTTCCCAGTATAATGGGTATCTCAGTGTCAACCTCCCAGTCCAGATGACAAAGTCAGCTGGAAAGATAAAATAATCCACCCTTACGATCACATCAAAAGAGATTCACACAGGCTTCTTCACTTTGCGTTCATCCATCAACAACCACATCAAAGTCATTTCCAGAAGGTTCAAACCCAACTTCATAATTATGTCTAGCGTTATCAAATTAATGTTGGACCCTAAATCACACAAGGCTCTATAAAATTGGGATGACCTAATAGTACATGGTATAGTGAATGCATCGAGATCACCCCTTTTCTCCTCCAAAGATCTATTTGTCTGTACTATAGTGGTGCATACCATTAACATCCTTAAATATTGCTCTTTTCTTCCTTGTGATCGACTATTTCATGAACTTGGTGAATTTAGGCATCTACTCCAATGCCTATAGGAGAGGTAGGTTCAAGCTCAATTTTTTCAATATATTAAGGAATTTCTTAAACTTACCTTCCTCCTTCTTATACCACAATCTCTAAGGATAATGTAGGGGCGATCTCGAAACCTGTCTGATTTTTGGCTATATGACCAAACCCTGACCTTTATCTTCAACAACATTACCTTTATCACTTATTACCTTTCCAAACTCAAAAGTAGGTATCTCATTATCACTAGCTTTTACAACAATTCATAGAGGATCCATAGTAGTGATACCAATCCTCATGGTAATAGAAAGTACGTGACCATCATTTTTAGGATATCTTATAGTGTTGTTCGGAAGGGTACCTGGCTGCCTCTGGTTTAAAGTTGCTGGCATCTGCCTGAACTGGTTCTCTAACTGCTTGATATAAGTGGCATGTGACTCGACCTTCTGGGTCAAACCTGAAATATTGGACCTAATCTCCTTAAGGTTGATCTCTTGATTTTCCTGACCCCTCACTAGCTTAGCCAATATCTATTCTATTTTGGATTATGCATCTCATCTAAAAGGCGGTATGTACCTGTCTCCCTTCTATCTATAGTCATCCTAATTCCTTCAGTCACTATATCACTCTCTGTTATGATATCTATATCTGTCATAGTAGATCCAACCTTGGTTCTCTTACCTTTGGGCTCAGAAACCTACCATATGATGATCTAGATAATTCACCTCCTCTTTCGATTCTTACTCGTATGCTTTGGAAGCTGACCCCTGTACTGCTACTATATTTACTTTCTTATAACTCTCTTCTGGAAGCTGCTTTGCTATTACCCCTATATTAATTCTTAGCAACACAATCTCTTGTGCTACCAAGTCATCAGCTAGTTTCTGGTTGCAGGAGGCACCAATAGACGAAGTGCCAGATCCCCTCTTAGCCTACCGAGTTTTCCACACTCGATTATTGAGCAAGATCTGATCTAAATTCTCTGAAGCTTCCTCTTAGCGTACTCTTATAATAGATCCTCTAGATATGGTGCCTATCATAGCTCTGGGGATGATGGTCAAGGCTCTGTAGAATATCTCTAATAAGCTCATCCCTAACAACCAATTATTGAGAGTGGTGCTCAGCTTCTTATTAAACCTGAACTAAGCCTCGTACATTGACTCAGATTACAGCTTCCTGAAATTATATATCTCATCCTTGAGCTACAACATCCTAGATGGAGGAAAGAACCTGTTCAAGAATTGCTTGCGCAACTCAGTCCATGTAGTGATAGACCCTCTATGTGGTTTCCCTAACCATAAGATGCTTCTCTTGTAAGTGAGAAAGAGAAAAGCCTTAGTCTAAGTACTTCCTGATTTACCCCTGGATTTGTATACGGACTACAGATCCCGAGGAAATTTGTAAGGTACAAATTTGCATCATCTTTAGGAAAACCAATAAACACACCTTTCAGATTTAAAAGTAGATCATTGCACTCATGATGCTGAACTTGATGCAAAGGGGAAAAAATAAGAGGAATTATGGATCCCGTCTCTTCCTATTCAACGTATCCTAAGTCTTCTTCATCATCTATATATTGATACACAAACTGATATGATGGGATAACTTGACCCCTGGCACCTCTAGCTCTGTTCTGCTTTCCACCAAGTTTTGCTCGATAGTTTACTGCTAGTCTCTACTCAACTATCTCTACCTTTCTATTTATATACTGATCTTTTTAAGTTGCTCCCCTCTCATTCACTACTTGAGCCAAAAGTTGATCGGTTTATCGATCAACTATATCCTTTACATCTTTAGGAGGAGGGGGAGGAAGATCATCGCAAACCTCTTCAAGAGGTTCATCTCTTTTTAACCCAGACATTCGACCAGGTGTTTGTAGGATCCTCTCTGGATTCAGATTCACTGGGATTAAAGGATCTTCTCTACTCCATGTGCTAGGTATACATCGGTGTATGCCAACTAAGAACAAGAACAAAAAGAAAAACCCAAGATCTATAACAACTTTTGATCACAACTCAACACCATGTTTCCAAACAACGACGCCAAATTTTTGTCTGACTTTAATACAAAACCTCCCATTAGATGATGAGATGATCACTATAAAAATATAGTAACCCAATATATGAAACACCTAGACTTTGAACAATTGAAAAAAATTCTCTATTTGATGTCACTGGGTGGGTACGACTAGGGGCACGAGTTGTACCCCTTGGATATAGGTTGTATCCTCCTCTCCATCCCTTATTATACCTTGAGCAGCCTAGTAGGAGGACACACTACCCATTATATGACTTGGCCTCCGCTAATTCATACCCAATGGGTATGAGTCATACTAAGGTGAGCTATATTAAGGTTTCTTAAAGCTTGGAGTGGACTATTTTGGGTACAGATTATGGATACGAGTTATGTTTAGTTGACCATTTTAATATGAATCAAAGGTGTATGGTCATACCCTCAACAGAAGGTGTGACCTAACTCATACCCTATGGTACGGTTCCATTTGTGCGTCATACCCCTTGATGGGTTCATTTTCCAACTTTTAACTAAGGGCCTTGTGGTCATTTCCCATGCCTAAAACCCTAATTACTCTCACAATATAAGTACTTGTAGCCTACTAAACATCCATTTTATGGATCAAACACCCTAAATACTCTCTTAAGCTCATCTTTGAAGGATTGGAGGCTAGGGTTTCAAGGGTGATCTTAAAGAGGAAAAGTGAAGTCAATATTCTTGGTATTCAAGTTTTCTAAGGCATGTAAATCTTCCCCTTTCTAAATAAATCTAAACCCATGAATTTCACACTTGAATTAGTAAGTGTACATGGTGGTTTTGAAATCAAATAAAAAGGGTTTTGTTGCCTAATGATGAATAATGATGATTCTTGCTTAGACTTATGTTTATAAATATTATTGATGGTAGTTTTCATACGTGAATTCTTGTTGTATGTGGTCTAACAGGTGGGTCTTGTGTAACCCTAGTCTTGATGATTTCTACAATTAAATTGGCCTTGGTAAAGATATATATACAAGGTGTTTGTGAAAATATCTAAGTAAGATTTCCAGTTACATGATAATGAGGATTTGAACTAGGGCAATGGCCTATATTTATAAATGGTTAGTAAATGATACTGTGAAGGAAAAATGATCCATTTATTATACAATTGATAACCTTTATAGTTTGGTGAATAAAAAAAGTGTTAAAGTCCCTAACATGAAAATCAACTTGAATTATATGTTGAACTAAACTTTGGTGTAGAATTTCTAATGAAGTGTGAATGGCTTGTAAAGTTCTTAAGGAACTTAGTTTGAATTTTATGATAAGTTGAATTAAGGTATTGTCGTATTAAAATGGTTAGGCAATGAAAGCTCCTATGAGGACAATGTGATCATGTATGGTTTTGAATTATCTAAATAGGTTAAAGTCCTTATGTGTGGAATTAAAGGTATGTGGATGCACGAACAAAGGGTTAGAGTACCAATGTCAACTAATAATAGTCATGATGGCTTGAGGTTAAAGTCCCTTGCTTAATAAAATCACTTGTCATCAAAGTCCCCAGCATAATGAGATCTCATGAGGTCCAAGTGACTCACCAAATGAATAAGCTTGTGGTTAGAGTCCCATACCTAATATGGAATGAGATTAGAGACCCTTGACTTTTGTGTGAGCATATGGTTAAAGTCCCTTTCTTAAATGAATGTGTGTGAGTTGTTAGAGTCCCTCAATACAAATGTGTGTAAGTGGTTAGAGTCCCTCACTTAAATGGATGTGTATATGTATAGGGTTCGTTACTTATTTATATGTGAATATGATTAATGTCCTATGCCCAATGAGAAATGCTTGAATCTATAAGTGTGGAAAGTTGCAGTCCTTCATTGCATATATGATGAATGAGTGCTTCCAAAGTATTGATAAGACTTTCCCCCCTTACTTAGACTGTGATAAGTCTATATGTATGGATAAGGTTATGAATGTAAATGAAAAGTATATATATTGACTTATTGTTGAATGACGATGCTATTTTATCCTTATCTGTGAGTTACATTCTAGCGCTTCAACTGCTAACCATCTCCAGATGCTATGTCTCTATGCGATATAGGGGATGGATTATCTTTTTCTCTTCTTGCATAGTGATTAGAAAATTAAAGCGGTTTGTGTATCAACTTGGGAGTGGTGAGCTTCCTTACTTCGAAAGTAATTCCTTCTTTATCTCTTTTCTTTAGACATAGTCTTATTTTGACATGGTTTGGCTATTGTTGGGGGCTTGTCTCGACATATACATTTCTAAACTACGGATTATATAGAGGTATTCTGGTTGACTGTGGACTTGGGTATATTGGTTAGTGTGTTGATATTAATGAGATAGTTAGACATTGTTAAGTTTTAGCTTTTAGTATCTTTCTACTATCTTATTACGCGGTTAGGATTTACCCAATCCTTGTGATTGATGTGCTGATTATGATGGGTTATCGGGGTGACATCCGGTTAATATTAGCTTGAGGTGCCCATACAACATGGCCCAGTTTTAGGGTGTGTCAAGTTGGTCTCAGATTCTGGATTCAAGGTTAGTTGGGTGTCCACAATACAGTGTCTAGTAGAGTCTCTTTTACGGGTGTGAAGCACGCCACACTTATAAAAAAAGGGGCTATGAGATATTTTTGGAAATGTTTCTCCTCCTTGTGTTTCACTCTAAATCAATAGAGTTTAAGGTCTTGGATTCCTCTGATTTCTGTTTGCTATCTTTCAGATCATTCCTCCAAGGAGTTCTGAGACTCAGGAAAAATTTTCTGAGGGCCCTATCGATGAAGCTTGTCCAACTTTTAGAGTTCAGACTCGAGCTAGGGCTACGACATTTGACCATCTTCTGGGGTTCCACAAATCCCCCACCAACCTCGACTATGAGAGCGACCCTCCTATTCTTTTACCTCAAGGGGATGATATTAATGATGAGTTTCATCACTCTATAAACCTCTTGACTCAATTAGTAACTTCTCAAGCGGAGCGTGGTGGTCCAGCTACCATTTCTTGTGAGGCTACAAGAATTGTCCAATTTATGAGATTGAGCCCTCCTATGTTCTTCGCTACGAAGGTTGAGAACGATCCTCAAGGCTTCATTAATGAAATAGATAAGATCTTCGAAATCATGCATTCTTTGGATATTGAGTACATTTTGTTTGCTTCCTACCAATTGAAAGATGTAGCAAATCAATGGTACGAGGGGTGGGAGTTTTCTAGAGGTGTTGATGCTTGTCTAGCTATGTGGGAGGACTTCTTTGAGGCTTTTTTAGACTACTTCTTTTCTCAAGAGTTAAGAGAGACAAATGCCGAAGAGTTTGTGAACTTGTAGAAAGAGAGGATGTTCATTCAAGAGTATGCCTTAAAATTCCATCAATTGTCAAGATATGCTCCCGAGATGGTTTCTGGCATAAGGGCTAGTCCTTGAGAGCAAGACGACCTTGTTTATTGAGAACATGGATATTTCTAGGTTTATTGTGTATTTGCAACAAGTGGAAGAAGAGAAAAAAAAGCAATTTGAGCATAGTGAAAGGTAAAGAAAGAAACTTAGGCCTTCTAAGCATAGTTGTGGTGATGGTGGGAAGTGGCCATAGAAGAAGCATGGGATCTTGAGTTCTTTCTCCTCGGCTAGTGTTCACTCTCCTTACCCAAAGATTTTGGGTGATCATTAGACTTAGTATAGTGGTGGATCCTGGGCATAAGGTGCCCAATTCTAGGCTAGTGGTACCTATTCAACTCCATCTCGCCCACCTTGTAGATTTTGTGGTTAGAGTTATCATGGACAGTATAAGAAGGAGAGAAGGAGATATTTCCATTGTGGCCAGGTTGGGCACATATTGTGTGGGTGCCTCTCCCTAGTTTCTTGTATGGACAATAGGGACCTTATTACTTCTCTATCAACTCCCGCACCGAAGGGTGTTATGTCTGCATTTTCTTCTATTTTTGGCACCAACTCATCTGAATCGCTTATATGCACTTGCTACTCGCTAAGATTCTGAGGTGTCTCCCAATGTTTTCACAATTATGTTGAGACTTTTCTCTCTTGATGTGTGTTGTTTACTTGATCCAGGGTCTACTTATTCTTATGTTACCCCATATGTGGTTGTGCATCTTAATTGTGGTTTTGATAGTCTGTCAGTTTCTTTATTATTTCTACCCTGGTCGGAGAACCTGTGATTATTAGAAGGGTCTATAAGGGGTGTGTGATATCATTTGATGGTAAGGATACTCTTGTAGACTTGATAGAGTTGGACATGGTCGATTTTGATGTCATTTTTAGGATGGATTGGTTATACTCTTTCTATGCTTCTTTAGATTGTCGGACCTGTAGGGTCATGTTCAAATTCCCTAATGAGTCAGTCATTGTATGTGAATGTGGTTCCCTAGTGCCTAAGAGAAGGTTCATTTCTTATCTAATGGCCCAAAAGTTTATTTCAAAGAGGTGTTTGTATCATTTGGTCTGAGTTAAAGATTCTAACTCGGAAGAGCATTCTCTAGAATCCATTCTTGTGGTTAATGAGTTTCCTGAGGTGTTTCTCGATGATCATCCTAATGTTTCTCCTGATAGGGAAATTGATTTTGGGATTGATCTTTTTCTGGACACTCATCAAATTTTTATTCTGCCTTATAGAAAGGTTCTTGTGGAGCTAAAAGAGCTTAAGGAACAATTGAAAGACCTCTTAGATCAAGGTTTTATCCAACCTAGTGTGTCTCCATGAGGTTCCTCTATGTTATTCGTGTGTAAAAAGGATGATTCCCTGCATATGTTCATTGATTATCGTTAGTTGAATAAAGTGACCATAAAGATTAAACATCCTCTTCCTAGGATCGATGATTTGGTTGATCAACTTTAGGGTGCGAAGTGCTTATCTAAGATTGATCATAGATCGGGTTATCATCAGCTTAAAATCAGGGATGCGGATATCCTCCCTAAGACGACCTTTAGAAATGGTATGGTCACTATGAGTTTCTTGTTATGTCTTTTGGGTTGACTAATGCCCTGGCGGCATTCATGGATTTGATGAATAGGGTCTTTTATCTGTTCTTGGATATGTTTGTCATTGTATTCATTGTTGATATCTTAGTCTATTCTAAAAGTGAAGCGAATCATGTCTATCACCCACATGTCGAGTTGCAAACTTTGAAGGATCATCATTTGTATGCCAAGTTCTCCAAGTGTGAGTTTTTGTTGAAAGTCTTAGATTTTCTTGGTCATATCATCTCTAGTGAAAGGATCATGGTAGATCCCCAAAAGGTTGTAGTTCTTAAGAAATGGACTAGACCTATGACACCAACCAATATTCAGACCTTCTGGGGTTTAGCCGGTTACTATAGAAGGTTTATGGAGAGTTTCTCTACTATAGCTACCCGTATACCAAATTAACCTAATAGAAGGTCAATTTCTTTGGTTCAACACGTGTAAGGGTAATTTGGAAAGGTTGAAAGATAAGTTGACTTTGGCTCTGGTTTTGACCTTGTTCGAGGATAATGATGGTTTCATGGTATATTGTGATGTTTCTCATATCAGTGTCAGATGTATCTAGATAATTGAAAGTTCATGAGAATAACTACCCTACTCATGCCTAGATTTTTTAGCCGTGGTTTTTGTGTTACAGATTTGGCGGGTCCATGTCGGTATTTTTTTTGATCATTAGAGTCCCCAACATGTGTTTACCCAAAAGGAATTAAATATCTGGCAAAAAACGTGGCTCAAGTTGTTGAAAGACGATGGTATAAGTCTTCATTACTATCCCGGTAAGGCAAATATAGTCATCGTTGGTCTTAGTATATTGTCCATGGGAAGTTTTGCCCATATAAACGTTCACCATTTGGATAATCTTGGAGTTTTACTTGGGGACTTTAAGGATGGTGGTGTATTTGTTCTCTCAGTATCTCATTCGTCTCTTGTTATTGAGATAAAAGAGAAGCAAGCATTGGACCCCAACTTGATGAAGATCAAGAACAATATGGGTCAACATAAATTTACATACTTTGTGATTGGTGGTGATTGTATCTTAATATACTAAGGTAGTCTATGTGTTCCCAACGTTGATAGATTGAGAGAAAGGGTCATGGCCGAGGTTCATGAATCTGAGTATGCTATACATCCTGGTTCCACCAAGATTTATCATGATCTTAGCGAATTCTATTGGTGGAGAAATATGAAACGTGATGTGGATAGTTGTGTAGCCAAGTGTATGGTATGGTAACAAGTGAAAGTTGAGCACATGAGGCCCAGTGGGTTGTACCAAGAAATTGTGTTACCCGAATGGATGTGGGAGGCAATTAATTTGGATTTCATTACCAGTCTACCTAAATCTCAAAATCATTGTGATTCTATTTGGGTCATTATTGATATAATGAGCAAGTCCGATCACTTCTTAACTGTGAGGAATAATTACTCGGTGAAAGATTATGCTAAGTCATATCTTGCAAAGATTGTTAAGTTGCATGGTGCTCCGATCTCCATCATTTTTGATTGTGGTCCTCCATTTTCATTCAACTTTTGGAAGTCATCCTAAAAGTGTTTGGGTACTAGAGTATGCCTTAGTATAGCTTTCCACCCACAAAAGGATGGGCAAGAGGAGAGACCCATCCAAACATTAAAGGACATATTGTGGGCTTATGTGATTGATTATGTTGGTAGTTGGTATGACCATTTTCCTTTGACTGAATTCGCCTATAATAATAGTTACCACTTTAGTATCAGCATAGACCCTTTTAAGGCATTGTATGATAGGAGATATCGATCTCTTATTGGGTGGTACGAAGTTAGTGAGGGTAAATTGCTTGGCCCTGATTTAGTCTACCAAGACTTAGAGAAGGTGAAGGTGATTTGTGATAGATTGAAGGCTGCTCAAAGTCACCAAAAGTCGTATACGTATGTGAGGCCTAGGGACATAAAGTTTAGTGTTAGCGATTGGGTATTCTTGAAGGTGTCTTCAATAAAGTGAATAATGTGATTTGGTAAGAAGAGGAAGCTTAGTCATCGGTATGTTGGCCCCTACTTGATTATGAAGAGGGTTGGCAATATTGCCAATGAGTTAGAGTTGTCATATAGTATGAACTGTATTTACTCGATTTTTCATGTCTCTATGTTGTGGAAGTGTGTGGGTGATCCTTCATTGGTTGTTCCCTTAAGGGATATTGGTATTTTGGACTCTTTGTCCTATGAGGAGATCCTAGTGAGGATCTTGGATCGGCAAGTTTACCGGTTGCAAAAGAAAGAGGTGGCTTCAATGAAGGTTCTATGGAGGAACCAAAAGTATGAGGAAGCTACTTGGGAAGCATAAGAGGACATGAAGTCCAAGTATCTACATTTGTTTCCCATTTTGAAAACTTAGGATGGAGGTATGTATTGATTTATTTGCTTTGATTTTTGTCTTTGATAGATAATGGGTTAAAGTCCCCAATGTGCTGTGCGATTTGTGTAATGTTAGACCATGGGTTCAAGTCCCTACTATTTTGAAATTGTGTGTGTTTTGTTGTGATGGTTTTAAATCCCTAGTTTATTGAGTTGATTCACGTCTTTAGTAAATGATGGCTCGAGTCCCTAATCCTTGAATTGAGAAAGTATCCTTGATAAGTTGATGGGTAAAAGTCACTAAGTTGTAAATGAGTATGAATTGATAAGTTAGGGGTTTAAGTAACCAAGCTTTGAAATGAATAAGTGTTTTTGATAAATAATATTTTTAAGTCCCAAAGTTGATGAAATTAGTGATTGATTAATAATGAGTGTGATATGTGTTGAGCTGTATCCTTGTGGTATACATGTTCTAACTTGTTAAAAGGTTGGTTTGATATGTTATGATGTGGTAACTTGTATTTATTACTTGCCCCACCCACCATTAGTGGATGAATGATACAAGTGATGGAGAATTGAAATACCTAGACTTTGAACCATTGAAATATATTCACCATTTAATGTTGCTGGGGTGGGTACGACTAGGGGCATTAGTTGTACCCTTGGGATATAGGTCGTATCCTCCTCTCCCTCCCCTTTCCTACCTTGAATAGCCTAGTAGGGGGACACACTGCTTACTATATGACTTGGCCTCTACTTAGTCATCCCTAAAAGGTACGAGTCATACCAAGGTGAGCCGTATAGAGGTGTCTTGAAGCTTTGAATGGACTATCTTGGATACAGTTGATGGATACAAGTTAGAGTTAAGTCGTACCCTTTGGATATGACTTAAAGGTGTATGGTCAAACCCTTGACAGTGTGTTTTACCTAGGAGAAACCTAGGGTACCAGCAAGGGTACCACTCATACTCTAGGGTACGATTCCCTTAATGAGTCACATAGTGATTCGTACCCTTGGACGGATTTATTTTCTAGCTTTTAAATAAGGGAATTGTGGTCATTTCCCATGCCTAAATCCCTAAGTTCTCTCACTGTATAAGTACTTGTATCCTCCTAAACATTTATTTTGATGGATCAAACACCCTAAATACTCTCTCAACCTCAGCTCTGAAGGCTAGGGTTTCAAGCGTGATCTTCAAGAAGCAAAGTGAAATCAATATTCTTGGTGATTCAAGTTTTCTAAGGCATGTAAATATCCCCCTTGATAAATAACTCTAAACCTATGTATTTCACACCTATATTAGTAAGTGTACATGGTGTTTTTTAAATCAAATAAATAGTGTTTTGTTTCCAAATGATGAATAATGATGATTCTTGCTTAGACTTATGTTTATACATTTTATTGATTGTAGCTTGCACACATGAATGCTTGTTGTATGTGGTATAATATTTGGGTCTTCACCCTAGTTTTGATGATTTCTACCATGAAATTGGCCTTAGTAAAGGCGTGTACACAAGGTGTTTGTGAAAATATCTAAGTAATAGATATCTAGTTACATGATGATGATATTTTGTACTAAGGCAATGTCCAATATGTATGAATGCCTTATAAATGATATTATGAAGGTAAACTGAGCCATGTATTATGTAATTGATGCCTTGATAGTTTGATGAATTAGAAAGGGGTTAAAGTCCCTAACATGAAAATGAACTTGAATTATATGTTGTACTAAATTGTGGAATAGAATTGCTAATGAAGTGTGAATGGCTTATAAGGGTCTTAATGACCATTTTTTGAATTGTATGATGAGTTGAATTAAGGTATTGGCCTATTGAAATAGTTGAGTAATGAATGCTCCTATGAGGATCGAGTGGTCATGTATGGTGTGGAATTGGCTAAATAAGTTAAATTCCTTATGTATGGAATTAAATATATGTAGATGTATGGATAAAGGGTTAGAGTCCCAATGTCCAATAATTATAGTCGTGATGTCTTTAGGTTAAATTTTCTTTCCTAATAAAATCTCTTGTGGTTAAAGTCCCTTGCATTATGAGATCTCATGAGGTCGAAGTGCCTCACAAAATGAATTGTCTTGGGGTTATAGTCCCCTATCTTATATGGCATGAGGTTAGAGTCCCTTGCCTAATGTGTGAGCATGTGGTTAGAGTCCCTCGCTTGAATGAATGTGTGTAAGTGGTTAGAGTCCCTCACTTAATATTAATGTGTGTGAGTGGTTTGAGTCCCTTACTTAAATGGATGTGCATGTGGTTAAAGTACCTCTCTTAAATAAATGTGTATGTGGATAAAGTTACATACTTGATGATATATGAATGTGGTTAGAGTCCTATGCGCAATGAGAAATTCTTGAATCTATAAGTGTGGAAAGTTGGAGTCCTTCATTGCATGTATGATGAATAAGTGCTTCCAAAGTGTTGATAAGACTCGCCCCCTTAGTTTGATTATGATATGTCTATATGTATGGATACGGTTATGAATATGATTGAATAGTATATATATTAACTTGTTGTTGAATGATGTTGCTATTTTATCCTTATCCGTGAGTTACATGCTAGTGCTCCAACCGCTAACCATCTCTAGATGCTATGTCCCTATGCGACATAGGGGCTGGAGCATCTTCTTCTCTTCCTGCATAGTGATTAGGCAATCAAAGCAATTTGTTCATTGACTTAGGAGTGGTGAGCTTCCTTTCTTTGAAAGTTATTTCTTATTGGTCTCCTATCTTTAGACTTATTCTTATTTTGACTTCTTTGGCTATTGTTAGAGGCTTTTCCCAACATATGCATTTCTAAACTTTGGATTGTATAAAGATATTATGGATTACTGTGGACATGGGTATATTAGTTAGTGTGTTGATATTTATGAGATGGTTTCTAGTATTGTTTCTGCTATCTTATTATACGGTCAGGATTCACCTAACCCTTGTGATTGATGTGATGATTGTGGTGGGTTATTAGGGCGTCCTCTATTTTATATGGTCTTGAGGTGGCCATACAACATGGCCCGCTTTTGGGGTGTGTCAAGTTGGTCTCAGAGTCTAGGTTCATGGTCATTTGGGTGTCCATAATACCGTGTCGAGCATAGTCTCCTTTATGGGTGTGAAACGCGCCACACTTATAAACGAGGAACTATGAGATATTTTAGGAAATGTTTCCCTTCCTTATGTTTCACTCTCAAGCTATAGAGTCTAAGGTCTTGGATTTCACTGATTTCTTTTTGCGATCTTTCAGATCATGCCTCCAAGGAGATTTGAGACTCAAGCAAACCCTTCTGAGGGCCCTATGGACGAAGCTCATCCAACTTCTAGAGTTTAGACTCGGGCTAGGGCTGTGCCATCCTACCATCTTCATTGGTTTCTACTTGTCCCTACCAACCCTGACTATGAGAGTGACCCTCCTATTTCGTCACCTCAAGGGGATACTACTAATGCCGAGTTTCATCTCTCTATTAAACTTTTGACTCATTTAGTAACTTCTCAAGCGGAGCGTGGTACTCCGGCTACCGTTTCTTCTTTGGCCATAAAAATTGTCCAATGTAAGAGGTTAAGCCCTCTTATGTTCTCCGGTCCGAAGTTTGAGGAGGATCCTCAAGGCTTCATTGATTAAATAGAGAAAATCTTCTCAATCATGAATACTTTGGATATTGAGGACTTTGATCTTGCTTCCTACCAATTTAAAGATATAGCATACCAATGGTATAAGGGGTGAGAGTTTTCTAGAGATGTTGAAGCTACTTCCGCCATATGGGATGACTTCTCCAAAGCTTTCTTAGACCGCTTCTTTCCTCAAGAGTTAAGGGAGACAAAGGTGGAAGAGTTTTTGAACTTTAAGAAAGGGAAGAGGTCCATTCAAGAGTATGCCTTAAAATTCCATCAACTGTCAAGGTATGCTTCCTAGATGGTTTCTAGCATGAAGGCTAGAATGCATAAGTTTGTCTAGAGATTATCCCGTGAGTTAGTCTTTGACATCAAGTCAGACTTGTTTATTGAGGACATGGATTTTTCTTGGTTTATTGTGTATATGCAACAAGTGGAAGAAGAGAAAAAGAAGAAAGTTGAGCGTAGTGAGAGAAAAAGAAAGAAACTTAGGCCTTCTGAGCATAGTGGTAGTGATGGTGAAAAGTGGCCACAAAAGATGTGGGGGAGTTTTAGTTCTTTCTCCTTGGCTAGTGTTCACTCTCCTGGTCTAAAATTTTTGAGAGATCATCAGATTCAGTTTATTAGTGAGTCCCAGGCACAAGGTGCCCAATTCTAGGCTAGTGTACCTAGTTGGATCCATCTCGCTCTCCTTGCAGATTTTGTGGTCAGTGTCACCATGGTCAGTGTGAGAAGGGGAAAAAGAGATATTTCTATTGTGGTCAGGTTGGGCATATGTATTTTGAGTACCCCTTCCTAGTAGCTTATTTGGCCAACATGGCCCTGATTGCTACTCCCTCTACTCCCGCACGGAAGGGTTCTATGCCTGTCTCTACTTCTATTTCTGGCACCAGTTCACCGAGACCACTTGTATGCACTTGCTACTCACCAAGATTATGAGGTATCTCCCAATGTTGTCACCGGTATGTTTAGACTTTTCTCCCGTGATGTGTATTGTTTTCTTGATACAGGGTCTACTTATTCTTATGTTACCCCGTATGTCGTTGTGCATCTTCATTATGGTTTTGATAGTTTGTTTCTTTTTCTATTTCTACCCCGATCAGAGACCCTATGATTGTTAGAAGGGTCTATAAGGGGTGTGTGATATCAGTTGGTGGTAGGGATACTCTTGTAGACTTTATAGAGTTTGACATGGTTGATTTTGATGTCATTCTGGGGATTGATTGGTTACACTCTTTCTATGCTTCTTTAGATTGTCAGACCCATAAAGTCATGTTCCAATTCCCTAATGGGCCGGTCATTGTATGGGATGTGGTTCCCTAGTGCCTAAGGAAAGGTTTATTTCATATCTAATGGCCCAAGAGTTGATTTCAAAGAAGTGTTGTATCGTTTAGTCCGAGTTAAAGATTCTAACTCAGAAGAGCATTCTCTAGAATCCATTCTCATGGTTATTGAGTTTCCCTAGGTGTTTCCCGATGATCTTCCTAGTGTTTCTTCTAATAGGAAAATTGATTTTGGGATTGATATTTTTTCGGACACTGGTCTGATTTTTATCCCTCCTTATAGAATGGCTCCAGTGGAGCTAAACGACCTTAAGGAGTAATTGAATAACCTCTTAGATAAAGGTTTTATCCAACCTAGTATGTCTCCATGGGGTGCCCCCATATTATTTGTGCGCAAAAAGGATGGTTACCTTCGTATGTTCATTAATTATTGTCAGTTGAACAAAGTAACCATAAAGATTAAATATCCTCTTCCTAGGATCGATGATTTGTTTGATCAACTTTAGGGTGGGAAGTATTTCTCTAAGATTGATCTTGGATCGGGTTATCATCAGTTTAAGATTAGGGATGTGGATATCCCTAAGATAGCCTTTAGAACCGGGTTATCGAGTTGACTAATGCCACGATGGCATTCATAGATTTGATGAATAGGGTCTTTTATCTATTCTTGGATATGTTTTTTATTGTCTTCATTGATGATATATTAGTCTATTCTAAGAGTGAGGAGGATCATGTCTATCACCCCCGTGCCATGTTACAAACTTTGAAGGATCATCGTTTGTATGCCAAGTTCTCCAAGTATGTGGTTTGGTTGAAAGCCAAAGATTTTATTGGGCATGTCATCTCTAGTGAAGGGATCATGGTAGATCCCTAAAAGGTTGCAGTGCTTAAAAAGTGGCCTAGACCTTTGACTCTAACTGATATTTGGACCTTCTTGGGTCTAGCTGATTACTATAGAAGGTTTGTGTAGATTTTCTCTACTGTAGCTGCCCCGGTGACCAAATTAACCACAAAAGGTAAAGTTCTTGTAGTCCGAAACCTGTGAGGGTAATTTTGAAAAGTTGAAAGATAAGTTGACTTCGGCTCTAGTTTTGACCTTGCCCGAGGGTGGTAAAGGTTTCGTGGTATATTACGATGCTTTTTGTGTCAACCTCTGTTGAGTGTTGATGCAACATGGTAGGGTGGTGGCCTATTGTTCTAGGCAATTAAAAGTTCATGAGAAGAATTACCAAACTCATAACCTAGAGTTGTTAGCCGTGGTTTTTGCTTTAAAGATTTGGCAGCATTATCTTTAAGGGGTCCAAGTTGGTATCTTTTCTGATCATAAGATTCTCCAACACGTGTTAACCCAAAAGGAGTTAAATCTCTAGCAATAAAGGTGGCTCAAGTTGTTGAAAGACTATGATATGAGTCTTCATTACTATCCCGGTATGGCAAAAGTAGTCGTCGATGCTCTTAGTTTATTGTTCTAATAGGACGTTTGGCCAATGTAGATGAGGATAACCAAGAATTGGTGAAGGACGTTCACCATTTGGATAATCTTGGAGTTTGACTTTTGGACTTTGAGGATGGTGGTGTATTTGTTCTCCTAGTATCTCAGTCATGTTTTGTTGTTGAGATAAAGGAGAAGCAAGCATTGGACCCCGACTTTATGAAGATCAAGAATAATGTGGGTCAATACAAATTTGCGGACTTTGTGATTGGTGGTGATTTGTGATACCAAGGTAGTCTATGTGTTCTCGACATCGATAGATTGAGGGAAAAGGGTCATGACCGAGGCTCATGAATATCGGTATGCTGTACATCCCAGTTCCACCAAGATGTATCACAATCTTAGAGAGTTCTATTGGTGGAGCAATATGAAACATGATGTGGCTAGCTATGTGGCCAAGTGTATGGCATGTTAACAAGTGAAAGTTGAGAACATGAGGCCCTGTGGGTCATACCAAGAAATTGTGTTGCCCGAATGGATGTGGGAGGCAATTATTATGGATTTTGTTACCGGTCTCGCTAAATCTATGAGTCATTGTGATTCTATTTGGGTCATTGTTGATTAACTGACCAAGTCCGCTCACTTCTTGATCGTGAGGACTAACTACTCGGCGGAAGATGATGCTAAGTTGTATCTTGCAAAAATCATTAAGTTGCACGGTTCTCCAATTTCTATTATTTTGGATTGTGGTACTCCTTTTTCATTCCGCTTTTGGAAGTCGTTCTAAAAGGGTTTGGGTACTAGAGTATGCCTTAGTAGAGTTTTCCACCTGCAAATGGATGGGCAATCGGATAGAACTAGCCAAACAGTGGAGCACATGTTGTGGGCTTGTGTTATTGATGATGGTAGTAGTTGGTATGACCATTTGCCTTTGATTGAATTTGCCTATAATAATAGTTACCACTCTATTATCGGCGTGGACCCTTTTGAGGCATTGTATGTAGGAGATATCGATCTCCCATTGGGTGGTACGATGGTGGCAAGGGTAAATTACTTGGCCTGATTTAGTCTACCGAGCCTTATAGTAGGTGAAGATGATTCTTGATAGATTGAGAGTCGCTCAAAGTAATGAAAAGTCTTATGTGGATATGAGACATAGGTACTTATATTTTAGAATTCGCGATTGGACATTCTTGAAGGTGTCTCCCATGAAGAGAATAATGTGTTTTGGTAAGAAAAGAAAGCTTAATCCCCAATATGTTGGCCCCTACTAGATTGTGAAGAGGGTTGGCAATGTTGCCTATTAGTTGGAGTTGTCTTTTAGTATGAAATCTATTCACCCAATTTTCCATGTCTCTATGCTGAGGAAGTGTGTGGGTGATCCATCGTTGGTTGTTCCTTTGAGGGATGTAGTAATTTCAAACTCTTTGTCCTATGAGGATATCCCGGTGAGGATCATGGATCGGTAAGTTCGCTGGTTGCAAACAAAAAAGGTGGCTCCGTTGAAGGTTCTATGGAGGAACTAAAAGTCTGAGGAAGCTACTTGGGAAGCGGAAGAGGACATGAAGTTCAAGTATCTACATTTGTTTCCCATTTTGAAAAGTTAGGATAGAGGTATGTATTGATCTCCTTTCTTTGATTTATGTCTTTGATAGATAATGGGTAAAATTCCCCAATGTGTTGAGTGATTTGTGTCATGTTAGACCATGGGTTCAAGTCCCTAATGTTTTGAAATTGTGTGTGTTTTGTTGAGATGGGTATAAGTCCCTGGTTTCTTGAGTTAATTTATGTCTTTGGTAAATGATAGGTTTAAGTCCCTACTCTTTGAATTGAGCTAGTATCCTTGATAAGTTGATGGGTTGAAGTCCCTATGTTGTAAATGAGTATGTATTGATAAGTAAGGGGTTTAAGTAACCAAACTTTGAAATTAACAAGTGTCTTTGATAAATAATGGGTTTAAGTCCAAAAGTTGATGAAGTTAATGATTTATTGATAATGAGCATGATATGTGTTGTGTTGTATCCTTGTTGTATAAATGTTCTAACTTGTTCAAGGATTGGTTTGATATGTTCTGATGTGTTAACTTGTATTTATTGCTTTCCCTACCCATCATTCATGGATGAATAATACAAGAGGGGGAGAATTGAAACACCTAGACTTTGAACCATTGAAAGATATTCTCCATTTAATGTTACTAAGGTAGGTACGACTAGGGGCAGGAGTTATACCCCTTGGATACGGGTCATATCCTTCTCTCCCTCCTCTCTCGTACCTTGATCAGCCTAGTAGGAGTACACACTGCCTACTAAATGACTTGGCCCCCCCTTAGTCGTACCTAGAGGCTATGATTCGTACCAACGTGAGTCATATAGAGGTGTCTTGAAGCTTGGAGTGGACTAATTTGGGTACGGTTGATGGATACGAGTTAGGGTTGAGTCATACCCTTTGGATAGACTCAAAGGTGTATGTTCGTACCGTTGATAGTGTGTTTAACCTAAGAGAATCCTAAGGTATGATCTAGTGTACCACTCGTACCCTATGCTACGGTTCCCTTAGTGAGTCACATAGTGAGTCGTATCCCTGGACGGGTTCATTTTCCAGCTTTTAACTAAGGGCCTTGTGGTTATTTCGCATGGCTAATACCCTAAGTCCTCTCACTATATAAGTTCTTGTAGCCTTCTAAAAATCCATTTTGATGGATCAAACACCCTAAATACTCTCTCAAGTTCTACTTTGAAGGATTAGAGGCTAGGGTTGCAAGGGTGATCTTCAAGAAGCAAACTAAAGTCAATATTCTTGGTGATTTAAGTTTTGTAAGGCATTTAAATCTTACCCTTGCTAAATTACTCTAAACCCATGTATTTCACACTTGATTAGTAAGTGTACATGGTGTTTTTGAAATCAAATGAAAAGAGTTTTGTTGCCTAATGATGAATAATGATGATTCTTGCTTAAACTTATGTTTATACATGTTATTGATGGTAGTTTGCATACGTGAATGTTTGTTGTATGTGGTCTAACATATGGGTCTTGAGTAACACTAGTCTTGATGATTTCTAACATTAAATTGGCCTTAGTAAAAGCATGTACACAAGGTATTTGTGAAAATGTCTATGTAAGATGTCTAGTTATATGATGATGATATTTTGAACTAGGACAATGTCCGAATATGTATGAATGCTTGATAAATGATACTGTGAAGGCAAAATGAGCCATGTATTTTGTAATTGATGACTTGATGGTTTGATGAATAAGAAGGGGAAGTGCGATTGTTGAATAAGAAGGGGAAGTGCGATTGTTGATAAACCCTGGCGGATTGACGAAGTAGGGGAAGTTTGATTGTTGATCTGAACCAATACCATGGAATGGATTGCTTTATCTTCAATATAACATATTTCTTAATGGTTGCACACATTAGGATCCCACCTAGATATTACTGCTTACTCCAAAAGAGGAGAAGCTACTAAGAAAAAATAAACACAAGAGTAATTTGAGGTTAATTAACGAAATAATAAGATAGCGGAAATAATACTAGATGCCAAAACTTAACAATGTTTAACCATCTCATAAATATCGACTCACAAACCAATATACCCAAGTCCAAAGTCATCCAAAATACCTCTATATAATCCGACGTTTAGAAATTTATATATCGGGACAAGCCCCCGACAATAGCCAAACCATGTCAAAATAAGATTAAGTCTAAAGATAGGAGACCAAGAAGGAATGTCTTCCGAAGTTAAGAAGCTCAGCACTCCCAATTCAATGCACGAACTTCTTCGATTGCCTAATCACTATGTAGGAAGAGAATAAGATGATTCGGCCCCTATGTCGCGTAGGGACATAGCATCCAGAAACCGTTAGTGGATGAAGCTCTAGCATGTAACTCAAGGATAAAGATAAAATAGCATCATCATGTACATACTAGCGCTCCATCTACTATCCTTCTCTGGACGCTATGTCCCCACGCGACATTGGGGCCAGATCATCTCCTTCTCTTCCTGCATAGTGATTAGGCAATCGAAGTAGTTCGTGCATTGACTTGGGAGTGGTGAGCTTCCTCACTTCGAAAGACATTCCTTCTTCGTCTCCTATCTTTAGACTTAGTCTTAATTTTACTTGGTTTGGCTATTGTCGGGGCTTTATCCCGATATATACATTTCTAAACTTCGGATTGTATAGAGGTATTGTGGATGACTTTGGACTTGGGTATATTGGTTAGTGAGTTGATATTTATGAGATTGTTATACATTGTTAAGTTTTGGCTTCTAGTATTATTTCCGCTATCTTATTATTTCGATAATTAACGACAAATTACTGTTAACTTTAACTTTTCCTAGTCACTTTCCCTTTTTTGGAGTAAGCAGTCATATCTAGGTGGGGTCCTAATATGTGCAACCATTAAGAAATCTGTTATAATGAAGATAAAGCAATGCATGCCATGGTATTGGTTCAGATCAACAATCGCACTTCCCCTACTTTGACAATTCGCCAGGGTTTCCACAACCCTAGCTATGGGTTTTAGCTGCTCATGGTTGTGAAGAAATCAATAACATTCATAGTTGAAAGTTTAAATGAAATCACAATAAGAAGAAGTGTAAAAACCCACAACCATAACTGAATTAATGGTCTGAAATCAATACAAGCATATCCCTAGATCAAAGACGGGTCTTGAAATCAAAATATGTTTGTGAATATCAAAAGTGTGTAACTATGACTAAAAAAAATACATAAAAGGTGTTTATAGTAAAAGAGGAAACCCTAAAACCAAAGCCCGAACGAAATCGGAGAAAATCGAGTCAGGGGATATCTGCTCTCTATACCTATGGTCTAGCACAGGACGCAGGAAGTACCTGCGGTCCTGACACTGGATGCAGGTGAAGACCGCTGGTGAAACCCTTATAGCCTGGCTCTTAGGATTTAAACCTCTCGCACCAGCTCTATCCACCTGCAGTCTATAGGTCCTGCATGTGGTCTATAGGTTGCCTTGGTAGGTGTCGAGAGTTATCTTTTCTTCTGTTCTTCACTTCTCGGACATGCTTTGACCACGAACAAGTTGGAAAACATCCCGAATATCCATAATTGCTCTAAAAAGTGACCAAAAACACCTTTTTCACCTTTTTCACAAACTTAGCTATCAAAATATGATTTCCTACAAAACATACCTAAAACAGATGATAACTAAAAAAATGCCTCAGAAACCAGCATATTATCCTCGTTTGAAGCATCAAAAGTGCTATATTTCTATAGCACATCAAGTCATAGTCTAGACAGTAGCTAAGGGACCTTTCTCTAATGACCCTACAACTTACACCACACAGCTCGTCAAAAGAACCTATGACTCATAGGGTCCAAGTCATAACTAGAATAGAAACATTTGGGGTACAAATTGGTCACTCCACAATTTGGACATCACATATCGTAATAAGTCTTTATGACTCGTGATCATTAGTCATAATCAGTTCAGTAGCATAGACACCACTCACTGGTTAGACGATGATTTGGGTCTATACGACTCGTACGGTGAGTCGTAGGTTGGGCAATGAGTTCAAAACTCAGAGATTTTCAGGGACCAAAATTCGGGATGTTCTCCCCCCGTAGGATCATTCATCCTCGATTGATAAGCTAGGGCATTCATTAGCATGATTTAACATAGAACACAACCACACTTACCTTTAACAAAGACAGAAAACAAACAAGTCAAGGAATACACATACCTCAAGAATGATTATCTAAAGAGGGAAATAAGAACGGATATTTGGACTTCATGTCCAGTTTAGTTTCCCAAGTAGTCTCTTGGACCTTATGGTTACTCCATAAAACTTTCATCGAAGCCACATCCTTAGTCCTCAGACGCCGGACTTGTTTATCCATGATATTAATTGGGACTACCTCATAAGACAAGGAATCAAAATCAACAACACTCTCCAAAGGAACAACCAAGAAAGGATCACCCACGCACTTCTTCATCATCAAGACATGGAAGACCGGATGAATGGAATCCAAAGCAGAAGGCAAATCCAATTCATAAGCCACATGGCCCACTCACATCAAAACATGAAAAGGACCAACATACCGGGGACTGAGCTTCCCCTTCTTTCCAAATCGCATTACTCCCTAAATGGGAGATACCTTCAAGAACACCAAATCATCCACATCAATCTCCAAGTCCTTTTGCCTCACATACGTATAAGACTTTTGGTGACTTCGGGCAGTATTAAGTCTATCCCTAATCACCTTCACATTTTTCATGGCTTGGTGAACTAAGTCAGTACCAAATAAACTATTATTACCAACTTCAAACCACCAAATAAGAGACCTACACCTCCTACCATAAAGGGCCTTAAAAGGAGCCATCCCAATACTAGAGTGAAAACTATTATTATACGCAAACTTTATGAAAGGCATATGATCAACCCAACTACCACCAAAATCAAGCACACAAGACCTTATCATATCTTCAAACGTCTGAATCATCATCTCCGCTTGACCATCTATTTGAGGATGAAAAAAGGTGCTAAGGTTCACCTTAATCCCCAAACCTCTGAAAAATATGCCAAAAGTAAAACGAGAACTGCGTACCTTGATCAAATATGATAGAAATTAGAGCACCATAAAACTTGACGATCTCCTGAAGTAAGATCTTAGCATAATCCTTTGCAGAATAAGTAGTCTTTACTGGCAAAAAGTGGGCAGGCATAGTCATCCTATCCACGATGACCCAAGGAGAATCAAACTGATAGCGAGACTGCAGAAGGCCAATAACAAAATCCATATTGATCACTTCCCACTTCCACATAGGCAAAGTCAATTTCTTGAGACAAACCACCAAGCCTCAAGTGATCAACCTTCACTTGTTGACATGGCATGCACTTTGCCACAAAATTGGCCACATCTCTCTTCATGTTTTTCCACTAATAAATCTCTTTCAAGTCATGATACATTTTTGTTGAACCAGGATGAATAGTATAACTCGAATCATTAGCTTCAGCCAAGATGCTTTCTCACAACCCATCAATATTAGGAACACACAGTTTTCCTTGGTACCTCAACATACCATCACCACTAATGTCAAAAGCTAAAATATTCTACTGACCCACATTATCCTTAATTTGCATCAACATCAGATCCAAAACTTATTTCTCTGTTACCTCAGCACCAAGAGATGACTTCACCACCACTTGAACAACCACACCACTATCGTCAGATTCTAAGAAACGAACTCTAGGATTAGCCAACCGGATAATATCCTTCACTGGCCTTGCTTATTCTCATCAACTGAGACAAGCTCCCCATAGATAACCTGCTAAGAGCATCAAAAACCATGTTAACTTTACCTGGATAATAATGAAGACTTATATCATAGTCCTTAAGCAACTCAACCCATCTTCTTTTCCTGAGATTCAACTCCTTCTGGGTGAGCATATACTACAAACTCTTATAGTCTAAGTAGATGTTAACAAGAAGATCATACAGGTAGTGGCCAAATCTTCTCATGCACCTTCAAATGCCTAGAAGCATATGCCACAACTTTTCCCCGTTGTATCAGTACACAACCCAGTCCTACGAGAGATGCATCACAAAAAATAAAAAAAACCATCAGTACACTAGGGTTGGGTTAAAAGAGGAGTAGAAATCAATATATCTTTAAACTTCTCAAAACAACCCTTGAAAATGTCAAACAATAGAAACTTTACCTTTTCTGAGTCAATCTAGTTAACGGAGTAGCGATCGAAGAGAAACTCTCGAAAAACCTCCTATAATATCCGGCCAAGACCAAGAAGCTCTGAATGTCAGTTGGAGTTATGGGTCTAGGACACTTTTTAACAATAACTTTTTTTAGATACACCACTACCCCTTAACTAGAAAGAACATGACCCAAGAAAGTAACAACATTCAACCATAACTAGTAATTTGAAAACTTAGCATAGTAACGTTGATCCTTAATAATTTACAACACTATACAGAGGTAATCGGCATGATCGGCCTTGCACTTAGAATAACCGAAAATGTCGTCAACAAAAACAATGATGAATAAGTCTAAGAACTAACTTAATACCCAATTCGTAAGATCCATAAACACCGTTGGGGAATTAGTCAAACTAAAAGATATTACCAAAAACTCAAAATGACCACACCGAGTTTGAAAAGCAATCTTAGAGATATCTACCACCCTAATCTTCAATTGATTACAAACCGACCAAAGGTTAATCTTAGAAAAGTACTTAGCACTCTGAAGTTTTTCAAATAGGTTATCAATTAGAGGAAGAGGATTTTTATTCTTTGTTGTCACCATAATCAACTAGCGGTAATCTATACACATTCAAAGGGACCTATCCTTCTTACGCACAAATAGCACCGGAGCACCCCATAGGGAAACACTAGGGCGAATAAAACCCTTATCAAGAAGATCATTCAAATGCTCCTTAAGTTCTTTCAACTCAATCAGAGTCATTCAATAGGGAGGGATAGAGATAGAATGAGTGCCCAAAAGAAGATCGATCCCGAAATCAATTTCCCTTTCAGAAGAGACACCGGGAAGATCATCAGGAAACACTTCAGGAAACTCAGTGATAACATGGAATAATAACAAAGAATGACCCTCAAAATTAAAAATCTTTGACCCAAACCAGGTGAAATAGACACATTTTGGAAATCAATTTTTAGGATCTTAGATACAAAAAAAACCTTCCCTCAAGCACTAAGGAACTCCTTTCCCACTTAATCATCGGTTAACTCTGGAACAGGAAACTGTCCCTTTGGGTCTTACAATCAAGAGATGCATAGCAAGAATGAAGCCAATCCATCCATAAGAGAACATCTAAATCTAACATCTCTAATTCTATCAAATCCACCAACGTCTACTTATCACAGATAGATACCACACAATCCATGTAAACTCTTTTAGCCATAATAGAGTCACCTACCAAGGTAGACACAAAAAAGAATCAGGGATACACTCTATGCCAAAACTAAAATGAATAGTCATATGAAGGTAGACCTAGGATCAACCAGACAATATACATCACGAGAGAAAAGTTTTAGCATACTAATAACAACATCACGAGATGCCTCTGAATCCTTATGGGTGGCAAGAACATACAAACAATTTTGACCAGTGCTGGAGCCAGAAACAGCATCCTTTAATATAGGAGCTGAAGAAGCAGCAACTAGGACCTTATTAGCCCTAGTAGCAACATTGATTGAAGGACAGTTCTTCTAAATATATAGCCATCCTAGACACATTTGAGACACTTATTACTCCCCTAATCACAAAAACAACATTGTAACTGTCCATAAAATCTACAAGAAGGATGTGATGGAGCTGATAGGGATACACTGGATGGATATATAGCACCTTGTGCCTTAAACCCATTGTTAATCTGAAAATGGCGATCAATGGATAGCTTAGGATATGGAGCACTGATCGTAGAAGAAGAACAATAATTCCCCCACTTCTTCTTAGACCACTACCTATCATCTTTACCACTACTTTGCTGGGAGCCAACCAGCTTAGAATACCTAAATTTCTTACTCTATCTAGCCCCAATTGGGGCTTATTTCTTTTCATCCTTCACTTTGTGAATGTACACGACCAACCTTGAAATATCTATATTGCTATTCAGCAAGGCAGACTCTATCTTAAGCCTTATGATAGACACTAACTCAGGAGAATAATGGGAAAACTAATGAAATTTTAGGGCATACTCATTCACAGACATACTATCCGACTTTAGATTCACAAAATCCTTAGCTTTAGCCTCCCTCAACTCTTGAGAAATTAAAAATTTAGGAATGCATGCAAAAACTCATCCCATAGTACCAACTCCGCATAATCACCCCTAGACTGGTGCCACTCCTCATACCATAGTTATGTCATATCCTTCTATCGATATGCAGCAAACTCCACACCCTCAGAGTGAGAATCATGCTTCAGTTGAAAAATCTTTTTCATCTCATCAATGAACCCTTAAGGATCCTCCATAACCTTAGATCTAGTAAAGGTCAAAGGAATGAGCCTTATAAATAGTCTGACTTGAGTAACCTTAGAATAACTCATAGCAGTAACAATAGGACTCATCTGATGTGATTGAGATATGACCAACTGGGTTAACAAATAAATATATTGATGAAACTCAGCATTAAAAATGCCTTCATAGGGTAGTGGTCCATAATCATTATCAGTCCGAGAATCCCAAGGAGGATTGGTAGGGACTGGTGGAATTCCATATGGGGTAGAATAATTAGTGCTGGAGCCCTAAATTGTGTCTAAACTCTATAAGTAAGATGAGTTCCCTCCACATATCCCTCAGGTGGAACATAAGATCTTTCATGTGCATCAGATCCTTGAGGTGGCATCACCTAAAATGTGAATAAATAACAATTAGAGAAGATCTCAACATCCTAGACTCTATAGCCCAAAAGTAGAAGAAAAAAAAAGGAAAGTATTCCTAAATGCCCTGTAGCCACTCCCTTATAAGGGTGGTATGCTACAAACCCATAAAAGAGACTCTACTTGACATGGTTTTATGGACACCTAATCGGCCATGAACCTAGTCTATGATTCCAACTTTGTCACAACCTAAACCAGGGCCCATCCGTATAGGGTATCTCAAGTCCAGCGAGGATCAAAGACCACCTCCTTTGCCTTGCCGAATAGAACATAAAACACCTAACAACGGTTGAATTCTAAACATATAACAAGATAGAAAGTAATAAGCCAAAATACATCTAAGAGTGTAAACATCAATACCCAATCCACAGTAATATCTACAAAGCCTCTATCCTAAAAAATAACATACATTGGGATATGACCCCAAACCTGACAGTGATAATGACAAAGTAAAGTCTATTTCTAATTTATGGAAGGAAAATCAATGGAATGATCAAGTCTTACAAAGAATGGAAGCTCATAACTTTACCTTAAAAGATAGAATTTGGGATCACCTATCACGGCGCAGGAAAAGTAGAAGTGCCTTCAGACCCTGCATCGCGTAGGGATACAACGTCTGGAGATGATTAGTGGGATGAGCACTAGCATGAAACTCAGAGAAGATATAAAATAATGACATGATCTATATTTCAAGAAACATTCAAAGGCAATGCACATAGTTATATATATATATATGTCATGCCGGGAAAGGGAAAAAAGCTTAGCATGAAGTAAAACTTTATCCTGGACTATGTAGCTCAACATCCATAAACAAGCACCCACGGGCTATATGGGTTCAGATAACCCTCCTGAAAGGGCCCTAGTGCATGTTACCCGCAAGAACCAGAGGTATCAAGGAAGTCTCAGGAATGCCCCGACCGCACATCATTCCAAGATACAAATATATACATCAATAGTGTGAACTTATGTATATGGTCATCAAGACTAACCATCACATCAGAAAACTTGAGTTTACAGTACAAGTCATTCAAGACCCATACCATCACGGAGACCACCTCCAATACCAAAACCATCGCCCACCTTACACCGCACGTTGGACAAATTCTAAACATATAAAAAGATAAGGGAATATCAATTTAAAGGCATTATAAAAAGTCTATAACCATACCAACCAATACCAGAATAAATGCCAATACAAATACCAACACCGACACCGCCCAAGACGAAAGTAGTTCTACAAAGCCTCTGATCAAAACTAAAGAATATCCAGTTGGGATATGCCTCTGGCCATAGCCAAAAAAATCTAAAGAAATAGTTAAAACATAATATAATCTAGACCAATAAATATGGACTTCCGAAGAATGAAATCTCACCACTTTAATTTGGCTCATGAGCTGATCTCGAATCCTAGTCAAAGTGCAGTAGAGGTAGAAGTATGGCCAATTTCTTCATCGTATGGGAATACAGCATCCTAAGACAGTCAGCAGGGTGAACGCTAGCATGAAACTTGGTGATAAGGATAACATAATGATATAAGCAATAGTTAAAAATATTTAAAAGCAAGCACACATAGTCAAATAAAAATACATAGATATATATGTCATACATCGGAATATGGAACAAGGCTTAACATGTTTTTCAAAATGTTAGCCTAGATTATGTAGCTCAAATGTCATATAATAGTACCCACGGGCTATATGGGACCTATGTCTCACCCCCTGTTGGTCCCCAATGCATGTAGCTACATGAACCGGAGAGAAGTCTCATATATATGCACATGGGGACTCGAACCCTCCAACATATACCAAGGTTCCTAAAGCACCTGATTATGTAATGATTTATGAGAGACTCGAACCTTCCTAATCATGAAATAATTGTAAGAGGGACTCGAATCTCCTTGGTTACTTTAACCCTCCCATTGGCAAACACAATTTTTAGTATCGGTCATTCGAACCTCCATTTTTACGACTCAGCTACATAACCCTTACTAGAGCTCAATAAAAATAGTTGTCAAACATTCCCATTCAATAAACCACGATACATATTTAGGCATACATTGTTGGTATCGTCATACCCAATACACTTGTAAGGTAACACATCATGCCAAAACAACTTCCATTAACTTGGGAAAAATAACTCACTTTATCCATTAATACATATTGGGGAACACCGACTTTCTTTTTTCATTAAATCATACAACTATATTTCAAATACTTCTCTACATCATGAAATAGTTCAAGACTAGTTCAATTTTACAAATTTTCACAGTTCCGATAGCTAAAACTAATTTCAAATTATAGGTTTGACGTTATAACCACTTCAAAAGTCACAAGTTTGGGAAAGCCATAATTTATGAGTTCATTCACCATACCTACGCACCCACAAGTTCAAAACCTTATTAAAAGCACGAAAATCATATGTATACACCATAGGAAATATTGTTCAATTCGTAACACTCAAAACCCCTAACCTATGTTTTCAAAACCAAAATAATAACCTTATGGACAATACTCCAAATTATATGCTTTTGAAAAATTAACAATGAGAAAAGAGTAACATGCCTGGGATACCAAGAAATTTAGAGAAGAAAGCACCCTTAGAACCCTAGATGACCACTTTATTTAAAACCCGAGCCTTAACTTGAACAGGGAGTTTGAGAAAAAATTTAGGAGTACTTTATTGGGAATCAGGTAATAATGAAAATCCAAAGAAGGATTTAAGTTGTGGGGTCTCGGGGGTTAAAATGGGAAATGTCTAGAGTGCCCTCAATTTAAAAGCTGGAAAAGCCCTCCTTTGGCTAGGTGTCAATCCCTTGACTCATGCCTATACCTTATGACTATTGACCGCGAGTTGCAATCAAGACAGTGACTAGGGCCCCCACATACTATCCACCTTATGACTCCACCAACCCACTTGTAAGAAGATTTTACAACTCGTAAGGTCTACTCATGAGCAATACTAAACCTAAATAAATTAATCACTTTACATCCTACGATTGGAACCTACGACTCATAACATATCCTCGCGGCTCATAGTGAGCAACTCAGACTTAGAGTAAAACCTTGCCACTAAGTTTTTGATTCGGTTACGACCAAGGTCCTACGACTTGTAACCACATCTCACGACTCATCACTACTAATCATGACCAAGTCAATAAGCCCAAATTTCAAGAATTTTCAAGGGAAAAAATTCAAAGCTTTTCAATACCTTAAGGTACACCACGGTATCGTCATACCATTTACCTTGCAAGCTCATAATTATGCCATTAAAATTTCATTAACTTGGGGGAATTTCTCGACCCCCTTTGTTCATTAAATCAAACTGGAGGAATGCCTCAAACTCCTTTAGTTTATCAAGTTAAATTGGGGGAATGCCTTGACCCCCTTTGGTTTATTAAATACAAACATAGCCATTATGGCCTTTAAAATCCATGTTCATTGTTTAACCATTTATTCAATGCAATAGTATAGGTGTGTAAGTCAAATCAAGTGATAATTCCATAATTCAAAACCATTTACATGAGTACGTTGAGGAAATACAATTGTTCAAAACCAATTTCTAAGTTCAAAATATCAATTTGGTGGATTGCCTCAACCCCATTAAAATTCCAACATCCATACACCCTATTAGTTCAAAAACATTCGATTAAAACTATGAGCAACTCATAAAAACCATGAGAAAATAATTTAAAGTTCAACTATTCCAAAACCCTCAACCCATATCAAAAACCACATTTAAATCCATACAACTAAACCATTTAAACATATGTTTTTCACAAAATAAGATTTAGGAAAGAGTACCATTCCTGAATGTATAGAGAATTATGGAGAGAAATCAACCTTGAGCCCATAGATGAACAACTTTGAGAAACCTTAGCTTGTTCTTACCTTAGGGATTTGAGAGAATTTAAAAGAGTGTTTATGATTGATAAAGATTGGAAATAATAGCCCCAAGGTGTTTTATGTATGTGGGTCCAAGTGAGTAAAGAAGGAAATGTTTAAAGAGCCCTTAATTAAAAGCTAAAAAATTATCGTTAGTGATTACTGGTTACTCTACGACTCGTAAGGACTCACTATGACTCATCCTCATAAGTCGTAGTCTGGAAAATTTCTAGGGTACCTTTCTCTAGTGAACCTATGACTCACACCACACAACTCGTCAAGAGACCCTACAAATCATAGGTTCCTACTCGTAACTAGGATAAAAAAAAATTGGGTACACGCTAGTCACCCTATGATTTTGACATCATGACTAGTAATGAGTCTTTATGACTCATGAGTTTTAGTCATAATTAGGTCAGTGGCATAGACACCACTCATTGATTAGATGATGATTGGGGACTATATAACTTTTATGGAGACCTTACGACTCATATGGTGAGTCATAGGTTGGGCAATGAGCTTAAAACTCAGAGATTTTTAGGCAAAATAATCTGGGGTATTTTTGAAAGGGGCGCCTTTAATTCTAAGACTGGTGGCTCGTCAATAAGTAGCCAAGTAGGTGGATTCACTCTGCTCTTCAAATCAAGATCCAACTTCTTTGGTGCATAGGAATAAGAACCTCTGCCAAAAAGAGTGCTCACCGTCTTATCATACTCATTAATACTATCACTATCAAACATCATGATCACTACCTATAATGCCTCTACACCAAGTCTCTCCCCAATCGTTACATCAATGCATCTTTATCTACAATGACTATCACAGACACCACCCTTATATATTTTGGCTGCCTCATTGACTGTCTCAATTTTAAAGTAACATGTTCTTTATTGTGCCTTAGTTTCATATATCATATATCTTTCGGCTACCCTACCCATGGCTAGGAAGGGCCTTTTTAAGATAATAGGGAATTTGAAATCTACCCCATAGTTAAGGATCACAAAATCAATTGGGAATATAAATGAAGCTACCTTCACTAATACATCATATAATATACCAACCAGTTTCTTCACGGTACGATCATCAATCAGTAATCTCATAAATATCAACTTAAGTGACCCCAACCCCAACTGCTTGTAAATGATTAGTGACATCAGATTAATGCTAGATTCCAAGTCACATAATGCTCATGAAAAATTTAGGGAACTAATAGTAAAGGGAATAGTGAAAGCTTCGAGATCCTCTTTCTCAACTTTAAATCAGGAAGCAATAGCACTATAGTGGTGCATATGATCAGTGGGCTCAAAACTTACGGTTTGCTTCTTTGTCACTAAATACTTCATGAACTTCTCCAACACTTCTACAAGAGGGATATTCAAAGACATTTTCTTCAATATTGACATAACTTTTTGATATTTTTCTTCTTTCTTTTTATTCTTTAACCTTTGAGGAAAAGGTGTGGAAGGTCATGGAAAAGTCTTCAAAACTAGTTTGACCTCCTTACATTTTCCTTTATCAGTATCAACTCATTACTCAACACCCATCAATTTCTTCTATATTTCACTATTATTCACCAACTTATCAATTTTAGCTTTGGGCGCATCTTTAAGATCAATAGTATCATCCCTTACCTCATCAACTACCTGCATAAATAGACCACTAGTAACCTTACCACTTTGAGTTGTAATGGCTAGTAAATGACTATCTTTCTTTGAATTTTGAATGGTATTATTCGAAAGAGTGCTTGGTTGATGTTGATTCAAGGTAGACAATTTCTTTCAAAACTGCTGCTCAAGCTTCTTAATCGCAGTAGCATGTGATTCTACCTTCCGGGTCAGTCCCAAAATATCTACCTTAATCTCTTTATTGTAACTCTCTTAGCTCTGTAAACCCTTAACTTTGAAAGCAATGCCTGCATCCAAGAGTCGGCATCACAGTTCCCTAATGGAACGTACACACCATTTTTATCCTTATAATTATCTTTTCTCCTCCAATCACTATCCCTCTCTCAACTCCTATACTTTTTCTCCTAATAGTTTTAACCTTGATTCCCTTACCCCAAGATCCAAGTTTCCTGATTAGACCCTTGAACCTTGGCTCAGAAACTCTTCATCTCTCTGTACAAATACTTAGCTTTTTTCTCAGAGTTAGACTCATCATGTCTAATAAATTTATCTTATGCACCTACTATATTTACCCTTTTTGCAATCATAATTGCAATTTTCTTAGTAAGTAATCTTATCTCCATCCTCAGTTGTTCTACCTTTTTATCCACTATGTCATATAGGGATCTCTGCTCACTAGAAGCACCAATAGCATAAGTACCGGCTCTTCTTAAAGCCTTATAAGTATGCCACCCTTGGTTGGTTTTAGAGATGTTGTCTAAGATTTTGCAGCTAGCTCCCAATGAACACTCATAAAAGCCCCACAAATAATAGTATCAACCACATTTTTGGTGGTTGCATTTAGGGCTCCATAGAATATCTAGAGAAAATCCCTCTATGAAATTCTGTGGTTGGTCACATTTATAAACTTATTCTTCAATCTCAACAAAGTCTAGTACAGTGCCTCAAAATGCAATTACTTGAAATTATAAATATCATCCTTCTACTATAGTATTCGAGAAAGAGGGAAAATCTATCCAAGAATTATGTTCCCAACTCATTACAAGTGTTAATGGACCCATGAAGTAGTTCCCCTAACCATAATATCACCTCGTCTGTAAGAGAGAATGGGAACAACCAGAGTCTCCAAGCTTTCTAACTCACCCCCGACAAATTATATTGTGTGAATCCCCATAAAATAATCCACATATTTGCATCATCAGTAGCCAAACCAGCAAACATACTCTTTAGATTAAGCAACTGAATCATTGCACTCATAATGTCAAACTTCACTCCTTGGGGTAACGCTGGAAGAATGATAGATCTTGTCTCAATCAACTCAATATACCAAAATATTCATTTGAATTATAAAAAATTGTCAAATACTGATAAGTGGGGGTGGTTAAGATCTATCCTTTCTAGATTTGTCTCAGTCGAGTATTACTCAATGATCTTCCTTATTTCTAACTTTTTCTAACTTACAGTTGCACGGCGGGCAGCTACCAACCTCGAATTCTCTTTAGCTAATAACTGAGTAGTAGTTTGCATTGTTGCTTCTTAAACATCATGGGGAGGTGGTATATTCAAGGCATCTGGTTTATCTTGAACCTCATCATGTCAATCTCCATGCTCATAATATGAAATCTTATGATTCTTCCATAAGGTTCATTCAAGCTCGGGATCAAAAGAAATCTGAGAATTGCCTTAACTCATAGTGCTAGGCATACACCAACGTATAACCTAAAATTAGTAGAAAACTAAAAACCAACAACCTTAATCAGTCAATTCATAACTGAATTCCTTGGCAACGATGCCAAAATTTGAAGTCACCCAAATTACACCTCCCACAAAGTATAACACACTCTCTTGTCAAATATAACCCAACAAAGGTCAGGCTTGAACCCACTTAAAACAGGACGGATCTTTGTCAAAAGCTTGCTGATGTAGTTAGAAAGTGCAGAAAGTAAAAATATGTTTTATCATAATAGTAGTAGTAATAATAATATTTTGACACTTTAGGTTGAAATCAATATGAGACTATCACTAGGATTGTGTTCCCCCTGACATCCTAACTCCACAAACTTATTAATCTCCCTAATCTATCTCGGTGTTTTACATGCAAAATCTACCAAGTTATGTATCACCAATCATCTCTTGACACTAATTAGTAAATTTCATGCATCTTCTCTAGGTTTCAGAGTGTCCGATTACAAACCTTGGTCTTGCATCCTAGATTAACTATCTTCTCTTACTCTCAAGTTAATTAGATAAAGGTAGGTAGCTTTAAATTATTGTTGTGATCTTCTTTTCCTGATATCAAGCTCTCTCTTGAGTTAGTATTGAATATAGGTAGGTTTTTAACATCTTTAATCATCAAGAAAGCAATCAATACAAAGATAAGCACAATACATGCAAGAACACTAATCAAGAAAGACTTTGCACTTCCTCTACTTTGTTATTCCGTAAGGGTTTCCCTAATCCTAGTCATAGGGTTTAGTTGTTCATGATTGCAATAATACACATATAATTTATAGTTTAAAGCATACGAAGGATCTTACAAATAATTAAGAATGAAAAAACAAAATCTCAAATTAAAATCAAATCCTAAAAGTAAAGAACGAGAATTCCAGGATAAAAAGTGTATCCTAGAACTCGATATAATGTTGTATGTAAAGTGCATAAATTAATAATAAAACATAAATTGGGTATATATAGTTACATTAGAAACCCTAAAAATGTTATCCCAAACAAAGTAGGAAAATAAGTTCAGCATATACCTACAAACCCACTTACAGGTCATAAGTAGTACGTACAGGCCCTAGGTAGGTTCATAGGTTTAGAGAAACCAGCAATTTTCAAAATCCCAACCTACGAAGTGTAACTATGGGGCCATAAGTACCACCTATGCCTCATAGGTAGGCCTTCATAGGTATCAGATAATTTTTCTACTTTCACAACCTTATCACTGCAATCTACGGGATCGTAAGTACTACTTACGACCCGTAAGTGGGTTACGTAAGTAGCTTTCTGCTACACTTCATCATCTTTTTCTCCTCTTCTGTTTAAAACCTTGTTTTCTTGAAAAATCAACATAAAAACACATCATGTCTAACAAAAAGACCTAAGTAATGGCATAATTTTCTTTTTTTAACATCGAAAGTATCATGAAACCATGGTACATCAGTAATGAAACCCCAAACAAAAGTGTCTTCCAATCTTATTTTTCCAATAAATCATGACAACATTCCAATTACAAGAACATTCTACATGAACTAATAAGTTAAGTCAAAATCATACAACATTGTAAAATCATTTGCATTAACCACACCAAATGACATGTACTAACAAGCCATACTATAAAGTGGTTAACATACACATATAGCACAAATTGGATCAAACTACAATGTCATCACCTACCTTGAACCAAGTTGGCAAAACTATTCTAAGCTAGAGTTTTTTTATTTTCACTTAGTCTTGGTCTAGATCGTGTATATAAACACATAATTAGTAAAATGATCTACTATATTGAGAATTATAACTCACACCCAACCTCTCCCTTGGTTATTTCCTTTCTGTTCTAGGGCTTTTCTTTCGTAATTCACCAAAAACTACCAATTTTAAGGATAAATTAGTAAATTCACAGAATTCAAGGGTATATTAACTGTTAATAATCAAAACTCATTAACTTATTATTTGTTTTGCTCCCTTGCACCAGAAAGCAACCAAAACAACCCTAAAATCCTTGTCAAACTTAATAGTTTAGCAATTCTAAGACTTAACTATCAAATACTAATTAACGGGGATGAAATCCTTACCATTGCGAAGTCAAACAATGAAAATCAGATGAAAATCATCTAAAATTACCTCTCTTTTTTCCCAAAATAATTTTTGAAAAAAGTAAACTATTTTGGGAAAAAAATTAAATAAATCTGCAACTTTATCTGCTATAGTGGTACCTGCCGCAATAGCGATCGTTAATCAAATTTAACCACCCCTATAGCGATGGTATCTATAGTTCTGTTCATCCAACTATAGTGATGTCGACAGGAATGAATGTCCATTTTCTGTAAAAAAAATCCCAATTCGTGCAACATATGTTAAGCCAGGGACATTCCAAATAATGCCTTTTACGCTAAGAGCAACTCTAGAAATTCTACTCTTCCAAATTCAATTTCATAAATTTCTAAAGGTTTCTTATCCTTTAGCTAAATATAAATCAAATCAAACACCACAAAATGTGCCCAAATCATTCTAAAATTTTTCTATACCATACCTCGTGTTGATTTTACTCGAAACTAGCCTAGCCTAAAATTTATAGCTTCAAAACTATAAGAATCTTCACATAAAAATTTTAATAGGAGGTTTATATATAATGATAGAAATAATTTTTAAATGAAATTTTTAGGAATTATGATCCATCGGTCATTCCTCAAATCATAAATCAATTTCATGGTTTGTGTTCTGAGTCATGGTTTCTTGAAAGAATTTTGAAAGTCTTCTGAATCACATTTCACAGATTACTTCATGAGTTGTGGAATATTTTTCCTGGATTATTTGTCATTTGTGGTTTTCAAGAAGATTTGTCAACTCTCTGATGGAGTTTAATAGACGATCAAAAGGCCTCGTAGTTCTATTCCATGAATCGTATAGTAGTTCGTGGAAACATGAGATGTTTAATAATTTAAGTACAACCTCTATGAGTGGTTTCATTGCTCATAAATTACTTTTGTTGGCCGTGGACCACATCATAGTTTACTGAAAGTTAAAATGGTTTTCATGAGTGGTTCCATAAATCACAGAATTGGTTCATGACTCATGAACCAATTCTTAGGGATATGGGACTATAAAATTTTAGAATAGTTTTCTATGCTATGTATTGAATATTGTAGGTTCAAAACCCAAGATATTAAAATTATGATTTAAATAAGTATAAATAAAATATAAGGCAAGGAAGATAAAATTGTATGATGCTTTAGGCTTTGATGATGTTATGAACAATTAGTACAGAGACGTTAGCCTTAGGCCTGATCCTAACCACTTGCGATGAATGTTAAAGAGTAAAGACAAATAGAAAGTGAGAGCTCAAGAATGTAAATCTGGTATTGTTCTACTCCCTAATGGATCTTTTAGTTGGGAAAGATTTATCTTGAAATAATTATTCTTGATATTAGTTATCCTAGGATTAGTTATTCCACCATGTATATGGAATAATTTATCCCAAAACTAACTAATACCTCTTTCCAAATGCAGGATAAAATAATTTTATATTTTATTTTAAGACTATATTACTTATACCTCACAACACACGATCCCTAAAATTAAAATCCCCTTCCAAATATAAATTTTTTATAATTTACAAGTATAAAAAATATACTGATGAGAAAGTTTCTCTCAAGCCCTAACATACTAAAAACATTAATCATTGGACATGTGCTAATTGGCGTGCCTTGACTTTATAGCAAAATATTTTACTCGATGCTTTTACATTTTCTTATTTAGGGTATTATTATGTTATTTTATTGTTTATTAAGTTTTTATGTCTAAAATGACAAAAGAGGAAAGGCACAACATAATTCAAATTTTGGGTGATTTACAGTCTCACATTGGATAGCAGAATTTTTTTTGGAAAAGATCAGAAGATATGTCAATCAGACCCAACAAAAATGATCAAAATACAAAGAAAAAGTCATGAAAATAATCAATGGTCAATATTTGATGAATAAGACCTTTATTGAAGAGGAATATGTGACCAAGAGATGTATATCTTTGAGTAATTCATGATTGTATATTAGATTCACCATGTGAGTCCAACCAAACCTAAAAGGCAATTGACAGTCGTGGATCAATTTGTAAGCCATGTCAATGGATAAATTTGTTTACTATAGAATTCTAACTTCTTGAATCTTTATAAGTAGGCATGTTTGATTTCAACTGTAAAGAGTCAACAATTTTTCCTACTTTTAGTTTAGTTATAGGTTCATATCATCTAATTCATAGTTTTTCTCTTTCTAATTCTTAATCACTGATATTTATTATTTTTTAGAGTTTTAATATAAAAATTAAGTTTATTCCATATCTTTATTTTTATTATTGCTATTTTTCTTGATTGTTGAGCAGCTAAATCCTCAACCAAGGTTATGAAATTGAATAAAGTTGTATAGATCATAAGATGTTTGTGTGTTGCATGATATTAGAGTTATAAGAAATCAAATTTTTTTTGATGTTACTTAATAGTTTGGTGGTTTCAAACATTAGAATACACCATAATTTATTAATCTTTAGACTTAAATGAGTGGGTTAGAATTTGGTAAAAGAAGATTTGTATGAAATCGAGGCGCTAACTCTCAATTGATCAATTTATGTTAGAAATAATAGGATATACTTGGAATCATTGGTCGATCTTTTTATCAATAACTCATATATTTGTGGAAGTATCATATTGAGATAAATTGATCAACTCCTATAAAGATTGAGTGGTAGTGCAGAAACTGAGTGCATATATGTAACTCAAAATATCTGCAATTACAAAAAAATCAATAAACAAAATAATCCATTCTGGGGAAACAATCTTTGTGTTTTAATATTTTAAGTTTTACAATCTTATTATCTTACAACATATTTACTTACCGCATATTTAATTTTAGTCTACACTCTCTTTATATTCATAAAGAATAAAATTGATTGTATATCTTATAGTTGCTTTGATAGTAAATTTAAGGGAGGTTTTGTATTATATTGGGATCGACCTAATCTGATTAGACTACTATATTTTTATATAATTGCACCACATCAAAAGAAAGGTGTTCCTTGAGTGTATCACAAATCTTGTAAAAGTTGACAAACAATATTCTCTTCTAATTCTAATGTGCTTTATATGATAATATCTGTGTATTTGTCCTTTTTATCTCATTATCTACTATAAAGGTATGACACATGGATCTAACTATGACACCTCAAGTTTTTGAGCTTTAGACCCTCTAAGAGTTGAGTAAATGAAGTAGCCTAATTTCTAAAATAATGTCAACACTGACAGTGGTAACGGCCCAGTTAATGAGTTATGAGGTCACGTATCGAGTCATTAGAAGGGACTCATTGTCTTAGATGGTGATGTTTCCTAGGAGTTCTGTCCTGATCACGAGTCAATTTCATGATTTGTGACATCATAAAATGAGTTATTATATGAGACTCTTTGTCTGACAGTGGGGTACCAAGATTTTGATCCCCAGGTAATGAATTCAAGTAATGACTCATGGTCAAACCTACAAGTTGTTGCCAAACCATGAAAACTGGCCTTTTTTTTTGCACGCTTTGATTGGGGTAATTTTGGTGTTTTTCCTCCCTTTACGCTTTACCTCATGACATAAAAACACTCTAAAGGCCCCTTTAACATTAGTAATCAAATATCAAAATACTATTTTCTCCTCTTCAACTCCCGAGGAAGGAACACTAGGGTTTTAAAATCAATTCAACATCTAGACTCCAAACTTTGGATTTTCTTTAAATTTTTGATGTATTTCAGGCATGTCTCTCATTCCTAAACTTGTATTTTATATTTGGCATAAATTTGCTTAATATTCAGATGATTTTATTATTAGGTTTGAAATTAGGTTGAGGTATTTTGATAGTGATTACTTGAATTTATTTCCATGTGTTTTAAATATGATATCCATGTATCAATTGATTTTTTGGGTCAAAATGGGTGCATTATTATGGAAATTAGAATGGGGAACATGGGTTTCCCCAAATTGATGAATTTTTGGTTTGGTAATGGAATTAACCTTAACCAACCTTCATAACTTTGGTTTTGATAATGGAAATTGTATGATTTAACTTATCTTTGGAACTTTGCAATGCATTAAATGTTGAAATGGATAATGAAATGGTTTTTGAATGCCCTAACTGGCAATACTTTGGATTTAAAATAGAACTTGGGAGTCTAATGGTTAATTGGATTGGTTTAGGATAATTACATAAGCTTGCAATCCCAATTGGTATGACGATACCATGTTGTCAAATGCCTTAATATAATACTCCTTAATTAATGGTTGGTTTATGTGTAAAATGGTTTTAATTTAGACTTAAAGAGGATTATGTAGCTCATCATGAAGGTGTAGTCCCGGGGGACTAACACTGTAAACCATATTTGTCAGCATGGGGGTCTATATGACAATGTGCTTGGTTTGAACATTAAATTTTAGGATGGATAGAGCCTTGGTGTCTTTATCTCTTCCTTCAATTTTCTCGATTTGTGCGGCTAACACGTACTGGGGCCCTTACAGCTGGGGGAGCTGGACCATATATCCCGTGGGTGCTTTTAGGACAGAGCGATCTACACAGTTTAGGTTAATGGTTTAAACTCTAATAGATTACGACCTTTGTCCCTATCCCAACATCCTATATATATACATATTTTTATGCATATGGTTTTGACTAATTTTGAAAATGGCATTATTATATCACTTTTTCTAAGTTACATGTCAGTGCTTACCCCACTGAACATCTCTAGATGCTACCTCATTTCATTACGTAGGGTCTTAGGGTTTTTCTGTTACTCCTATGTAGCTTTAGGTGGTGTGGTTCATCAGTTTATTTTCTGTGAAGTGGTGAGCCTTTATCTTTCAAAAAGCTTTGCCATTTTATTAGTTCTTTTTAGATTATAGAAATTGTGGGGTTTTTTTGTCATGGTCGGAGGTATGTCCCAACCTAGTTTTGTAATCTGGTTTTAGAGGATTTTGTGATCAATTGTGGGATGGGTGTTTATTTTTACTCTTATTTTATATTTGTTTTATCTATTATTCTTATCATCATGTTTAGTTAGCTTCCATTGTGTTTGTTAATTATGTTCTGGATGTTAGGTTAAGAGGGTGGTGTCCAGCCCATGGTAGGCTTGAGAGACCCATCATGACTAGGCCCCAGTTTGGGTTGTGACAAGCTTGGTATCAGAGCAAGGTTCAGGGTCATTGGGTGTCCACAAAGACATATCAAGTGGAGTCCCTTTTATGGGTGTGTAACACGCCACACTTAAAAGAGGGAGGCTATAAGGAATTTAGGAATGCTTTCTTTTATTTTGTTCTACTTTTGGGTTATAGAGTTTAATTATATGAATCTTCTCTAACTCCTGGCTTACTCATGTTTTAGGTCATGCCTTCCTAAAGATCTAACGGTCGTGGAAACTCTATTGGACCCTCTATCCTACTTGAGGAAAATGTGGAGAGAACTCGCCCTGTTTGTGGAATGTAGACCCATTCTAGGGTCCTTGCTCCTAATTTTCCTCCCCACGTGGAATTCCTCTAGTCCCAACTAGTCCTCCTCGGGGTTCTCGGGTTGGTGATACTTAGTCACCTTAGGGAGATATATCTAATATGGAATTTCATTAGTCTATTCATATGGTTGTCCAACTATTCGCATCCCAATATCGTCAGTATGATCGTGTTGGTACTATTGCTAGTCCATCTAAGGCTACTTGGGTTGGACAGTTTGTGAAGTTGAATCCCCCAAACTTTGGAAGCTCTAAGATTTAGGAGGACTCGCAAGGGTTTATTGATGAAATGGAGAAGATTTTCAGGGTAATTCATGCTATTGATTCTGAGGGTTTAGAGTTTCCTGCCTATAAATTGAAACATGTAACTTACTAATGGTATAAGAAGTGGGAATTTATGAGGGGTAATGATATTGGACAGGCGAAGAAGAATTTATGGTAAAAAGTGGACTAAGAAGAAGAATTGGTGAAATTCATATTTGACGGCTAGTGCTTCTTATTCTATGTATTCTGGGATAGTCGTTTATAGATTGCAGTGGTCAATGTGGTCATATGCACTAGAGTATCTTTCGGCCAAAGTTCCCACAGGAGCTAATAAGGTCTTGGTCTCTACTTCTTCAGCTTTGGAACCTAAGGGAGCCACTTTAGGTATCAGCACTAGACGAAATTATCTCTATGCTGTTGTTGCTCGTCAGGTATCTGAGACATCCCCCAGTGTTGTCACTAGTATGTTACAACTTTTTTCTCGTGATTTTTATTTCTTGCTTGATTAGGTTATACTCTATATTATATGATCCCTTATTTGGCTGTACACCTTAGGTTTGGTCCTGAAAATATTTTTGACCCCTTCTCTATGTCTACTCTAGAGGGTGATTCCATTACAACAACAACAACATACCCAGTATATTCCAACCTAGTGAGGTCTGGGAAGGATAGAGTGTATGTAGTCCATACCACTACCTCAAGTGAAGTAGAGAGGTTATTTCTGATAGACCCCCGGCTTAGAATCAATAACAATATAACAAAAACAATACATAAATTCATATAAGCCTGTACAGTATGCAAAATAAACTAACAACGCTAGCCACAAGATAATACTAAAACGATAAATCCAAATCCATATACAACACTCAACAGCTACGAACAAGAAACTTCAGACACAAATACAGAATAGTCCCCTGTTTTTATTGACACCCTTCCACCCCTAACCCTTTACCCTAATCCGTATTCTCCACACCTTCATATCAAGGGTCATGTCCTTCATAAGCTATAACTACTCCATATCATGCCTAATTACCTCTCTCCAATATTGCTTTGGCCTACCTCTCCCCTGCCTAATATCATCTATGGCCAGTGTATCACACCTCAGCACTAGCGCATCAGTTCCACCGACGAATCTACTCCCACCTTTTCCCAAATAATCTCATTCCTTACCCTATCCTTCTTGGTCTGACCACATATCCAACGCAACATCCTCATCTCCGCCACCTTTAACTTTTGGATGTGGGATTTCTTAATTGGCCAACACTCCGCGCCATACAGCATAGCTGGTTAGACTGCCACTCTGTAGAACTTACCTTTAAGCTCTGGGGGCACCTTCTTATCACATAAAACTCCCAAAGCAAGCCTCCATTTCAACCACCATGCCCCAATACGGTCTGTGACATCATCATCTATCTCATCATCGCCCTGAATCATAGACCCTAGATACTTGAAACTCTCCCTCTTCTGAATGGCCTGAGAGTCCACCTTCACAACTACATCAGTCTCCTGTGACACATCACTAACATACACTCTAAGTACTCCGTCTTGATCCTACTCAACCAAAATTCTTTAGACTGAAGGGTCTATCTCCAAATCTCTAACTTATCATTAAATCCTCCTCAAGTCTCGTTAATCAATACCATATTATCTGCAAATAACCTACACCAAGGCACCCCTCCCTGAATATGTCAGGTCAGCACATCCATCACCAAGGTAAATAAGAAAGGTCTAAGATTTGCTCCCTGGTGCAACCCTATCAAATAAAAAAGTTCTCTGAATCTTTACCTACCGTCCTCACACAAGTCTTCGCGCCATTAAACATGTCCTGAATTGACCTAATGTATGTCACAAGCACCCTTCTAGCCTCCAAGAACTTCCACAAAATTTCCTTAAGAACTTTTTCATATGCCTTGTTGAAATTAGTAAACACCATAAGTCCTTCTTTCCCTCAAAAATTGCTTCACTAATCTCCTCACAAGGTGAATAGCCTCAGTAGTCCAGCGACCTGGCATGAAACTGAACTGATTCTCAAAGATAGTCACAATCGTTTTCAGTTTCAACTCTACCATCCATTCCCAAACCTTCATAGTATGACTCAATAACTTAGTACCTCTATATTTTTTGCAACTCTAGATGTCTCCCTTGTTCTTATATAAAGGAATTATTGTAATCCACCTCTACGCTTCAAGCATCTTTCTTTCCCTAAAAATGATGTTAAACAACATTGCCAACCACTCCAAACCTGCCCCAATAGTGCTCTTCCAAATATCTACTAGAACCTTGTCTGGCCCCGTAGCCCTACCCCAACGCATCTTGCGAATAGACCCCTTGACCTCCTTAACCTCAATATACCTATAATGAGAATAATTGTGACACTCCTCAGACTTCTCGAAATTCCCCAACACGAAACTATTGTCCTCCTCGTCGTTCAAGAGTTTATGAAAATAGGACTGCCATCTCTTTCTTATGAGGGAATCATCAATAAATACTGTACCATCTTATCCCTTGATGCACTTCACTTGGTCTAGATCATGAGCCCTACGCTCCCTAGCCTTAGCAAGACTACACAACTTCTTATCCCCATCTTTCTCCTTGTATACATGTTCTCATAACTTGTTGTGTTAACTTCCTTAACCACTAGCTTAACCTCTCATCTAGATACCTTATACTCCTTCTTATTCTTCTGTCTCTTCTCATCATCCTTGCTCTCAACCAACTTTGCATAAGCCACCTTCTTAGACTCGATATTCCTCTTAACCTCTTCATTCCACCACCAATCCCCTTAATGCTTACCAAATCGAACTTTCAAGAAACCCAACACCTCTCTAGTGGTCACCCTAATGATACTACCAGTCATCTCTGACATACTATCCATATCCCCTATACTCTCCCAATCCCCTCTACTCTTCATATTCTCGTCCACCTTGAAAGAGCTAGCCAACGTCAAGCTACCCCACTTAATCCTAGACTGAGCCTCCGCACTTCTTTTTTTTATTCCCTTGTTGATTGCTAAGTCCATCACCAACAACCTTTGTTGAGAAAAAAGGCTCTCACTAAGTATGACTTTAAAGTCTTTACATAGCGCTCTATCATCCTTCCTAAGGAGAAAAAAGTCAATTTGAGTCTTGGCCACTATACTGTGAAAAAAATAAGGTGCTCCTCCTTCTTCGAAAAGATCGAATTTCCTATCCATAACCCAAACGCACTAGAAAAATCCAAAAGAGAACCTTCACTTTCATTTCTCTGCTCAACACCAAAACCGCCATTCATATCCTCATACCCTCTCAAAAAAGACCCAATATGCCCATTGAAATCTCTGATACACCCAAATTACACCTCTCTTATGAGAGAGTAAGTGGTCGTTGTCAAATATATAACCCAGCTAGGTTGGGGTCGAATCCCACAGGGAATATGGTGTTAATTTAAGTTATTCATGATTCAATTGACTGATAGTTAATAGCTTCCTGTAAATAGGAGATTCAGAGATTAAACAGAAGTTATTATTTACTTCGATTTAACAGCTTGCAACTAATATTTCAATGACTTAAATTAATGTTAAGGGGAAACAAGAGTTGTTTTCACTATGAGTATTGGCACTTGATGTACATTACTTATGGCTTAAGATTCTTATGACATGGAGCAACAACAGACTATCACTATCAACGAACTATCTAAATATAACTCGACCTATTTAAACATTCAATTACCTAATTCTTTCGATCTTAGGAAATACATATACTTAACCAAATTTTATCTCGAGTTACTTAACCTTGTTATAGAGTTAATCATTAGATTAAAGTTTAATGCTTCCAAATCCACGTTGATAACTCACTTCCTATTAGATTGATTTCATACTTCAAGCAAATCAATAATTAGGTCTAATCTATTATTTGCAACCAATAGACAACATGCACAACAGAAGAATTATCAAGAAGTTCTTAGTGTCTTCAGAATATTGATCAACTAATGAATTTGCAAGACCAAACTCATAGATCCCAAAACTCGGGTAAAGAAGATTAGCTACTCCTAATATAAAGTGTAACAACATATATTGAATTCATAATTTGATGATTTTTAACTTACAAATGATAAAGATATATGATTGTTCCTCCTTCTAAATCACAAGAGAATTCTCAAAACCACAATAATAATACCAAAAACTTAATTCAGAAAATTCAGAGAAAAACTATTGAAAAACTGCTGTGTTTACGTAAGTTTCAAGATACTATTGAAAACATAAAACTTTCCCTTAAGTACTCAAGCTAATTTTGGAGTCAAATTTCAAATCCCAATTTTTTTGCGCATAGTTGATGCCCTTCTTTAACGGCTTATCAGAGAGTTGAAGACTTATCAGACCAAGTCGTCAACTCCTCTTTCGAATTCATGTTTGCTTCCTACCGGTGAGGACCTGATTTGACAAACTATCAAGAAGTTGATGACTTATTAGGTTAAGTCATCAACTCTTCACTTCAGCTCCTACACACTTTCTTCAACTGACGATGTCTCTAACGGCCTATCACAAAGTTGATGACTTATTAGACAAGTCGTCAACTATTATCTTCATATCTACTTTCTCAAAATTCATCCTTCTTGATGTAGTTATCATAGGTTTTCATGCATCTTGACTTACTTATAATACCACAGAGAATATAATCAAAAATGTTAAAAGTTGCTTAAGAATTTACAATTATTTTGGGTTGAAAGCCTTACATGAGCTAGCACCAAGCTCTCATATCAACACCCTCAACTTAAAACAATTTCTTGTCCTCAAGCAACTAACACGGTACAATAGTACGATGCATAACGAAGAGAATGTAAAGTACATACGATAGTCAATCATCAATTTTTTGCTCAAAACACATTACCCTCTCCAAGTTCAATCACTTTAAGTCCTACTGTGTGTATTCATAAAGAACAACAATGTGACACAAGAGAATCAAGATATGGCATCTCATTAGCAATAACAACCTCGTATATGTACAAGTCCCACTACCCAAACAAGTAAGCAACTAGCAATATAACCCATGTGCCCTTACAACAAAGAAGACCCTCCTCATTCAAACATAAAATTAAGTACGTTAATGTGGGGATGGACAAGAGACACTCACTCTCAGAAAGAAGTTCTAGTTAATGTATGCCAAATACCATAAGCTTGCCCTTAATTTCATTACCAAATTTTTTAGATAGTTGAGTTAGGATCACTATAGGACTTTTCTTCGGCTTTGTGACGTAGGCTTGGAGCTGGTATATACGCAAGGATATTTAAAGTGACTAAGCTTCCTTGGCACTACACCATTTTTGGGTCTCACTTATTAACCATTACCTTATTTCTCCCTTTCTTTATTAAAGCATACTTAGGTTGGGTGCGGTCTTTTAGTCTTTCATTTTCTATTCATTTTTGTCACAACTTTTCTTTTCTTATTCTTTTTCTACCATACCCACCCTTCATTATTTTCACTTATTTTACCCATCTTCATACTAACTTTACATCATGCACCCCTATGATAGCCACCTATAACTTAGGCTATTTGCCTAAGTCAAAGTGCACATGTCCAAGGAGGACGAGGGCTAAAATAGGTTCATTATGATACAAATAATAAGGTGACAAGTTTAACAAGAAAAATAGGCATACGGGCTCAAAATTGGGATCAAGGGGCATTATTCACACATGGAAGGTTATTTAGGCTAAAAGTGGACTAATATAAAAAATGACCTATGATCCTTTCCTAACCACTATCCTACAACCTCGGTAAGACTAACTGGGCAAGTTCTGGATTTAACACATAAAGGAACTTAGTAATATCTCACACATACTTTGCACAAACGTACATCACAAGCTACTAACTATCCATTTTATGCAATTATTAGCGATGATTATCATGTCTGTAATACCAATGCCATGACAAGATTCATAACAGTCGCATGTAGATACATATCACACAGTTGCAATATACGCACTCGAAGAGGTATTTATCATTCTAAAAAAATGATGACTGCCATAAAATTTATTTCTCTCTTAGTTAACCACAAAAAACACAAAACAAAACACAAACAACAAACCCAAACCTCTAATACGAGTACCCCTACCTCCACAGATAAGAACCTACTTTGCCCTCAATGCATGACCAACAAGGAATAAGATATACGTGCAACGCTTCAAGCATGTGAATCATGAGTCACTGACTCTACTGCTGTATCATCAGTTGGAACAATCACATCAAGAGCATCAGGCTATACTGACACATCTGCCATAGTATTTGGTAGAGTGAAAAACTCCCCTACATTCACACCAATATTCAACAGAGGCCTACTATTTGAGGATCCCATAGCCCTCACTCTTAATGCTTCCTTCACTGTCTTACCTTTTGCTTTCAATATTTGTATCACCTTTTTTATCTTTTCTTTTTCTGCTTTCTTATCTGATCTTCTCTCCATTCTTCATCACTATCAGTTCTTTTCCTCTTACCTTTATCATTATTGTTACCCTTTTCTTTTCTTTTCTTCACTGGTTTTCCAGTGATGTCAAACAGCGAGCCTTCATCTTCAGAATCTTCAGCAGTAGGTTATGAAAGGTAGCACAATTTGGTGATGTTGTAGTGCCACAATATCATCTTTCACCTTACCCAAAGTTGTTTTGAAATATGCAAGATTCAGGGCTGACATCTTACTCAATCTTGCATTAAGACATTTTTCCAACTCATCAACATGTCTATGTAAAGTTTAGAAGGATTCAATTGCCACTTTAATTCTTTTTGTCCACAATAGATTTAAATTGGCTAGCAAATAACTTCAACTGTGCCTCGAACCTCTCCCTTGCTTAACACACTTCTAAAATTAAGAGGAGTAAAGGCATACTCCAACACCGATGCTATATTTCACTCTCATGCACTGAAGTTTCACTTGTAAAAGATGTTGCCTGTACAGCTTTGGTAATTAACACCTTCATATTTGGCATTGAACTAGTATCAATAGCATCTATTTCCAATTTATCAGTCCTAAATGAATCATTTTCAACCCCTACTTCTTTTTCTAACACTAGCCTAGGATGATTTTCATCATACTTGATGGGTTTGTGAGTTTTCCAAGAAGGAATCTCTTGATCTACGCCTGCAATCTCAGGTACATCAGCAGCCTCACATAGCTTCATAACTAAACAAGGAATAGGATATGCAGTGTCGGGTGTTGTTGCCCGAATCATCATTTTATCCGTAATAATTTCCCCCAAGTTCAAGGGAAGCTTAGACATTAAACTTGCCACCAAAACTTCCATATCTTCACCAATAATGTTGTCTCCAGCTATTGGCATCAATCTAGAGCGTACTTTTCCCCACCAAAATCTTGCCTCCTAAGTTAGTGAGGCCTTAAATATCCTTTCATTTGCATTTGTCAACCATACCAGCTCTTCCTCAGCTATAATGTTTGCCAGCCAAGGATGATGTTTTTCCCTTTCCTTCATCTTATAGTAGAATTCTGGAGAAGTGGCTAAAGGGGTAAAGTTTGAAACATGGAGGAATCTATTGATTGTGCTATCCAATAGATCCATATTTACTCCGCTCACTGGGATCTTATTCATGTTGGGCATGTATGTAGCTTTCTGTCCTTTCTTACACATATTCTCCAATGTAGCCTGGTAATTTGCATAAAATTCTTGGATTATATGGGGTAGAATGACTCACCTCCCTTTGTAGTCCATCCCAAATCATAGTCTTTGAATGATTTCTTCATCTGGTGATACTTTCTTAGTCCAGTAGTAACGATCCTCTTCTCTTCACATATTGGTCGCTTAATACTTCTTCTTTTTATTCTTGTCATTTTGCCTTGGTAGATTGTGCTACTCCAGGAACCTATCATCTAACAGTTTCTCAAATACCAGGATTCTTACATTTAATCATATCTCCCCTTATCTGAGAATCTTCACCAATTGGGTGTTCATAAAAAGGATGTTCTGTTGAAAGGTTCCTCAAAGTTAGGCTGCTCTAAAGATGTATGGTTAGATAGAGAGTTCTTTTTCTCCTCAGTATCAACTTTCTCAACCACCTCTTCCTTAGGTTATGGTAGATGTTTAGCTATCTTCAGACTCAGCCTTTTGTTGCATCTCTACAATTGTGGTACCTCTTACTCACATTTGGATTCGTTGAGAAGTCTTCAAGTTAAGTTCTCCTTAGTCACCTTCTTAGCAACTATCTTTGCTTTTTCCTTTAAGAGGCATGATCAATTCTGAAGAAAAGACAAAAATAAATAATCACTTAATACACAAGAGCAAATAAGCAAGCAAAAGACAAACAATTTCAATGCCACCCTTGAAAGGGTTTTATTATTGTTATTGAGCAAGGGTGTGACGACTTGGACTGATAAGCCATCACTTATGTGATAGCCCATCAGCCAAGTCATCAGCTTCAGGAAAAATGTGACCAATTTGAACAATAAGTGATGACTTGGTGTGATAAGCCGTCACTTATGTGATAGCCCGTCAGCCAAGTCGTCGGCTTCAGGCAGAATGTGATTACTTTGAACAACAACTGACGATTTGGTCTGATAAGCTGTCACTTATGTGATAGATCGTAAGCCTAAAATAGAATCCTCAGCCTACTTTTCTTTCTTTGAAGACTTTACAACATAGTCATCATTCAACATCATGCTTTCCAACATGTAGAATTTGATTCTTGGGCTGAAATTTCAAACTTTATTTCTCAATTCAAAACTGGTAACCCTAGTTTTTAGTTTCAACAAGAACCCATACCCAAATTCAACTCAATAATCTTGAATATCTAGAATTCAATGAATTTTTACCCAACAATGATACCATTTCCAACTTTAACAAGTATTTGTTCATAAATATTTTTAGTTATGCAAGATGTAATCGATCTTGGGTGACAAATTCACTATACATCACTTAAAGTTGATCATGAACTTCAGAGCCTACAAACTTTACATTTTGGGGTAATCATTACTCACCAATGAAAAAGAGTCAAGCTTGAAACATACCTCTTAGTTGACTCAAGTTGCAAGCCTTCCTCTGTGAGAGTTTTTGCATTGCTCAGACACAAGTAGGTGCGCCTGACTAATTTTTGAATGAAGAAGAAAGAGAATTTTTTCAACCCTTTACACTTGGTTTAGAGAAGATAAAGAGAAAGTAGGATATTGGCTTTGAAAAGAAAACCAACGGGAAAACTAAAGTGATTGTTCTTACATAACCTAATTTTTTTGTTTTCTATAATTATCTACTAAGTAATAAATAAGAAACAATTAAAGATAATAAACTAATAATGGAAAGAAAATAAACCAAGGAAAATAGAGTTGAGAATGTGAAAAGACCAAGGTTAAAGGATGTGGGTCGGGTCGGGATGCTTTCTCTGGGCCCAAAATTATGTGATGGTTTATTAGGAAGTTGATAGCCCGTCACATATCATCATCACCTTCGGAAGAAAGTTGCCCCATTTTGGGTCTTCTGACAACCAGGTGCGACGACTTATCACATGTGTGATAGCTGACCAGCCTTGGTCATCAACTTTATCTAGATTATACCTAAATATTGGCTCAACTAATGACCTCACCTGATGCCTTATCATGAGGGTGACAACTTATCAGCTAGGGTCATCACCTTATTTTTCCTCAAGTGATGTGTCATCAATTTGCTTATAACACATCAGCTTTGGTCGTTGATTACATTTTACGGACATTATTGATTTCACCTTAACCCCTACACACCTAAATAACTCATTATAATCATACACTTTAAAAACAAAAAACATACTGACAACATAAAAATTTGGGTTGCCTCCCAATAGCGCCTGATTTACTGTCGCAGCACGACATAGTTATCTTGACTACTCAGACTTCATCAAGATACACAGTGGATAATAGCTTTGCATCATCCGTTGGACCAATATAGATCTTGAATCTTTGCCCATTAACTTTGAATAGACTTCCATCTTTTCTTTTGAGTTCCACCACACCTGATGGAAAAACCTTACTTACTTTGAACGGCCAAGACCGTCTTCACTTTAATTTGCCCAAAAAGAGTTTAAGCCGAGAGTTGAACAACAACACCCAATCACCAGCTTTAAAATCTCTCTTCTCTATTCTTCTATCATGATAATTCTTTATCCTTTCTTTGTACAAATCATCTCTTTCATAGGCTCCAAGACAGAATTCATCCATTTTATTTAGTTGCCCTAATCTTAGCTCAGCTTCTTCTTGCTAGTTCATGTTCAGTCGTTTAAGAGCCCACAAGGCCTTATGCTCTAACTCAACTGGAAGGTCTCACGCTTTTCCATGGACTAGATAATATGGTGACATCCTAATAGGTGTCTTGAAAGTAGTTTGATATTCCCACAAGGTATCATCGAGCTTTTGAGACCAATCTTTTTGGCTCACATTCACCATTTTAGCTAAAATTGCTTTTATCTCCCTGTTTGAAACTTCCACTTGCCTACTGGTTTGTGGGTAATATAGAGTAGCAACCTTATGCTACTCACACTGTATTTCAACAAAGTAGCCCAGAATTTTTTGTTTTAGAAGTGGGAACCCCTATCACTAATGATAGTTCTTTGCACTCTAAAATGAGAGAATATGTTTCTTTTCAGAAAAGCCACCACTCTCTCACCTTCATTGTCGGCCAAAGCAAATACTTCAACCCATTTGGACACATATTCAACAACCACCAAGATATATTTTACTCCATAGGATCTCACAAATGGCCCCATAAAATTGATACCCCAGACGTCAAATAGTTCAACTTCCAACATCTTTGTCATTGGCATCTCATAATGCTTTGATATTGACCCTTGTCTCTGGCATTGGTCACATTTCCTCACGAACTCATATGCGTCCTTGAACAAGGCTGGCTAACAGTAGCCACTCTACAACACCTTTCTTGCAGTACGGTCACCTGCATTCTGACCTCTGACCGGAAAAGCATGACAAGTTTCAAGAATACTCAACATGTCCATCGCTAGGATACACCGCCTAATAATATTATCCGTACACTTTCAAAATAAATATGGTTCATCCCAGAAGTATTGTGTAAAATTATGAGAAACTTCTTTCTTTGGTGAAAATAAAGATTCTCTAGGATAATCACACTCACCAATAATTTGCAAAGTCCGAGTACCAAGGTACTCGTTCGAGCCTAGAAGCCAAGATTTTCTCATTCAAAAATATATCATAAATTATGAGCTCATCCTTGACCGCTTAATCTCCCTCAAGTCTAGACAGTTGATCTGCAGTTTCATTTTTGCATCTATTTTGATCTTTGACTTCAAAGTCAAACTCTTGAAGCAGCAGCACCCACCTGATTAGCCTTGGCTTTGCATCCTTCTTTGTCATCAAATACCTCAAAGCAGCATGGTCTGTGTGCACTACCACTTTGCATTCTTTTTGCACAAACATGAGCGACTAATCTCCTAAGCTAAGGTTGTGGGAACCCTGGCAGATTAGCTATGTAGAGAAAGTATGAGACTCAATTGTTTTAAAGCTTCTACATGTATCTTAATTCTTCTTCAAAATAATTAAACTCATAACAGTTGTAGACGCATGAGATTTCTTTTATTCGCATCCAGTCGATAACTAAGAAGCTTGTGATTAGGAAAAAAATAGATTAAAGATAGTGATTTAGGGTATAATAACCAAGTATCTCATCTTATCACTTGATCCTACCCCAACAAGTGTAACTAAGTTCATATCAAGGGGAAAAAAGATAACACCCTAAGACAATAACCAAGTCAAAGGGTGAAATTTATCTTCTAAGTAGTGGATAATACCTATCTTATATGCTTTGTATATAGAACAACTAAATAATTGGGTTGAACACGAGAAATTTATGAAGGTGAGAAGCCAGGGAGAACACATACCTAGCATTCATCTTCTATTAATTTCAACTCAAAAGCACTCAAGAATTGGTTACTATTTGTGATTGATAACAAAACCACCCATTTACTTTCCTGTACTGCTCATGGATTACATCAAACCAAGAAATTATTCACGTTTTCCCTATGGGATAACCTTTTTTTGTTACTATATTTATAATCGAGTGCATTATACTTTTAGTTAAGGTGTAGTTTTGGGCGACACGATCAATGGCTCAAACTACTTACACATTATAACATGGGCCTTCACTACTATCTAGGTAGAGTTTTTCTCATGTTGATGGTGAGAAAAGAGGATTGGTGAAGGATATTCATAGGGTGGATAACTTAGGAGTTCATCTTTTGGACTCAGAGAATCGATCAGTGATTGTTCAAAAAGTGTTTAAATCATCTCTTGGTGCCAAAGTAAAGGAGAAACAGGCTTTGGATGCCATTCTTATACATATTAAGGATGATGTGGGATAGCAAAAGGTTAGGGCATTATAGATTGAAGGATATGGCATTCTGATGTATCAAGGAAGGTTGTTTGTTCCTGATATTGATGGGCTACGGAAAAGAAATTTGGCCAAAGTTCAAGGTCTTTTGGTTTAACTAAAATATACCAAGACTTAAAGAAAATATATAGGTTGAATAATATGAAGAGAGGTGGAGATTTTTTGGTTAAGTGAATGGTTTGTCAGTAAGTCAACATTAAGCAGTTAATACCTAGTGGTATATGCCAAGAGATAGATTTACTTGTGTAGACGTGGGATATGGTCAATATGTACTTTGTTACTGGTCTTCCACGATCTTAAAATCAGTATGATTCCATTTAAATAATGGTGGATAGGATGATAGGATGACTAAGTCTTCTCATATTTTTCTAGTGAGGACTAACTACTCAGAAGAGGATTATGCTAAGTTGTTCATTCAAGAGATTGTTCAGTTACATGGGGCGTTGGTGTCTATCATTTTAGATCAAAGTACTTGGTTCTCTACTCATTTATGGTGTGCGTTTCAGAAAGCTTTGAGTACTCAGGTGGACCTTAGCACCGCTTTCCACCCTCAAATGAATGTACAAGTGGAGCTAATTATTCAAACCTTGGAGGATATTCTAAGGTCCTATGTGCTTAATTTTAAGGGTAGTTGAGTTGATAGTTTTCCTCTTATTGAGTTTGCTTATAATAATAATTATCATTCTAGCATTTAGATGGCCTCTTTTAAGGTTCTTTGCGGTATAAGGTGTAGTTTTCATATTGGATAGTTTGAGGTTGGTGAGACTATGATTTTTGGTTCTAATTTGGTTCACCAAGCCATGAGAAGGTAAAGGTGATTATAAAAAGACCGAAGACTGCACAAAGTCGCAAAAAGTCTTATACAAATGTGAGGCTAAGGGATTTGGAGTTTGAGGTTAGTGATTTGGTATTCTTGAAGGTTTCTCCTATGAAAGGATTTATGAGGTTTGAGAAGAAGGGGAAGCTCAATCCCTGTTATGTGGGTCCATATCAGATTGTAAGAAAAATTAAGAATGTCGCGTATGAATTGGATTTGCCTATGAGTTTGGCTCCTATTCATCCTATTTTCAATGTGTCTATGCTGAAAAAGTTTGTGGTTGGCCCTTCTTTGATAGTGCCTATTGAGGATCTTGGGGCTTGGTATTCTTTGTCTTATGAAGAAGTCCTGGTTGAGATAATATATTGGCAAGTTCCTAGGTTAAGAACTAAGAATATAGCCTTGTTAAAGGTTCTTTGAACGAATCAAAAGGTGGTTAAAGCTACATGGGAAGCTGAGGACGATATGAAAGCCAAGTACCCGTTCTTGTTTCTCGTGTTGGATAAAAGTTTGTAAGGTATGAGTTTTATTTCTCTCTTATCACATTTAGAATTTGTCATTGGATTTTGTTTTTATTCTTTCTTTTATAGTGCTAAATATGCCTTAACTCATCATTCGAGGATTAATAATCCAAAAGGGAAGGGGGTAATATGACATCCCAAGTTCTTGAACTTTAGGCCCTCTAAGAGTTGATTAATTGTAGTAGCCTAGTTTCTAAAATACTGTCACTACTATCAGTGGCAATGGTCTAGGTAAAGAGTCTTGAGGTCACATAACAAAAAGTTAGGAGGGATTCATTGTCTCAACAGTGAGGTCGCCTAGGAGTTCTACCCTGATCACGAATCAACGTAACGAGTTGTGAAGTCAGACAATGAGTCATTATGTAAGACTCATTGTCATAACAGTGGCGTACCAGTATTTTGATCCCAAAGTAATGATTCATGGTTATACCTCACGAACCATTTCCTAACTCATGATGACTGGCCCTTATTTTTCCTACACATTCTAGTTGGGGTTATTTTGGTCTTTTTCTTTTTTTACACTTTACCCCATGACTTAAAAACACTCTAAAGGGGCCTTTAACATTAGTTATCAAAAATCAAATAACTACTTTCTCCTCTTCAACTCCCAAGGCAAGAACATTAGGGTTTTATAAGTGATTTATTATCTAGGCTCCATACTTTGGATTTCCTTTCAATTTCTTATCTATTTCAATCATGCCTCTCATCCCTAAAATTGTATTTTATATTATCACATAAATTATCTTAATATTAATGTGATTTCATTATTGGGTTTGAAATTAGGTTGAGGTATTTTGATGGTGATTACTTGAATTACTTTTCACCTATTTTAAATATGATATTTATGCTTTAATTAATGTTTTAGGGGTTAAGTGGGTGCATTATTATGGGAATTGGAATGGGGAATATGGGTTTTCTCAAATTGATGGATTTTTGGTTTGGTAATGGAATTAACCTCGACCCACTTTCATAACTTTGGTTTTGAATATGGAAATTGCATAATTTGACTTACCTTTAGAACTTTGCAATGCCATAAGGTTTAAACAGATAATGAAATAGTTTTGAAATGCCCTTGGTGGTAGTGGTTTGGATTTGAAATGGAACATGAGAGTCGAATGGTTAATTGGATTAGTTTGGCAAAATTGCATAAGCTTGCAAGCTTAATTGGTATGACGATACTATGTTGGTAAATGCCTTAATATAAGACTACTTGATGAACGTTTGGGTTATGTGCAAAATGGTTTTAATTTGGGCTTAAAGAGGATTTTGTATCTCATCGTGAAGGTGTAGTCGTGGGAGGATTGATATTGGAAACTACATTTGTCGACATGGGGATCTATATGACAGTGTGTTGGGTTCACATATTATATTTTGGAATGGCTATAGCCTTGGTGTCTTTAGCACTTCCTTCTGTTTCCTCATTCAATGAAGCTAACACGCATTGGGACACTTTCAGTAGAGGGAGCTGAACCCATATAGCTCATGGGTGCTTTTAGGATGGATGAGTTATAGAGTTTAGGTTAATGGTTTAAACTCTCATGGATTATGACCCTTGTCCCTATCCCATAATCCTATATATATATATATATATATATATATAAAATTGTTATGCATATGGTTTTGAATTATTTTGGAAATAGCATTATTTTATCACTTTTCCTGAGTTACATGCTAGTTCTTACCCCACTGACCGTCTATGGACACTGCATTATTTCATGATGTAGGGTTCGAGGGTTTTTTTGTGAAGTGGTGAGCCTCCTAATCTGAGGTGGATTTATACATCTCAGAGTTGTTATCTAGGCTTATTTATCTTTGTTTTGAGGACTTCTTGTGTAATTAATGTGTTAATAATCATATAATTGAGCATAGACATGTTAAAGTACTTGATTACAATGTTTAAGGAGTTTTTCAAACAAGTTTGGCCATATTTGGTCATTTAGAGATCAAACGAGAAAGTTAGTGTTACTAGCTTGAGCTAGGTGTTGTTCTAGTTGATCTCAATCGATTCTCGTGTGTGTAATGAGTTTCTAATGTTATGATTGTGTAATTATATTGGAAATAACTTTTTATATTGTTTGATTGAATCAATCCAATATTCAAAACACTGAACTAAAGATTAAAAGGGTGAAACTAGTTCTTAGCTTAAGTTTCTAGTTCACCATTGTGGATTGTGTGTTGTTTTGAGTTGTAATTTGTGGTGTTTAATTCTATAGTATTCTTGGTGAGTTGATTATTATGATATATGAATGATATATAAGCTGTAAATCAAGTGTAAATAACACAAAAATGCTTGTAATGGATCAAGAAAAGCACAAGACAAGATTTGACGTAAAGAGGACACTTTTGATGTCCATACTGTGTCGAGGACCCAAGAAATGGCTATGGGGAACGTGCCACAAATAGGGAGCTTCCTAATGGACCCAAAACAGTTTTTGTCTATGATAAGGTCATGTCGCGCACCCTAGTCTATGTGATAGAGGCCGCGACGTGGACCCTAGCTCAAAATCGGCATATTTGACCTCCTATAAATAGGACACTTTAACAGAATGCTAAACATCTTGGACGGCTTTGAAACTTGAAGAGGGGATGAAAAACACTTCAATTAGTGTTTTGCTATATTTACTTTAGTTTATTTATTGATTTTATCATATATTTATCTATGATGATTATGACTATGTCCATGAGTGGATAAACGCCCCCTTTCTGGGGTTAAGGCCAAGAACATGATTACTATTTCTTTGAATTAATTAGGTTTTGGTTGATTATTGTATTTAGTTATTTATTTATCCTTGTAATAACTATTTCAAGGATTCACAACCTTTATAATACATCCATTATCGTCTTTCTGAGCTTGAGAGAGGAAATAAAAGATAGAACATAGGGGTAAATAGAGTAGGACTATAAACTTCTATAGAAAGAAGTTGTAATTTGCATGTAGGATAGAGATATACCTATGTGACCTATTTGGTTCACTATGGAATGAAATATAAATGTTTTTAGCCTAGTTCTCACATCCCCGCTCAACGATGTTGTTGTGGGGCTAAGTTAGATAGGTGATTAGAGGCTCAAGAGACCATAATCATAGTATCAACCCCGTGAATCAACAACCAATATAAGTAATTGAACCAATGAAGTTCAATAGCTTAGTATGATTATTCGCAGGGCCTTATCCCTGGGTTTCTCCTTACTGATTGTCCAAGAAATTTACTTTTACGCATTTTTTACTTTAATTTCAGTTTACAACTCAACAAACTCTTTTGGTTATGTTTGGGTCAATTTAATCTTAACTGCTAACTAAAATTAGATAGTGGTTAAAACAAGTCTCTGTGGGGTAGATACTTGGCTTCTAAAGGGACACTTTACTACTTGGTGAGACCACATAGACTTGAGTGTGCACTTGGGCACAACACCTCCATCTTTCGAAAATTCCTGTCATTTTATTAGGTTTATTTTAGATTTGGGAAATTGCGAGTTTAATTTTGTCATGGTCGGGGGCATATACCAACCTAATTTGGTATGCTGATTTTAGAGTCATTTGTGGACAAGTGTGGGATAGTTGTTTGTTTTGACTCTCATTTTATATTTGATTTATCTATTCTTCTTATCATCATATTTTGTTGGCCTTCAGTGTAATCATTTATTGTAAACTAGATGTTAGGCTAAGGGGGTGGTCTCCGGTCCATGGTGGGCTTGAGATACCCATCACGACTAGGTCTTGGTTTGGGTCTTGATTCTAACTCAATAAAGAAACATCTATCTCGTGAGGGGAGGATTGAAAAAGTTCATATAAACAGTCATTTCCCAATCAATGTGGGACTTTCACCCATTTTGACATCCCTCTTAATGCCCAGGCCCAAATGGGAGCATGACTGGAAGACCAAATTGAGATGGACCTGATTTTGATACCATTAAAGATATGACATGTGGGTCTGACTCAACTCCAAAAGTTATCTCAGGAGGGGAGGATTTCCCAAGTCTATATAAGAAGACAGTTAGTCCATTCCCCAACCAACGTAGGATTTTCACCCTCTCCAGCAGCTACATCGTCATTGACACACAGGTCCTTCCTCTTCCGTGTGTTCTTTACTCATTCCCCATAGAGCTTTCTCGTTCCTTCGAGGATGATCTTCCAGAAGACTAATATTCCCAGCTTCTTCTTGCTTTTCTTAGTGATGTGACGTCAAAATATATTTTTAGTTATTATTTATTTCACATTTATTATTTTTGTTTATCTTTTTAAGCTTAGATTTTATAGATTATGCTTAACATTATATTTTAATGTGTAGGAATAAAGTGGTGTGAAGGTGAAAAAACTTAAAGAAACAAATGGATGAAATCAGCAAAATTAAAAATAAGATAACAAAAGCTAAAAGAAAAACAAAATTACCCAGCAACAAACAATGGAGGGAGAATGGAATGTAATGCATTTTATCTAGGTGGAAATATTTTTGGAGATGACCCATGATTATGTGATGATTGTGAATATTATTGGATAATGAAAGAGGTTGCAAGCATAAAATTACCTACTGCATATTGGAAAGCTGAATGCATGCAAGCACCTCAATGGAAATTGTTAGGCAAAAGGCACTAAAACAATAATAACTGAATGAAGAATCATACGAAGAGCAAAGCAGTAAGCGCACAAACAGAATGGGTAAGCGATAAAGCCACACCACCGTGTTCTAATTTCAGGAATTCATTTTTCTGGTCTATTTTGGATTGGGTTATTTTATTTGGGACTTTTTCCAATACCTATAAATATTTTAAAATATAACATAAATATACACCTTAACTTATCATATATACACAAATCCTCATTCTTACAAAGTTATTACAAAATATTTCAACTTATTGTGTATCTTCGTTGAATGTATCAAGAGGTAATTATGTATTCTAACAAACCCAAAATCAGGAAAAAAAATATTGAGAGTTAATTATGTATTTTTACAAAAACAAATGTATCTTCGTTGACGGTATCAGGAGCTAATTATGTATCTTAACAGACCCAAAATTGGAATTTTTAGTAATTATGTAAAATATCTGGATTTTCTTTAATTAAACTCCAAACTGTGGGGATTTTTTGTAATTAAGCTCCACTATCGGAATTTTTTTATAATTAAGCTCCAAAATGTTGAGATTTATATTGTTTGCCCTAAATAGTTCACAAAATCAACTTTTAAACAACTTTTGACCTAGAGAGAGCTTGGAGGCGTTGTGAAGATCAAAGAATATTGGTTACAACTTTTCTTCTCCTTATTTATTTATTTTTACGATTATTTTGAATAATTTGTTGTAATTTCTCCATATATATATATGGAGTTACACTTAAAGAAAAGTCATCAAATCACCCTTAAACTTGTCATCTAACTTTGCGTGTAATTATTTAGCCCCCTAATTTTTTTGAAGTAAATAAATACCACCCTAAAAATATAATATCAGTCTCACAATGGAGAGTGCATTACACTCGCGTCACATCATTATCACATCAGAGTCATATAAAAATTATTTTTAAAAATTTTTTACTAATATATATTTTATTTAATTTTAAAAAATATAGATGGCCCCCTTCCCACCACCCTTTCAAATTCAAAAGACCCACCCCTTTTCACAGTCTTCAAACCACCACCACCACCACCCCAACCCACCCCCAAGTAAGAAAAATAACTCCCGCCAGCCACCTATCCCTCTTTCTTCTTCTTCTAACCTTTATTAATACTTTTAGTCCTTAACATTGATCAAATATTTGTTAATTACCTCTATTTTTTCAAAATCCATTGAATTCGTTAACAAATTTCTCTATCGATTAAATAAAGACTGGACTAAGCCCTTCAAAAAAGAAAAAAATATAATCCTCTTTTTAATATTTTGCCTTAGAAAATTAAAGATATGTTAATGTGTTTATCCGATTTGTACTAATATTTTTTCACTCTTTAGTTTTGTCTTGGAAGAAAAAAATAATCAGAAGAATAAATGATTACAAAAAATTAAAAGAAAAAATACTTCATGTTGTCTAGCAAAATTAACAGTTAATAGCAATACGTTTGATCTTATGGTTTATTTTCTCTGCTAATGTATTGAATAAGTTAACTTTTAGGTACATAAAATTTAACCAATTTATGGAAGTTGTATTGATAGAACTTGCGATGAAGAGGAGGAGATAGGGCAGTAAGGTATTTCTTTTTTTTTCTTGTATTATATATATTAGTGGCGCCATTGTTTTGAAAAACAAAAAGAAAATTAAGCAATTTTATATTTTTTCAATGTCACATCAACCTTAAGGCTGGTATTTATTTACTTTAAAAAGATTTTGGAGGATAAATAATTATACGTAAATTTAAAGTGTTAAAGTAAGTTATGATGACAAGTTTAAGGGTGATTTGATGAATTTTCTCTTAAACTTCTATCACGACCAGAGGCTACCTCCTAGACGCGACAATGGTGCTTACGGTCATAAGTGACCACAAGCTAACCCATAAGCTAGTACCTGTTGTGAGCACTAAATAAAATAATAATCATACACGTGTGTGGAAGATAAACTACTAAAGTAATGCAAATCTGAATACTAAAAATGTGGTTCAACCACAAGTCTGAATCATTTGCTAAAATAGTAAGATCTAACCGTCAACTAAAAACAACTGATAATACCGAGAAGACTGATAAATTAGATAACAACTAATAGTAAGATCCTTGTGTTTCTTGCCTTACTTATCATGTGGAGTAAGTTTTCCTTAATATAAACACTTGAAAGTTTCCTTCTCCCACCAATGTGGGAGAATAAGTAGACTTTCCTATTTTTGAGTACACTTTCCATTTGGAGTGTTATCTCAATTTTTCCCTCCACTTGGTTCCCTCCATTTTTCATTCAAACTTTAAAATTTAACCTAATAAGTTTTGGAGCTCAAGACCTACCTAATGAAAGATCTTTGAGCCTTCTTTCTAACTCATCCTATATCACCTTAATTTGATATCAGAGTAAAAAGTTATGCTCATTTTACCTGGAAATATATGTCTTCGAGAAGGTGATGAATTGAGTTGATGAGCTATCAACTGGCTGTCAAACTGTCAACAAAGACATCAACCTTAACTAGAAAAGACCTTAAATTTTATAGAGAAGGATACGACTAAGTTGACAAGCCGTCAACTAGTTGAAGAGCTATCAACTAAGTCGTTAACCTTAACTAGAACATGTCCAAATCTAGTTAAAGATTTATGACTAAGTTGACAAGCCAACAACAAGATCTCAACTTAGTTGTAACTGAGAAATTTCTACAATCTTGTCTTATTTCTATAAGGGTATTTTGGTCTTTTTCTTACCTCAAACATTCCCCCACAACATAAATCATCCAATAAATATTATTTACTCAACATTAGTTAGTTTTCAATGCTTATTCTTCTCTCCACTCTCAAGAGAAGGAAATAAGGGTTTCTTTTCAAAGTTTAACTTCTAAGGCTTTAATTCAAATTTTTCTTAAAGAAATCTAAAAATTTAGGTATGTGGGGTTTGAACATGGATTAAATTTGGTGGACTTGATTCAATTATTTTTTGTCTTCATTTTGCTTTCTTTAACATTGTTTTACTGTTTTTCTAGAAAATAGTAGAAACTTTATTTTGATAGTTCACTGATAATTCATTTGAACTTGTGTTTGAAGTTGTTGGAACTTTTTTTTTGTTCTTGAATTTAGTGTTGAATTCCATATTGTTAAAATACAGATTTTGTACCCAAAAAATAACAATCTTAAGGAATTTATATTATAATTTGTATTATTGGATTTCTAGGGATTAAAGCTCTTTTGCTTTCTAATCTGTTTGAGCTTAAAAGTGATTTGAAGATATAAAAAAATCATCCCAAGTTAAAGTTTATTCAATTAACGATTGGAAGAACACAAAAACTTCATTATTAAACGAAAAAAAAGTTGTTTAAAGTTTTAAAATTTATAGTTAGTAGTCTGACATACTAAATTGGTTGTCTCTTTGTGATAGAAAAATGACTGTTGAAACTTAAATTAATGATGGAATGGAAAATCTCAAAAAAAAAATTCTACTTCAAGTCGTTCGAGTGTTGCACCTGCCAAGGCACTGGCGGAAAAACTCAAAAATCTTTTTGGTGGGGATTTGAAAGGTGGCAACAAAAGAATTTATTTTACTTGACTAAATTAAGTCTACAAAGATTCATCACAGAAAGCGTGCCAAAGTTTCTAGAGGAAACATCGAAAAAGAAATGTTTTATAGTAACAAAAGCTTAGAAGCACTCAGATTTCTTATACTGATCTCATTGTGAGGTTATGAATTAAAGAGGAAAACAAAGCAACTGAGAAGAAATCTAGAGGGAATTCCATAATAAATAGAGTGATATTGTAGAGAATGACCCCAATAAATCAAAGAAACAAAAGAAGGAGTCAGGACAAAAAAGCAATCCTCCTAAGAAGAAATTCTAAGAAAATTTCTTTAACTATGAAAAGTTGGCCACAAGTCGATAGATTGTCGGGCTTCCAAAAAGGGCAATAAAATAGATCAAGCCAACATGGCTGAATCCAAAGATGATATGGATGATCTATATGTTATGCTTTCGGAATGCAACTAGGTTGTAAATCTTAAAGAGTGGTGGATTGATTCAGGTGCCATCTGCTACCTGATGAGTGGTGAATTTACCGCTCATTTGCACTTAACATTCATGGAAACTACTATGATTTGAATATATAAATGAGACAACATTGTGATTAAATGCACTAATTTCCACATTTTGCAGGCATATAGTTAATGAGATAGAAGGATATGTAATTGAGCTGAAAAAGAACAAAAAGGAGAAGAAAAGTGCACAGCTGAAGGACCATGGACATAATGAGGCTTAGTTACGGTGATCGCGGTCAGTAAAGAAGGTCAGCAACCACGATCACATGAATCTACCCACGATTATGGTAGCCGCAATCGCAACAAATCTGGTGCAATCGTGAAAACGTAGGATAAGGCCCAGAGGCAGTTTTAAAATCTTCAGCAACCGACCCTAAATACCTTAAAAGCCTAAAAATCGTTCCCATTTTGGACATTCGAGATTCTTGGAACATTTTTAATTTAAAGTTGAAACTCTAAATTGAGCAAGAATTGTAATTTGGTTTGGAGACTTTGAATTTAGTAATTTCTTAAAGAATGGATGCTTTGCACACCCCTTATGGTATATTTTTCTCTCTTTTCATCATGAGTAGCTAAATTTCATTGTCTTGGTATTATGTTGAACTAAGGTGCAATTAGTTGTGGGTTATTAAGTATTTGGGTATATGCTAGTTAGTTGATGATGGGTTCTACATTCTTTTTATTAAAATGGTTTGGATTTAAGGGTGAAAGCCCTAAATACTCAAAATGGATTTGTGGGTGAAAATCCTAAACTCTTGAAAGATCAAACCATCCTTGAAAGAGGGGTTTGGGTGAACTTTTGGAGCGCACATTATCCTTGAAAGAGGGATGTGGGAACTAAGGCAATAGTAGGCAATTAATGGGTTTAGTTTGTTAATTCTCACTGTCTTAGACATGAGAGCTAGTATAAAGTTGACTATACCTTGGGTATTTTCCTAGAAATAGGGATACCCAATTAAGGTATTAGGTAAATATAATTAACTCACTTGTTAGGTAACCAAAAGGTTCAATCAGTAAAATTCTTAAGATTTTGTTGACAAACTAGCCTCCAAGATCCTAGACCTAGCCTACCATATTGTTACCAACTAGCATGTACACCAAATCTATACGTACCCATACCTAATTGCCCTTAGGTAGACGTAATCCCAAGATTCTCTCTATACCAAAGTTAAATTACAATTATTGTGTAGTTTGCAGAATTGAGTTACTATTGACAAACACTCTCCCGAAACCAACCAACCCCCGCCCCTAAATTTTAAATCATGCTTTTTACTTTATTTGCACTTTAAGTGTTCTCTTAGTAAGTTTTAAGACACATAATAATAGAATTCTAATTTCACTCCTTGTGGATTCGACCTCAACCAAAGTTGAGATATTGACAACGATCGTCCTATATCAAATTGCATAGCATAGGTGAGCATTATCAAAATAATGTCATTGTCGGGGAGTGAAATTTAGTTTTCACTTATGCGGTACTGATTCTAACTTAAGGCATACCTGTAGTGGTGTATATTTATTTTGGTTGTTGTTTATGCTTTATTCTAGGTGATCTTCGTAGAATAAATAGAACTATGAGTGACAATGCTAGTCAAGATGGGTCTTTTGATGGCCCTCTTGATGATGAGGAGCAACTCACTAACGTTGGTCGATCAAGTGCTATCCATATTCGACCAACTCATGGGAACAATATCTTTCATTTTATGAGCGTCATGTTGGATAGGCTACAAATAAAGGAAATTTTTGGGGGACAAGCGTATGATGACCCCAACTTACATTTGAAGAACTTCATCAAAGCGTGTGCATCCTTTGATATTGCACACATAACCCAAGAGTCTATCCGGCTTTGTTTTTTCCCATTTTCTCTAACGGGAGAGGTGGTATTATGGCATCGATCTCTTTTGACCGAGTCAATCATTTCATGGGATGAACTCACCCAGATCTTCCTTGACGGGTATTTCCCACCATCCAAAATGCTCCAATTGCGTGATAATATTATAAACTTTAGGCAATTGAATGGAGAACCCTTGTATAAAGTGTGGGAGAAGTTCAAGGAAAAACTCATGCAATGTACCAACCACGAGGTCCCAAAGAAGATTCTTCTCCAAATCTTCTATTGGGCTCTTGATCCGCTCAACAAAACTTTGGTAGACAATGCAGCGGGGGGCTCTCTTCTAAAGTTAGATTATTATGTAGCATCAAATTTGCTTAAGGAAGTTACCGAGTAAAACCAAAGATTGAATATCTGAGATGTTGAAATACCAAAAGGGTCTCTTACTACCTTTGTGGTTGACAAGGAACAAAGAAAGGGGGATGAGGAAAGAAAGGAGAATATGGCAAAAATGATGACACAATTGGAGCTTTTGACAAAACATGTGATGGGTGCACCTACAAAAGCGGTAGCATCCAACAACAATGATGAAGAAGAGTCCAAGAAGCTTGATGAGGAGATTTGGTATTTGGCAAATTATTCGGGGGGTCCCGTCCCGCCTATCAAAGTCAAAGTGGGAATCAAGGTTGGATAAATAGTGAATATGATCATGATTGGATGGATAGAGATTGTGATTAGGATCGATATGTTCCCCCTTATGACCGGATGAAGAACAAAGATGGTAGCACCGTCGACCCCGATAAATATAAAATCAAAGATGTCTTCGCAAGGATTTTTATAAGAGTAGAAGGAATGGACAAAATGGTTTGGGAAACAAAAAGCGATTTTTTGCAACTTAATCAAACTGTGGTATCCAACTCCCCGTCCATTACATGGAGACTCAAATTATATAAATTTTCACCCAATTGAATGCTAGGCGAAAGGGTGGTATTTCAAGTGATACTATCGTAAACCAAAATATGAAGCTCAAGTTTTAGCAATAGTCACTAGGAGTAGAAAGACCCTTGGTGATCTCTTGAAAGAAGATTCGAGTGAAAAGATGCCTAAGGTTAAGTCAAAAGAAGTTCCACCACAATCTCAAGAAGAAAAAAATGAAAAGGAACCGGTGAAAGTTGATGAAAAGGTGATGGAAAATGAAAAACCACAAAGTTATGTGATGCCTACAATATAAGTCCCTCTCCCGTTTTCTCAAAGGCTTCAAAGAAAAGAGTAGGGTGACAAACTCAAGCAATTTATGACCAAGCTTAGTAACTTCGCTATCAATATCCCATTACTTAAAGTGATCCAATAGATCCTGAGATATATTAAGCTCATGAAGAAATTGATGTCAATGAAGAAGCTCCTCGAATGTGACACGATCAAAGTCACCAATGGTTGTAGTGCTATCATGATTAGCAAAATTACAAAAAATAATAAAGATCCTAGAGCTTTTACCATCCCTTGCACCATCGAAACACATATGTTTGCAAAAGTCTTATGCGACCTCGGTGCCAGTATAAACATCATGTCTTTTGTCATTTACAAAAATCTCGGATTGGATACCCAAACTCCAACATATATGAAACTTTTAATGGAGGATCAGTCTATCAAGAGGCTGGTTGTGATTTTGTTTGATGTTTTAGTCAAAGTAGACAAATTTATACTTCTGGTGGACATTATGTTTTCAGATTGTGAAATAGACTAAAAGGTTCCCATCATTCTTGGTCGACCTTTGTTAGCCACTGGAAGGGCCATTATTGACTTAGATTTGGGTGAAATAAGTTTTAGAGCTCTTGATGATGAGTTATCCTTTTGAGTATGCAAAACAAAGAAATAACCCATGGAAATTCAAGTGATGTCAGTGGTTAATGTTGAAATTGAAGAAGTGAATGAGGGGGCCCTTGAGGACCCAACTTGAGAAAGAAGGAACATGTCATGCCACAGCATAAACTAAGGTGCTATGTGGGAAGAAACCCACAAATGCCAAGAGAGTGGCTTGTATCTTTTATTTCTATCTTTGTAGAGTAGGTTTTTGTTTGGTCAACTAAATAACCCATACTTTTATGGCACTATAGAGTGTGTTGGAGGAGTTTGAGAAGGGGAAAGTGTGAAATCTTTGCATGCTAAACTGAATAAAGAAGAATCTTTCCAAATGTGAAATAAGTTGAACAGGGGAAAATAGGGGAGCAGAAATGTCCCCAGTTACTGCGATCACAGTTCATTCGCCACGATCGCGGTCACCCATGTGTCCGCGATTAAGGACCATTGAGTGCGATCGCAGTCACCTCACTCTTATAGCCACCCAAACCCCCATATTCTCTCAACACTTCCTTCTTAACTTACATCTCTAATTGGACCTAGTTCTGGCCAAATTATGAGCATTCCAACAACATCCATCCATCCCTCTTGCATCACTTGTCCTGTAGGTGCCTCGAATCTATGCCTTGATTGTAAGAAAATAGGCTATAAAATGTATGTCACAGGAAAGGCCTAAAATTATGTTTTTCATGCCTTAATATTTCATAAATTTTACTTGTGTGGTGTTTAGCTGCTAGAATATGGTATGCACATGATTGCGGAAGTCTTGAGTACCCAAATTGTGTGTGAAATTGACAAAAATGAAGAATTCACACCAAGTTCTTAATAAGTTGCCTGTATGAGTATTCACTAATGGTTTTTGCATAATAGGGGCATAATCGAGTACCTAGTGGTCTTGTTCAACGCTTTTATGTAAATCCTTGTTATAGAATATGTTTTGGGATTTAAATTTGAATTTTTGGACATTGAAAAATTGTGTTGAAATTGGTCTTAGATACTGCAATCGTGACCATTAGGACTGCATTCGCGGCCATGCAATCGCAGCTCTATGGCCTACTATTACAGTAATCAAGGCTGATTTTCTACCTGTGCCAAAAATTCTGCACTTTTAATTTTTTTCCCAAACACCACCAAGTAACCATCCAATGAGCTTTTGTGGACAATATAGCATAGTTTGTGCAAGAACATGTCAATGATTGATGTTTTTGTGTTGTCTATGGTTTTTTAGGAGAATATCATGGAGAAATACAACCATTTGATTCATGGAACCTGAGTGCAACACTCACTACTATGGTGATCTTTTAAGGATGAAGCTGCTCACAGAGAAAGGAATATGCTTGGATATTATGCCAGAATAGCTTTCAGAATTTCATGGTAGGCTTGTGTCCAGGGGATGGTGGAGTTTCGCCCTAGATCTTTGCAAGGCTAATAAGAAATAGGTCTATGAATTCTACACCAACCTTAGCATAGTGTCTTTTTCAGATCCATCCTACATGATTATCAAGATCTGGGGAAAAGTGGTGAACTTTGGGTCAGAGCGAATCAATGATATCTATGGGCTCCCAAATGTAAACATGGGTGAGTTTAAATAAAAAAGGTGTGAACCAATAAGTTGGTTGCCAGAAAGAATTTACCCCGAAAAGGAAGTTTCTTAGGCAACAACAAAGAGTAATATCCACATGAATGACTTCACTATCGAGGCTCGAATTTGGTTGAACATCATATGTAGTTGAGTCTCCCTTTGCACCCACATGATAGCAATCACAGATATACGGGCTCAGATGGTCGCTTACATTTTATACGGCATTCTTTTGGATGTTGTCCAGCTCATGATTTCTGAAATAAAATTCTTCAAGAACCAAGGTGGGATGTATATCTACTTCTCCTCTTTGATTACTGAGCTTTGAAGAAGATCAAGGGTTGATGAATACTCTGAAGATACTTGGGTGTGCCCTGGTACTTCTATCTATCCTTTGAAAATTTGATGAGAGGGCACACTAGCCAAAAGAAAAAAGAGAAAGATCAATTTAGGGAAATCGACATATGAGGAGCCCAAATCTTGTAGGATATCTACAATCAGACATCTTAAGGATATTGGACTTGATATTACAGCTATCAGGGAGCTCTTGTCAGGTTTACCCAGGGGGCGGGAGAGCCCTTCACCACCCGTCATGCATATATGTATCGATCTGATTATGAAGAATATCGGGAGGACCAAAAAAAGCAAGGAGCTACCATTGCTAGGTTTGAGAGAGCCTACACATCCTTGGTGGATTCATATCATGATCTCCAGATTACACATGAGAAGATGGTAAAAAGGGATAAAAAGAGAGATGAGTTCTTTAGCAAGATGTGAAAAGGGGTGAAGGGCCTATGAAAGGTCCTAAAACCGCATGATAAATTTTATTTCTCCCGAGTGGAGAGTGACGATAAGGCATCGGTCGAGTGATCTGGGCCTGAGGATACCTATAATAATGCACAGTCAACAGACAAGAGTAGTTCTTAATGTGGTTTTAGGGAGCACCCTTATCTCTTCTTAGGCTTTATTGTTTATGCAGTGAGGGCACTGCTATCTGCTTATTTGGGGGTCATGTCTCCGTATTCATTTGATTTGATCCTATATTATTGATATTTTTAGATATTTATATGTTCTTTTAGATGATTTTTATTTGGGTTGTAATATTCGGGAGCTCTGAATATTCCCACATTTGCATGGATTAGTCATTTTGTTTCGTTGTTACATTTTTGCGTTATCTTTATTTTATTTATGGTGATATCCGATGAGTATTTCCCTATGATAGATTGAGTGATGACATTTTTAAGGGAAAAGTGTCGTGATTGGATTTTGAGTTGTGGATACAGGGGAAGTCTAAGTACCCGTAGCCTATGTTGCGGGGATTCTTCACTAGTGATGCTACACCCTTGTCGGATTCTCTAAAAATATGCTAGTTTTGGTGAATTTGACACGCACCCATTGCATTATTGAAGATTCCAAGAAACATAGCCCATATCATCGAGGTCATAAATACAAGAAAAATCTAAGTACCTGTGGCATTTTGGGATTTGAAATCGCACTTGTACCTATGGCAAATTCTGAGTAACCATATGGTTTGCCTATGTAAAACCCAAAATGTGAGATGCAGGCTTATAATGGTACCATAGTTACCAAATTATGTGCTGTACAAATGCAAATCAAACATCCCCCTTTGTCCAAAAAAGTTTTCAAAAAAATTAAGGGCTCGGACGTGAACAATCTTGTATCAACACTTTTTCTCTTTTTGTGAATCTAAAATTTTTGGCTTGTAAAATTGGTAGATACTTTATTTTGGTCTCTAGCAAAAGGGGCAATTGAGCCTCCTTAGTGAATTTTCATGCCATTTGTGTTAGGCAAATGAGCCTCCTTAGTGAATTTGCATGCCATGTGTGTTAAGCTTATTTTCCCAAATCCCATGTATACTTGTACCATTTAGAACTTGCCCCATTAGTCTCTCAAGGCTAATTTTGATTGTACTTGGTTGGGGAGATGATCTTAGGCCATCTTTGTGACATTGGAAGTCCACTTTAGCTTAAAGAAATCCTACCCTTGCATAATTGTTATCCCTAGTCACCCACTTTGAGCCTTTGGACTTTTCTTTGGCAAACAAATTACAAGTCGTGAGCCTTTTAATTTTTATACCTCTTTTGAAACCTACCCTCCTTTAACTTAAAATTGCAACTTGAGACTAAAATCCTACGTTGGGGGTGGTGATGACTGAAAGAGGTAACTTCAGGCCACAAAAATGTAAGTGAGTTTCTATGGGCTTAATCATTGAAAATAAATGAAGGATCCAACAAAGGAAAGAGAAGAACAAAGGGTGCAAGAAAAAGAAATGAAAATAAAATGGGTGAACCAAGGAAATAAAAAGTAGGCACATATGTAAAGAGTAAAAAAGAAGTGGCCTATGATCAAAAGTTGGATGGAATAGTGTGATGCAGATGTTCAAGGAGGGTATAGCCATGTTGTTCCTAAATGATATCCTACCCTACCCCAAACTAACATTATAAGCTCAAAAAGCCCTTCGTGATTTTCAACCAAGTATTTTCATTGTAGTGGCGATTGAAAATAGGGGCAAGCCTATGATATGGTACTTGTTAGCATCGAGAGTTCTCGAGAGAGATAGAGAGAGAAAGTGATTGTACCTAAATTCCTTATTTAATATTTGATGACTTGGTGTGTGGAGTTTTCTTTCTTGTGAGAAGGCATATAAATTAGTCGAGGTGGGTGATTTTTTCATCTACCGCAAAATAAGACAAAAAGAGTATAATGTAGTTGAGGTCAAAGGTGAGTCATTTCTAGAGTATTAGTGATAATTGTATGGTTGCTCTTTAAAGTCTCTTGCATTCTTTAAAAATCAAATTTTATGTTGAGAGGTGTCGAGAAAATAGTTTTACCCATATTTGAAGAGCTTAATTGTGGTATTAATTAAGCTTGAAGTCATTGATCATTGTGTCATTTAATTTGGGCATAAATATCCATAGTCTCATGGTAAGAAGTAGTGTTGCTTAAGGACAAGCAAAGCTTTAAGTTAGAGGTGTTAATGAGTGGTGAATTTACCACTCATTTGCACTTAACATTCATGCACACTACTATGACATGAAGACTTAAATGAGAAAACATTGTGATTAAATGCACTAATTTCCCCATTTTGCAGGCACACAGTTGATGAGATAGATGGATGTGGAATTGAGATGCAAAGGAAAAAAGAGGAGAAGAAAAGTGCACAGTTAAAGGACTATGTACAGAATGAGGCTTAGTTACCACAATCTCGGTCTGAGGGCCACAATCATGGTCAGTAAAGAAGGACAACAACTGCAATTGCGTAGATCTACCCGCGATCACAGTAGCCGCGATCGTAGCAAATATGGTGCGATCACGATAACACAGGATTAGGACCAGGGATGGTTTTTTAATTTTCAGTAGCCGACCCATAATCCCTTAAAATCCTAAAACCCTTTTCCATTTTAGGCATTCTAGATTCTTGGAATATTTTGAATTTGAAGTTGTAACCCTAAATTGGGCAAGAACTGTAATTTGATTTGGATACTTTGAATTTAGTAATTTCTTGAAGAATGGATACTTTGAGCAACCCTTATTGTATATTTTCTCTCCTTTCATCATGAGTAGATAAATTTTATTATCTTGTGATTATGTTAAACTAAGGTGCAATTAGTTATTGGTTGTGATGTATTTGTGTATATGCTAGTTAGCTGACGATGGGTTCTACTATTGTTTGATTAAAATGGTTAGGATTTATGATTGAAAGTCCCAAATACTCAAAATGGGTTTGTGGGTGAAAACCCCAAACTATTGAAAACTCAAATTATCCTTGAAAGAGGGGTTTGGGTGAACTTTTGGAACCCATATCATCCTTGAAAGAGGGATGTGGGAACCAAGTCAATAGTAGATAATTAATGGGTTTAGTTTGCTAATTCTCACTATCTTAGACATAAGCGTGAGTATGAAGTTGTCTATAGCTTGGGTATTTTCCTAGAAATAGGGATACCCAATTGAGGCATTGGGTGAATATACTTAACACACTTATTAGGTAACCTAAAGGTTCAATAAGTGAAACTCTTGAGGATTTGTTAACAAAGTAGCCTCAAAGATCCTAGACCTAGCCTACCATATTGTTAACAACTAGCATGTACACCAAATCTACACATACTCATACCTAATTTGCCCGTAGGTGGACATAATCCCAAGATTCTCTCTATACCGAATTTAAATTACAATTGTTTTGTAGTTTGCAGAATTGAGTTACTATTGACAAACACTCCCAAAACCAAACCAAACCCGCCCATTTTAAATAATGTTTTTTTACTTTATTTTCACTTCAAGTGTTTTCTTAGTAAGTGTTAAAAAATAGAATAGAATTCTAATTTCACTCCTTGTGGATTTAACCTCAACAAAATTTGGGATAGTGATAACGGCCGCCCTCGATAAAATTGCATGGTATAGGTGAATATTATCACTACGTATATGACAACAAATAATTATTTATCTTATATGCTCTGGATCAAACTGATAAAAAGATATTTATGGCTAACTCTGCTACAGTAAAATCTGATGGAACTGGCAAGATTTGCTTAAATATGACATCAGTCAAAGTGGTGACACTCAACAACATCCTTCATGTCCTGGAGTTGCAAAAAAACTTCGTTTCTACTTCACTTCTTACTAATAATAGATTCAAATAAGTATTTATTTCTGACAAAGTTGTAATTAGTAAAGGTGACATGTATGTTGGTAAAGGTTTCCTCACCGAGGGCCTTTTTAAGATCAATGTAATGAATGTTGAAATCAATAAAAGTTCTATTTCTACTTACTTACTTGAGTCAAAGAATTGTGACTTGAACGTTAAGGACATGTCAATTACAAAACCTTGTGAAAAACTAATTTATTTAGAAGTTTTGCCTAATATTAAGTACAATAAATTACAGTGTCATATAAGTATCCATATAAGTATGTTGAAAGGAATTTTAATCCCTTAGACTTAATCCATACAAACATTTTTCATATAAAGTCAACACCATCTCATGCTAGAAAAAAGTATTTCATAACTTTTATTGATGATTGCACTAGATTTTGTTATGTTTATTTGCTAAATTATAAGGATAAAACAATGGATCATTTAGGCAATATAAAACTGAATTTGAAAATTAGTTGAATAAAAAAATCAAAACGATACAAAGTAATAATGGTGGAGAGTATGAATCTCCTTTTGCGGAGATATGTTTAGAAAAATGAATTTTCCATCAAACTACTATCCCATATTCACCTCAATAAAATGGGATTGCAAAAAGGAAAAATCAAACGTTAAAGAAAATAATAAATGTCTTTCTCACAAGTTCAACTTTACCGTAAAACTTGTGGAGGAAAGCTATCCTTACAGCAAATCGAACACTCAATAGAGTACCTTATAGCAAGACACACTCTATTCCATATGAAAAACAGAAATAAAGGAAATCTAACTTGAAATATTTCAAAGTGTAGGGGTGTTTAGCCAAATTTCATGTTCCTATGCCTAAAAAGATAAAAATAGGACTGAAGACTGTAGACTGTGTGTTCATTGGATATGCTACAAGCAGTAAAGCATATCATTTTGGTTCATAAACCCAAACATTTGGATAGTCATAAAAATGCAATAGTTGAATCAGATAATGTTAATATTTTTGAACATATTTATCCATATAAATATGGACATGAGTTGACTAGTGGGGGGTCTAACTAACTCGGGATGAACCAAATAAAAATATACTTAATGATGAGAATCCAAGGTGTAGTACAAGTCAAAGAATATCAACTTCTTTTGGATCAGATTTTGTAACATTTTTTCTTGAAAATAAAGAAAGTGGACCTCAAACATTTAAGGAAGCAATATAGTCTTCGACTCAACCTTTTGGAAGATGCAGTCAATAGTGAGATTGATTCAATCTTAAGCAACCACATTTGGGAGGTGGTTGATCTTTCTCCAGGAAATAAACCTTTAGGCTCTAAATTGATCTTTAAAAGGAAAATAAAAATTCATGGTACTATTGACAAATACAAGGCAAGACTTGTTATGAAAGACTTTCGATAAAAAGATGGTATTTATTATTTTGATACATACTCGTCAGTAATAAGGATAATGTCTATTTTGATGCTGGTTGCATTAGTGGGGGTATATGATCTTGAAATCCATTAAATGGATGTGAAAACTACATTGTTAAATGGAAAATTGGAGAAAGAAATTTACATGGAACAACCCAAGGGTTTTGTGGTTACTGGTGAAGAAAGAAAAGAGTACGAACTTGTTAAGTCACTTTATGGACTAAAATAAGTATCCAAATAGTGAAATGCAAAGTTTGGCCAAACCATGTTGGCAACGTCTTCAAGATAAATGAATGTGATAAATGTGTTTACATTAAAGATACTTCAAATCACAAAGTCATAGTTTGTTCATATGTAGATGATATGTTGATCATAAGTAAAGACAATTTTGACTTAAATGCTACGAAACAAATGCTTGAGAGCGAGTTTGATATGAAAGACATTGAAGTTGAGTATATGATCTTAGGGATACGAATTCATTGAAATCCATAAAGGTTGACATTGTCACAGTCTCATTACATTGAAAAGATACGTGACAAGTTCAAGTATTTGGAATTCAGTATTGGCAAGACTCCATTAAACGTAGGTTTTGCACTTCAAAAGAATAAAGGAAAAAGTGACTCACAGTTGTACTATGCAAGAGTGTTGGGAAGTTTGATGTATATCATGAGTTGTATGCGACCAAATATAGCATGCGCTATTAGTAAACTGAGTCAGTATACTAATAATCCCCATCGAACTGATTGGATAATAATGAAAAGAGTTTTGTGGTATATAAAACATACTCAAGAATATTCTTTGCTTTATAGAAGATATCCAGCGGTAATTAAAGGATCTAGTGATGGAAATTAGATCATCAAATTGAATAAAGTAAAATCCACAAGTAGATATATATTTACTTTAGCTGAGGGAGCAGTCGCTTGGAAATCATCTAAAGAAACTTGCATTGCCTGCTCTACAATGAAATTTGAATTTATCGCGTTAGATAAAGTCAGTGAAGAAGATGAATGACTCTAAAATTTCTTGAAAGATATTCCTTATTAGCCTAAACCCTTGGCACCTATAGTTATATAGTGTAATAGTCAAAAAATAATAGGTAGGGTAGGGAGCATGATGTATAATGATAAATCTCGTCATATAAGATGGAGACATAAATACCATTAGAGAGCTACTCTCTAGTGGGATTATTACGGTTGACTATGTGAAGTCAAAGAATAATGTGTCGGATCCATTAATAAAAGGTCAGTCTAAAGAGGAAGTTGAGAGATCATCGAAGGTAATGGGTTTATGGCCTAGGACAAGTCATCACGGTGGTAACTCTACTAGTAGACTGGAGATCTCAAAATCTAGGTTCAAGAAGATCAAACAAAGTTGTGGCTAATGATTCAACATTGTCAAAATACTAAACCCAATCTCATAATGAAGATAATGTTCAGGAAACAAGAATAAGGCTTATGGTTTGAAGTTTTTTATTGGTTTCTAAGTTTGGCTAATTTGACCAAATAGTTTAATCTAAAGGACTAAACATTTAGGAATAACCTATGTGAGGGAGAAGTGAAAACCACTTTGAGGAGGATAATACAACAACAACAACAAACCTAGTGTATTCCCACATAGTGGGGTCTGGGAAGGGTAAGATGTACGTAGTCCATACCTCTACCTCTAAAGATGTAGATTGAGGAGGATAATAGTAAAGATTTATTCTCTAAGCTCTCATGAACCAGGTCATATTTATGGCTAAAACAAATAAAATTATGAGAACCATAAACGGTAAAGGGATAGTTGTGTGACTTTTGTTGTCTAGATGTACATTAAAGTTCGACAGTTCAAAAGTATCACATCTACAGATTGACCGAGTGCATCAGATTCAAGTTCACTACAGAGAGTTCACATGGAAACCTACTTATCCAGATGCAATTAGTCTTTTTTTGTAGATCACACACTTGTCCGTAATTTTTTATGAAATAGTCATTCTCTATTAATGTGGGGGATTGTTGGGTTCTAAATAAATATGTGATTGGAAAATGGAGGGAACAAATGGAGGAAAAGTGAAGTGAGTGTTAACTTTAAGGAATTAAATTTCTCTCACATTGGTGGGAGAAATGAACTTTCTTATGCTTATATTGAGAAACATTCCTCATGTGTATAGTGAGGAAAGAATAAGACATGTCTCGCATCACTATTGTCATCATTTTCTCAGCTCGACTTTAACTTCGTCTTCATATTCAGATTTGGTTATGTTAAGTGATCGATTAAGAGATTATCTTTTTGAACATAATTTGTTCAAAACTTGAAAATAAGCAAAGTTATTAATCTAATAGAAAATTTTCTCCATTTGCATACATAGTACGGACGCAGTCACAACGTATCTCAAAGGGACATGAACCTTCGAAGTACTATTTTGGAATAAAATGACACTCTACGCTCACAAATCAGATGCATGTCTAGCATGAGCCAAGCCAGAACATTCTGGTTTGTGCCAAACGCTACCTGCACGCGCAAATGCAACGTAGGTCAGCACAGATGCAGTGCTGGTAGGTGTCGTTTGGAAAATAATGCATTGTTTCGTGAACCATTGCTTCCTTGCAGAAGCACCACCTTTTGATTATAAATACCTCATTTTTTTCTCAAGTAAAGGTACGAATTTTGAGTTGAAAAACATCTTCTTCTTTTTCTAAAACTCTAGTGTGATCTTCAAACTATTGAGTGAGTTTATACTTTAGATTAAGGTACCATTATTTTCTTAAGTGAATCATTTTATCCTAGGAGAAGATATTCCATTAATATTGGGTACTTAAGGGTACTTAAGGACTCACCGTGAATTTGGTGAACTTGATTCTTTCATTTTTTTTTGTCTTCATCTTGCTTTCTTTTTGGTTTAACTATTTTAAAAAAAAATAGTATAAACTTTATTTTGATAGTTCATTTGATAATTCATTTGAACTTTTGTTTGAAGTTGTTGGAACTTCTTTGTAGTTCTTGAAATTGTTCTTGAACTTAGTGTTGAAGTTCATACTGTTAAGATACAGATTTTTTACCCAAAAAATAACATTAGTAACTCTTGATTTTATTTATTTTATTATCATTATAGTTATTCTTATATTCTTGCTTTTCTAAAGATTCGGGATTTTTAAAATAAATCCTTGAGCTTGAAGTGAACTGACCAAGGGAACGGAGGGTTAGAACTAAGAAAATATAAGGAGTAAGATCTCTTCTTTAGTAAAATAAGGAATTGATTTGTGGCTAGGATAGAAATATTCCTAGATCTTCTTACTTGGTTACAAAATGGGAAGAAAAATAAATGTGTTTGAATTAGCTTCTCAAATCCTCACTCAACGATGTAGTTCTAAGACTAGTTTAAATATTTGATTAGAGGATACCCATTCCCAATTCATAAAATCAACCCATTAAATCAAAAACTAGATAATTGAACAAGTTGATAAAATTGATACTAAACATGATTGTTAGAGAAACCATAATTGTAGATCGATTCAACCATTCATTGTGTAATAATCTGCTCTTTTCTTAGTTAATTGTTTTATTTTTATTTTTAATTTAGGTAATTTATAAATTTATCTTGAAATCCACCACTTGAATAAATAATTTGCATATATAATTTAATAAAATACTTAATCAACAAGTCCCTATGGGTAGAATATCGGAACTTAAAAATCCTATATTATTTGTACCACCGCGTGCACTTGCATGTGCGTCTGGACACAACACTTAGACATGTCCTCCTTCCCTGCTACCACGCATTTGAGAAAATTTCACCCAATACTAAAATAAACCAATAGGAACGTCCTATTGAATTATTAATTTTTTAAAAAAGAGGAATAGAGTAGATTCAACGATCTAAAGAATCTGGAAGAAAGTTTGAATAGGTTCAATAAGTCAAATAGTGAAACCAAAGCGTACATAGATTGAACATTCAATTTAATATCTGAAGACCATGAGTGAAATAGCCCAGGATAATCATATTTTCTTTTGGAAATATTTACATCGATAAGAGGCAAATGTTGAAGCTTTTAGTGCTAAAGTAAGTTCCCCAACAAGCAAAAAAAAGACATGTCTAACTTTTTAAATTATCTTAATTGCAATATTTCAAGAGTGGAAAGATAAAAAGGAAAATTCAAAGGACCTCACCTTCTTGTTAAGTAAGTGAAAATAAGGTTTGTGGAAAAAGATCCAAATGAAAGGGATGTTTTCACTACTACAAATCTAAAGCTTCATCTTATAGGTCCCACAAAAAATTTTCTGTCACCAAATGTTGTTCTATATAACTTCTAAGCCCTCACCTCCGTCAGACTCTTCAACCAATTTTTTCTTTTTTAACCTTGTTTACCCTTTACTCTCCTTTATTGTAATTGCTTCCATTTATCAGTACACTTTTCAGATACAAAACCTGCAAAAACTATCACTAGCATACAATGGTAGTTATTATACACTTTGTAAGGTAGTTAAACTTTGTGTGCCTGAAGCTAGAAAGGAGGTATTCAATTATTATATTGACCGACTTATAACTAGTAAGTCAATTATCTATCTGAAGTAACTTGTTGGAGTTAGAAGAGTTCTTGTCTGCATATAGAATGAAGGAGAGTGGTAGGAAACAAGTTGCAGCTTCTCCATGCGCAGTTTGTAAGTTGCTACGGAGGAGATGTGCACAAGATTGTGTTTTTTCTCCTTATTTTCCAGCTGATGAGCCACAAAAGTTCGCCAGTATGCAAAAGGTCTTTGGTGCTAGCAATGTTAACAATATGCTTTAGGTCAGAATGTTTAATTTCTTTATGTCTAATCAATTCATATTCATGTATTTTGCCTTACATGCTAGAGAAAATTATGTGTTGCTGGAATTGAGACATAGTCATTATTATTATTATCATTATTATTATTATTATTATGATAAAATAAGATTTAGATATCCGCCAAGATATTATAAATATAATTTAAATGAATAAAGAACAAAAATACAAAGAATTAAAACAATTTATCTCTGAAAAACGTAAAGAATTAAAAATAAGAAAAGAAAGATTATATTATAATATATTTGCCGGAGTTAGTAAAAATTCAATTAATACACAAAAAGATGAAATATCAAAATTAGAATCTCAAATAGATAGTTTAGAATATATATACCAACATGAACTATTCACAATAAAATGAATAAAGAAGAATTTATAATAGATGAAAAAATATACGAAAATCACGAAGGATCAAAAATAAAAATAGTATTTTCTAATCTAGGAAGAAGATACAAGAAAATAGGAGAACATTTATATCTAATGTTAGAAAAAGAAGAATTAAAATTAGAAGATAAATTAACTGCAATGGTAAGAATAGAAAAAGAAAATGAAGAAATAGATAGAAAAAAGGAAATAGAAAAAATTAAACAACAAACTACGGAAAAATACGAAAAATAGAAGAAACTAAAAATAATAGAATTGCTGAATTAGAAAAAGAACTACAAATGTTAAAAGATTTATACGAACAAAGACAAAAAGAAAAAGAAGAAAAAGATAAAGAACAAAAATTAATAAACGAGATAAATCAATTTAAAGAAAAAATAGAAATAAATAATATAGAGGTAGAAGAAACAGATAATTATGATTCAGAAGATAGTGAAACATATACGGAAATATTAACAAATATAAAAGATTTAGAAATTAACACAAAACAAGAAAAAATTAATCAAGAAAACTTAGAAAATAATAATACAGAAATAAATACTCTTGACAAAAAAGAAGATGAAAATCTAATACCCAAAACAACAGAAATAAGAAAACCTATATATTACAAAAATAAATTTAAAAGATATAATGAATATGACAAATGGACACCAAAACAAATAGTTAATAAAAATTATAACTTTTTAGATCTAGACTGTGTAATAGATACAGAAAAAATAATACAATTATGGATAGGATATATGACAAAACAATTATTAGATAATAATATAAACATAACAGATGCACCAGAATACATAGAAAAAACACTAATAGGATCAGTAAAATTATGGTTTACAAATTTAACTGAAAATAGTAAGAAAGTATTAAGAGCTAATAAACCTATGGAAGGAGCAGCATCAACAACAACTAAATTAACACCTATAGAATTATTGAAAAAATATGAAACAGCTATAAAAGATGAATTTGGTAGTATGACAACACTAGAAGAAGAACAAGATGAAGAAAAAGATACAAATAGGAATTTAATGATAAAATTAACAATATGTAATATGTGTTATATAGATGAATATACTTGCGCATTTAAAGAATATTATTATAAAGGAGCATATAGTATAGAAGAAAGTAAAGAAATAAGAAAATTATATTTTAATAAATTACCCGAACCATTTAGTTCAAAAATAATAAAAAGTTGGGAAGAAGCAAAAATAGTAGATACATTAGGAGCTAGAATAAAATTTTTACAACAATGGTATAGAAAGCTATGTGAAAAATATAGAGAAGAATTAAAAATGGAAAAAACATTAATAAGAAATTTAGCATGTTGCAAAAATAAAATAGCACCTCAATTTGGATGCGAAGAAAGATATTATAAGAAAAGAAAAAGACATAAGAAATATAAGAAATATAAAAAATCAAAATATAAATATAAGAAGCCAAGAAAATGATATTATGTAAAAAATTACAAAAATAAAAGACCATATAGAAAGAAAAAATCTATAAAAGAATGTACTTGTTATAATTGTGCAAAGTTAGGACATTTAGCTAGAGATTGTAAATTACCCAAAAATCCAAAAAAATAAACAAATATCCGAAATAAAAATAGAAAATACAGAATATATGCAAATAGATTATATAGATTATGAATTAGAAAGTGAAGATAGTATATATGAAATTTCAGAAAACGAAACAGATACCGAAATAGATAGTGAGATAGATGAATCAAATGACTGAAGAAGATATAAAAATAATAACAAAGGAAGAATATTTAAATGACGAAGGAACAGAACAAAAGATAATATTTGATAGTAATATATTTGATGAAATAAAAGGAAAAGAGTTAGATTTAAGTGTAGAAAAAATATTTAAAATACCAACAATAAAAAATATTTTTAATAGGAAAAAAGATGAATATTATGTAGGATGCCAAAAAGAACATGTAATAGACTGTAGATATGCAAAAGAAAAAGCTAGTATACCACTAGTAACAAAAAGAATAATTAATAAAGAAATAAATGATATAAAAAGTAAAGGAGATCCAATAAAATACGTACACCTCGGAGGTACAGAAATATTAATAAAAGCATGTTTTAGAGAAGGAATAGATACACCGATAGAATTATATTTAGCAGATGATAGAATTATAAAACCTATAGAAAAAAGCATAATAACTGCCGTAAAAGGAAATTTAATATACCAAAAATTTAAATTTATAATAAGTGCTAATTATTCAGTAGCAGTAACAGATAGAAATATAGATAAATCATTAGTGTTATATTGGAAGATATCAGGAATAGAATTAACCCCAGGAAGTAAAATATTTACAGCGAGATGTAAAAATTTATATGTATTAACAACAAAACATAAAATAACAGGGAAAAATAAGATTAACAAAATACAAATAGATAGCCCATTTGAACAAATTGTAAAAACAATAGATTATAATGATTATAGCTATAGAGACATAGATATAGAAGAAAATTTAGAAATAGTAAATGATAGAATAAGTACAACAAAAAGAATAGCTAATGAAAAACCGGAGTCATCGAGCTCATCAAAAAGAATGAGTTATGAAACAAATTCAATAAGTAATTTAAACCAATATTACATAACAGGAAAAATAAATGAAAAAGAACATTTAATATTATTAAACACAGGACAAGAAGAAAATTATATAGCAAAATATCTAGTAAAAAATAAAGAAATAAAAACTGATAATGATATATGCCCAGATCTACCGAGAAGTTTAATAAATAGTAAAGATATAGTAGAAAAAGAAATAATAATAGGAGGAATTAGAAAAATAAAAATAGAATTTGAGGTAAAAGAAGAAATGCAAAAAGCAGATATAATATTAGGAATAAAATGGTTAGAACAAGTAAAACCATATAATATAGAACATACACAATTAGCCATAACATATAATAGGGAAAGATTATTCTTAAGAAGAGCCTTAACATAAAATGAAAATATATGTATTAATGAAAATAGTAGTGGAAGGATATTACAGTAGATATTATACGCCTATGATAGATACATGAGCAGAAGCTAATTTATGTAGATATAATTGCTTACCAGAAAGTAAATGGGATAAATTAAAAATACCAATAATAGTTAAAGGATTTAATAATGAAGGAAGCTTAATTACTTATAAAGCTAGGAATGTAAAAGCACAAATAACTAGAAACGATTGGTGGTTCACAACACCATGTAAACAAAAAGTAAGAGCAAAAAGAGTTAATAATAAAATAAGAAAGAAAACTGATTGGATAAAAGGAAGTGAAAAAATTACACAAAAGTTAGAAAATATAAAAACTACTGAAGATACAATAGAATTAGTAGTATTCTCAATAAATAAAACAGAAATAACTATATTTTCAATAAATAAGATAGAAATAGTTAAGAAAAAAACTAGAACAATTATATAGCGAAGATCCATTAAAAGGATGGGTAAAACATAAAACTACCATAAAAATTGAATTAATCGATAAAAATAGTATAATAACCCAAAAACCATTAACATACAATTTTGATGATTTAAAAGAATTTAAAATGCATATAGATGAATTATTAGAAAAACAATATATACAAAAAAGTAATAGTAAACATAATAGTCCAGCATTTATAGTAAATAAGCATAGTGAACAAAAAAGAGGAAAAAGTAGAATGGTTATTGATTATAGAAATTTAAATGCAGAAACTATAACATATAATTATCCGATACCAAATAAGATATTAAAAATAAGACAAATCCAAGGATATAATTATTTTAGTAAATTCGATTGTAAATCAGGATTTTACCATCGAAAGTTAGAAGAAGAATCTAAAGAATTAACTGCATTTACGGTACCACAAGGATTTTACGAATGGAATGTATTACCATTTGGATATAAAAATGCACCAGGTAGATATCAACATTTTATGGATAATTATTTTAAACAATTACCTAATTGCATAGTATACATAGATGATATATTATTATATACAAAAACTAAAGAAGAACATATAAAACTATTAGAACAATTTACAGACATAATAGAAAAATCAGGAATAAGTCTAAGTGAAAAGAAAGCCGAAATTATGAAAAACCAGATAGAATTTTAGGAATACAAATAGATAAAAGTGGAGTAAAAATGCAACAACATATAGTACAAAAAATAATAAATTCGAAAGAAGAATTAGATACAAAAAAGAAATTACAATCATTTTTAGGATTAGTAAACCAAGTAAGAGAATATATTCCAAAATTAGCAGAAAACCTAAAACCACTACAGAAAAAATTAAAAAAGGATATAGAATATAATTATAATGAAGAAGATAAAAAACAAGTTCAGAAAATAAAATTACTTTGCAAGGATTTACCAAAATTACAATTTCCGGATGAAAATAGAAAATTTACATATATAGTAGAAGCAGATGCCAGTGAATATAGTTACGGAGGAGTACTTAAATATAGGTATGAAGCAGAAAAAATAGAACACCATTGTAGATACTACTCAGGTACGTTCAACGAGACAGAAATAAAATGGGAAATAAATAGGAAAGAATTATGTTCATTATATAAATGTTTGTTAGCATTTGAGCCATATATTGTATATAACAAATTTATTGTGCGAACAGATAATACACAGGTACGCTGGTGGCTAACAAAGAAAATACAAAATTCAATTACAACAAAAGAGATTCGGAGACTAGTTTTAAATATATTAAATTTTACATTTGTAATAGAAGTAATCAGTACTAACAAAAATGTTATTGCAGATTACATATCAAGACAAAGCTACACAAACTGAAATGATAGAAGAAAATATACATGAAAAGATACTCAACGCCCTGACTACTCTTTCATTGAAAGTGGACAGTATGGGTACTGAGATAGTAAAGATGGGGACTGAGATAGAAACACTAAAGCTAAAGACTAGTGAAGATAAACTGAAGTCTATAGCTATGAATCAGCTAACTCAGCAATGCGCAGAGCTATGTCGATCGGAAGACAATAAAATTCCAGAGCTAGAAGGAGATGTTGGGATACTCCATAAAACCCATAACGTTTATCAATCTACTTCTGCAGGTACAAGCAAAGGAGTTAGAAAAAATATGAACCTAAACAAGCTATTTGACAAGCCATATACACCAAATACATCAAAAGACCCTATGTTTACACCCCCACAAGTTACCACATATCGAGATAGCCTAAATCAAGACAAAAAGACATACAACTACACAGCCCGCACATATATAGAAAATATCTACAACGTACAAACTTTCTTAAATAGCAACCCAAAAGCTACAAATATCCAAGAACCAGATACAAACTATATAACCCAGAAATTGACCGGATACAATAAGTTAATTGCCTTACCTAAAACCAAACCTAGCTTAGTTAAAACTTGCTACGAATATGGATTACTTAGTACCGTATATACCACGGACGGAACTGAGATATCTACTATACCCGAGATATATGAAGCATTTACCACATTTAAAAGAATAACCAAAGGTACTTTATTTTTTATAAAAATATACACGGCACCAGCAGAGATATTGTTTGATGAAGTTAAAAAACCTATACAAGTTGTAAAAATAGGAATGACACGAGATATGATTATACCACAAGATATTGGTACACAGCCATAGATACCCAGAATTGAGATACCAAAATTTTATGCGAACAAAAGAGTTATCGGACTATCTACAATTTTACAAGAGCTAGCAAATACATATTGCAATCAAAATCCTATATGGAGTTATTATTCAAGAAATCATGTATTAATATATTCAAATTCAAAAGAGCTACGGGAAACAGATATGGAAACTATTAGGCAATGGATTATGACGTTGCTTAAACCAGAGACAAAACCTATCGCCAGAGCTATTAAAGAAAAATTTATTTCAGAGGAATTATTGACCAGATATTGCAAAACTATTGGACACAAATATCCATACCACAAGTGTTCAAAATGTAATGGAGGAGATAATGACGTCCCAGCAGTGCAGCTAGAATAAAAGAAGATAAGAACGACAGCTGAAAAGATAAGACCAGAGCAATAATGGAGATACAACAGATACGACAAAATAAACGGAAGACAAGATATTTGACATATTTGTATAAATCTTTAATCTTTTTACGTAAAAGATAAGATGAGTAGTTGATAGATTGGTAGCATTTAATGTAGCATTTAATGTAAAATTTGAATTATTGACTTTATAGGATTAGGTAGGCATATAGGGTAGAAGACTTTTTAGTCTTTTCTTTATTTTATCTTTAGCCATTAAGACTTTTTTAACTTTTTGTAGAAATAAGAAAAACGTGTACACAAATGTACACAAATATGTATCATTCTCTATAAATAAAAGCTCAGAAGGCATTGCAAAGGCAAGCCTTCTCACCTTCAAGCAAATATTCTCTCCGACCAAAAATACTTTTGCCTAGTTAATTAAATATATACTGCAATGGAAAAAGCTATGGAGCAACAAACCTCAGAAATATCAAAGCTACCGGAACAGGTATATCTATTTACGATTATGAATAGCTAAATTCATAATTCCCGACAATCATGATATGATAAAATAAATTCATATTAGTTACTTTATAGTAGAATTATTCGAAAAATAATATGTTAAGAAGTTTATTAGCAAAGTGGAAACGGAGAAAAATCCCAAGGAACTATGTCATCCTAAAGGTGAAACCAATGAGGCAAGAAGCCGTGGCGGGGAGTAACCAAAGTCGAGGCGTTGTTTAAGGAAAAAGTATCCGAATTACCATGCTAGTAGTGACCGAAGAACATGTTATTTAAGAATAATCTAGTATATAGTAATCTGAGATGACTATATTTTATTATGAATATGGTTGAAGGGAATATTTTGAAGAAAGCAATTTTATGATAATGAATGATAATATAACTGATGTCATGGTAGATAAATTCAAGATACTTATTTTGTATGTACTTAGAAATATAGATATTGCAGATATAAGAAAAATTAGTCAGGGCGTTGAGTATCTTTTCATGTATATTTTCTTCTATCATTTCAGTTTGTGTAGCTTTGTCTTGATATGTAATCTGCAATAACATTTTTGTTAGTACTGATTACTTCTATTACAAATGTAAAATTTAATATATTTAAAACTAGTCTCCGAATCTCTTTTGTTGTAATTGAATTTTGTATTTTCTTTGTTAGCCACCAGCGTACCTGTGTATTATCTGTTCGCACAATAAATTTGTTATATACAATATATGGCTCAAATGCTAACAAACATTTATATAATGAACATAATTCTTTCCTATTTATTTTCCATTTTATTTCTGTCTCGTTGAACGTACCTGAGTAGTATCTACAATGGTGTTCTATTTTTTCTGCTTCATACCTATATTTAAGTACTCCTCCGTAACTATATTCACTGACATCTGCTTCTACTATATATGTAAATTTTCTATTTTCATCCGGAAATTGTAATTTTGGTAAATCCTTGCAAAGTAATTTTATTTTCTGAACTTGTTTTTTATCTTCTTCATTATAATTATATTCTATATCCTTTTTTAATTTTTTCTGTAGTGGTTTTAGGTTTTCTGTTAATTTTGGAATATATTCTCTTACTTGGTTTACTAATCCTAAAAATGATTGTAATTTCTTTTTTGTATCTAATTCTTCTTTCGAATTTATTATTTTTTGTACTATATGTTGTTGCATTTTTACTCCACTTTTATCTATTTGTATTCCTAAAATTCTATCTGGTTTTTCATAATTTCGGCTTTCTTTTCACTTAGACTTATTCCTGATTTTTCTATTATGTCTGTAAATTGTTCTAATAGTTTTATATGTTCTTCTTTAGTTTTTGTATATAATAATATATCATCTATGTATACTATGCAATTAGGTAATTGTTTAAAATAATTATCCATAAAATGTTGATATCTACCTGGTGCATTTTTATATCCAAATGGTAATACATTCCATTCGTAAAATCCTTGTGGTACCGTAAATGCAGTTAATTCTTTAGATTCTTCTTCTAACTTTCGATGGTAAAATCCTGATTTACAATCGAATTTACTAAAATAATTATATCCTTGGATTTGTCTTATTTTTAATATCTTATTTGGTATCGGATAATTATATGTTATAGTTTCTGCATTTAAATTTCTATAATCAATAACCATTCTACTTTTTCCTCTTTTTTGTTCACTATGCTTATTTACTATAAATGCTGGACTATTATGTTTACTATTACTTTTTTGTATATATTGTTTTTCTAATAATTCATCTATATGCATTTTAAATTCTTTTAAATCATCAAAATTGTATGTTAATGGTTTTTGGGTTATTATACTATTTTTATCGATTAATTCAATTTTTATGGTAGTTTTATGTTTTTTCCATCCTTTTAATGGATCTTCGCTATATAATTGTTCTAGTTTTTTGCTTAACTATTTCTATCTTATTTATTGAAAATATAGTTATTTGAGTTTTATTTATTGAGAATACTACTAATTCTATTGTATCTTCAGTAGTTTTTATATTTTCTAACTTTTGTGTAATTTTTTCACTTCCTTTTATCCAATCAGTTTTCTTTCTTATTTTATTATTAACTCTTTTTGCTCTTACTTTTTGTTTACATGGTGTTGTGAACCACCAATCGTTTCTAGTTATTTGTGCTTTTACATTCCTAGCTTTATAAGTAATTAAGCTTCCTTCATTATTAAATCCTTTAACTATTATTGGTATTTTTAATTTATCCCATTTACTTTCTGGTAAGCAATTATATCTACATAAATTAGCTTCTGCTCATGTATCTATCATAGGCGTATAATATCTACTGTAATATCCTTCCACTACTATTTTCATTAATACATATATTTTCATTTTATGTTAAGGCTCTTCTTAAGAATAATCTTTCCCTATTATATGTTATGGCTAATTGTGTATGTTCTATATTATATGGTTTTACTTGTTCTAACCATTTTATTCCTAATATTATATCTGCTTTTTGCATTTCTTCTTTTACCTCAAATTCTATTTTTATTTTTCTAATTCCTCCTATTATTATTTCTTTTTCTACTATATCTTTACTATTTATTAAACTTCTCGGTAGATCTGGGCATATATCATTATCAGTTTTTATTTCTTTATTTTTTACTAGATATTTTGCTATATAATTTTCTTCTTGTCCTGTGTTTAATAATATTAAATGTTCTTTTTCATTTATTTTTCCTGTTATGTAATATTGGTTTAAATTACTTATTGAATTTGTTTCATAACTCATTCTTTTTGATGAGCTCGATGACTCCGGTTTTTCATTAGCTATTCTTTTTGTTGTACTTATTCTATCATTTACTATTTCTAAATTTTCTTCTATATCTATGTCTCTATAGCTATAATCATTATAATCTATTGTTTTTACAATTTGTTCAAATGGGCTATCTATTTGTATTTTGTTAATCTTATTTTTCCCTGTTATTTTATGTTTTGTTGTTAATACATATAAATTTTTACATCTCGCTGTAAATATTTTACTTCCTGGGGTTAATTCTATTCCTGATATCTTCCAATATAACACTAATGATTTATCTATATTTCTATCTGTTACTGCTACTGAATAATTAGCACTTATTATAAATTTAAATTTTTGGTATATTAAATTTCCTTTTACGGCAGTTATTATGCTTTTTTCTATAGGTTTTATAATTCTATCATCTGCTAAATATAATTCTATCGGTGTATCTATTCCTTCTCTAAAACATGCTTTTATTAATATTTCTGTACCTCCGAGGTGTACGTATTTTATTGGATCTCCTTTACTTTTTATATCATTTATTTCTTTATTAATTATTCTTTTTGTTACTAGTGGTATACTAGCTTTTTCTTTTGCATATCTACAGTCTATTACATGTTCTTTTTGGCATCCTACATAATATTCATCTTTTTTCCTATTAAAAATATTTTTTATTGTTGGTATTTTAAATATTTTTTCTACACTTAAATCTAACTCTTTTCCTTTTATTTCATCAAATATATTACTATCAAATATTATCTTTTGTTCTGTTCCTTCGTCATTTAAATATTCTTCCTTTGTTATTATTTTTATATCTTCTTCAGTCATTTGATTCATCTATCTCACTATCTATTTCGGTATCTGTTTCGTTTTCTGAAATTTCATATATACTATCTTCACTTTCTAATTCATAATCTATATAATCTATTTGCATATATTCTGTATTTTCTATTTTTATTTCGGATATTTGTTTATTTTTTTGGATTTTTGGGTAATTTACAATCTCTAGCTAAATGTCCTAACTTTGCACAATTATAACAAGTACATTCTTTTATAGATTTTTTCTTTCTATATGGTCTTTTATTTTTGTAATTTTTTACATAATATCATTTTCTTGGCTTCTTATATTTATATTTTGATTTTTTATATTTCTTATATTTCTTATGTCTTTTTCTTTTCTTATAATATCTTTCTTCGCATCCAAATTGAGGTGCTATTTTATTTTTGCAACATGCTAAATTTCTTATTAATGTTTTTTCCATTTTTAATTCTTCTCTATATTTTTCACATAGCTTTCTATACCATTGTTGTAAAAATTTTATTCTAGCTCCTAATGTATCTACTATTTTTGCTTCTTCCCAACTTTTTATTATTTTTGAACTAAATGGTTCGGGTAATTTATTAAAATATAATTTTCTTATTTCTTTACTTTCTTCTATACTATATGCTCCTTTATAATAATATTCTTTAAATGCGCAAGTATATTCATCTATATAACACATATTACATATTGTTAATTTTATCATTAAATTCCTATTTGTATCTTTTTCTTCATCTTGTTCTTCTTCTAGTGTTGTCATACTACCAAATTCATCTTTTATAGCTGTTTCATATTTTTTCAATAATTCTATAGGTGTTAATTTAGTTGTTGTTGATGCTGCTCCTTCCATAGGTTTATTAGCTCTTAATACTTTCTTACTATTTTCAGTTAAATTTGTAAACCATAATTTTACTGATCCTATTAGTGTTTTTTCTATGTATTCTGGTGCATCTGTTATGTTTATATTATTATCTAATAATTGTTTTGTCATATATCCTATCCATAATTGTATTGTTTTTTCTGTATCTATTACACAGTCTAGATCTAAAAAGTTATAATTTTTATTAACTATTTGTTTTGGTGTCCATTTGTCATATTCATTATATCTTTTAAATTTATTTTTGTAATATATAGGTTTTCTTATTTCTGTTGTTTTGGGTATTAGATTTTCATCTTCTTTTTTGTCAAGAGTATTTATTTCTGTATTATTATTTTCTAAGTTTTCTTGATTAATTTTTTCTTGTTTTGTGTTAATTTCTAAATCTTTTATATTTGTTAATATTTCCGTATATGTTTCACTATCTTCTGAATCATAATTATCTGTTTCTTCTACCTCTATATTATTTATTTCTATTTTTTCTTTAAATTGATTTATCTCGTTTATTAATTTTTGTTCTTTATCTTTTTCTTCTTTTTCTTTTTGTCTTTGTTCGTATAAATCTTTTAACATTTGTAGTTCTTTTTCTAATTCAGCAATTCTATTATTTTTAGTTTCTTCTATTTTTCGTATTTTTCCGTAGTTTGTTGTTTAATTTTTTCTATTTCCTTTTTTCTATCTATTTCTTCATTTTCTTTTTCTATTCTTACCATTGCAGTTAATTTATCTTCTAATTTTAATTCTTCTTTTTCTAACATTAGATATAAATGTTCTCCTATTTTCTTGTATCTTCTTCCTAGATTAGAAAATACTATTTTTATTTTTGATCCTTCGTGATTTTCGTATATTTTTTCATCTATTATAAATTCTTCTTTATTCATTTTATTGTGAATAGTTCATGTTGGTATATATATTCTAAACTATCTATTTGAGATTCTAATTTTGATATTTCATCTTTTTGTGTATTAATTGAATTTTTACTAACTCCGGCAAATATATTATAATATAATCTTTCTTTTCTTATTTTTAATTCTTTACGTTTTTCAGAGATAAATTGTTTTAATTCTTTGTATTTTTGTTCTTTATTCATTTAAATTATATTTATAATATCTTGGCGGATATCTAAATCTTATTTTATCATAATTAGGTGGTATATGTCCCATTCTTCTAGATTTTAAATGGATTATTAATTTTGCTTCAATACTAGATATTAATGTAATTAAATAGGCTAATCTTTCTGGATTTTCTTTTGTTTTATTTAGACTCATATATTCTGAATAATTACTAACTAAAGATTCTTTAATTTTTCTAAAAGCTTCTCTATTTTTAAATGGTCTTCTCATAATTAATTTAATAAATAACTAAATCTAACTTTACTAATTTAACTAATTCCAACATAGCTATTTTAACTAACTCTAACACGTCTTTTCTTATAATATCTTTCTTCACATCCAAATTGAGGTGCTATTTTATTTTTGCAACATGCTAAATTTCTTATTAATGTTTTTTCCATTTTTAATTCTTCTCTATATTTTTCACATATTAAAAAGTTGAAAATGACAGCAGCAAAATAAATTGAAGGAGGGTGCATTGCATTTTTATTGATTACGTGTTTATGGCTCCAAACTTACGTAATTATTGTCAAAATGAGTGGTGTTCTTTTCTTTATGAGATGGTTTTGATAGATTTCAATGCTACTGGAAAATGAAGAAATTGCTTATAGAAGGATTAGAGAACGAATTAATTTAATAGAGTCAGATTTTAGCCATTGGAATGTTAAAAATAGGAAGAGGGAGGCGAGAATTTAGAGGTGTTCACGAAAAACAACTAAATGTTGAAGAAAAAATTCAACATTTTTTGTTTTTGATTCTTTTAAAAGTTTACTATACATATTAATTTTTTGGAACAATACATAAATATGTCTTTTAACTTGTCCTCAAATCACATCCATGACCTCAAACTTTGTGTGTACACAAATAACCACTTAAATTTGTATAAAGTTGAACAAGTACACACACGTCCTACTTGTAAATTAGGTGTTTGTCTTTATAGTAATCGGATTTTTTTTCATTACTTATAGTTTTATTTGAATTTTTTTTAATTTTAGTGATGCTAAGAATTTAGTAAAAACAACATGAATCTTAACTCTTTTGGAAGTACTTACTCGTTATTTCAATTTTTTTAATATTATGGTAATAATTTTCGATTTAGTTACATGGATACATCACATTCTTGTACCATGTAATATGCGTATTTCATCCATGATAAAAAATTTCCATTGTTAATATGTATAACTTCAAATATTGGACAAACTGAAGACAATTAAGAAATGGAAAGGAAAATCAGTGAACCAATAAAATAAAAAGTAGGCACATGTGTAAAGAGTGAAAACAAAAGAAGTGCCTCATGATAAAAAGTTGGATGGAATAGTTTGACGTAGATGTTCAAGGAGGGTTTAGCCATGTTGTTCCTAAAATACATCCTACCCTACCCCGAACCTATGTTACAAGAACAAAAATCCCTTCATGATTCCTAACCTAGTATTTTCATTATAGTGGCGATTGAAAATAGGGGCAAGCTTATGACATGGTACTTGTTAGCATTGAGAGTTCTTAGGAGAGAGAGAGTGTTCTACACTTAAATTCCTTATTGAATAATCGATGACATGGTGTGTGAATTTTTCTTTCTTGTGAGGAGACATGTAAATAAGTCAAGGTAGGTAATTTTGTCATCTCCCAAAAAATGGGGCAAAAAGGAGTATAATGTAGTTGGGGTAAAACAGGAGTCAATTTTAGAGTATTAGTGATTGTTGCATAGTTGATCTTTAAAGTCTCTTGAATCCTTGAAAAATCACATTTTATGTTGAGGGGTGTTGTGAAACTAATTTTACCCATGTTTGAAGAGCTAAATTGTGGTATTAACTAAGCTTGAAGTCATTATGATCATTTAGGTCATTCAATGTGGGCATAAATGTGCATAGTCTTACAATAAGGGGTGGTGTTTCTTGAGGACAAGCAACGCATTAAGTTAGGGATGTTGATAAGCAGTGAATTTACTACTCATTTACCCTCAACATTCGTGCACATTACCATGTTTCGAATGAATAAAAGAGACCTATGTATGATTAAATGCACTAATATCCAAATTTTGTTGGCATACAAATTATGAGATGGAAATATATGGACTTGAGCTAAAAAAGATCAAAGAAAGAGAAAGGAAATACAGCTGGAATACTTGGACTCAGTTACCGCGATCACGACCTGAGGTCTGTGATCGCAGCCAGTCAAGATGGTCAGAAACCACAATCACGTTGATCTACATGCGGTCAAGATAGCCGCGATTGCAGTGAATCTGGTGCGATCGCAATCACGTGGGATTTAGCTTAGGGGAAGTTTCATAATTTTTAATAGCTGACCCAAAATTCTTTACAAGCTTAAAACCCTTTCTCATTTTACGCATTCTAAAGAGAAGCAATACTTTGAATTTGAAATTGGAACCCTAAATTAAGCAAGAATTGTAAATTTGATTTGGAGATTTAGATTTTGGTATTTGTGAAGAATGGATGCCTTGAATAACCCATTTGGTATGTGTTTCTTTCTTTTATTCATGAGTAGCTGAATCTTTTAGTCTTGGGCTTATGTTGAATTAAGGTGTAAATTAGTTATAGGTTGTGATGTATTTGTGTACAAGCTAGTTAGATGTTAATGGGTTGTACTATTGCTTGGTTAAATTAGTTGGGTTTTGTGGGTGAAAATCCCAAATACCCACATGGTTTTGTGGGTGAAAACCCCAATACCCACATAGGTTTGTGGGTGAAAACCCCATGCTCTTGAAAGCCTAAGCATCCTTGAAAGAGGGGTTTCGGTGAACTTTAGGAACCTTCATCATCCTTGAAAAAGGGATAAACCAAGGCAACAGTATACAATTATTAGGTTTACTTTACTCATTTTCATTATCTTATACACAAGGGTGATTTTGTAGTTGACTTTACCTCGGATATCATCCTAGAAATAGGGGTACCCAAATTGAAGTAGTGGGTGAATATGATTGTCACACTTGTTAGGTACCCAAAAAGGTTAATAAGTGAAGTCTTTGAGGTTTTACTGAGAAATTAGCCTCAAGGGTCCTGGACATAGCCTACTATATTAGAAACTTACTAGCAAGTGCATCGAATCTCACACACCCACACTTAAGTTGCCCTTAGGTAGACATGAGCCCAAGATTCCTCAATTATCAAAGTTAAATTAAAGTTTGTTGCTTAGTTTGTGAAATCATGTTACTAGTGAAACACATTCTCCCTTAACCAAGAACCCCCCTACCCCCACCTCTCCCATTTTTAATTATGTCGTTTAATTTACTAACACTTTAGGTATTATTTTAGGACTTAATTACACACAAGATTAGAACTCTATCTTTCACTCCTCGTGGATTTGACTTCAACGTGAGTTGGGATATTGACAATGACCGTCCTCTACCACTTTAAATAGTATAGGTGAGTTCTATCACTTTTATCCTTAGATGATGTGTGACATATGTTACATGTGGATATGGATGTTTGGCTTAATTATGAGTAGGGTGACTTGGCCTTGATTGTTGATGTTTGGAGTTTAGATAAGGGATTGGGACCCGTAAAATGGTATGTTTATACCTCTTTTGAATCCTATTGCTTTCTCTCTCTAGTTTAGATTAGTTGTAGAATAGTTATGATGTAAATCTATGTTTAGGATGTAACTTTAGCATTTGAAGCATAATTTGTATATTTGACCTTATTGGGCTAGTGTGGTAGTCTAGAAAATTATAAGTTGGGTAGAGTTGACTTGAGTACCTTTGTTTCTAGTCGAAGTTGCTATCTTATGCTTGAATGTGGCTTATTTAACTTTAGAAGTTGTACTAGATACCTTAGCCTAGTTATGGGCATGGTGTGCCTAATTAACGAAATTGAGGATTAGAGGTGCGATCGTCCAGCCCACTTAGGCATAAACTTGTATTAATCCTTCTGGACTTAGTCACGGATGTTAGACATAGATGAGGCTAGTAAACCTTAAAATAATGTTACTTCATGACTTGGTAACTTGTATTGATGTTCACGGATTGTGGCTTTTGAGTTATAGTTATGATACTTTTTATGGAAGTGATATTGGGCATTTAGAGATAATATTCTTCTTAGATATGCTATGTGTCCTACAGAGATGCTATTTCCTCTTAGATTTGATGATTGGCCTATAGAGATGCTATTTCTCTTAGACTTGATGATTGGACTATAGAGATGTTATTTACTCTTAGACTTGATGATGGCCTATAGATTTGTAATTTCCTTTAGTCATGATTATTGGACCTACAAAGACGAGGTTCCTTTAAGATAAGGTAATTGGCCTAGAGAGGTGATATTCCTTATAGTCATGATGTTTGACCTTTTGATATAAGATATCCTATAGATGATTACATGTCTATCTCTATTATGCCTCTTAGATATGAGATGCCTCCTATGTGTGAGATGGTTAGAGATATACTACATCTTATAAATATGATTATCGATATGAGTTTCGGATATGTATATGGGCCTAAGGCCATGATTATGATGTTGCAATTATTTTGAATATGTCATTTGGCCAAGGATCGTGTCATGGTAATAATTGGATATCCAAGAAGTGTTTGTCATTATAGAGGATATGATTATAGTTTATGGATTCATATATATGTTTGTATACATATCTCTCTAGTATGGGATGGAGAAAGATGTGGTATGTTGCTTACGACTTTATTGATTGGATACTGGTGATGGCATGCATAGATTTGGTACATTCATGATTATTATATCGGTAACTTATGTGATTCTATATAAAGTATGATCTTATGATTGTTCTTCCTAATTAACGGTTAAGCTATGAGGTAACTAGTTATCCATTAACTGACTATAGCACTTGGTGGCTAGTTAATCTAAGTATTAGTTAATGAATCTTTCTTAGTATAAATATGTGGTAGCTAGCGATGGTTAATGTGTGACTTATGGTGAGGTCGGCTCTAGCATAGGTAAAGATTAGTTGATATTGATCATTAAGTTTATGACGTTGATTAGTCGATAGCTGATGAGTGGTGTTTAATGAGTCTAGATAATAAGAGAAGTTGGTAATAAGAGGTGACTAGTTAATAATGATGAATAGTTCCTAAATGGTTAATAAATGAATACTTAATCAAGGATTAGTGGTAAATGGTAGTTAGTTAATGAATGGTGTCAGTTAATAAATGATAGTTAGGTGACAAATAGTTGTTGTCTAGTTATAATTAATGGGAATAGGATGATTAGTTATTAATGATGAATAGCAGATAAATGGCAATTCGGTCTAGTGATGAACCTTGACTAGATGTTAGATGTTGATTATTTAGAAAATAGTAGTTAGTTGCTATCTCATGAATATGGATAATGTTTAGACTAATAACTAAAAGTCGTGTGACGACGAGTGAACTATTGGCTTCTTTGTAATAACCGTTGGTTAACTAATAACGAGTTGATGGGAAATATTGGCTAGCTAGCTAGATATTCTATGGTGATATGACTATGTATACAAGTATTTTTAGTGTATCCTATTCGGTAATGATTGTTGTGATGATATTGATACTCGACAAGGCCGGAGGATACTAGTATGATGATATTGATACCCGACAAGGCCGGAGAATACTATTGTGATGATGTTGATACCCGGTAAGGCCTAAGGATACTATTGTGATGATGATGATGCCTGACAGGGCCGAAGAATATATTGATGATATGTTGATACCCGACAAGGCCGTAGGTTGATGACGATAATAATGGTCCTGATAAGGAAAATTATGATGAGTTGTAATATTGATTGTGTACTTTGCATTCATTCCTGTATGCGCATCGTCTTTCACCAGTATGCACCTATATTTATTAATCGATATAGAATGATTGCATAGATATGGGTGAAGAATATGCCATGTGTTGTTGTATGTTAATTGAACCTTCCGAGTCTGGGGCGGTGGGGGTATGCACAGGCTCGACTAAGTATTTAGTTGTCTGAAATAGATGGTTATTTATGATATCATTGATATTGTTATTATCATTGTTATGATCATTATTATGGCTAGCCTATGACAGATTGATCATTGATTCAGTATCGGGATTGAGGTATGTCTTCGGCCTCTTCTATCTTATGATCGCATTACTATGCACGATTATTTATGTCTAGCCATGTGGATTAGAAACCCTAAGTATGATTATATTTAAATTTTGATAGTATTATAATAAGGTCTTAGAATGAAGATAGGATGCTATAGGTTATTCTTTGAGATGACCTCGTGTTTATATGTATGTATATATATATATATGTGTGTGTGTGTGTGTGTGAATCTATGGTACTATTATATATCCCTCCCTTCGTTGCTCATTTTTTATAGTCGTTTCTTCACCTTGTATATTACTATATATCTTTCTTTCGCCCTTTATTCATATGTTGGCCTGGGATATACAGTATAGTATTGTTGTAGATTGAATGTAGCTGGAATAGGATAGTTCACCTTGATACTTCCTTATTCTTGTTATGTTAGACTTTTGGACATGAATAGGATAGTTGTCCCTTATTATTCTCGTTGACTTGTTATATGATTTCTGGACTCTTGGGGATAGATTTCATTCTGTTTATATGTTGTGTATATCTGCTTTATCTTTGCAGCTCAGTTGGCAGATGCCTACTGAGTACCATTCGTTTGGTACTCATACTGCACTTCTGCAGCCTACAGATCATAGTACGAGTTATCGCCGTTGATGTGTGCATCGTGCGGAGCAACCCTGGTTCAGAGACTTAGAGTGAGCTCTTAATGTTTGGAGTATTACTTATCTCTCTCCTATGTATTAGACTAGTCTCTAAGTTGTATTCGAGGATAAGTTGTATCAGTCTATTTCTCCTTGATATATCACTTGTGTACTCTTATTATGTTTAGAAGCTCTTGTACTGATACCACCAGGTTTTGGGATTCTTCTATGTATTGATCTTTATTTCATGTATTACACATTCTTTTTCTTATATTATTGAGTAATCCGTTACTAGTTGTTTCGAACTACGGGTTGGCTTGCCTATTGGTGGGTTATGGTAGGCACCATCATGACCTGAAAAATTGGATCGTGACACGTGAGTTCGAATCCTCTCAGCCACTTTTGAACATCACAATTTTGCTGCCTTTGGTTCAGTATGGAAATCACTTCATTTGATGGGTCATGTTACCGAAAAATAAGAAAGAATTGACCAATTGAAATTTAGTAAATTTATCAACTATGTTTTCTTTTGTTGTTTTTTTTGGTCTATTTCACTATATTGTTACTCAAGTTCAATATAAATCTAAACTCTATTTTACTTTAAAAAACATTTAAACTTTTTAAAATTGAATCTGGATACTCCCTTTCCTAATTATTTGCTAAATGATGTAACTATCTTTAATGAAATTGTATATGGTCTTTTAGTTTACGTTAACTGAATTTCAAAAAAATGTAATAGTTTTTTTTTTGTAATTTTTTTTAATGTAAGTGTTTTTTTTTCTTCTTCTTCTTTTTTTTGTAAATTTTAAATTTTTTCTCAATTTTGTTAAATAAGATAAGTGTGGAGTTTTTCTTTCAAACAAAAAATAAATCTTGTTTTGATATTATATTATTAACAAAAAGGAAACAAATAAAAGGGCAACGAGCAAATCATTTATTTTGCTCGTGTTGCTTACACTATCGACTATGACCATCATTTCCTATTTACTAATTGAACTCACTAAAATGTTGGGTCCGCCACTTTTGAGCTAGCAGTAGATTTGAACAGAATGCCAAAAAGCGAGCTTTTGCTTACATTACTCAATATTGAAATAATTATGGCATTGACTTGGTCCCATTGATTCACCATATCAGCCCCAAATTTTTCACGAGTAACCGATCCGTTAATGAGACCAATTTTATTCTTAGTCAAAAGTGCCAGTCGCATAGCTCTGCTTCATAGAGTGTAATTTTTCATGCCAGTGAGCTCGATTCCTACTTGTGTTGCTTTAGTGTATCTGATGCACCGAAAAAGAGAGGATGATTGTGGTCAAAACGCACATTTACCATTGCAGAGAAGTCGAAAACACAACAAAATGCAGAGAAAACGAAGCAAAAAATCAATGCAGTTGAGAAAAACTATAGAAGCTCACGATTTCCTGCTGAATTGTTGCACGAAATTTCAAGATTCTATTGATACCGTTGCTCTGATACTATCCATCCTGCAATATGGAAGGAATTTTGCTTATGAATGAAGGAAAGAGAGAAAAGTGGAAACTAAGGAACTGTGCTTATTCACTTTATTGAATGAAAGTGAATGAGAATATCTCCAAACACTACTATATTATATACACACAAGTAGCTCACCGACTATGGTAAAATAGTAAACTAACTATAGTAGACTAACTAACAGCAGACTAACTCTAGCTAACTAGGGAACTAGCTATCCAGCTATCACTTAGTCTACTAATCCTCAATAAGAATAGTTTGTAAAGGATCAAGAACACTTGAAACTTCCTTATTCTTTTTGTTACTTTATAGAGTACAACTATTGAAAGTTGCGATAGCGGTATAACTGAATAAGCTGCTACAAATGCCCCTTAAACTGATCACCATTAGTTACAAAACTTGTCATCTTTATGTACATCAAACAACGTTGAAAGAAATAATTACACCCAATTATTTGGTAGAGAAAAATCATGGAAGCGAAAAGAAAATTCTCCAGCAGTGTCCCTTTCATGCCTTAGTTCTGATTCATCACTGTGACTTCCTCTCTCATCTTCAACTTCTGGAGGCAATGGCATCACCTGATTATCGTTCGGTTGGCGTGCCAACCGAACTTCAGGTGGCAACGGTGGTAGCATAGTCGGGGAAATAGTCCTAGACCGATTTTTGTTACCACTATATGGCACGTGGACAGACCGGTCCCAAAGAAACACGTGCATGAGAATTGGAACCTTTGCATGGCGATGCAAAGACAATTTTTGGCTGAGAGAGACGGTGTCAAAGCACCTGACTGCCCCAGTTGGAGAAACGATCCATGGAAGTACCTTTTGGTTAGATATTCTTGATACAACTAAAAGTTTGCACTCTTTGATTGCTTCTTTGTATAAATTGCTAAGGCCTGATCTTGTGGAAGGTGCATCCTCATCAACTTCAATTACTGATGATATGTGAATAAACCCCTACGGAGTTAAAACTTTTAAGTCAATAGATAAGCAGCGCGTAATATGAAAAGCAAAAAACTAGAACTCTTGGTAATATATGGTAAGTAAGATATCACGTAATTTAAGTAAATGCATTCTAACCAGTATGTTCTAATTACTTTTAAGATCAAACTATGATTGCCATACTAAATAATTTTTGAGATACCACTACATATGTTTTGAGATACTACTGGGCTAGAACCCTAGAACATGGACTAATTTCGAACAAACAATTGGTCAAGTTTGCTGACAAAAATGAACATTATCACAACAATTAAAAATGTGATCTAAGATTATTGGAAGTTTTCTTGGTGTGTAATGTGTATGGAATTTAACATATCACATCTAATTAAGCTCTCTAATTGATTAAATTGGATACCTTGACATGGGTGAAATTGCGGATAAAGAAAATTTTTGATAAGGTTCTATGTTCTTCTTTGAAACAGTTAACAAATATATGGGGGAACTATGTACAAAAACTTGAAAAGTAAGTCATCAGTCATGCTACCTGTTATGGCAGGTTACATATATACACTAATGCTGAAAAATAATTCAATGAATATAAGTTAAATTATATGGATCATAATGGAAGAAAGAAGCAAGTTAGTTACCTCTTCTGTTCTGCTGATGGCAAATCCAAGTTTGACATCATTTTCTTTGATTGTGATATCAATAGGAATCTCTCCTCCAAGTGGGGAAAACCAAAGACGAACTGCTCGGACAACACCAATATCCACTCCATGGTAATCTTCAAATCCATACAAACTTGCATTTGCAAGATTTGATAAATCAGAAAGTGATCCTGCGTTTACAGTACACGAAGCTGTCTCCCCTGATATCTATGAGCAAACAGAATAGAGGAAACTTAGTTACTATCATAACTTTATTTTACACATATTGTTCAATATATATGGCAAAAAATAGTGACCTTGGTAAGTAGAGACTCAGTCTGGATATTCATGAAGACAATGGGAACACCAGAGGCCTGAGAAGCAATGAGCCAAGCATTTGCTCTGGAAAGGGTATCTTCTAAATCATTATAATGAATTGAAACTTTGTCTGAGGCTTTTGGCAAGAGAAGCAATGAGTAAAAGCTGCTTGAAATTTGAACAGCTAGCAACTCATTCATTCGCTTCTCCCATGGATAGCTCACATATCCTTCTTGGAGTGGAGTCCTTGTAAGTGCTCCCACCATTCTTGACTTCCTTGAACCTGCATGTAAACATTTCTCAACAATTATTAGTATATGATTAATTAAGAAGTGCAACGCAATAAGAGGAGTTGTTCTGGTGGTAAGCACCATTCACTTCCAAAGTGAGTTCAAGTCACCAAGGGAGCAAAAAGGGTGGAATCTCCTAGAGAGGAGTAAAAAAAAGAGTGCAATGCAAAGTAAGTACATAGCCGTACGTTTTAAGATCAAAGCATATCAGTTTACTGTGATTAACAAGCATAAATATGAGGTCACAACTTACAAGTCCATTAATTACCTATGACTAAGTGTTAATTATCATGTACTATGTAATTTACACAATATATATGAATATCGGATGTTGGTAAGTCTTTATCGAGATGTAGCAGGTGTATTTGCATCCGCTGTTTTTTGGTGTGTTTTTTTAATGTTTTTGGAAGACATTGGTGTATTTTTTTAATGTTTTTGGAAGACATAAAATATCGAATGTTAGTCTTTACTCAGAGCTACATAGCAGGAATATTTGTATCCACTATTTTCGCTATATGTGCGTTTGAAATCTTTTTTTTTAAAAAAATATAGATAATACTATCATATCCACACCAGTTGCCTCAGACGAAAAATAGGTGTAGTGGTATCCATTAGCTTAAAATTGTGAATTTGCCTCTAACTGATCCATTACTTAACCATTATTTTCCTATTCCCTAGTACAATATATTCGAATTTCCATACTTCAGGAAAAGGGTTTAAAGAAAGTTACATTTACTCTTGTATGACTGGATTGCTCTAGCTGTAGATGTAGCGCAATCCTTATTAAAAGCAACAAAATTAAATAGGGAAGTGAAAGTAGAAAATCTAGACAGTTAGTCTTGAGAATGAGCTAAGTGCGGCCATGCTTCACCAAGGTGTCAGCAACCATATTGCCCTGACGAAAGATGTGTAGGTTTGTAAATAACCCATCTAAATAATTTGCTTATAATTTTCACCCTAATTTCTGCTAATAACGGCACTAGAATATATTTGTAATTGATTTACTAAGATGTATTTGCCAAGCATATAAAATTATCTATATAAAGTGATCAATTGTGCTTTAATTTTGTTCTCTCGGCACGTCATAACCCCTCTACTAGGGTGAATATATATATATTGTTGGGTTCAAGATTAAAAGTGTGAATGGAAATTGAGGAAACCAGGTGGAGGAAAAAAATTAAGATAACACTCAAAAATAAAAAGTATATTAAAAAATGAAAAGTCTACTAATTCTCCCACATTGGTGGGAGAATTAAACTTTCAAGTGTTAATATTAAGAAATACTTACTCCACATGGTAAGTGAGGCAAGAACTAAGAGGTGTCTCGTGCTGTAGCTCGCTCGGCTTCGGCATCAAATTTGGGTTTGGATTTGTCAAATGATCGATCATTGAGATCAATTTTTTGGACAAAATTTATTTGGGAAGAAATCCAATGCAGTCCGAAAATCCAAAGGTAACAGTTTTGTTCCTCCATTAACGTGCATGCACGCAGTACAGAAATGTGAAATGCTGCTTCAGAAGGGATGCAACCCTTCGACAAAACCTCCATTAACGTGCATGCATGCAGTACAGAAACGTGAAATGCTGCTTCAGAAGGGATGCAACCCTTCAACGAAATGAAACACAGATTTAGGAAAAGAGATGTCTGTTCGGATGGTTGTGACTGTCCAGAAAAAGACATAATGATTCGATGAACAGGCATGACTGTTCCTAGGGGTGTACATAGGTCGGGTTGGTTTGGTTTTTTATTGAATAAAAATTAAATCAATCATGTCGGTTTATTAAAATTATAAACCATATCAAACCAACATAAAATTGGTTTTTTCGGTTTAGGTTTTGATTGATTTTTTGGTTTTTTAGGGTTTTCTTAATTTTTTTATAATCTTTATTTTTTACAATTATATTGTGATTGAAGACTAGATCAAGTATGTTTTTCACTCATGTGCTAATGAAAAAACTCAATTATGAAAAATTGAGGAGCGAAAAACTCTCTTGAAACTAAAAAGTAAGATGAAGAGTGAAAAGCTTAGGTTTTAAGTTTATATTGGGTTTTGGATCATTTTATTAGCAATTAATGGACAAATATTTTATATATATATATACATATGCATACACCTACTTTCTAAATATTGAAAATTAATAAAACTAATTGAAAAAGTATTTAAAAGGTTGATTATAATTAATATTTTATGGATAAAAAGTTAAATTATATATATGCATATATACATACATACATACATACACACACACATATATATATATTATGTCGGTTTGATTTGGGTTCGGTTTGACTTTTTTTTTTCAAACACCAAACCAAACCAAGAATGGTCGATTTTTTTTTCAAACACCAAACCAACCAAACCAAACCATAAGTTGATTTTTTTTTAGGTTTGCTTTGGTTCTTCGGTTTGGTTTGACTTGACGGTTTGGTCTGTACACCCCTAACTGTTCCAAAGGATACATTTTTCCGAATAAAACAATTGCCTCCTTTCGGAAGAGATACTTGATGGCTATATAAACCTGCATTTTTTCACAGGTTTAGAACGAAATTTTTCTATATTAAAAACACTGCTTGTCTTCTAAAATACTCTGTGTGATCATCAAATTGTTGAGTGTGTTTGAAGAGAATCCGATCGTTTGAGGTATTACTACAGTCAGATTGTTAGACCATTTTATCCTGAAAGAAAAAATCTGCAACCTTGGGTACTTGAGGGAAATTATTTCCTTAAGAAACTCCGTGAATTCGGAGGACTTGGCCATTTCTGCTTCATCTAATTTTTCTATAAAATTTTGAAAACACACCCCTTTGAAAGGTCATTTTGATCTTGTATTGAAGGTGTTGAAATACTTCATAAGTATTCTTGAATTATTCTTGAAATCATGTTGAAGTTATTGTGCCGAAATACAGATTTTGTATATCCGAAAACAACAATATTAAGGAAATAATTTTAATTTGTATTATTTTGGTTTCTGGAGATTAAAGCTTTAAGCTTTCTACTCCGTTTAAACTTAACAAGTGGTTTGAAGAAATAAAATCTTCATCGTAAGTTAGAGGTCATTCGGTTAGCGATTGAAAGACATAAAAACATCATCATTAAACTAGAAACAAGGGGTGCTTAAAGTTTCTACAATATTATAAGTAGTATTTCGATATACTAAATTTACTGTCTTGTCGTGATAGGAAAATGACTACTGACAGTCAAGTGAATGATACTGCAAAGTCTGTGGCAGCAACTACTGTTGCCACAACGAGTCGTACGAGTGCTCCACAGGCAATGGCACCAGCAGAGAAACCCAAAAAATTCATGGGGGTTGATTTTAAAAGGTGGCAACAGAAGATGTTCTTCTACCTTACAACATTGTGTCTTCAAAGATTTACATCTGAAGAAGCTCTTGAAATGCCCGACAGAACTTCAGATCAGGAGAAATTTGTCTTAATAGAGGCGTGGAGACACTCTGATTTCCTATGCAGGAATTACATTCTAAATGGCCTCCAAGATGACCTATACAATGTGTATAGTGGTATGAAGACGTCAAAAGAGTTGTGGGTGCTCTAGAAAGAAAATGCAAGAAGAGGATGTGGAATCAAGTAGTTCTTTATTGCCAGATTCCTTGAGTTTAAAATGATTTACAGTAAGTCTGTTGTATCTCAAGTCCAGGAAATGCAAGTAATCATCCACGATCTCCTCGCGGAAGGTACGAGTTTGATAAATACCTTAGTTGAACATATTAAAAATGTTCTTAATGTTCACATGAACTTAATTGTAGGTTTGATTGTGAATGATGCATTTCAAGTCACGGCAATAATAGAGAAGTTACCACCTATGTGGAAGGACTTCAAAAATTACTTAAAACATAAATGAAAGGAGATGACAGTCGATGGTCTCATAGTAAGACTGCGCATTAAAGAAGACAACAAAGTCGTGGAAAGAGGTCGAAAAGAAATTCTGCAATAAGTGGAGCAAACATTGTAGAAGGCGACCAAAATAACTCTAAAAGCGAAAGAAAGTTAGACAGGAAAGCAATCAACCTAAGAAGAAATTCAAGGGAAAATGCTTTAACTGTGGCAAGATTAGCCACAAGTCAACAGAATGTCTTGCTCCAAAGAAAGGGAAAAAGAAGGACCAAGCAAATATGGTTGAATCCAAGAAAGAAATGGACGATTTGTGTGTCATGCTGTCTGAACACAACTTGGTGGGAAATGCTCGAGAATGGTGGATAAATTGTGGTGCCACCCATCACGTTTTTGCAAATAAGGAGTTGTTTGATGTTTTTTCTCCGGCTCAAGGCGAAGAAAAGATATATATATGGCCAACTCCGCAACTGCAAAAAGTTGAAGAAAAAGAAAAAGTCTGCTCGAAAATGACATCAGACAAAGTGTTGACTTTGAACAATGTCATGTATGTATTAGAGTTATGAAAGAACTTGATTTTTGTATTACTTCTTAACAAAAACAGATTCAAATGTGTATTTATTTTCGAAAAAATTATACTTAGTAAAGGAGAAGTATACGTAGGAAAAGGCTACCTCACTGAGAGTCTATTCAAAATGAATGTAATGAATATTGAAATCAACAAATGTTAGTTTCTTCTTACTTGCTTGAGTCTAACGATTTGTGGTATGAAAGATTAGGACATGTTAATTACAAAACATTGCAAAAACTGATTAACTTAGAAGTTTTGCCAAACTTTGAGTTCAATAAATCAAAATGTCAAACGTGTGTGGAATCAAAGTATGTAAGCATCCATATAGGTCGATTCCAAAGAATTACAATCCCTTAGACTTCATCTACACTGATATTTGTGATACGAAGTCACACCATCTCGTGGTGGAAAAAATTATTTTATAACTTTTATTGACGATTGCACTAGATATTGTTATGTCTATTTGCTAAATATTAAAGATGAAGCAATAAATGCGTTTAGGCAATATAAAACAGAAGTCTAAAATCGGTTAGAGAAAAAAATCAAAACGATAAGAAATGGTAGGGGCGGAGAATATGAATCTCCCTTTGCGGAAATATGTGTAGATAATAGGATTTTTATCAAACTACGGACCCGTATTCACCTCAATCTAATGGGATTGCGAAAAGGAAAAACCGAACCTTAAAGGAAATGATGAATGCCTTACTTATAAGTTCAGGTTTACTGCAAAAATTATGAGGGGAAGCTATCCTTACAGCTAATTGAATACTCAATAGAGTGCCCCATAATAAGACACAATCAATTCCATATGCAAAATGGAAAGGAAAGAAACCAAACTTGAAATATTTCAAAGTGTGGAGGCGTCTAGCAGAGGTTCAAGTTCTTATGCCTAGAAGGGTAAATATAGGACCCAAGACAGTGGACTGCGTATTCATAGGATATGCTAAAAGTAGTAAATCATGTCGGTTTTTGGTTCATAAATTTGAACATCCAGATATCAACGAAGATACAATAATTGAATCAGATAATGCTGAATTTTTTGAACACATTTATCCATAAAAAACTAGATATGAACAGTCTAGTGGAGGGTCTAAACGACCTCAAGATAAACCAATTAAGGATGTATATAATGATAAGAATCCAAGATGTAGTACACGTCAAAGAACGTCAACTTTGTTTGGATCGAATTTTGTAACGTTTCTATTAGAAAATGAGCCTCAATCATTTAAAGACGTGATGTCGTTGTCAGACTCATCCTTTTGGAAAGAGGCAGTCAACAGTAAGATTGATTCAATCTTGAGCAACCATATGTGGGAGTTGGTTTATCTTCTTCCAGGAAATAAACGTTTAAGTTCTAAATGGATCTTCAAAAGAAAAATGAAAGTGGATGGTACTATTGACAAATACAAGGCAAGACTTGTAGTAAAAAGGCTTTAAACAGAAGGAATGCCTTGATTACTTTGATACATACTCGCCTGTATTGAGGATAATATCAAATCAAATATTAATTGCCTTGGCTATGGTATATCGTCTTGAAATCCATCAAATGGATGTGAAAACAGCATTCCTAAATGGAGAATTAGAGGAAGAAATTTATATAGAAATACCTGAGGGTTTTGTGGTTCCAGGTAAAGAAAATAAGGTGTGTAAACTTGTTAAGTCACTTTATGGACTAAAATAAGCACCTAAATAGTAGCATGCTAAGTTTGACAAAACCATGTTGGCAAATGGGTTTAAGATAAATGAATGTGATAAATGTATTCACATTAAACACACTCCAAGTCACAAGGTCATTGTTTGTTTGTATGTGGATGATATGTTGATCATCAGTAGAAACATTTCTAACATAAGTGCAACAAAACGAATGCTCAAGATCAAGTTTGATATAAAATACCTTGGAATTGTGGATGTGATCATAGGAATAAGAATCCATAGAACTTCACAGGGATTGGCATTGTCATAATCTCATTACATTAAAAGGGTACTTGACAAATTCAAGCATTTGGAGTTTGGTATTGCCAAGACTCCAATGGACGTGAGCTTTGCACATCAAAAGAATAAAGGTGAAAGTGACTCACAGTTGGAGTATACAAAAGTGTTAGGATGTTTAATGTATATAATGAATTGTACATGATCAGACATAGCATGTGCTATTAGTAAGCTGAGTTGGTACACGAGTAATCCCAATAAAACTCATTGGATGGCAATGAAAAGAGTTTTGGAGTATCTTAAATACACTCAAGACTATGCTTTGCATTATAATAAATATCCCGCAGTACTTGAAGGATATAGTGATGCGAATTGGATCACCGAATCGAATGAAGTAAAATCCATGAGTGGATACGTATTTACTATAGGTAGAGGAGCAATCTCTTGGAAATTTTCCAAATAGACATGTATTGCTCGTTCTACAATGGAACCAAAATTTATTCCATTAGATAAAGTCGGTAAAGAAGCAGAATGGCTCCGAAATTTCTTGAAAGATGTTTCTTATTGGTCCAAATCCATTGGCACCGGCATGTATACACTGTGATAGTCAAGTGGCAATACGCAGGGCAGGGAGCATAATGTACAACGATAAATCTTGTCATATAAGATGGAGACATAATACCGTTAGAGAACTTTTCTCTAGTGGAATTATCACTATTGATTAAGTGAAGTCAAAGAATAATGTGTCAGATCCACTTACAAAAGGCTTATCTAGAGAAGAAGTTGAGGGGAAATCTAAGAGAATAGGTTTACGGCGTAGGACAAACCAGCATGGCGGTAAATCTACCTAGCAAATCGGAGATCCAAAGAACTAGGTTCAAAGAAATCAAACAAAGTTGTGTCTGACAGGTTCAACATTGTCAATATACCCAACTCATTCTCATGATGTAGACAATGTTTAGTAAATAAGGATAATACTTATGGTATGAAATCTTTTAACGATTATCTAAATTTGACAGATTTGACCAAATAGTTTAATCTATAGGAATAAACGTTTAGAAATCACCTATGTGAGGGAGAAGTAAAGCCGCTTCAAAGAGAATGTTAGTAATGGTCTATTCTCTTAGCTCTTATGAGACCGGGACGTGTTCATGGCTGAAACGAACAAAACTGTGAGAACCATAAATGGTAAAAGGTTGGTTGTATAACATGTGTTGTCTAGATGTACATTAAAGCTCGAAGGTTCAAAGATATCAAATCTATCGATTGACCGAGTGAATCTGATGCATGTTCACTACGGAAAGTTCAAAGAAAAACCCACTTATCAAGATGCAATCGGTCTTTGCTGAATGATCACATACTTGTCAGTAAAGTTTTACGTAAAAGTAGTCATTCACCATTCATGTGGGAGATTGTTGGCTTCAAGATTAAAAGTGTGAATGAAAAATGGAGAGAACCAAGTAGAGTAAAAAAATTGACATAACACTCAAAAATGGAAAGAGTACTAAAAAATGGTAAGTCTACCAAATCTCCCACATTGGTGGGAGAATGAAACTTTCAAGTGTTTATATTAAGAAATACTTAGTCTACATAGAAAGTGAGGCAAGAACCAAGAAGTGCCTCGTTCCGTCGTCACTCGCTCGACTCGGCTTCCGCTTCCGCTTCGGATTTGAATTTGGAAAATGATCGATCGATGCGATCAATCTTTTTGGATAAAATTTATTTGGGAAGAAATCCAATGCAGTCCAAAAATCTGAAGGTAACAGTTTTTTTCCTCTATTAACGTGCATGCATGTAGTGTAAAAATGTGAAATACTGCTTCGGAAGGGATACAACCTTTCGACGAAATAACACACTGATTCAGGAAAAGAGATGTCTGTTCAGATGGTTGAGACTGTCCAGAAAAAAAACAATGATTCGATGAATAGGCATGACTGTTCCAAAGGATGCATCTTTTCGAATGAACCATTGCCTCTTTTCGGAAGATATACTTGATGGCTATATAAACCTGCATTTTTTCATAGGTTTAGAACAAATTTTTTCTATATTAAAAAATACTTCTTGTCTTCTAAAATACTCCGTGTTATCATCAAATCATTGAGTAAGTTTGAAGAGAATCTGATCGTTTGAGGTACTACTACAGTCAGATTGTTAGGTCATTTTATCCTGAAAGGAAAATTTTACAACCTCGGGTACTTGAGGGAAATTATTTCCTTAAGGACACTCCATGAATTCGGAAGACTTTCCCTTTTCTGCTTCATCTATTTTTCCATAAAAATCTGAAAACACACTTCCTTGAAAGGTAATTTTGATCTTGTGTTGAAGGTATTGGAATACTTCATAAGTGTTCTGGATTTATTCTTGAACTCGTGTTGAAGTTGTTGTGCCGAAATACAGATTTTATGTACCCAAAAACAACAATCTTAAGGAAATAATTTTAATCTGTATTATTTTGGTTTATGGAGATTAAAACTTTAAGCTTTCTACTCCGTTTAAATTTAACAAGTGGTTTGAAGAAATAAAATCTTCATCACAAGTTAGAGGTCATTTGGTTAGCGATTGAAAGTTGTAAAAATTTCATTGTTAAACTAGAAACAGGGGGTGTTTAAAGTTGCTACAACTTTATAAGTAGTAATTCGATATACTAAATTTACTGTCTTGTTGTGACAGGAAAATGACTACTGATAGTCAAGTGCATGATGTTGCAATGATTGTGGCAGCAACTATTATTGCCACAATGAGTCGTACAAGTGCTCCGCAGGCAATGGCACCAGCGGAGAAATCCAAAAAAATCACGGGGGGTGATTTTAAAAGGTAGTATCAGAAGATGTTCTTCTACCTTACAACACTGTGTCTTCAATAATTTACATCTGAAGAAGCTCCTGAAGTGCCCGAAGGAACTTCAGACCAGGATAAATTTATCGTAATAGAGGTCTGGAAACACTTTGATTTCCTATGCAGGAATTACATTCTAAATGGCCTCCAAGATGATCGATACAACGTATATAGTGGTATGAAGACGTCAAAGGTATTGTGGGGTGCGCTAGAAATAAAATACAAGATTGAGGATGCTGGAACCAAGTTCTTCGTTGCAAGATTCCTTGAGTTTAAAATGATTGACAGCAAGTCTATCATATCTCAAGTCTAAGAACTGCAAGTAATCATCCACGATCTCCTCGTGAGAGGTATGAGTTTGATGAATACCTTAGTTGAACATATTAAAAATGTTCTTAATGTTCACATGAACTTAATTGTAGGTTTGGTTTTGAACGAGATATTTCAAGTCGCAGAAATAATAGAGAAGTTACCACCTACGTGGAAGGACTTCAAAAATTACTTAAAACATAAATGAAAGGAGATGACAGTCAAAGATCTCATAGTGAGACTGCGAATTAAAGAATACAACAAAGCCACGAAAATAAGGTCGAAAAAAATTCTGCAATAAGTGGAGCAAACATTGTAGAAGACGACCACAACAACTCCGAAAAGTAAAAGAAAGTTGGACTGGAAAACAATCAACCTAAGAAGAAATTCAAGGAAAAATACTTTAAATATGGCAATATTGACCACAATTCAACAGATTGTCGTGTCCCAAAGAAAGGGAAAAAGAAGGACCAAGCAAATAGGGCTGAACCCAAGAAAGAAACATTCGATCTGTGTATCATGCTGTCTGAATGCAACTTGGTAGGAAATCCTTGAGAATGGTGGATGGATTTCGGTGCCACCCACCACGTTTGTACAAATAAGGAGTTGTTTGCTGGTTTTTCTCCAGCTCAAGGCGAAGAGAAGATATATATAGCCAACTTTGCAACTGCAAAAATTTGAAGGAACAGGAAAAATCTGCCTAAAAATGACATCAGGCAAAGTGTTGACTTTGAACAATATCCTGTATGTACTGGAGTTATGGAAGAACTTGATTTCTGTATCACTTTTTGAAAAAAAAAAACAGATTTAAACATGTATTTATTTCAGGAAAAAATTTATTTAGTAAAGGAGAAGTGTACGTAGGAAGAAGCTACCTCACTGAGGGCCTATTCAAAATGAATGTAATGAATGTTGAAAGCAATAAATGTTAGTTTTTCTTACTTTCTTGAGTCTAATGATTTGTGGCATGAACTATTAGGACATTTCAATTACCAAATATTGCAAAAACTGATTAACTTAGAAGTTTTGCCAAACTTTGAGTGCAATAAATCAAAATGTCAAACGTGTGTGAATCAAAGTATGTTAAGCATCCGTATAAGTCCGTTGAAAAGAATTCCAATCCCTTAGATTTAATCCACACTGACATTTATGATATGAACTCAACACCATCTTGTGGTGGGTAAAAGTATTTTATAATTTTTATTGATGATTGCACTAGATATTGTTATATCTATTTGCTAAATAGTAAGTACAAAGAAATAGATGCGTTTAGGCAATATAAAACAGAAGTTGAAAATCAGTTAGAGAAAAAATCAAAATGATAAGAAGTGATAGGGGCGGAGAATACGAATTTCCCTTTGCAAAAATATGTGAAGATAATGGGATTGTTAATCAAACTACGGCACCGTATTCATCTCAATCTAATGGAATCACGAAAAGAAAAAAAATCTAACCTTAAAGAAAATAATGAATGTCTTACTTATTAGTTCAGGTTTACCGTAAAACTTACGGGAGAAAGCTATCCTTACAGCTAATCGAGTACTCAATAGAGTGCCCCATAGTAAGACACAATCAATTTCATATGAAAATGGAAAGGAAGGAAACCCAACTTGAAATATTTCAAAGTGTGGGGGTGTCTAGCGAGGTCCAAGTTCCTATGTCTAAAAGAGTAAAGATAGGACCTAAGATGGTGGACTGCGTGTTCATAGGATATGCTAAAAGTAGTAAAGCATGTCGATTTTTGGTTCATAAATTCGAACATTCGGATATCAATGAAAATATAGTAATTGAATCAGATAATGTTGAATTATTTAAACATATTTATCCGTATAAAACTAGACATGAACAGTCAAGTGGAGAGTCTAAACGACCTTGATATGAACCAATTAAGGAAATAGAAAATGATGAGTATCTAAGACGTAGTGAACATCAAAGAAAGTTAACTTCATTTGGATCGTATTTTATAATGTTTTTCTTAGAAAATGAGCCTTAAATATTTAAAGAAGCGATGTCGTCGTTAGACTCATTCTTTTGGAAAGAGGCAGAAAATAGTGAGATTGATTCAATCTTAAGCAACCATACGTGGGAGTTGGTTGATTTTTCTCCAAGAAATAAACCTTTAGGTTCTAAATGAATCTTCAAAAGAAAAATGAAAGTGGATGGTACTATTGACAAATATAAGGCAAGACTTGTAGTAAAGGGCTTTAAAAGGAAGGAAGGTCTTCATTACTTTGATACATACTCGCCTGTAACGAGGATAATGTCAATTCAGATATTAATTGCCTTGGCTATGATATATGGCCTTGAAATCCATCAAATGGATGTGAAAACAACATTCCTTAATGGAGAATTGGAGGAAGAAATTTACATGGAACAGTCTGAGGGTTTTGTGATTTCAGGTAAAGAAAATAAGGTGTGTAAACTTGTTAAGTCACTTTATGGACTAAAACAAGCACCTAAACAGTGGCATGCGAAATTTAACCAAACCATGTTGGAAAACAGGTTTAAGATAAGCAAATATGATAAATGTGTTTACATTAAAGACACTCCAAATTACAAGGTCATTGTTTATATATGGATGATATGTCGATCATCAGTAGAGATATTTCTGACATAAATGCTACGAAATGAATGCTCAAGAGCAAGTTTGATATGAAGGATCTTGGAATTGCGGATGTGATCTTAGGAATAAGAATCCATAGAACTTCACAAGGGTTGGCATTGTTACAGTCTCATTACATTGAAAAGGTACTTGACAAAGTCAACTATTTGGAATTTGGTATTGCCAAGACTTCATTAGACGTGAGTTTTACACTTCAAAAGAATGAAGGTGAAAGTTACTCACAGTTAAAGTATGCAAGAGTGTTGGGATGTTTAATGTATATAATGAATTATACACGACCAGATATAGCATGTGTTATTAGTAAGCTGAGTCGGTACATGAGTAATCCCAATAAAACTCATTGGATGGCAATGAAAAGAGTTTTGGGATATCTTAAATACACTCGAGACTATGCTTTGCATTATAATAAATATCCCACGGTACTTGAAGGATATAGCGATGCAAATTGGATCACCAAATCAAATGAAGTAAAACCCATGAGTGGATACGTATTTACTATAGGTGGAGTAGCAGACTCTTGAAAATCATCCAAATAGACGTGTATTGGTCGCTCTACAATGGAATCAGAATTTATCGCATTAGATAAAGTCGGTGAAGAAGCAAAATACCTCGAGAACATCTTGGAAGATATTCCTTATTGGACCAAACCATTGGCACCAGTATGTATTCACTGTGATAGTCCAGCGACAATAGGTAGGGCAGGGAGCATGATGTACAACGGTAAATCTCGTCACATAAGATAGAGATATAATAGTTTTAGAGAATTTCTCTCTAGTAGAATTATCACTGTTGACTATGTAAAGTCAAAGGATAATGTGTCGAATCCACTTATAAAAGGCATATCTAGAGAAGAAGTTGAGAGGACATCCAAAGGAATGGGTTTACGACCTAGGACAAGCCAGCATGGCGGTAACTCTACCTAGTAGACCAAAGATCCCAAGAGTTAGGTTCAAGGAGATCAAACAAAGTTCTGTCTGACAGGTTTAACATTGTTAATATACCCAACTCATTCTCATGATGTAGACAATGTTTAGTAAACAAGGACAATACTTATGGTATGAAATCTTTTAACGATTATCTAAATTTGACAGATTTGACCAAATAGTTTAATCTATAGGAATAAACGTTTAGAAATCACCTATGTGAGGGAGAAGTAAATCTGCTTCAAAGAGAATGTTAGTAATGGTCTATTCTCTTAGCTCTTATGAGACCGGGACGTGTTCATGGCTGAAACGAACAAAACCGTGAGAACCATAAATGGTAAAAGGCTGGTTGTATAACATGTGTTGTCTAGATGTACATTAAAGCTCGAGGGTTCAAAGATATCAAATCTACCGATTGACCGAGTGCATCTGATGCATGTTCACTACGGAAAGTTCAAAGGAAAACTCATTTATCCAGATACAATCAGTCTTTATTTGATGATCACATACTTGTCCGTAAAGTTTTATGAAAAAGTAGTCAATCTTCATTCATGTAGGGATTGTTGGTTCAAGATTAAAAGTGTGAATGGAAAATGGAGGGAACCAAGTGGATAAAAAAAGTGAGATAGCACTCAAAATGGTATACTTAAAAGTGCAAAGTCTACTAATTCTCCCACATTGGTGGGAGAATGAAACTTTCATGTATTTATATTAAGAAATACTTACTCCACATGGTAAGTGAGACAAGAACCAAGAGGTTCCTCGTACCTTCGTTGTTGTCGTTTCTTCAGCTCGGCTTTAGATTCAGATTCAGATTTGGAAAATGATCGATCGATGAGATCAATCTTTTTGGACAAAATTTATTTGGGAAGAAATCCAATGCAGTCCAAAAATCCAAAGGTAATAGTACCGTTCCTCCATTAATGTGCATGCATGTAGTGCAGAAATGCGAAATGCTGTTTCAGAAGGGATGCAACCCTTCGACGAAATGACACAGTGATTCTGAAAAAGAGATTTCTGTTTGGATGGTTGTGATTGTCTAGAAAAAGACACAATGATTCGATGAATATTCATGACTGTTACAAAGGATATATCTTTCCGTATGAACCATTGCCTCCTTTCGGAAGAGATACTTGATGGCTATATAAGCCTGCATTTTTCCACAGTTTTAGAACGAAATTTTTTTATATTAAAAAAACACTTGTCTTCTAAAATACTCCGTGTGATCATCAAATCGTTGAGTGAGTTTGAAGAGAATCCGATCGTTTGAGGTACCACTACAGTCAAATTGTTAGGCCATTTTATTCTGGAAGGATAATTTCGCAACCTCGAATACTTGAGGGGAATTATTTCCTTAAGGACATTCCATGAATTCGGAGGACTTGGCCTTTTCTGCTTCATCTAATTTTTCTATAAATTTATGAAAAAACACTTCTTTGAAAGGTCGTTTTGATCTTGTGTTGAAGGTGTTGGATTACTCCATAAGTGTTCTTGATTTATACTTGAACTCGTGTTGAAGTTGTTGTGCCGAAATATAGATTTTGTGTACCCGAAAATAACATATATATATATATATATATATATATATATATATACAAAAGGTAAACTCTATACATTTTCATTTCATTGTATTACTTCATCATAATAAATTAATACATATAGTTACCTATAAATCTTAAATCCTGAGGCCCTATATTTCCCGTGTTTAATCTTATGAAGAAGCTATTATTTATCTATCAACTATTTGGACAAAGAAACTTGGTCATTCCAAGTAGACAAAATTAGTTTAATGGATAAATCTTTGTCAATATGACTAGTATGCAATTACCAGATAAACAAAATTATTGAGAAGTTAGACAAACACCTAGTCAAATTTATCCCAAAAAAAAAAATCTAGTCAAAGGGCCACCAAACAAGCAACAACAACCTTAAGAATTAATTTTTCTGAAAACTAATCATTTACCAACAAAAACAAAAGGCCAATAATGATGCCTTTGTAAAAACATTTGAAGACTTTGTATGATTAGTTTTGAATTAATAATGATGCCTTTGTAAAAACATTTGAAGACGTTGTGTATTCGAACAAGTTTCGTTCATTTTCAATTTTCAAAATGTTACATAAGATATTATTAGCTCCCCGTCATAGGAAGAAATTCAAACATTAACTTAGACTGAAAAACATGTAGCTTATATTAGCACATAAGAATGCACTATATATCATGGCATAAGGCATAACTTCTTGGATTATTTTCTCAGAAAGATAATACTTCACATATATTCAGCAATTAAGTAAAGACATGTATTTTTCCAAAAGATAAAAAAAGAAAACACGGAAAATACAGGAATGACCAAGTTCGTTCTTTTGATAAAATAACACGTTTCCCAATCCACAACTCCTATATCTCAGGAATAATAAGTATTGGGGTAGTGCCAATGTCCTGTCTATGGCAAGGCTCACAAGGGAGGCAGGAGTACTGGTGAGGGTCGGAGTCACAATCGAACATGTTGTTTGTTTGATGGGCTTAACTAAGATATAAAGTTATTACTTTTGGTAATTGTAAGCACTTGATCCTGACCATAACTAACAATTCAGTTAAGGGCTCACATTTTTTTCGAAAAGTCAGGAGTAGTACATTAGAAGTAAAGTCGAAGCAGCTCCAAGCAAACCATTTTAAGTACTCTTATACGTGTAATTTCCGTGTGTGTAATATATACATGTGTCTCACTCTCTCTGTAATACGTAGTACTGCAATAATGATGCTCTTGACATTTTGTGTACATTGTTTTACTAAAGTATTAATTTGTTGTACTCATATTACCTTACTTGCTAGTTCCAACTTATATGTATCAAGTGTAATTTTCTATCTCATGATCGCACAAAAAAATTATAGAGAAAAACCAGTTGAAGTTGATTCCGGATTACAAAATAGCCGTCATTGAAGTTAGCTTAGGCCGTTCTTTATTTCTGTTTTAAAAAGCATTTCAAGAAACAAATGGAAAATGAAAATAGGAAAAGGTAGGCAAATTAAAGTCCACTAGAACGTGTGAAAGCAAACAAGTTGCATGTATGGGCAAGAAAAACAAAAGAATAGACAATAGTACATTAGTACTACTCCAATAAATTAAAACTAGCTAGGAAAGCGTCAAAGAAAAGGAAAAGTCAACGATCGAAAAGGTACCTTGTAATTCCAAACACTCCATCTCCGTCCGATCAACAAAACCAATGGCATAGTTAGGATCATCAATAGCTCTAAGCATATACTGTCTTCTTCCAGCGAATTCATTCGGAACGATACATGCCTTGTTCAAATATAATGCGTATAATTAAGTATAGTAACTAAAAATATATTTCTAGTATTTATCCCTCTGTTAGAGGTGCTCCAGAAATATCCCTATGATCGGATGGATCGGATCAACTCCCGTTTTAGATAATATCAAAAACAATAGGTTAAAAAACTCAATACCTGTAATTCAGTAAATAATTCACTATCAGATCCACGTCTAACTCGAACAGTGATAGAAGTTTCTTTAGCCTTGAAAGAAGTATGCATTATCTTTTGGATACCATTTTTGCCATTCTTGAAGGGTGATCGGAGAATCATGTTCCCTAATCGAAGCTCCTCCACGATATCACCGGTTATCAACATATCTCCAGTCCATTCATCGGCTTTTGAACTTCCTTTTAAGCACTGAATGGATACAACTGATGGTGATGAAGAGTTTACTGATCTTGATGTTGTTGAGTATGAAGAGTTTGTGCTTCCTGATGAGTTTGAACGTTCCATGGGCATTTCTTTTTGTTTTTCGACAATGCAGTTGTGCTGTTATTATGAAAGCTTTAACTATGAGCTTCGAGATTTTCTTGGAGAAGTTTAGGGAAGAAAATAATAATTAAAAAAACAGGAGAGAGGAGAATAAGGTGTTTTTTTTAAAATTGACTGAAAACCTAATCACTTCATTTCTTGAAGAAAAGAAGAAATAAAAAAGGGGAGTGTGGATGATAGTTGTGGTTGGTTTTGGAGAAATTTAGGAACAAGATTGTGGGAGAAAATAGAGAGGAGAATAATATCTAGGAAGAAAGGAAAAAAGGAAAAGTATGTTAAAGATCTAGGTGAAGGACTAAGGAGGTCAAATATGGAGTGGGGAAATTAAATTTAATCACGTAAATGTACTTCTAGGTAGTTATAAAAGTCTTCTTTTTGTTCTTTTGTTTTACATGTCAAATGATTTGCAGCGAAAATTCCTCTTTCCCAGATGGCAGAGTGTGAAAATGATAAAATATATGCGGTCTATATTATTATCTTCGAAGAAGACTCAGATTAATTGTTGGATAGTACTAGTCAATATTTATAATTTATTGGATAACACTAGTCAATATTTATAATTTAGACTAACTTGATTCACATAACATGAAAATCATTAAGAAAAGGGTGTAGTGTAATAAATTTCTTCGTTATTGGATTTGAACCTAACTTTTCTATTCAAAGCAAAGTGATCATGTACATCTCACAGCCCACCTTCATAACTGAAGCAATGGTGTAAGTACTAGATTTATGTGAACTCAATGTTTACGGCACGAACCACCACCAATATATATATAATGAATGTTTCTTTTTTAAGCAATCTTTTAATTTCAATTTTTTACGTAATATGTTTAAAAGTATAAAATTTAGATTTTTAAGTATATTTGATATATTTTAAATTTTAAAATCTTGTAACTATTTCCTTCATTTTAATTTATTTAGCCTATTTGTCTTTTTCAATCCATTTTAAAATGAATGTTCCTTTTCTTTTTTAGCAACTTTTTAATTTCAATTTTTTACATGGCATGTTTAAAAGCATAAAATTAAAGGTTTTATAATTCTATCATCTGCTAGGTATAATTCTATTGGTATATTTATTCCTTCTCTACATATCTTTAATTTTAAAATCACAAAATTTAAAAATATTCTTTGCTTTTTTAAACTTCATGCCAAGTGAGTCGAAGGAAGTAATAAATTATGAATCTATAATTTTAAAACTATAGTGGGTTATGGTAAGAACCTAAAGATTGAAATCATATTAACTCAATATTCTGAAATAAAGTATTTTATAGGTGAAAAATTAGTAAAATTGTAATAAGTAATATATTATAAATTTATATATAATTTTAGAAGTATAATGAGTTGCTCTCTAATAAAAGGGAAAGGGCAGGCAGCTCTCGTCAACATGTCTGCTTCTTCTTCAGCTGCTTGCTCCGTAATTTTATTATATCACTTTTAATTAATTATTATAAGTCATTTATGTATTAAAAAAATTATTAATATCTAATAAAAAGGTAAAATAAATATTTATGACGTGTATATATTAGCTGCTTCAATCGTAGCTTCATTAAATATCGCTCTTAATTAATTATTATATGTCATCTGAGTATTAAAAAATAATAATATTTGATAGAAAATGTAAAAATTACTCTCTAATAAGAGGGAAAGGAGAAGCAGACAGCTCTCCGTCAACATACCTCTTCTCCTGCCTGCTTCTTCTTCAGCTGCTTGCTTCGTGATTTTACTATATCATCTTTAATTAATTATTATAAGTCACTTATGTATTAAAAAATTAATAATATCTAATAAAAAAGTAAAATAAACATTTATGACATTTTTGCTTCAGCTGCTTTATTCGTAGCTTCATTAAATATCTCTCTTAATTAATTATTATATGTCTCTGAGTATTAAAAATAATAATATTTGATAGAAAAGGTAAAAAATAATATGAAATGGTAAATTAACTATTGATATTTTAAATGAACTTGACAACTTATATGAGGTCTACACTTATATGAGGTCTACTTAAAAAAAAATTACAAATATTTTTTATAGTAATTTTTTTACATCACTTTTAATTAGTACTTGATCGATTGGCGAATTATTGGGCCGATATGGATTCTCTAATAAGAGGGAAAGGGCAGGAGAAGCCGGCAGCTCTCCGTCAACATGTCTGCTTCTCCTACCTGCTTCTTCTTCAGCTGCTTGCTTCGTGATTTTACTATATCACTTCTAATTAATTATTATAGGTCATTTATGTATTAAAAAATTAATAATATTTAATAAAAAATTAAAATAAATATTTATGACGTATTTACTTCAGTTGCTTCAATCGTAGCTTCATTAAATATCACTCTTAATTAATTATTATGTGTCATCTGAGTATTTAAAAAAAAATATTTGATAGAAAAGGTAAAAAATAATATGAAATGATAAATTAACTATTGATATTTTAAATGAACTTGACGACTTATATAAGGTCCACTTAAAAAAAAATTACAAATATATTTTATAGTAATTTTACTATATCACTTTTAATTAGTACTTGATTTTATTATATCACCCCTAATTAATCATTATATGTTATTCACACATTAAAAATTAATAATATTTAATTAAAATAAAATAAAATAGGCATTAATGACATTTCTGCTTCAACTGCTTCAATTATCTCCGTCAATATGTCTGCTTCTCCTGCTTATTTCGTAAGCTGCCTACTCTGTGATTTTATTATGTCATCTCTAATTAATTATTATAAGTTATTTATGTATTAAAAAATTAATAATATATAATAAAAAAGAAAAATAGTTATTAATGATATGTCTGCTTCAGCTGTTTCACCCGTAATTTGACTATATCACCCATAGTCAATTATTATAAGTCATCTAAATAATAAAAAATTAATATTAAAAAATTATTATAAAGTCATCTAAGTATTAAAAAATTAATAATATTTAATATTAAATTTACCTAACGTTTTCTATGAGGCCCATATAATTTTTTTCACGCAAGTATTTTTGTATTGTAATTTTGTTATATCACTTCTCTTTAGACATGTCTGCTTCGCTATTTCAATCGTGATTTTACTATGTCACTCTTAATTAATTATTATGACCATTTAAGTATTTTGTCAATTAATAATATTTGATAAAAAAGGTAAAATAGATATAAAATGATAAATTAACTCTTGATATTTTAAATTAACTTGACGTCTTATACAAGATCCACTTCAAAAAAATCTCACAAGTATTTTTTATAGTAATTTTGTTACATTACTTTTAATTAGTTGCTGTGAGTCATTAATACATGTTTGTTTCGCTGCTTCAATCGTAACTTTACTATAGCACCCATAATTAATTATTATGGTCATCTAAGCATTATGACACTTAAATTGGAATAGAAGAAAAAATATTAGACATCACAATAATTTAAAACTTAAATTATTTTAAAAAATTTAATTGACTATCAATGGCACAAAAATTTGGACAACGAGAGCGATATATATTATTTGAAAAATTACATAAAATATATTATACATTACAATAGTTAATAACTTAAAATATCTAAAAAATAATATATTATATATTTTTTAAGAATATTATAAATCACAATAATTAAAATAAATTTTTAAAAAGTATTTGTTGGGCCTGTGCCTTGCACGGGCCATTAGTAACTAGTTTGATAATAAGAACCTGAGATTGAAGTCATATGAACGCAAGCATTTTTATATGTGCATTTTTATTTGTAAACATTACTAAAATTTTATAATAATAATAATAGTAATTGATAAATTTATAAAATTTTATCATAATAATAATTAATAAATTATAAATATATAATTGTAAAAGTATAATAGATTTTATGATAAGAAACAAAAGGTTGAACTCACCATATTTAAATTCTGAATTTACATCTAATCGAGAATTCATCTCACTAGTTTTAGTTCTTGAAATTATCATAATGCTACTCCCTCCGTTTTAAAAAGAATGACCTACTTTGACTTGACACAAAGTTTAAGAAAATAAAGAAAATTTTTGAATCTTGTGGCCTTAAATTAAAGTTATTTCAAATGTACTAAAATACCCTTAAATCTTGTGGTGCTAAACATGTTATGTGGAAATAACTCTCTATACTATATATATGAAGGTTTCAACTTAAAATTTAAGAACAATAATTCTATATTCTATAAGGTGCAAGTTGGTCGGCATTGATTTAGACAACAATGTTATATTATTTCAGAATTCGGAGCCTAAAGGGCAAGTTTTTTCATTCAAAATTCTAAAGGGCATATGAAAATGAAAATATTTTAAAACAAACAAGATAAACACATATCTGGTAACGTGAAGGTAACTGAAGTCACTTACTTTATCCTTTGACTGAAAAGTTGGTGAGGTTGGAAATTTAATGACACAAATGAACTTCCTTCGTCCATCTTTATGTGTCCACGTTTTTATTTTGGAATGTCCAACAATATTTGTTCAGTTTATAAAATCAATGGATAATTTATCCATTTTTACCTATTTTACCCTTGATATTAAATACAGTTTATCACTCATTGAATTTTTCAAAGCAAAAGATTTATTATATTCAAAAGGGTGAAATAGTAAAATCATCATCTATTTATTGTTTCTTTAGGCATATGTCGAGTCAAAAATGAATAACTATTTATGGACGGAGAAAGTATTTAGTGAAAAAGCGGAAGGTTGGAAGACTGTTTTACCTTACAAGGTAAAACATGTCCCTTACCTTATTAATTTACTTTTATAAACCACCCATTTCATTCATTATTGTTCACATTATTTGTCTGTTCACCCGTTTCACTCTCTTCATTCACATTATTTTGGGTGTTTCTTCTTGTTCTTGATCTTATTCAAAGTTTGTTTCATAAAAAATCTTGCACTTTTAATCACTTTTTTATATAATTATTTCAATACCTAATAAACAAGTACATAGTATTAATATTATTAATCATCTTTTTAGCTTACTAATTTATCAAATGTTATTATCATACCAACTTGTTAAGCTGAAACCAACGTTAAGTCATTATTGTCTATCTAATTATTTTTGGATTTGTTGTTTGCACAAAGATGTCAAATTTGGTCATGCATATGTAAAAAAAAAAACTTACCCTTTAGGCTCTGAACTTCCTTTAGTTGCTTGCATATGTAAATTGGTCAATTCATCAAATTATTACTTGACATAAATGTCATGAAACACGTATCAAAATTAATTTTAATTTTTTGTGTATAGATATGGAGCATGTAACAACCTCAATTTCACACCACAACTCTAATATATATATATATATATATATATATATTATACTTCTAAATTCGAATACAAATAAGAATTCGAACGACAAAGTAACAATGGATAAATACTAATGGAAAATCTACGAGTAACAAAGGAAGAAGGTAACTAGAAGGAGATGAGATAATAGACCATTGAAAGGGAGATGAGAGAATATAGACTAAGACGAAGCTTCAACATAATTTACATAATCTCTTCCGTAGGTAACTGCTCCCATTTAATGTGTTCGCTTAACCAGAATCCCAAATGAAATCCACTTTCTTATTGGGCTGTAACTTCACCTCAGGCCTAAGTCCAAAGCCCATAACAGAGTTCATAACAATACCCCTATTCTCAATAAGAACCTTGTCCTCAAGGTTCAAGATAAGGAATCCAGCAAAAACTAAGTTAATTTTTTACCAAGGTTTGATGGAGCATAGCTAGATTTGATGATCACCAGGTGCAATAACCATACGACTCCTCGGTTCCTTACTTCCCGCTTGAGAAATTCATTGATATGCACAAGTAGAGGAATATATGCTGAAAGCATAACATGAATGAATCCAGAATTTAACGGTTTGTCATTGTCAAAAACAAGATTACCCCACTGAGAAGTTGTTGCACATTGCCTAGGGTCTTTCTCCATTTTCCATAACTTATAGTTACATTCATTATGCCAAAGAAACTTCTTCGATTGACCTCCACCTGAAGCATTCACAACGCTTGTGCATATTCTATCAGAAACTCTTAGAACTCTACAAAATATAGTCAGCTTGAACTCTGAAAGATCCTCACTCTAGTTTTTAACATCTCCTAGCCACAAACCTCCAAAGGCATCCATGTAGATGTCATTTGACCAAAGCGATGAGTCTCTTAACATTTTCAACACAGTGAACCAGCAAAGAAATGTCCTGTAATTCAGAGGCATAGCAAATATAGGAACCGGTTATTATTCCTAATGTGGCTAGAATATTCTTCTCTTTCATATTTTTAAAAACTACCTTCAAATTCTATTCACAGTGATTGCAGAAGGAAAGAGGAGCTACAACGTGCTCTCCACTGAGTTCAAGAGTATAAACAAAAGTCGATAGAAAACGAGCTCTTTTACCCTACGGCCTAAGATTTTGCTCTGACAATACCATTAACCGAATGAGCTCTTTCACATTATTAAAACTGTACACCACTGCAATTTTTGCATCAATACAAAATTTATTTATACGTGTTCTCCAAATGTCATCTTTCATTACATTATCAAAAACAACAGAGATTGGATCCATTAAATGATTTAGAGACATCACAGACATATCATAATCAAGAGAAGGACCAACATAAAAAACAAGATATGATGAAGTTCGCCTTGATATATGAACTACTCCAAACATAGCAAATAAGAGCACATCATCTTTGTTGACTAGAATATTTTGTATCTGTTCTAAGTATCATGCAACAAATGCCTCGAATACCCTCTCTATTTTCTCCTCACTACCAAGCTCTTTCGATTTAGACAACAAGATACCATAAAGATTATGCACTTGTCCAGTATCAACCCAATTGCAAGAATTCCACAAGGTTGACATAATTAACTTATCATGATACAAATCGCCTAAAGCAATACAATATACAAAATTTCTTATAACTCTAATGAATATAGTAAGTAAATTAGAGACAGGATCAAATGGAAACTCTAATCCAACTAAGGAAAGTTCAAGCATCTGCTGGAACATTCCCGAGCCAAGTTGGTTCAAATGGAAAACTGAACTATCTAATAAAGTTGTACCCTTAAAGTCTTGAGCAACTAGATATTTTTGGACAAACAATAGAGTATAACATAGAAATAACCAATATTCCAGCCCACTTCATCCTTAGACAAGTAGATAGTAAAGATATTTAATATACCAGGAGTTGGATAAGCAATTCGGTCAAACACATTAGCTACATAGTCTATCTTCCATATGTTGACAACTTTTGTTTCCAAATTTAGTGGATCTCCTGCATATCTAGGAAGTATACCAAATTGCTGAAGCCCACACTATAACGAAATAGGTGGAGAAATAAGCTCACTAGATCAAAGGGAAGGTGTATGGATATATGATCAGGCATCAAGATACTAACCAAATTTAAGAGAGCACTTGTTTCCCAAAGTGCTTCAAATACTTTATGTGCAATAAAAAAGTATTCAGGTTCATAATAAAAATTAGCAAATACCTGACCCACGTAAGAATTGGAGTTTTCTTTATCTTGGTATGTTGTGACATTAGTTTTTTCATCCTCAATAACCAAAGGAAGTTCACAGGTTCCAACATTAAAACCCAATTTCCCATAATATTCAATCTCTGACTCTTGATTTTTATTGAGAACCCAACCAATATTCCTAAAATTATTATCCATAAGGGATAACTTTGGAAATATATGCTAATTCATTGAGACAAATCATCAAACACCTAGCCCTTATGTGTTGCTGAAAATCCCTTAACTGACTCATCAATCACCACCAATATTTATAGAGACAGAAGAACATTTGACTGGCTTAGACAAGTTGGAATCCTCCTCATCTTCGCAAGACAAGTTCACATCTGAAAGCCTGATATTTATAGTGGCTGACTGAGAGCAAGTCGATAGTGCATAGTGCAGATTGTCAAGTTTGCTGAGCATAGAAAAGTAACTCTTGTTTAACTTCTACAACAAATTAAGGGCAATGTCGACATGGTTATGCATCATGTTAGAGCCATTTTGAAAATAGATTCTTAATTTCTCTGTGAAATACTTCCAATAAAAAAATTGCTTATTATGATACAACCATTGGAACCAATCATAAGCAGCACCATCGAGATAGAAGGGAGCAAGAGGGAGCCAGTCCTTCTCGGGGAAGCCGAGGTAGGTAAAATACTTCTCGACATGACGAATCCACCCTTCTGGATTGACACTGTAAAACTTATCAAGGACCATCACTGCAATTGGAGTACAATCGATGAAAACACAAATGAAACAACCTTAATTCACACCAAAACTCAAATATATATACATTATACTTTCAAATTCGCATATAAACAAGAATTCAAGTGACAAAGTAACAATGGAAAAACACTAATAGAAAATCTATGAGTAACAAATAAAGAAGGTAACTAGAAGGAGATGAGATAATAGACCATTGAAGGGGAGATTAGAGAATATAGACTAAGCCGAAGCTTCAACATAATTTGCATAATCTCTTCCATTAGTAACTGCTCCCATTTAACGTGTTTGCTTAACCCAAACCTCAAATGAAATCCATTCTTTTGTTGGGATGTAACTTACGTCAGGCCCAAGTCCAAAGCCCATGACAGAGTTCATAACAGATAGAAATAGCTTGTCCATCCAGGACCATCATAGTATGACATATATGAGACACAAAGTAAGCATCACTGCAGCGTGATGATAATAATTTTTGACATCATGTTAGAAATGATTTGTTTCATACCCATCCTCTTAAATATTTTAGTATTTTTCATTTTAGGGGCGTTATAGATGTTGGATATGTTCTCTCTGATTATTCCCTTATTACTGCACTAGTTGAAAGGTGGTGGCCAAAAATGAAAACCTTTCACCTAAGAACGAGTGAAGCGACTATAACCTTACAAGACATGTAACTCATATTTGGAATGGTCATAAATGGGACTCCCATTCTTCATTCAGGCGTTGCTCAAATGTTACCGATTAATAGGAAACAAATATTTTCCGAATTAACAAGATGGATACCTAACCTAGACTTTTTTCAAGGAAACAAAATTTTTATATTGAGATTAGAGGAATATAATACAAGAAAAATCTAAATGAAATAATTGATGAAATTGAGGAAGAAGATGTGCAATGAAGAGTTAAGTTGTACCTTTTTTGGTTGTGCGATGGAATAATATTTCCTGAAAAGTCTGGAAATAAATTTAGTACAATGTAAACACAGGCTTGGGGAGCCGCTGCGCTACTGTACCTCTACTTTTGTTTGTATCATGCATTGATGGAGAAGTCGTACTATATTAGTGGTTTTATTTCGTTATTACTGGTATGTGAACTTTATAATTTTTTTCCATTTTGCACTACTTAGTTTTCCTATGATGATAAATATTGTTGATTATATTTTTTTGTAGGTATGGGTATGGGAGCGTATTGTCCCACTGTAACCACTTTCACTTCCTTCGAGCGAGAAAAATTCGAAGGTACAGACGACACATGGTCGTAAATGGTCTCGAGGTAGAGCTCATCAAAATGAATATTGTGCTTTTCATAATAACGAAAGTGACTCTATTTACCCTATAAGGTAAAATTATGACTTCACATTGCACTTTACTTGGTAACTGATGATGTTAACTTTTAATGATGTGTTTACCTTGTCCATTTTGAATTTTTTTCATTTTTATATGTCCTTTTGAAATTTTGAATGAAAAATCTTGCTCTTTAAGCTCTGAACTCTATTTTTTCATACGATCTAAAAGTATAGTCTTTCCACTTTCACATTAATGTGTATTTTGAAATTTCCTTTTATGGATATACAAGTTATGAAAAATCACAATACATCACAAAATATGATCCTATGTTTAAATCTTTAGGCATTTTTCCTTATTTATCAAATATAACATGATTTTATAATTTATAAAAGATTTGGATATAAAAGTGCATGTGCACTTTCCCTAAAATATCCATTATCGAAGTTGGATTGCTCGAATCCTTGTATTTAAACTGAAATAAATTCTTATTAATGGAACCTTAAGCTCTTTTGGATGAGACAAACCTCAATTGTAGCTATTCGAAGAAATAAAATACGAAGAATAAAAGAAAATCCACAAGATTAAGGATTAAAGAAACACATCTACTTCTTATTTGTTTAATAATTTAGTACATGATAGTTGCTTCATAGTCGAACTTGAATGTTGGAGTGTTACCGCGCATGCATTCTTTACTAATATAATGAAATAGCAAATTTTGCCCTTCACCATTAAAATTTGAGCAAAAAGTATTTTTTGGGTGAATTTTTTATTTGAAATTTGTGGCCCGGTTAGGGTGTATGTATGCTTTATGATTTTTAATTTAATATCATCCAATTATTCATCCAATCATATATATAATTTGTATGTAAACTATATTATTTAGATGAAGCATGACAAACAAACTCCAACTGACCACATGTTTGAAGAAAGTATTTTTGTACATACTTTATTAATAGAATTTATACATACCACATGTTTGAAGAATACAATAACTTACCTAGTGTAATTTCATATGTGAGGTTTGGAAGGGTAGGATGTACACAAACCTAACATCTACCGTTGTGGTGTAGAGAGGATATTTTCGATAGACCTCCGGCTCAAAAGAAATGTTATCTAAGTAGGATTGTAATAAAAATATAACAATAAAATAACAAGAGATAAAGAAAATAAAGCAACAACTAGTACCACATTTCGAAGAATAAAAGATTACGAAATTACTAAATAAAGATACTAACAATGAGAAGAGAAAATGAGGAAGCTAGCCTCCTACGTTTTCTACATAAAGTGTGACAACATCCGACTACCAACTAACCTTCTATCTCAAACCTCGACCTTCATATCTTCTTATCTAAGGTCATGTCCTCAGTAAACTGTAGTTATGTGAAGTCATGTATAATAAATCTCTCCCCTTCCCCTAATTTATTTTTTTGGCCTACCTCCACATCTCTTTATAACTCCTGCTACAATTAACCTCTCACACCTCTTAATTAAGGCATCTTTGACCTCCTTTTCACATGCCACCTCAAATTCAGTTCATCTAGTCTAACACAGATATCACTCCTATCTTATTCTGAATAACTTTATTTTAAATCATATCTCTCCTAGTAGGGCTCACATATCCATTTGGCCATCTTTATTTTTGTAACGACTTGAATTTTGAAGAATTATGTGAATATGTATTTTTGTGTGAATTGACTATTTTACCCTTCTCTGTGGTTTTATTTTGGTAGTTCTTGGGTGTGGAAATAATTGGCATGATTTTTGATGAATTTTGGTGTGATATATGTGATATTGTGGTTTTTGATGGCTTGAGAAGTCTTATAGTTGACTTCAGTCAACATCTTTTGATCAGTGTGTCAGATGAAAAAACAGGCTGCGCCAGCATATCTGAAACGTCAATTTTAGGGTGGTAAAATGGTTGGTGTGGTTTTATGGCTTTTAAATCTCATTTCGATTCTTGGTTCAAAAAGTTGTGATTTTGGGTTTCTGGAATCAACTTTGTGAAAATGATACTTTTTTGAAAATCTGATACCGCCATTAACTCCAAAGTATCAAATTTGATAGGTTAGCATATTTTGTTTGCATTCATAGGATTTCAGATGAATTCTGAGGGGTTTGCGGAGTCTTTAATCCTATATATACCTATGTTTTGTCATTTTTCCCCATTTTTGAGACTTAGAGCTTAGGGTTTCACACTTTTGAATAATTTCTTCCATTTCTAAGCTCGGGTAAGCTTCTAAACACCTATTTAAACTACTTTCCTCTAATTTTATGATCTAATTCTTATTTTAACGCGAATTAAAGTGAAAAATTGGGAATTTTGGCCCAGAAGGTCCAAGACTTGTTTTTCTTTGATCTAAATCTCATTTTTACTTGGGTAAGTTTCTAATCTTATAATTATCCTTTTCTCTCAATTTCATCTTCAAAAAAACTTCAAATTCTTGATTTCAAGAAGGATTTTTGAGAATTTTGTTAGTAAAGATTAAACATGGTTTTTCAGTAATTTAAACCTCATTTTAACTCATTTTTGCTTGTATTTTTAGCTGTAAATTTCTAAAAATATAGGGAGCACATTTCAAATATAAAATTACAATTTTGCCATTCTTTTTTAAAAATCTATTTTGGGGGCCTATTTTGATCCCGATTTAAAAATAGCCAATATGAGTATTCTTGACTATCTTCTGATGCCTAGATCTATATTTCCATATTTTAGTTGATTTTGAGTCCTTTTGGCAGGAGTAATGTTTTGGAATGAAGCTCGCGAATTGGTACCACTATGAAAATACTAGAAATACTGAAGAAAATATGACATCTTAAAAACCCTCCCTGAGGGATGTGTCGAGGAGGAGATATGGTTATGGATTGAATATGTATTTTTTATGGTTTGATGAACCCCCATGGGTCCTATGTTGGAAAACTTTAGCTTCGTAAGTGTATACGGAGGTTGTGCGGCAAACTCATGCAGTACACTATCATCATAATCATTAATGTCATTGCACTTACCTTAGTATGCCTATGTCATGATTGTATATCTGTCTTTGACTTGTTATCTATCTATCTATCTATCTATCTATCTATCTATCTATCCATCTATCCATCTATCCATCTATCCATCTACCCATCTACCCATCTACCCATCTACCCATCTACCCATCGATCCATCCATCCATCTATCCATCTATCCATCTATCCATCTATCTATCTATCTGCCTCTACTTATACTTGATGTTGAAATATATGTTTTCTCTTCTTTTCTCTACTTAGACATTATATAAATGTATACTTGTAATTCTTTCTTGTATTTTTCTGTAATATATGTGATTATTATAGAATTGTTAGTGGAAATGGTGTGGGTTACTATTGTGGGACATTTTTTTATTGCAGGTTACGTGCTCATTGTGTGTATTTTGTTTGTTTTACTATCTACTTTAATCAGTCAGCCTATGATACCTATCGAGTATAAGAGGATCGTACTCACCCTTATTATACCCCTTTCATATAGATTCTAGTTCGGGTGCGCCCTACATTTGTTCATTCAGGAGATATTTGGAGCTTTACGAGGTAGCGGTTGATTTCATACATTTGGAGTCTACTACTATGTCTTCATACTAGACTATATTTTTATTACTATTTAGAGATAGAGTTTTTCCTATTTTAGATATCATTTGTATTTGGACTTCGAGTTATACTAGTTATGTTCTTGCGTTGTGACACTAGGTTCTGGGATTATTGTATTGTTGGTTATGTCTTTCTGCTTTACTAAATTATATGTTTCGGCTTTATTCTATAAGCCTTACTTGGGTTATTTCTATTATTTTTCCTTTTACATTAGTTTGTATGATAGGCTTACTTTTCAAGGTTCACCACGACAAGTACCATCATGACCCTTGAATTTTTGGGTCTTGACAAATTGATATCAGAGAAGACAGGTTCATTGATTTCAACAGTTTAAGAATAGGATGTCTAATAGAGTCTCACAGATTGATACGTAGACGTTTGTATCTATCTTCGAGAGATTATAGGATGTCTTTAGGAAATTTTCTTCATTTTGTTCCTTATTGTGCAATTTTTCTTCATACCTTGGGTTCTAAGTCATATTTCATTCTTTTTAACACAGATAGTGATGACTAGATCTTGTGAGTTTAGATATACGAAGCCTTCATCTAAGGAGAGAGCCCAGTCTAGAGGGCGAGTTGTAAGTATGGATAGACTCAAGGTAGTGGACGGTAATGTATATCTATTTCATCTAGGAGTAGTGTTATGAAACTCTCCCCTAAGCCTTGTGTTGAGCATGTTAGAGATATGGGTCCTATATTGGTTCCACAGAGTTCTTATAGCCTAGTCTTGGGGTTGTTAATTCGCTTATTGCTCTATTTAGAGGGTGATCCTTCAAGTGCGTCTAGTGTTTCCCTAGATCTAAGTATTACACCTCTGTTTGTGCCAAAATTTTCTTATGGTGTTCCTCCATCCTAAGTATGTATCCTCCAATGGTACCTATTTCTGCTTTTGGTACTCCACAGACTCTGAGTGTTATGCCTCCTTCAGCGGCTATATCTGAGTATGGTATTCTGATATCAAGAGTTCAACCTTCGTGTATGTTACCTCCTTAGGTGGGAGCTTAACCTTACAAATTTACTATGCCTTCTCTTATTGGGAGTATAGTTATGTCTTCTAAGGATTAGAAGAGGTTTGAGAGATTCACTCATTTAGGTTCTCCTAGGTTCAGTACTGCTGTGGATGATGATGCCTATGAGTTCTTGATTGACTATCGTGAGAAGTTACATAACCTGGGTTCGCTTGAGTCACATGGTGTTTCTTATACTACTTATTAGTTGAGGGATACTACTAGAATTTATGGAGGTCAATTGTTTGTTACAGACCTCTTGATTCTCCTAAGATGTCTTGGGATCAGTTTACTAAGGCCTTTTTAGATAGGTTAGTGCCTTAAAATCTAAGGGATCGAATGAAAGATAAGTTTAATTACTTGGAGTAAGGCTCCGTGACTATTGTACAGTATGAGGCACGCTTTTATACCTTCTCCAGTTATTTTTATACCAATATTTTCATCGAGTTTGAGAATATTCAGAAGTTTGCAAATTGGTTGGATGTCTCTCTTCAGTTAGCTATATGTCAAATAGATGTATTTGGAGCATATTTTCATAGTATAGTAAATCAATTTAAAATGACTAAAGGTATTCTTTGAGCATCTCAGGGAGGCGCTAAGAAAGTGCACCATTTTGGTGAGTCAGAGGTCATACTTATTGAGGTAGGGATTCCATAGGATTCCATAGATATCATGGTAGACCAATTTAGACATTCATGCAAAGTTCAGGTTCAGGGTGGCTATTTCAGTCCAGTCATACCTTCTTCTACTTAGTCAGGTCATAAAGATTACTATATGTGTGATGAGACTAACCATTTGTCCAAGGACTATCCCTGTCGTATGTTCAGAGCTATTTTTATTTCAGCTGTGAGAGATAGAGGTTCTACCAGAGGTGCGTAAAGTAGAGATAATGGTGCCCGTAGTGGCGATAGCAGGGCTACTAAGGCAATTGGTGCTCGCAGATAGTGCTATGTTGTACCCACTAGACCATAGGTAGTGGCTTCTGATGTTGTTATTATAGGTATCATCCCCATTTGTTTCATATTTGCATTTGTGTTATTTGATCTGAGATTGACTTTTTTTTTTTTTATGTATTTGTATATTTTGCTTCGGGTTATGATTTTGTTAGTGAGCCTCTTGCCATGCCTATTAGTGTATCTACTCTTGGAGGAGATTCTTTAGTAATGGATCGAGTGTACCAATCTTGTGCTATGACTTTTGCTGGGCATGAGACTTGGTAGATTTGCTTATCTTAGATATGGTTGATTTTACTTCATCTTGGGTATGGATTGGCTGGCTCCTTACCATATTGTCCTTAATGCTAAGACCGTGACTTTAGTTTTGCTGGGTTCGCCAAGGATAGCTTGGAAATGTGTGTTTCATTCAGGTCCAAAGAGGGTTATATCTTATGTTCAGGCTCGTTTATTAGTTGAGAGGGGATGTTTGTCTTGTTTGGCTCATATTCATGATACTAGTATTATTTTACCTACTTCGTTGAATTCTGTTCATGTTGTTCGTGAATTTATGGAAATGTTCCTAATGGATTTTCCCGGTATTCCTCTAGATCAAAATATTGATTTTACTATTGATATTGAGTCAGGCACCAAGTCCATTTCTATTTCTCCTTATAGGATGGCCCCACCCGAGTTGAAAGAATTGAAGGATCAGTTGCAGAAGTTGTTGGATAAGAGATTTATCTAACCTAGTGTATCATCTTGGGGTACTCCTATCTTGTTTATGAAGAAGAATGATGGGTCTATGCGTATATGTATTGATTATCTATAATTAAATAAGGTGAAAATTAAGAATAAGTATCCTCTTCCTCATATTGATGATTTGTTTGACCAACTTTAGGGTGCTTCGGTGTTTTCAAAGATTGATTTAAGATTCAGGTATCTCCTGTTAAGGATTAGAGCTTCGAACATTTTGAAGACAACTTTTTAGACTTGATGTGGTCGTTATGAGTTCTTGGTCATGTCCTTTGGGTTGACCAACGCCCCTGTCGCATTCATGGAGTTGATGAAATGAGTATTTCAATTGTATCATAGATCTTTTTTAATTATATTTATAGATGATATCTTGGTTTATTCTTAGAGCGAGGTCGATCACGAAGAGCCTCTACAAATTGTGCTTCAGAGGTTGAGGGATGAGAAGTTGTATGTTAAGTTCTTCAAGTATGAATTTTTTTTGGAGTTTGTCTCTTTCTTGGGTCATGTGGTGACTAAAGAGGGTATTATTGTTGATCCAGCCAATGTTACAACGGTTCGTAATTGGGCTATACCTACTTCACCTACTGAGATTTGGAGTTTTGTTTGCTTGGCTGGTTACTATCGGTATTTTGTTGAGGGTTTCTCATCTATCACAGCTCCATTGACCAAGTTGACTTTGAAGAAGATTTCCTTTCATTGGTCCGATGCTTGTGTGGTAAGCTTCCAAAAGCTCAATGATTTATTGATGTCTGCTCCTATCTTGACCTTGCCCAAGGAAGGCATGGGTTTTACCATCTTTTGTGATACTTTAGGTGTGGTTAGGTATTGTGTTGATACAAGAGGGTAAGGTGATTGCATATGCTTCTCATCAGTTGAAGCCCCATGAGAAGTATTACCCTACCCATGATTTGGAGTTTTGTGCAGTTGTTTTTGCTTTGAAGTTATGAAGGCACTACTTGTATAAAGTCCATTATGAGATTTTCTCAGATCATCGTAGTCTTTTGTATTTTTTCACCCAATGAGATCTTAATATGAGGCAGCACCGTTGGCTTGAGTTGCTTAAGGATTATGACTTGATTATTATCTATCATTCGAGCAAAGCTAATGTAGTTTCGGATGCCTAGCATGGGTAGTTTGGCATATATTTTGACTCAAGAGAGGCAGTTGTCCTTAGAGGTACAGTCATTAGCTAACAAGATGGTTAGGCTTAATGTTTCGATACCTGTGCGTGTTTTAGCATTCTGGGAGGCTAAGTTTTCTTTGATGGAGCAAATTCAAGATCATCAATTTGATAATGTGGGATTGATGTTGATTCGAGATAAAGTGTTTAGTGGTGAGGCTAAATAAGCCTCACTTGATTTAGATGGTGTTTTGGGGATTGGAGGCCGAGTTTGTGTACTAAGAGTTGGTTATTGGATTAGATTAATTTTATAGAAGGCCCATTGTTCCAGGTATTCTATCCATCAGGGAGTGACTAAGATGTTTTGGGACTTGAAATGGCATTACTGGTGGGGTGGTTTGAGGAAGGATGTAATAGATTTTGTAACTTATTGCCAAAGCTCTCCAACGTGTTGCGGAGCCTTCGGCCAATGTTTCCAGCAGGTACAAGCCGAGCATATGAGATCGGGTGGTTTGCTTCAAAGGTTACCTATTACTGAGTAGAAGTAGGAATAAATTACTATAGACTTCCTACTAAACTCATGTGATAAGGTCCCGGTACCATGGTATATGATAGGAACCAGGTACCATGTAATGTGTTAAAACTACAGATATGATAAATAACATATGTATTGGCATGTTGGTCTGAGGAGCTGTAGGTACCATGTAATATGTTAAAATTACATATATGAAAAACAACATGTGTATTGTCATGTTAATATGACTAGCTAAAAAGAAAATGGCATATTGATATGAGGAAGAATATACTTGGGAAGAGTGTATTGTGACAGGGGGAACAAAATGAATGACTTGATGAGTTGACAACAAGGGACAAGGTCCCTGTGTTGCATGATGGAGAAAGCATGATGATAGGGGGAACATTCATCTTCAGAGTGGTAATCACACTGATTAAATGTGATAAATGTATATTTAGTTTTGATGATGAGTAGATGACTACAAGGGACCAGGTCCATGGATGTTCGAAGCAACAGTATAACTGGCACGTGTCTACACGACTTCGTCTGTTTGTGTAACAAAATTGTAGGTGTTGCTTGTACCAATTAGGACACCTGGTCCAGTGAGATTTCATCCCTAATCATCACTCATCTATAGATGAAAAAATATGCTTCTTCATCAAATGGTTTCTACAAATTGAAGAGTGGAAGAGAGATAGAAGCAAAAACTTAATATTCAACAGTGCTAAAGATCTGATTGAGTTTGTGAGCTTAAATTGAAATAGTTCTTGAGTCATATACTAATTTTTAATCAAACTACTAATGCTATAAAAGTAGTGTTCTTCTCTTTGAGTAGAGAGTTCTTACGTAGAGTTGCCTAAGTGTGAGGCTGATTAGAGTTAATCAGCATAGAGAGCCCTTGGTAGAATTACCAAGTTGAGCTTGTAGTAGAGTTGCTACTAGAGAAAGGAGCCTAGAGGTAGGCTGAAATCTAAAATGTAATTAGGATGTTGATTATAGTGGATTTCTTTGGTGGTTGTGAGGGCAATCCATGGTTTTTCCTTCTTGAGTAGGAGGGTTTCCACGTAAAATCCTGCGTTTCTTACTTTACCTGCAATGCTTTTGATCCTTACTACTTTATTGTGTTTTTGCCAGTGATTGACTTTGAGGGACCTGGTCCCGCACTGTGTGTTGCAACCCTAGGGTTTCTACAATTGGTATCAGAGTGTTCACTCTAAAAGGTTCATACCTAGAGTGATCTTGTTATTATGGGTGTGTCACTTAATCTAGAAGAAAAAGAAATGACTCCCTTATACAAGAATGTGAGAAAGATTTTAGGAGTTCTTCCAAAATCATGGAAAAGTAAAACTGGAAGTGAAAAAGATAAAAGAAAGGTTCAGAATCTTAAAAAGTCAAGAAGAAAAGGTGCAACCAGCCATATAGTGAAGAAGATTCTAGATGCATGGGAAGACTCTTTCGGTGAATCAGATAAAGATGAATAGCATGAAGATGCGTCCATTCTAGCTGTTGATGAGAGTCTGGTTATCTATGATTTCGTATTGGATTTAATGGCAAACACTGAAGAAGAAGAAAAAGAAAAAAAGATGCTTTCTAATTTGACCAGTCAAGGTGCAAATGGTAGAAAGGGTTCTGGTTATCAAGAAAAAACTCAACCTACTGGGTATCATGGAAAGGCTGATCCTGATGCTAGAAACAAAATCCACAAGCCTTTGTGTACTTGTTGTGGAAGTGATGGGCATATAAAGGAAAATTATCAAAGAAGATTAGAGATAAAATAGATGGTTCTAGAGATATCAGCAAGGGAAATCACATCATAAGGGGTTCAAGCCATTAAAAATTGTGAAGAGGAAGCTACCACTACCTAAATGGGCCAAGAAGGTTTTGATCACACCATTGTCCTCCAACTGGGAACTCAATCTCAAATGGGTTACTAAATCCAATAAGTGATCATGATTCCAGGTGTGAGAAAGAGGATTACAATCAGGAATGATTATTGATAATATGTGTTCTAAGCTTATTTTGGAAGGTCTGACTATGTTCTCTCTCTCAAGACACTCCAATGTGGAGGTATCTTATTTTGAAATAGTGGATCTCAAAGGATATGGTCTCTGGCAATATAGAGCTAAATTTTCAAGACTAGAAGTGCCTTGTGCTGAAATATGGAAGAATGAACTTAAAAAAAAATTGCTATTGTTGAGAATAATGAGAGAATCAACAAGAAAGGGTCATGTCCCTAAGAAACTTATCTTAGAAGGAGAAGCTTCAATAGTGTGAATAATATAAAGTCTGGGACCTGGTACTCAGATAGACATTAAGAACATGTTGTGGAACATGAAGGGTCTACAGAGGCAAAAAGATAAAGCAGGATTAATCCAATCAACCTGACCTATCTTATGATTCAGTGTTTCCACTTAAAATTGGTTGTGCTTAGGATACAGGTATCCTTGATAAAGTAAGTGCATTTTGGTCTAACTCATCTCCATACCTTTGCAGGTATACACCCATGGGAATAACCTAGGAGAAGAATAATTGAAACAAACACAAGTACAAAATTTAGTCAAAAAGAGAGGGACCTGGTCCCATCTCTCAAGTTAGTACCTATACAAGACACTTTAAGTAATCACAAAAGATTGTCTGAAAAGCCATGTATTTTCTCTTCTAACCTCTAGTCCCTAACAATAATCTAAGTCAATTATTCTAATTAAATCTTCCTTAGAATATCTAGAACCCACAATTGAGTCAGTCTCCCTTGAACCCACATTAACCTCAAGAGCTTATGCTCAGCCAATCATGATAGAGAACCTAAACCAAGGATTTGGGTCACCAATAAAACAAGAAACTTCTCAACCTGAAACTCCGTCTTCTCCAGGAAATTCAAAACTACCCGAAAATTTCCAAATTCTTGAGTCATCTGAAAAATCCAAAAAAGCCGAACTCTCTGAAACACAAAAAACACATGACTCTCTTATACCCTCGAATTCAAACCCTATTTTTCTCAGTGATTTGTTGAAGAAATTTCGGTAAAAGGGGTTGATATTTCCTTTAATGGGAACTGGGTAGTTGATAATTTACTTCTTCTTGCATATGACACGAAAGAAAGCTCAGTTAATAGAGTGTAATAGGAAGTAGGTGCTAAGGATAAAGTAAGTGAGGGAAAAAATATATTGTTACCTCCAAATAAGGAGAATGGAGAGAATGATAATGAATTACCTCTAAGATGGTTGGTAAATAAACTAAGAAGAAGTATAGATAAGGAGAAAGTGGTAGACTTTGCGGTAAAAGTGACTAGATCCTACTCTACAAGAGGTTCTCAAAAGGAAATATTGGAAGATACCATGAAAGCTAACAATACTTCAACCATGAAAAGAAGAAGGCTAAAAGAATCTATTACAGTAGAAGATAAAGAAGATATTGAAGTTTTGGAGGTTGAAAGAGGGGAGGACATGAATTCAGGAGTTGTTGCTGCTACCAAGTAAAGAATAAATGAAGTCCATTTTGTTGAGAGGACCAGGTCTTTTAAGTCAAATTCTGGTATCCCTACTGGAATGAGGCAAAAACACATAGCTGTCAAGAAAAAGAAAGACTCTAAGGGACCTGGTCCCAAGAAAAGAACAACTGTGGTTGAAAAATTGAGTAGTATACCTAAGAGAAACAGAAAAGAAGATGAGATAAAAGATGTTCCTAGAGAATAGAGAAATAAAATGCTAATAACATAGAAGGTTCTATCTGGAAGAATGTTTGATCCAAACATCTATAAGATCCAGGAATGATAGAGATAATTGAGTATATTAGACACTAAGATTGGGTGTATAAGGAATCAACTCCCACAGTTTTTGAAAATGAGGTCAGGGAATTTTATTACAACATGGACTAGACAAGGAGAATTTAGGTAGAACTTTGGATGTACCTATTGTAGGTATGAGAAATATGGTAAATCAACAGCCTACTACTGAGTTTATGAATGAAGCATCAAGGTTAAGAGAAATATTAATGTAATACCCCGCATGTTTCTAAGCTAGGAAACCATGCTTAGTATGAGATCCCTACTTATGATATTATAAATTATGGACTCTACTCTTATGATCAAGTCAGTTATGTGTGTCAATTTCCTTCTAGCGAGTCCTGGGGGTACTTGTACCCAAAAACTATAGCTGTGTGCCTAGATCCATGTTATGTTTCATGATATCCGAACTGAAGCTATGATTCCATAGACTTTATCAGTCATGTGACTCAGGAAAACCTCATGATCTTAGTCAGTTGTCAGATATCAGCAACATTCTGCCAGTCAATGGAATTCAGTAAGATTAAGTCATACACAATCAGTTATTCATGTCCAGTCCCTCCAGATGGGTTAGCACCGAGTGAACCCAAGGATGGGAACTCACCCTCCAGTTCAGGGTGTGATTCTTAGTAGTCATCCTTGTGTTCCATAACTACGTAGCCAGCATAGGTTGATACATCTTAACCCGCCAGATTAGGATTGATGAGGTGGCTTAACCTGTTAGTTTAGGGTTCCCACCATTCTCATTGAGTACCCGCCAGATAAGGGTCACTCACAGGCTGTCCTTACCTGTGGCACGGTATTAACACCCCTCTAGTCGGGGCAGAAATTGGACCCCAGCTTATCCATAAAGGCATACATGGGGCATGTCGGTTAAACACTACTTTCCACAGTTTCATTATCAGTCTCAGTGAATGAACTCAGGGCATTCTTCAGATTTTAGTATATACAGGACAGTCAGATACAGTTGTCCATGTTATCAGTTTCAGTATCAGTCATGATAGTTATCAGTATACCATGTATTAGCTTATAGGTCATGCTATCACGTATTCACGATCTCAGTTTCTATATATGGGTGTTTGCACTCCCACGTTCATATTAGTCAGTCAGTGTTGTTCATGCATGAAACCCTTTATGTTCAGCCTACCTTCCTCATATACTCAGTACTCCAGTTGTACTGACGTATTTGTGCTATGGTGTTTTTTTTTCATGTTACACCATAGGTTGCGAGACATGAGCTCCAGTCCAGCAGCAGTGGTAGCATTCTAGTCACAGAGACACAGTGACTCCTCATTGATTCAAGGACAATATGATTTGATTCATTTATTTATTTTTTCAATTCAGTTTTACGGAGTTAGTTGGAGACATGTTCCTTCAACTCCTTATTCAGATAGTTTAGAGGCTTTCAGATTTATGTTTAGATTGAGTTATTTTGGGTATTTTCACCCACATGATTGTATTCAGTTGAACCTTATGGCCTTATAGTTCTATGTATTCCACATTATTATATCATGATTTGCAGTATACAGGTACAGATATTAGTCATGGGTTAGCTTGTAGTCCCTCGGGGACATGAGTACCGTGTAGCATTCCGGTTCAGCGATTCGGGGTGTTACAAACTTGGTATCAGAGCCTAAGGTTCAATAGAGTCCTAGGAAGTCTGAAAGCCGCATCTAGTAGAGTTTTGTACATGGGTGTGTTGCGTGCCACATTTATGTGCGGGAGGCTATAAGTTGTTTTAGGAATAGTACCCTTTCTTCATTATTCATGTCATGCTAGTGAGCATAATCACAAGTTAAACTCTCAGTGTAATCCATTCTTCTCTTATTCCAGACCATGGCCCCAAAGAGAAAAAACCAGCCAGCTCCTCAGCCTGAAGATCCTTTGGGCGAACATGTTTCCCATGTGGAGTTTAAAGCCACATTTGCCACACTTGCTCAGTCCATGGCTGCACAGAATGAATGGTGAACAGTCATTCCGGCCAATCCAGTGGACACTCCCAAAGCAGCTAGCGTTCGGGACTTCACCCAGATGAACCCTCCATCTTTCCATGGGTCTAAGTCTGATGAAGACCCTTAGGAGTTCATTGACCAAGTCCATAAGGTCATCGACATCATGGGTGTTACTTCTATTGAGAGTGTTGAGTTAGCCACCTACCAGTTACAGGATATTGCTCATGATTGGTACAAACAGTAGAAGTCTTATAGGTTAGATGATACAGGCCCTGTCGAGTGGAAGGAATTTATCACAGCCTTTTTAAACAGATTTTTTCCCCAAGAGCTGAGGGAAGCCAAAGTTCTTGAGTTTATCAACCTCAGGCAGGGGAATATGACGGTTAGGGAGTATTCTCTTATATTTACTCAGCTAGCCAGGTATGCTTCTCATGTTGTTGCAGACAATAGAGATAAGATGAACAAGTTCGTGTCAGAGGTCAATGATAGTGTGGTAAATGAGTGTAGTTCTACGATGCTGATTGGTGATATGACCTTAGCCAGACTCATGACCCATGCCCAGTAAGTAGAAGATCAGAATTTTAAAACTAGGGAGAGGCAGAACAAGAGGGAAAGGTCAGCAAAATCATTCTACAGCTTAGTCCAGTCGCCCGAACTAGTAGGGTGCCATTTCCAGTGCTACCTGTGGGCAACGCCCAAACAGACTCTATGCTCTTCAGTCCCGACAGGACTAGGAAAATTCTCCTGATGCCGTTACTAGTATGTTATAGATTTTCCATGTTCATGTTTATGCTTTGCTAGACCCAGGTGCATCTTTGTCTTTTGTTACTCCATACATAGCAGGTGATTTCGGAATCAGTCCCGAAGTCCTAGCAGAGCCCTTCTTAGTCTCTACCCCAGTGGGTAAAACCATCATAGCCCGGCAGGTATACAGGAACTGCCCGATTATGATATCTTAGAAATCCACATCAGTAGATTTAGTGGAGTTAGAGATGACTGATTTTGATGTCATTCTCGGCATGGACTGGCTTCATTCCTGCTATGCCACAGTCAAATGCAGAAATAGGACAGTTCAGTTTTAGTTCCCAAATGAGTCCATCCTAGAGTGGAAGGGTAGCATTTTAGCGTTCAGGGGTCAACTTGTTTCCTACCTTCGGGCAAGGAAAATGATTTCTAAGGGGTGCGTGTATCATCTTGTGCATGTTAAAGATTCTAGTTCTAAATATCTCAACCTCAAAACAGTCCCTGTTGTTAATAAATACTCAGATATCTTTCCCAAAGATCTTCCAGGCATTCCTCCCGAAAGGGAAATAAACGTCGGTATAGACCTTCTTCCGGATACTCAACCTATTTCTATTCCGCCATACAGAATGGCACCAGCAGAACTCAAGAAACTAAAAGATCAGTTAAAGGATCTCTTAGATAAGGGATTCATTAGACCCAGCATTTCCCCATAGGGTGCACCAGTATTATTCGTGCACAAGAAAGACGGTTCTTTCAGGATGTGTATTGACTACCGTCAACTCAACAAGGTTACGATCAAGAACAGATATCCTCTTCCCAGGATTGATGATCTATTTGACCAACTTCAGGGTGCCAGTTACTTCTCCAAGATAGACCTCAGATCAGGCTATCATCAACTCAGAGTTAGAGAATGTGACATTCCGAAGACAGCTTTCCGTACTCGATATGATCACTTTAAATTTTTAGTCATGTCATTTGGTCTTACCAATGCCCCTGCAGCTTTTATGGATTTGATGAACCGTGTGTTCAAGCAGTACTTGGACATGTTTGTCATGGTCTTTATAGATGAAATTCTGATCTATTCTCGCACAGAGCGTGATCATGCAAACCATCTCAGGATTGTTCTTCAGACTCTCAGGGATCACCAATTATTCGCTAAGTTCAGCAAGTGCAAATTTTGGCTAAGATCAGTAGCTTTCCTTAGCCATATTATTTCTGGTGATAAAATTAGAGTAGATCCTCAGAAAACCAAGGCAGTAAGAAACTGGCCCAGACCCATATCTCCATCAGATATTAGGAGTTTCTTGGGTTTGGATGGCTATTACAGATGGTTTGTCGAGGTATTTTCTTCTATTGAATCTCCCATGTCCAGATTGACTCAGAAGAAGATTAAGTTTCAGTGATTAGATTTATGCAAGAAGTGCTTTCAAGAGTTGAAGACTCGACTCACCTCCGCTCTAGTTCTAGCTATTCCAGATGGTTCAGATGGTTTTGTAGTCTATTGTGATGCATCCAGAGTGGGTTTAGGTTGTATCCTCATGTAGCATGGTAAGGTCATAGCCTACGCGTCCCGACAGTTAAAGCCACATAACAAGAATTATCCTACTTAAGATCTTGAGTTAGCAGCGGTAGTTTTTGCCTTGAAGATTTGGAGGCATTATCTATATGGAGTTCATGGATATGTCTTCACAGACCATAAAATCCTCTAGTATATATTTTCCCAGAAAGATCTTAATCTTTGCCAGAGAAGGTGGTTAGAGCTCTTGAAGGATTATGACATGAGTGTTCTTTATAATCCGAGCAAGGCCAATGTTGTGGCTGACGCTCTAAGTCGACTCTCCATGGGTAGTATTTCTCACGTTGAGGATAGTAAGAAAGAGATAGATCAGGAGATCCATCAGCTTGCCAGACTAGGCGTTCTCTTAGTCGATTCTTCAGAGGGTAGTGTATGTATTCATAGTAGTTCAGAGTCATCTTTAGTTTCCAAGGTGAAAGAGAAATAAGACAGGGATCCTAGCCTTGTTAAGCTCGAAAGAGTTATTTCAGAATCAGAAAGTTGAGGTTTTCTCCCAACGGGGGGATGGTGTTCTTCGTTGTCAGGGTCTTCTATGTGTTCCAGGTGTAGATAAATTGAGGCAGTTAATACTTGCAGAAGCACATGGTGCGCAATACTCTATTCATCCAGGGTCCACTAAGATGTACCGCAATATGTGGGAGATCTATTGGTGGAGTGGGATGAAAAGACATATTGTAGAGTTTATGGCTAAGTGCTCTACATGTCAGCAGGTTAAGATAGAGCATCAGAAACCTAGTGGTTCCATGCAAGAGTTCGCCATTCCTACTTGGAAGTGGGAAGAAGTTAACATGGACTTTGTGACCGGTTTGCCTAAAACTCGTCATCAACATGATTCAGTCTACGTTATTATAGATAAAATGACCAAGTCAGCTCATTTCCTTCCTGTTCGTACTTCTTATTCTGCCGAGGATTATGCCAAACTCTATATTAGGGAGTTAGTCAGATTACACAGTGTTCCACTATCTATCATCTCAGACAGAGATACCCATTTCACTTCTCACTTTTGGAAAGCGTTCGTAAAGGGTCTCGGTACCCAAGTCCATCTCAGTATGGCATTTTATCCTCAGACAGATGGTCAACCAAAGAGGACCATTCAAACTCTTGAAGATATGCTAAGGGTGTGTGCAATTGACTTCGAGGGAAGCTGGGACGACCACTTGCCTTTGATTGAGTTTGCATACAATAATAGCTATCATTCTAGTACTCAGATGGATCCATTCGAAGCTTTCTACGGTAGGAGATGTAGATCTTCAATTGGTTGGTTTAAAGTTAGTGAGGACTCAATCATAGGTCTCGACTTAGTATTCGATGCATTAGATAAAGTTCAGTTGATCAGAGAGAGACTCCGGGCTGCTCAGTGCCAATAGAAGTCCTATATAGATTTTCGTAGAAAGGATCTCGAGTTCGAGGTCAATGACTATATCTATCTTAAGATCTCTCCCATAAAGGGAGTGAAGAGGTTTGGTAAGAAAGAGAAACTCAGTCCCCGGTATGTCGGTCCCTTCTAAATTCTTTGTTGCTTCGGCAAGGTAGCTTATGAGCTTGAGTTACCTTCAGATATAGCCTCAGTCCATCCAGTCTTCCATGTCTCTTTCCTAAAGAAGTGCATAGGTGACCCAGCAGTTGTTGTCCCTATTCAGAGCATCGACATTTAGAACAGCCTCTCCTATGAAGAGATTCCAGTCCAAATCTTAGATTATCAGACTCGTAGATTGAGGAATAAAGAAGTCCCTCTAGTCAAGGTTCTTTGGTGAAATCAGTCTCATGAGGGAGATACTTGGGAAGCAGAAGCAGATATGCGTACCAAGTATCCTCACCTCTTCCCCGCCAATTCAGATCAAGCTCAAGGTAACAGTTCTTCTTAAGCTTATTAAGTTTTATGTTCATGTTTCCAGTATAAACTTGGTACCTATTAACCGTTTCATACTCAGTCATGTATTTATGTGTTAGTTGTCCGTGTATCAAATATGCACTAGTTCAGTATGTTTAGCATGTCAGTCATGAGATCAAGTTCCAGTTCTTCATGTTCAGTTCAGTTTCTATTGTCTTGTATCCCTTCTCAGTAAATTCTCATTCGAGGATGAATGTTCCCAAGGGGGAAATATTGTAATACCCCGCATGTTTCTAAGCTAGGAAGTGAATAAGTATTCCAACGTATAAAATCTCCTATCCTGTGATTCATACTTGAGTACATGACTTACAATAAATATCCTAGTGATAGGATAGCTTATGATGCATTAAACATGTTCATATGAGTCACTTAAGGTAATACAAGCTAAGAGTTTTTGAATCCATCAAGTTTTAGTGTTTGAATTTTCAAGAGTTATCTTTAAATGAGTATAACTTAATGTTATTGTGGTATTTTGGCTGATTTAGACCTACCAAATGGTAGAGAATTGAATTGGTTTCCAACGATACCAATTTCGCCTTAATCCAATACCCGAGCGAAAAGTTATGCCCATTTTCGTGAGAGACAGTAAGCATAGGTGATTGGTTAGGCACTGCCCAACCCAAGCATAGGCGATTGGTTAGGCGCCACCCAACCTAGCATAGGCAATCACTTGGGCGCCGCCTAAGTCAGTTCTAGGTGTCAAAAACACTCTGTGTTGAGTTATTTTAAGGGTAATTAAGTCTTTTAACACTCCTTACATGTCCCTAAACTTAACCCTATGAAATATATAGCTTCTAAACATATTACAACCCTATTATCATCTCAAAGCTCATCATCCAAGAGCACTAAAAGAGAAAAATAACTAGGGTTGCGTAACTAAGCTTGAAGATCCGATTTCAAGAAAATTCCTCCGTCAATCATCAAGAATCTTTCCTTCTAAGGTATGCATGAGTTGATTTATGGATCCCTTTCATCCATAAAGCTCAAAAACCCTTTTTTTTCATTATAAAGTATGATTTCTATATTGTTGGGTATTGATGATTCCCAAGATGGAATCTTTATATGTTTTTATGAATTCATGATATCATATAAGTTGGAAACATGTAAATTTGGTTGTTCATGATGTATAATTTGATGATATCACCTATGCTTAAGATGTGCATGTAAGGTGTTTGATAAAATGCCTAAGAAACTAGAAACCATGCAATATAGCTAAATTGTGACTAAGTGAAGGATTCATGATATGCCCTTACATTCCAATGACTTCTATGTTGATAATGTGCCTTGTAAATGTTATTGGAATACTCATGAACTATTCTTATGAGATTATGCTATGTTTACTTACAAATCCTAATTATGAACAAGATGTATGATAACCATGCAACCACATGAACTTCCATGCTATTGGTATGTGTTGCCAATATGATTATGCAATGAACATGATATTAAGATTGTGCAAGTACTTCCATGTGATATGAAATCCTTTCCATGCAATACATTGTTGATAACCATGCTTAGTATAAGATCCCTACTTATGATATTATAAATTATGGACTCTACTCTTATGATCAACTCAGTCATGTGTGTCAGTTTCCTTCCATCAAGTCCCGGGGGTACTTGTACCTGAAAACTATAGTTGTGTGCCTAGGTCCATGTCATGTTTCACGATATCCGAACTCAAGCTATGATTCCATAGACTTTAGTCAGTCATGTGACACAGGAAAACCTCATGATCTTAGTCAGTTGTCAGATATCAGTAACATTTCTCCAGTCAATGGAATTCAGTAAGATTAAGTCATGCACAGTCAGTTATTCATGTCCAGTCCCTCCAGATGGGAGAAGAGATTAGCACCGAGTGAACCCAAGGATGGGAATGCACCCGCCAGTTCAGGGTGTGATTCTTAGTAGTCATCCTTGTGTTCTAGAACTACGTAGTTAGCGTAGGATGAGACATCTTAACCCGTCAGATTAGGATTAATGAGGTGGCTTAGCCCATCAGTTTAGGGTTCCCACCGTTCTCATTTAGTACCCGCCAGATAAAGGCCACTCATAGGCTATCCTTACCCATGGCACGGTATTAACACCCCTCCAGTCGGGTCAGAGATTGGACCCCAGCTTAGCCATAAAGTTATACATGGGGCATGTCGGTTAAACACTACTTCCCATAGTTTCAGTATCAGTTTCAATGAAAGAACTCAGGGCATTCTTCAGATTTCAGTATATATAAGACTTCAGATACAGTCTTCTATGTTATCATTTTCAGTATCCGTTATGACAGTTATTAATAAACCATGTATTAGCTTACAGGTCGTGCTATCACTTATTCATGGTCCTAGTTTCTATATATATGTGTGTTTGCACTCCCACGTTTATATTATTCAGTTAGTGTTATTCATGTATGAAACCCTTTATGTTCAGTATACCTTGCTCGTATACTCAGTACTCCAGTTATACTGAAGCATTTGCGCTATGGTGTTTTCTTTTCTTGTTACACCATAGGTTCTGAGACACGAGCTCTAGTCCAGTAGTAGCGGTAGTATTCCAGTCGTAGAGACATAGTGAGTCCTTATTGATTTGAGGACACTATGATTTGATTCATCTATTTATTTCTTCAGTTTAGTTTTATGGAGTTAGTTGGAGACATGTTCTTTCAACTCTTTATTCAGATAGTTTAGAGGTTTTTAGATTTATGTTCAGATTGAGTTGTTTTGGGTATTTTCACCCACATGATTGTATTCAGTTAAACCTTATGGACTTATAGTTCTATGTATTCCATATTATTATATCATGATTTATAGTATACAGGTATAAATATCAGTCATGGGTTAGCTTGTGGTCTCTCGAGGTCATGAGCACCGTGTAGCATTCTAGTTCAGTAAATCTGGGTGTTACAATTAATAGCTGTAGTGTAAAAAAAGTTCTAAAAAATGATTATCAGCTGGTATTTGAGTTCATCAAGAACGCGTTGTTGTCAAGGTCTAAAAACAATGAACAATTGCCTAAAGTGTTAACCTATTCTTGATTGAATATTTGTGCAAATTTGAATTGGTAAGTCTTCCTGCTCTAATGGTAGATCATATGCATAAAGTTATTTTTGAAAAGGAAGGAAAACATAGAATGTCATACAGATATCTCTTGAATAAGGTTGTTGGACACTTTGGACTGGTAGGAACTAAGGGAAATCCAGGTATAGTGAAACAAATATTCTACTTAATAACTCTAGTAAAGAATGAGTGCATGGAAGGAAAGGCTGAAATAGTGTCTCAAGTGTCTAAGTTCCTGGCTATTCAAGAGATGTTGGGAAGGGAAATGGCAGAATTAAGAATCAAGTTGGGTGCTTAGGACATTGAGATAGTGCACCTGAAAATGCAGAATCATAGGTTGTTTTCTGAAGGACCATGTGTCACTAAAGATCTTGCAGCAGAAAATGCAAAGCTTCAGGCTAAAGTGATAGAACTGACTAGTGAAGTTCAAGGACTGGGTGAAATGGAATCCTCCCTCTACTTAAGCAACCCTTGAATAGGGATAACAGTTCAAAGAGAGATATTTCTTAAGTCCTTTTCACCTAATCATCCCTCTACCTGAACCACGTTATCCCTATTCCCTCATCAACCTTATGTCAGTTTCATATTCCAGTTCTCATAGTGGCTTTAAAAATAGTTGTTTTGGTGTTAATTATTTTAGCTTACTGTACTGGTAATGACTTATATAAATGAATGAATTTTGCTTGTGTGCCTCATTTGTCTCCTTTAGTTTAAAGATGTCTTTCATGTGAATGTTGCCCTAGTATCCATAAGTTAACTAAATTGTACTTATTTTACTCTTAGTTTATCGTTATTCCTTTTCAATTATGCCAAAATGGGAAATAATACCGAACTCATGTGATAGGGACTAGGTATCATATCATGTAATAGGGACTAGGTACCATATAATGTGTCAAAACTGTAAATATTGAAAACAAAATATGTATTGACATATTGAAGTGGGGAGTTGTAGGTACCATGTAATGTATTTAAATTAGTGATATGGAAAACAACATGTGTATTGGCATGTTGATGTGATGAGCTAAAAAGAAAATAACATATTGACAGAAGGAAGAATGTACTTGGGAAGAGTGTAATGTGATGGGGGAACAAAATGAATGACTTGATAAGTTTACAACAAGGGACAAGGTCCCTGTATTACGTGATGGAGAAAGCATGATGATAGGGGGATCATTCATCTTTAGAGTGTTAATCACACATATTAAATATGATAAATGTACATTGATGATCAAAGCTTTGTGGTTGATTTGTCATTATCAAAAAGGGGGGAAATTCCACTATATAGTTTTGATGATGAGCAGATGACTACAAGGGACTAGGTCCCTGGATGTTTGAAGCAGTAGTATAGCTGGATAACATCTGAACAACTTTATCCATTTGTGTAACAACCTTGTAGGTGCTTCTTGTACTAATTAGGAGACCTGGTCCAATGAGATTTCATCCCTAATCATCACTCATCTATAAAATGAAATAGATTTTTCTTCATTAAATGGCTTTTGTAAATTCAAGAGAGCAAGAGAGATAGAATCAAAAACACAATATTTAATATTGCTTAAGATATGATTGAGTGTGTGATCTTAAATTAAAATAGTTCTTGAGTCATATACTAATTTTTAATCGAACTACTCATGCTATAAAAGTAGTGTCTTTTTTTGTTGAGAGAAGTGCTTAGGTAGAGGTACTTAAGCTAGTTGCTGGTTAGAGTTAACCAGTTTTTGAAGGAGTCTTGGCAGAGGTTTCAAGAGTAGCTTATAATAGAGGTATTGCAAGCAGGAGAAACCTAGAGTTAGGTTCTCAGTAGAGTCTGTAATAAAGAGTTTGATTATAATGGACTAGTTTGAGCTTGTGAGGGCAAGTCATGGTTTTTCCTCCCTGACCAAGGGGGTTCCATGTAAAATCCTGTGTTTTTTTACCTTTTCTGCACTGATTTTTATTCCTTACTGCTTTACTGTATTTTTTGTAATGATTGACTTTGAGGGATCTGGTCCCTCACTGTGTGGTGCAACCTCCAGGGTTTCTATACTTCCTGACTGGGATGCTTCATGTCTCTTATGGTTTTGGTAATGTTTGGGTTATTATGGATCGATTGACCAAGTTTGTTTATTTCATTCCAATTTAGGTCTCTTTCAGTACCGAGAGGTTGGCCCATATCTATTTTTGTGAGATTATGCATTTTTATGGTGTGCTAGTATCTATCATCTCAGATCGAGGGTCAGTAGTCATATATCACTTTTGAAAGACTTTTCAGGAAAAGTTGGATACTTGGGTTGATCTTAGTACAACATTTCACCTCTAGACCAACTGTCAGTCGAAGCGGACTATTTATGTTTTGGAGGATATGATCTGTACTTTTTTGATGGACTTTGGTGGTCAGTGAGAGCAGCATCTAACCTTGGTGGAGTTTGCATATAATAACAACTACCTTTCCAATATTGACATATCTCCTTTTGACACTTTATATAGTACGTATTATCACTCTACAGTTGGGTTGTTCGAGGTTTCTAAGATTATACCTTGAGGTATGGACTTACTTCATGAGTCTTAGGATAGGGTTCGGATTATTCAGGAGTAGCTCGAGTAGGCAAAAGTGCTATGTAAATCGTAGACTTTGTGCCTTGAGATTTGGTGTTGGTGATCGTATTTTCCTTTGAGTTTTACCCATAAAGGGTGTGATGAGGTTTGAGAGGAGGTCAAATCTTTTCCCCAGGTATATTGGCCTATTTTAGATTCTTCGGACTGTTGGTGATGTGGCTTATGAGTTGGTTTTTCCCCCAGATTTAGCAGTTGTTCATATATTTTTTCATGTTTCCATGCTTCTACTATATTTCAGATGAGTCTCATATCATTCATTGTTAGTCGGTTCAGCTAGATGAGAGGTTGTATTTTGTTGAGGAGCCGATCTCCATCTTGGGTAGGGATGTTAGACGGTTGCATTCTAGAATTATTCCAGCGGTTAAGGTTCAGTGGATACATAGACCTGTAGATAAGGCTACTTGAGAGGTCGATTTTGATATGCATAGTTCTTATCCCCAGCTTTTTGTGGTTTCAGTTATTTTTCTTACCTATAGTTCGAGGATGAACTAAATTTTTAGTGGTGGATGATGTAACGACTTGAATTTTTGATGAATTATGTGAAATATGTGTTTTTGTGTGAATTAACTATTTCACCCCCTCCCCGTGATTGTGTTGTTGTAATGCTGGGGTGTAGGGATGATTAACATATTTTCCAATGCATTTTGGTGTGATTTATGTGATATTGTGGTTTTTGGTGGTTTGAGAAGCCTTGTAGTTAACTTCAGTCAATATTTTTTGATTTGTTCATCGTATGACAAAACACACTATACTAGCAGTTCCAAAATGTCGATTTTAGGGTGATAACATGGTTGGTGTTGTTTTATGGCTTTTAAATATCATTCTGACCCTCGATTTAAAAAGTTATGATTTTGAGTTTCGCGGGTCAACTTTGTGAAAACAATATTTATTCAAAAATTTGATATTTTCATAGTGGCCAAAGCATCGTATTTGATAAGGTAGAATATTTTGTTTGCGTTCACGGGATACATCCGCGGAGACTTGAACCCTATATATAATCATGTTTTACCATTTTTTCCCTATTTTTGAGACTTGGAGATTAGGGTTTCACACTTTGAACAATTTCTTCAATTTATAAGCTTGGGTAAGCTTTTAAACACCTATTTCAACTACTTTACTCCAATTTTATTATCTAATTTTGGTTTTAATGTAGATTAAAGTGAAAAATTGGGGATTTTGGCCTAGAAGGCCTAAAACTGATATTTCTTTAATTCAAACCCCGTTACCAACCCATTTTCAGTTGGGTAAGTTTCCAAACTTATAATTATTAGTTTATCTCAATTTCATCTTCAAAACAACTTCAGATTCTTGGTTTCAAAAAGGATTTTCAATAATTTTGTCAGTAAAGCTTAAATATAGTTTTCTTTAATTTGGACCTTATTTTTAACTCATTTTTACATGGATTTTCAGCTGTAGAGTCCTAAAACTATGGGGAACATCTTTCAAATAAAATATTATGATTTTGTCCTTTTTTTAAAAAAAAGTATTTTGAGGGTCCATTTTGACCCAATTTGGAAATAGGCAATATGGGTATTCTTGCCTTTTTTTTTTACGTATAGATTCTATATTTGTATGTTTTAGTTGATTCCAAGTCCGTTCGGAAGGAATAAGGCTTTAGAGAAGGCTTGTGTATCAGTTTTCAATATTTGAGGTAGGTTATGACTTAACTTCTTTCAAACTGGGTTGAGTTATTAATGTTGATACAAAATCATGTGAAGGGTGTGGGAACCTGTGGCAGATCTACCCTTTGCCGAGAGGGTTCATCCGAACCCCCTTCGACGAAAAATTATTCTATACATGCATGATTAAAATTATTTTTTTATATATATATTACATGTTGAACTCCTTTCGTTTAGTTCGTATGTTCACTTATGAACCCCTTTCATTAATATCCTGGCTCCGCCACTGGTGGGAACTAATCATAAAAATGGCTAAGTTTATTGTGTTGGGCCTGTGAGGTGGCCTATATGTTGATGTATTTTATGATTTTGAAACATTATTTGCTATGTGTGACCGTGTGGGGTCTTATATGATATTGTTGTCCTTGTATAAGTGAAATTTATTATATGTTGCTAATGAGAAGGCCTAACGTGGTATCAATTGTATATTATGCTGATTTCCTTCATACCTTGTGCTCTAAATCATATTTCGCTATTTTTAGTGTAGATGGTAATGACTAGATCTCGTGAGATTAGAGTATGGAGCCTTCATTTAAGGATAAAGCCTAGTGTAGAGGGTGAGATATGAGTCGTGGGTGGGCTCGGGGTAGTGAACGGGCACGTGGCTGAAACACCCTAGATTTTTGGCCTTTGTAAATTTCTTAAGCCTTGAGCTCACTTCCTTTATTATGACTGGACCCTCGGATTCATAAGGTGTCTTGATGACTTGTAGGAACGAGTCATAACCAAATTTGTAAGTTGGTGGCTTGATTCTTCTTTGAGTACGAGTGTCTCACTATGAGCCGTAAGGACTTGTTATGAGTTATGGGGAGTAAATCGTAAGGTGATTAGTGTATATCCTAAATGGGTTCTGTGTTGATTACGACTAGGACCTATAATTCATAGGGTCCCATTATGAGTCCAATGGCTGAATTATAAGGTCATTAGTGTAGGGTGCTTTAGTGGTTCTGCCATGGTTACAAATCGTGGTGATGAGTTGGAAGGAGTGGTTATGAGTCAATGGTTGACTCATAGTCAAAGACGACCCTTTTTCAACTTTTAAGTTTAAGGCATTCTAGATATTTCCCCTCTTGCCCAACTTGAAACCCACGTCTTATAACTTTATTAGGGTGTTATTAGCACTCAGAAACACATCAAAGTAACTTCTCAATATTCTCAAATCCCCAAGGTCAAGAACACTTAGGGTTTTTAAGAGGCCGATTAATTAGGACTTTCAAGGGTGATTTCTCTCTGTACATCTTACTATTTCAGGCATGTGACTCTTCCCTCATTATTAATTTCATAAAAGCATATGTATTAAAGTGTTATTCACATGAAATTATTTTAGTTTTGGAAAGAAGGGTTGTGGGTTTTGAGGCTTATTGTTGAACAATGTTTTCCCATAATTTAATTATAAGTATTCATGCTTTAAATATGATTTTGAACTTGTGGGGTGCATGGGTATGGTGAATGAACTAGGGAATTGTGATTTTCCCAAACTTTTGAGAATATATCCCTCCTACCATAGGAAAAAATATTAGAGAATGTTTTGTTATTAATAAGCAACATTAAACAAAAATATATAAAGGCATTCCGGAAACATTTTTCAGAAATTTATTACTCGTTTCAATTCATTCTATTTTATTTTTCGTATAAATTAAAATGAATCAAATTAATCTCTAAATAGTATTTATCTATTATACTTATTTCCTAAATTTTATAAATATTTTATTGTTAATAGAGAAGCATTTCTTTTCTCGGGCTTCAACATATTTTTTTTCAAAATCAAAATGAAGATTATTTTAAATGACGGTGATACATTGTGGACATATTAGTGTCATTAATGTTATGCTTTATTAATGTTAAGGTTATTTTAATACATTTATGCATTTTTAATTTATGAAAATTAATGTATAAAATTATTTTCAAATTTTTTTTTTCAAATGACAAAAGGGCCAAAAATATATTCCGCGTTTCATTTCATACTATTTAGTATTTTCTCTATAAGCTGTGATGATTCAAATTAATGTCCAAATAATATTAATTCATTATAGTTATTTCCTAAATTCTATGCACATTATGTTTTTAATAATAAAACGCTATTTCTTTTCTCAGGCTACAACGTTTTCATCAATTTTTTTTATCAAAATGAAGGGTAATTTAATGACTATACATCTTCGGCATGTTAGCGTCATTGAGGTTATGCATGATTTATGACAAGAATATTTTAATATATTTTACATATTTTCAATAAATCAAGACTATAAAATTCGAAAGTTTTGATTAGCTTTTTGAGATTTTGGTTCAATATATATATACGATGAGATGATAATCGTAAGATACCCAATTATTTCTTTTTGGGTTAGAGTATACAAATATAAATGGATTCAGATACAAAATCAAACAAGGAAAAATCACATAAATATACCATTTAAGAGTCAATGTACAAAATACCGATATTATTTTTTATTTACAAAATCTATCAACTATTCCGATGTTGGTTTATATTGAAAAAATGAGTCAATTTTAAGGGAGTAGTTATTTGAGTCTATTATTTTGTGGTTATCATAGACAAGTGAGCTAAATTTTAGGAATTTGTTATCTTTCTCATCCATATCTTTTTCTTCATTGTAACAACCCTATTTTTTTCACCTACGAATCAACTAAAAATCAACCAAAATATTTGGTGAAGTGAAGATTTCATCATCTTCACTAATGTCTTTTTCTAAAATTATATGTAATTGGAGTATCAATAATTTTATGGTGCATGAATTTTATAAAAATTGGTGTATCAATAAATTTATGGTGTGAGTTTTATGGAAATAGGTGTATCACTAATTTATGGTGTATAGAAATTGGTGTATAAACAATTTTATGGTATCTGAACTGTACAAAAGTTTGTGTATTAACAATTATATGGTTTTTGAACTATATGGAAATTAGTGCATGAATAATTTTAAGGTGTTTGAATTTTATAAAAATTGATGTATCAATAATTTTATGGCATTTGAAATGTATAAATTTGGTATTTTAAACTATATAATTTACTATCATTAGCGGTGTTTTCTTTTTTAAAAACATAAAATTTAATGTCAATTATATTGAATTAAATAAATAAAATGAAAAACTGATAACAATATCGCATGAGTGTGTTGAATGAGAGATATATCAATAATTTTATGGTATCTAAACTGTATAGAAATTGATGTGACAACAATATGATATCTAAATTGTATATAAATTGGTGTATATTATGAACAAAATCAATTTATAACGTGATTTCTTATATTTCATATTTGTATAGAACATAGAGAGTGCATAGTGATTATGGAAGTTGGTGTCAGCAAAAGTTTATATGTTTTTGGTTATTTTAGTGTATATTGAATGAACACTATGACGTTTAATATTGGAAAAGGAATAAATCCATGTTGAATTTTAAGATTTATTAAACAATAACAAAAAATTCAGGTTGATTAATGTATAAAATTTGGTTATTCAATAATAGAAGAAAATCATGGTGAAAAGATGATATATTTTGATTATGTATGAAGGATTTTGCTAGATATATCTATATCTATAATCTATCTATAATCTTTATCTATATTCTATAATATATTAAAAGTGTGAAGACCCTTAGAAAAGTGATTTGAACTTTTTACCCTTCATTAAAAGACTCTTCTTTAGACAATACTATCTTTTCACTATTTTTTATAATTTATTATTTAATTATTTTTTATTATATTAACTAGACTTCCTAAAATATATTGGACTCCTAAAATATATGATAGGGAAATTAATTAATATTTTTCTTTCTACTATATTTCCTAAAATATATGTGACTCCTATAATATATAGTAGGACAATTAATTAATATTTTCTTTCAATTAGAAGAAATATTAGGTTTAATTAAAAGGGATAACCGTGTGTGCATATTATCGATATTTACATTGTCTTTTCTCCCTTTTAGTTTAGAATTAGCTTTAGATTTCTAGAATTTGAATCTGTTAATAATGTAAAGGATGATGCATTAGTTTTTACTTTGCAGAAGAGAATCATTTCTCAATTTATTCAAATCCCACTTTTGTTGCGACTTTTTGTCTCAAATTGGTCACTACATCTTCTTCAATTTTTTGATTATATCACGTTAATGATCATATGATTTGGTTACTATTTAAGTTGAATACTATGTGATGTTCAAATCAGATTTCCATTAAATGTTATTAAAAATTTTTTTGGACCCCAGATAAGTATTTCTTTTATTTTTAATCATTGAGATCGATATATGATCAGTTAATGAATTATTTTGTAGATAAAATTTTGAATTTTTATTGTTACAAAAGAACATAGGCAGATGGATATATGACCAGTTAATGGATTATTTTGTAGGTAAAATTCTGAATTTTTATTATTACAAAAGGATGTGGGTGTAAGATTTGACTCCTTGGAAGAGGGAACCAAAGGAGGTTGTACAATGAATATCATAAAATTCTCCTCCTATCTTTTGTTTAAACGAAGAGTGTTTCTTTAAAAGTTTTCACATGTCTTCAGATTTGAATCATACTCAAGTAATTGTTCATGATGGATTTATTTCTTCTCATGTTTGTTGCTTATTCGGTTTGCTTTTTATTGCTTGGAACTTGAATTATCTTACTTCTATTTTAATTCTCTACTCTTATGGTCCTTGTTAGGGAAAGAGAAGATATTTCAATGTTCTTGTGGGTTACTGCGTTTTTACTTCCTCTACAACCAAAAGGTGTATATCGTTTCTATTTGGGTATAAATATTTTGGGTATTCTCTATTTTTAGTATACTTATTTATTGTCTTATTTATGGCCGTTAATGCTTTGTAATTATTAGCTTTCACATATTCCTTGGTTATTTTCGATTCCAACACCTTTTTGATATTTACATTGGAAAATCTTTTGCCTATTGGGAGAATATGATTGATGCTCATCTAACTTGATTCGATTGCATGTCTAGATGGTGGATGTTTGATTTTCTAATCATCAACTTCTTCACTGTTTTTGTCAGCATAATAGAATTCAACATATGTGTATATATATATCTTCTTTATTTTTATTCAAAATCATTCTTTAGGATCAAAATTTTTGCTCAGACAAGAATTAGTTGGATCAAAATCGAAGTTTTGTGATTAGTATTATATTTTATTTTATAGTTTACAGGTCGTAGATGAATGTCGGTTGGCTTTGAAGAATTTCTTGTGTAAAGATTCAGTTTAATTGTATTGTTTTGATATCTTTATTTTCTTGTTGTTTTATTTTAATTTACAGATGCTAGATGAATATGGACCGACTTTAATTCTTTTATAGGTAAATATTAGATTTCATTATATTATCGTAATATATCTATTAATTTGTTATTTTGTGGTAGTTTACAATTCGTAGATGAATCTTGATCGGCTTTGCGAAAATTTTATGTGTAAAATTTAAGTTTAATTGTATTATTTTGGTATCACTTTTATCGTATTATTTTGTTGCAGTTTACAAGTGATAGATAAATGTTGGTCGGCTTTGAGAAATTTTTTTATGTAAAGGTTAGGTTTAGTTTTATTATTTTGATATCTCTATTATCGTATTATTTTATTATTCTTTACAAGTGGAATATGAATGTCAGACGGCTTTGAGAAAGTTCTTTTTGTGTAAATATTAGATTTCATTGTATTATTTTATGTCTCTATCATTGTATTATTTTGTTGCAATTTACAGATAGTAAATGAATGTTGATCGACTTTTAAAAATATTTGTGATAAAGATTAGGTTTAATAAATAAATTCTCTATCTCTACATACTCAAAAGATATTAAATTTAATTACTATATTGATCTTTATTATTTAAACAAATATCCTATTTAATGTGATATTTAAATTCATTAAAGTGAGGTACACGCGCAAGGCGCGTACTCCTAAACTAGTTATATTAAAAGTGTAAAGGGCCTAAAATCGTCTTTTCATCTTTTTCCTTAATAAATTTGATATTTTTAGTTGATATATTATATATTAATTAGAAGTTGTAATATCAACTTATGGAAAAAATATGATATGTCATAGATATGAGTGTTAATTGTCTCTATTTATGCCGTAATTGTAGTAGGAAAAAAAATATTTAAGTAGGTTTAGGTTTAAACAATTTTTCTTATTAAATTATTTTTTGGGGGTTTATATTAGAACTCATTCGTAATATAAGTAAATAAATGCATGAATTTTGGTTTATATGAAATTGGAGTTATTTTAATATTGGCAACAATTTATGGAAGATAAATAAAAATCTTCCATATTTAGGTAATTTTTTTATTGGAGGAAAATGGGTTCTGGATTTCTATAAATTGAATTTTTTTTTTACAATAATATAATAGCAATGTCATTCACAAAAGAAGTTTTGTTAGAAGAGATTATTCTCCAATAATTTATTTATTTAGTTTTTATATCAATCATATAATGGTCAATTGACTAAATCAATATAACAAATTGTGAATCTTTTATAATTTCCTTTGTTATCATACGTCGTTTAAGATTTCTTTGTTCGTTTTAGCACGACGCATACACTTGTGGAGTATGATGCTTTGTTGCTTGACAGATTTCTTGATATTTTATGGGATACGCATGAAGAGGACATTTGATATATGGTACTTTGGCCAACTTTTTGCATTTTTTTTAAATTTTTTTTTCATGCTTTAGTTGAACCCATTTGCCCAAGGATTCCTAAATTCAGTATCATCAAGTTTTCTTACCTGAACAAAAAGATAACATGTTATCCACAAGCCTGTCCTTTTCAAAGAAACAGAATGAAATAACAAATAACCACTATCAATGCAATTACAGATTTTAACATTCACGAGCGAGTACTAAAAGTTGTTGTATCTGTTAATATAATCTGTGGTTTGAATGTGTATGCTAAGTATACGTTTTGTTTAATTGAGTTGGTTTGCTTAAATGTTTAGAATTATGTAAATGTATTAAACTATACCATAGTTTTGATGGAATGTGATGTAAGAATCTATATTTGGACTATTTCAGGTGATTTATATATACACCTTTAATAAATTAATTTAATCGTTAACAAAAAATCTTTTGTTAAAACATTATATGAATATTTAAAAATTTGTTTGATATTTAGAATTTTGAATTAGTCAATATAATTTATTTCAATTGAGCACCTAAACACATAATAAAGTGTTCATATTGGTACTTCTGACAAATTTTATGTGGTTTAATTTTGATATTTAAGAGATGCGTGAGCAGAAAAATAATTTTCAAAATTGAAAGTTTCTAATAGGAATACTTTAGATAAATTAAATTCTTTCCATAGCATATTATTTTACCTTATAATAGTAAAAATATTAATTTATTGTCCTCTAGCACTTTTTAATGACATATGAATTGCTCCATATATCATAATGGGAAAGTTTTTTAAGCTTCTTTTTGTTACGATTTTTTGTCCTTGATTTTCTTATCATATTTGAGTTTTACTTTTCTTAAAAGGAAAGTCAAATTAATACCATAATTACTTTTACTTTTATGAAAGTAAAATATAAAACTCTTTCATATTTGACTAAAAAATATAAAACTCTTTCATATTTGACTAACATTTTTCTTAGGGGAAATATTTTGTACCTCTATAAATTGAGGATGCTTCTTCTCATCACATAACGCCCCAGCATCCACAATGTAGTCATTAAGGAGCTTTGTTTAGTGAGAGATGTATATAAGATTTTAATATGTTGACCAAATTGGTCAAAACCATACTAATAATATGCTTTTTAGTATAATTTTATTTGTCATCTGATTTATCCTCTCTATGATTTGCAATTATTAGCTTCCGCATGATGCCCTATTGATTTCGAACCCAACACTTTTTTCGATCGTTCTATAACCTTGACAGTTTTTCTTAATTTAGTCTAAAGTGGTTTTTAATGTTTTTATATGATTTTGTATGAAAATATTTAATTTTCTATTTATGTATTTTTCGTATTTAATAAAATCATCTATTTATTTATTAATCAAGAAATATTTTCTTTTATAATATTGAAGTGATTTTATAAAATTGAACTTATTGAAGTAAGATATACGTGTAAGGCGTGTATCCTAAACTAGTATAGAATAAGTATAGAAGAAATTAAAATGGAATGGAGAAAATTATGAATTTAATAACAAATCAAGAGAAAATAAGAAAAGAAGATCAAAAGTCATAAATGATGATAAATTATTTTTCTTGTGTTTTTTCATGTTTCTATCTTAATTTGATATTTTTTGTTAAATTTCTATTGATGTATTTAGAAAAATGGAAATTATTGATAGATTTTGTAATATAGACTCTTAAATAGCATATGTATATGATTTGCCCATCAAACAAAACATGAAGAAATCAAAGATGATGTAAAGCAATCTTCTTAGGCCCAAAAGTTGGCCCAACCCGATTCAGACCATTAAAAAAATCTGTCCGAACTCCTTACTTTTAGAAAGTTGCAAAATGTTCCATCTTCTTGAGCTGTTGTTCACTTTTGGCAAGTGCAAAGTCTTTATTTCTTTGTCTTCACATTGTTGCTGAGTTTAAAGTAAATATTCTATTTTGATTTATTACTTCTCTTACCTTCAATTAAATTTTATACTTTAGAGAGAAAGAGGTGTGATTTTAGTGAGTTAAAGTATCAATTTTAAAGATTCATACAAAAAAAGTCGGATTTGTTTGTGTTATACCAGAAATTGAAAAGATTGATGCATGTTAGTTTGGGGTTTTGGCTGAAAAAAATGTGAACAAGCAAGTTGGTTTAGAGTTATTTGAAACTAGTTCTTTGGTGGTGATGAATAATTACTATAGTTTTACATATAATTTGTATTAGGCATGTTAATCTAACTAATTTTGAACATTTTGATGTTTGCATATCAGCTTAAATACATGAATTTGAGTTACTGAATAGAAGCAGGTGACATGCATGAGCTTTATGTGCATTTCCATGGACCTACTGGAAGTAATCTTCTCTACCTCTTTTAGGGCCTTTGTTGTTTCTACTTATTGGTTGAATTAATTTGAGTTGCTTATGACTGTTCTTTTTTCTTATTAAGTGTTTTCTTTTGATGGGCTTATTTTTTTTTATCAAAATTTTTTATAGGGAGTATAGTTTCTTTAGCTGATTTGCCTTCGGTAAAACTAATATAGATTTAATCTTTATTTCCCTTGCAAGTTAATTTCTCTTCAGATTTGTCACTTAGAAATTCTTCTTGCTTTCTCTTAGCTAAAATCTTTTATTACATCTCCTTTTATTAGATTTTTGTACTGCACTCAACAATGTGATACTTATCTAATTTGTATATTGTTGGAATTGTAAGTTTAGATTTTACATATGTAAATTTGATTGATTGTTGCGGGTTAAGCTCTCTTATTCTTTCCATTACTTGTTGTGTTAAGATATGTCTTACTCTTTCCTTTATGTTTTAGTTATAAAAAAATAATTAAAGACCTATTTTCAGATTTTACTTGATAAAAAAGTATAAAATATTAGTAATAGAAAATTATGTGCACATAATTTTTCACAATATACTATTAACTGTTGTTCCCATGTCACCTTGATATTTTGTTGTATGAATTTTAGTCTTCTAGGTGAAATTTCATAAATATAGACTATTAGAAGGTTATAATTCCTTCTTTTCATTTTCATTTAATACTTAAGGTAGTATGGAAAAAAGTAACAAAACTCTGTTGATTTGCTTGGTATTCTTCTTTTGATTTATGAAGGTAATAATAGTAGTGTGATTAAACTAATTGATGATTGCCTTATTTACTTATTAGATGTTCTAGAGGGAGTGGAAGAGAAATCCCTAACACTTACATAAAAAACATGTTTAGTTTTTTTGTTTAGCATGCATCCAGGAGAAAGTGGTGTTATCACCTGATTTTCTTAGTGGAATTAACAAACCTTTCCTATTATTAGTTAGTAGCACTTATTTAGAATAACTTATAGATGAAGAAATTCTTTGTGAGGATGTTTATCATATATAGTAGCCTTAATTTCACGAGATATGTCTTGTCAGATTCTTTGGAGTAACTTGAATAGTATATCACAAGACTATTTTAGAAAATGCCAGCAGCCTTTCCAATGATCATCTAAGCTAGTTGCAGATAGGTGTACGATACACCTCAAGGTAAAGATAATTAAGAAAGTTAGGGGAATTTGTAAAATGGTGTTCCTCTTTGGATACTCTTCATTTGTAATTTACCAAGGCACCTAAGGGTGTGGCTTAATGACTACTGAAGTGGGAAAAGGTTCTGGGAGACTACAGTTCAAATTTTAGTAAAGATAAAGACTTTAGGTGATTTTACTGATCAACCTAAGCCTAGTGAGTAGAGTTACATGGTACATGTACTAGTTGGTGGTAGCAAGTTCCTGGTGGATTAATCAGGTGCACTTATGTTGGTCCACATACCATCATTATAAAAAATATGATGGACATTCACTTATAAGCATTTAGCAATTTATAATCTTGTCTAGTTTTGGATCACTATATATCCATCTTAACATCCACATCTCTATGATGCTTTCTTGTAGATGTTCTTGACTTTAGCGACCAATGTTCACTATCCTGTTACATTGTTGGTATTCGATATAACTTAGACATCCTTCTATTACAGCAACTCATATCACTTTTTTATTTTTATCATTCAATTTTGATTCTATGTATAACATCTTCACTATTAATTCATTTTCTTGAACCTAGATATTTAAATTGTTTGCATTTATGCACCCCAATGCTATGTAATCTCACCTTGTTTTCTCTCGTCCTGTGTTGACAAAATGTTTATAGTGCATATTGAGTCTTACTTCAAGTTATCCTAAAATCCTTACACTGTAAAGTGATTTTCACTACAGTACAAGTTTTTGGTTGATGCCCTTGTTGGTTTTATCATTCAAAACAACATGTCAAAAAATAGCATATTTCACGGGATCTCATCTAGTATTATGTTGGTTAGATGATCCATCACTAGGGTAGATAAGTTTGGGCTCAATAAGGATCCCTAATGTAAATCCATGGTTACGGTAGACTGTTTTATGTTTCCTATTATTGTTCTCATGCTAGTGACGACTACTCCTCTATACATATTAATATGGAGTGTGCATCTTTGCAGTGTTCTTTTTTATGATATTGGTATTTTATAAGAAGTACAACTAAACTTATGTGAGATCTGAAAAATATAGTGGATTCCAAACTCAGATAAATGAAGAGAGTTGTGGTAAATCAACCATCAATGTAAAAATTCAGAATAAATTTGTATGGCCAAATATATTTTTCAGATTTCAAGGGAATAAGAATTTAGAATGATAGTTGATATGGCATTATTCTATAAGGTTGGGAGAAAATTATGGATTGTCATAGTCCTGGTCAAGGGATGATGCTTGCTATTTTCAAAGTATGTACAATTCTATTGGATAGTGATAATTCTGCAATCAAAGAGGTACTAGATCCAGACTTTGGAGAGACAGTAATTAACCGAGTTACTCCTGTTGATTCAGGTAAGAAAAAGGACCACTCTAAAAAAAAAGTAATAAGTTTTTTTTTTTGCTTTATTTACCTTATCATTATTGTGCTTACACAGACCTCTATCTACTGTAATTATTAATCCCAGAACTATGGCGGGTTATTTTGTTACGTGCATACGGGAAATCCTCCGATGGTCTCTCAGTTCAGGAAAGAATTGATGTTCAAACTAGAATAAAAATGATACTAAGACAATGTGACCCCAGTTGATTTCGGTAAGAAAAAGGACCACTCTAGAAAAAAGGCAATAAGTTTGTTTATTTTTATTTTTTTACCTTATTATTCTTGTGCTTACACAAACCTCATTTTTAATCCTTGGATTATGGTGGATTATTTTATTATGTGCTTGAATTTTCAACATGATGTGAACTAAAAATGACATGTTTTAATTGTCATCAACTTGTTATATATTTGGCAATAGGCTTTAAATGCTCGTGATCAAGAATTTATATTTTATGAGTTTAAGTTTGAAGGTTTTAATATTAAATTTATCAAAATTTTAAAAATATTATTGTTGGATGGTGCATCTATCACTGCCAAGTACTTTAATTGTAGGATGAGTCTACTGAATTGGTTATGTACCTATTTAAAGCCATATAATAAACCCATATGTTTCTTTTCAAAATACATATATCGAGAAGTAAAAGTAAATCAATTAGAATACAACAAATTAGTCCATGTAAATGTCTATAAAAGTAAATGAATAAATGCAATTACTTTGACAATAGTTGAATCTAAAGTAATTGTGTATCTTCAGAATCCGCAAACATGAATATTTGGGGTTAGTCTGATACTTCATTACTTGAAAGTGTAATTTATTTTTTGTATCAGGCAATCATATGTGTTATATCTCACCTAATATCTCTTTGTAGATGATGTTTTTGTTGTATGTTCCTTTTCTTGCTTTGGTTGCTCCGTCATAACCAAACTTTAGTCTTTGACACTGATATTCTCATTGAGAGTGCATCGTATATACAGTTGTCTATGTGAAAAACCATGTTGCAACAAGTATAGTGCAAAAATTGATATTGTTTGTCCTTGTGCTTTCTTTATCGTCATTGAAAAGTGCAGTCACATTGAAAATTATATGGGTAACCTTTATTTCAGGAGGTAATAGATGAATTCGTGGAATAGACACATGCTTGAAAGTATTTTGGCCTGTCATTATTTCTGCATTTATGATATTATTGTCAAAATCTCTGCATACCATTCTCGTGTCATTACAAAAGCCATTAGAACATCTAAATTTCTCAGTAACATGATAGGCATATTTTTCTTCAACACCAGTTTGAATATAAGTAAAAGATACTCTAATGAGCAATTTCACTTAAGAAAGATATCCAATGATGATTGAAGGTCTATAATTATAAGTTTGAAATCAAATATATAATAATATATTTCTAGAGTAAATAAGCAACTATTTCTGAAAAATATTAACTGTAAGGGATACATGTGCCCATGTTGAAATATCTATCCTTTGATATGTTGCTCAGTTCATGTAGTTGCATGTGAAGGTTTCTGATAATGATCGGCCTTTAAATAGGTCTTCTTAAAGTATTGTTATTGGATAAAAAATTTTCTGGCAATCGTAGTCATGTATTTGCATGTGATATTTTTTGGTACCATTTGGGCATAAAATAAGTCTGCTAGAAGTACTGGGTAATGTATGACAACTAAGTACATCTATCTCTTTGGATTCTAAAACTTTATCACAATTCGAATTTAACATTGATAAATGAATATGAAGATTGGTGTAGTTAAGTGAGATTTATTTTACCTATTCCGGGAGTGGAGTGAATCTCCCTATTATTTCTTTTAAAAGAAGATTAATAATTTAAGAGGTCATTTCATTTTTTCTCTAGGGCATTGTTAGTTCTTTTGTGCATTTATGAGCATTATGATTATTTTTGTTTGATAATCGCTTAGGAAAGATGACTTTTTGGTATCTATAGATTAAGTGTTGAAACTTATTTTGCACAGGTCCAATAATTATGAATTTTTGATAATTCATTTCATCCTAACATTTACTATTTTAATGTGCATATCTGACTAATCTTAACTTCTCTGCATTATCATCTACTCATTGTATTCAAATGTCAGAGCAAATGAATCAGGAGTTGTTGCTATCTGGTAAAATACCTTCTGATTTATTTAATGCGATATTCAGTCATACGGGATGTTGGCAAGAAGATGCAGCTTCAACAAAGCTTCTTTCTTTTGATGGTTGGTTCATGACGTTGTACAATATTGCGTTAGTGCAATCCCATCTAACACTATCTGATCAAGTGAAGCAAGATGTACCTTCTTCATGGGACCTTGTTGTAATTGCAGAGAAAGATCTTCTTATCCATAATTATTTAAATAACTATTATTTCATACGCCGGGATATTATAGATAAAGGTTGTGTGTTCATAATCTCAAGGATATATCTGGTACATGCATCTTTATGAAATAGGGCATGAGATGAATTGGATCCGCAGAAGGTCTAAAATTAGGGGGTTGAAAAGTTTAGCACAGAAGCATCATTTCCTCATATTGTTCTTTGTGTTTGGAAACTAAGGAAAGGAAGAGAAAGAAGACAAATAAAAAATATGGATATCATGGAGAAGAGAGATTGTTTCTTTTAGTTAGGTAAATAACATTAGGATATTATTTAGAGTAAAGATTTTTTTCTTTCTTTGTTTTATTCCCCCCTCCTAAGTCAGACGACAAAATATTCTGTCCTATGTGTTTCTGTCCAAAAATAATGTCAATGCTTTCCGCCTTTTCTTTCTTGAAGTAGTAAAACTTTTAATAAAGGAAAAGAAAATGGAAAAAGAATGACTGATGAATTCTATTTCTATTATAACTTATATACTAACGTGGATAATGGTGGAAAATATTAACTATACAATTGTATGATTTTTCAATTTTATAGAAAAGATATGGCACCCATATTGTTGTCGGTGTAAAGATAGAAGGTAAAGATGTAATTCATTTAAAGTAACTGTAACATTCCATTCTTCCACCAGTGGAGGTGTAGAAATTACTGAAGCAATTTGTTGATGAAATATATTTAGAAGATATAAATGGATGTCAGATACATAATTCTATTAGATCCTCTGAAAAATCAAAGGTACCCCACATCTTATATTTCATTATGAAGTTCAAATTTCTTTTCTTTTAATATACAGATTGTTATTTTAGTGCACCTTCTAGACAGTAAAAGGTGAATAGTGTTGACTATTATTTGTTCTGCAATACTTGCCTAACTTCATAGTAAGTAGTTGAACTTGAGTATGAGGACTCCTTCTCAAAAAACTTAAGTATGAGGAGCATGTTCTTTGTATTGGTTCAACCAACTTTTCCATCATCAATTGAGGAAAAAATAAGTTAGAATATTTTTGTATGAAAAATATTTGTATTCAATAGAAGTAAAAACCACGACCCACATAGGAAGGAGCTTTTCAGAACTTTACTAAAACAAATGAGCAGCTTTTGACTATAATTCTATAACCTAAGAGACTAACTCTAGCCATTAACACCAACATTTATCTGATAAATTAACTAAAGAACGCAGTGAAGTATAGTGTGATTGTTTGACTTAGGTTATGTTACCTCTTTCCTTTGTCATAGATTTCATTTTAAAATAGAAACAATTAATATAATTCATTCAAACTATACAATATAATTTTTAGCTTAATTCAAAAAATTGAAATATACCTAATTATTGTAATTAAACAAAATTTTGATTATAAAATACAATAGTATATTACTAAATATCGAAGAAGATACTTATGTGGAGGCAGATTGTTTGATGTCAGAGTATTTAAGTAAATTTCTAATAGTAATTGTTGGTATCATCCTCTGCAAAATCAAAACAAAGAAATGTTTTGCTTTCACTAGGAAATTTGAAAATTAACAATTCATTTAGCTGATCTACGTATTCGTTTTCGCTAGCTAGGATAGCATATTTAGCCATGTATTTTGCAGAATCTGTATTTTTATCCAGCATTGTGAATATTTGCCCGTATTAAGGCATCTGCACTAGTACTGCCGCTCTGAGTTTTAATAATCAGTTGTTTTAAAAGTAGTACCAAAGCATCTCTTATTGTAGGCTTCTCTCCGTTACCTATGCGTAGTAAGAATTCACAAAATGATGAATTTGTTCTCGCTCTCATATTTCTTGTTAACTTAATCTTTTTCATTTGATGCCACAGGTACGACTTTACCAAACTTGCATTTACCATTTTAGCCTTTGTAGATTTTAAATTACTGGTAGTATCAGATGAAAATCACCTCCAAAAATCATTACTTATCCACCAAAGGGTTCGTCAATGTACAACTTATCTCTGAAGCTTCTATCAACCATTTCAATTATCCAATAGCTACCCATAGGCGCTTCATCCTAGATAATCAGCTTGACTTTGTTAATTAATTTAGATTCACCACTTTGCTTTGACATACGTGTGACTATTGTATTAGTTTTCTGACCCATACGACCTCTTAATAAAAGAGTTGTTGCTACACCACTTGTTGTTTTCACTAATTCTATAATGCCCATCAATCTTATATTTTCAAGTAATGCATGATATAGGAACATTTTTATGGTCCCTATGGGTTCATCAAAAAAGAATAATTCCGATTGACTAGATTCTACCTTTTGCAATATAATCTGGAACACTTGCTCTTATTCAGGATTTAGCGCTGTTAATGCATCTAAATCTTCTGAAGGCACTATTACAGACTTCTCTTTCATTATTTCTCTGCACTTGTTATAATTCCATCATCCATACTCTGTTTAAGTCTAGGTATATCTAAATTTCAATTCTCTTACCCATGCTCTTTAAGAAATGGTCTAAGTTTTTTAGTATGCATTGAAGTTGAGCAGTAGGAGAATTGTCTTGTATTCTCTTAAAATCTTCTGACATGTCATCATAATATGTATTCTAGGACTTTCTAACATCTATTGGATAACAATGAACCAAAATTATTGCAAATAAATTTCTCAGAGATGATAGCATTTTGAAGACAACCGCTTCATGTAAGTATTCAGAAATGTTGTTGTCTGATTCGAGTAAATCTTTTTCTCTTGTAGCTTCTTTGAATGTGTCACATAACCTTCCATTAATAGTCAACACGTATTGAAATAAAGTATGTCCTCATATCTGATTTAATAATAATCTCAACTAATTCATTTCACCTTATGTTGGGTTAGTTGTGATATTAAAGAAAAGAGACTAAATAGATGATATTTGAATGTTTACCAATAATAAGAGTGATGTGTTGAATTTCTTACCAACAATAATTCGATCAATTACTGATCTTGTTTTTCTTTGCGTTTAAATCTTACCTTGAGTGTTTCAAATATAGTACTCTAGAAATTCCTTGTATATGTATTTATGTGCTTCATTGTCTGCTGAGCATTAGTGAAAATACTAAGTGAGCATGATTTTTGAGGTGTATTCCCACGCAACCACGCTTTTCAAAATTTGGATGCTTTAGTTGCATACTTCAATGTGAACAAACAGTATAAGGGAGATTAGCAGAATATTTTGTGTAATATAATTTTATATATCTCTTTTCATGGTAAATTCATAGCTAAAAATAGGTTATTACAGACTAAATCTTATGAATATTTTTCAAAATGGTGAAGCTATAGGATTCAGATAGCTTAAGCAAGGTAGTTAAATTGATAAAGAAGCTTCAACCCCTAAATGGTGAAGCTAAAAGAATGGCACAGGTAGTAGGAAGTATAGGTATTTTAATTTTATAAAAATGAACTATTGCATAAGAGTGATTGCAAATGACCTCCGACAAATGATGCAGGAAGTATCATTCTTTGACCAACTTTCAAGCCTCTACTTTCTCCATCCATAATACTATCAACTATACCTTGCAATGTTTTCCTTCTAAAATTTGATTGCTCAAACCTAAAATATTCAAGTCGAGCAGTTTCCAGCTTGATGTACATATTGACAATAAATTGTTGAAACAATTATCCGCATAATAGTATTATTTTGTTTTCTCCGTTGTGTATATATAACTTATAACAGTAGTACTCTCTACAAGGGACACAATATTTAGCTCCACTCCGTACACCTATAAAAAATTTGTAAATATATTGATATGAAAGCTGTAAGTACATAATTCTAATGTCATGTGGAATTTTGTTTTAAAACTTTATCTTGCTCCTCATTGTCAAACACCTCATTAGCGGACACAAATATTGGGATATTCTGGTTGAGGCCTATAACTTCAGTTCCACGCTTATCTTTATTTTCTTTATATTATTTTTGTAGTCCATGATGCCAACCTAGGTCACCACTTAAAAAGAGCAAAAGATACTGGAGTAAGTCATACAGTCGTAATAATGCTTAACTCTATGAATATTGCCTGAATGCTCATGAATAATAATCTCTCGATCAAATGATACATTGGGGTTGTTGTCGTGTATTCTAATTACCTCAACTTGATCTACTAATGGTTTGTTGTAGACATGTTGATCTAGTTTAGTAGTGGAAGTAATTCAAATTTTTAAATCCTTAAAGCTTGAATGACCCTTTAGCTGGTGAAATAATTATGCATAAGGATTGCCATTTATTATCTGTTTAATCATTGCGACAACTTTCTCAGATAAATTGACTTCTTTGACTTTCAAAATTCTATTGCATAACTCATTTTCTGTGTCAAAAAAGTACATATAAAAATAACATGGATTATTATCACGGGGGAGTAAGGGGGTGGGGGGAGATCATGATATATTTGATCTTTTGCTCGAAATGTATAAACTCCTTTTCACGTAGATGTCAAATCATTGTCAAGTTTAAAACCAAAAAACGTAAATTCAAATATGTTGTTATATGCTCTAATGTGTCTGTGAAATTCTTTTGCTACTTAAGATTCAATAAAGAATAAATCATATAATTGAGTTGGAACTTTAGTATTTGCAAGTTTTATTGATTGACTTTTGCAACAAAATATTGGAGTTTTATGTTGAAACCTCAAGCATGACAATCTGTGCATTTAGGAACATTTTTCAACTTTTGAATGCACGATATTGATGGTATGTAGTCAATTTCACCTAAATTTGTAGTGTAAAATGTTATAAATGTCAATAAATAATAAATAGAATGCAAGTAACTTTAATTGATAAATTAGTATTGTATTACCTTCAATTTCAAACCTTTACGATAGAGCCTTAAGGAACCAATGTATTCTACATCTTTTTGTTTGTCTTGTTTCTTCAATATCGACATCTTGTATGGAATCAACCCTTTTATTAACTTTACAAAAAAATAAACACTAAATTTAATTTACTCAAAAATTGGAGGCATCTAATACTTCTTCTTCTAAGAATTAGAGTTTACATGTGGAAAGTTTTTAGTACACTTTTCTTGGTACAACCTAACAAATTTCTACCAAAATTTTGTTCATAATAAGTGCAGTATCAAGTTGTCTAACAAATAGCTCATTGAAACAGTCAAGTTTTAGGGATTAATATACTAGGTTTCCTGAAACATGTGAAAGGACGTTGGCTACTCTGATCACTACATCTTGGAGGTGAATTATCCATCTTTTTTTTCTAGAAAAAGTCTACCTCAGAAACCTGCCATGCATAACATTTCAAAAATCATTTTGGTCTTCTTGTTTTCTTTAGATTTTATTCATTTTGGGTCTGTTGAGAAAAAAGGATTTTTAATATTTTAAGTGGCGATTGCAAATTTGAATATGGTACAACCTTAAAGTATGTAGAATTTGTTATTCAAGACAGAACGGATCCAAGAGGATTTTTGATTTTAAATATTCGTGTGTTCTGTGATGAATTCTCTTCTTATAATATTTGTTATCACATTGCTTCTCAAACCAGATAGCATTTTAAAATTTCAAGATCTTAAATGGAATTGTCTTTTTAATAATTTACTTTCGAGATTTGATGTAATACCCCAGGAAATTTTTCATTGAAATTTTGTGCGTAAACGTGTTGCGTTCAATCTTCTAGAATGAATTATAAACTTTTCGTGTGGAATGTATTAGATTATGACCCACCATTGCGTAGAGTATCAAATAATCTTTCCAATGATATGTGGATCATCCAAAATGGACACCCGAGCGACGAGTTATGAACATTTCGATCGAACCGTAAATAGTAGTGAACAGTAAAACGTGCAGGAAAAAGTACTGAGGCCTGGTGTATTTTTGGTCCAACTTTAAATGATCATAACTCCTTGTACATAATGATCTGGGTGATCTACTATATATCAATGAAAAGCTTGTGAGTCATCTTGAAATTAGTTTCATCTAATTTGTCTATCGGAGCCAAAAGTTATGGTCGATCTACTTCAGCCTATCAAAAGAAAATTTTTGGGTCAAATTCAAACGAGCATAACTCCTTGTGCACAATGATATGGGTGAGATACTATATATCAACGGAAAGATATGAGAATCCTCTTTCAAATGAAATTGGTTTCATCCAATTTGGATATCGAAGTAAAACATTATGGTTGATCTACTTTAGACTATCAAAACAGTCCACCAAAGGACAAATTAGAGAATTATTTGATTTTTAGGGGCGTTTTGGTCATCCCCCCTCACCCAAAATCCATCTAAACCCTATATTAAAGCCTATTAGAAGCATTATATATTATGTTTCATCAAATTCCCTCAAAACGAAAACCCTAAGCTCCTACATCCAACTTCAAGAACCTCCAAAGTTCACCATTAATTCTGCAAATTTATTCAAGATTCCAAGTTCCTAGTTCAAGAACTCCAAGAACCATCATTCAAAGGCACGATGAACATCTCAAAAATGAGTATCGATCTAAAGTTCATCATTCAAGGTATGTGGGGTTTTTCAACAAGAAATCTCTTTCGTTCTTGTGCCCAAAAGTAATTTTCTTTACAAAGGCATGATTTTTAGTTGATTTTTATGAATTTGAAGCATGAACCCATATCTTATGATGATTATTATGAAATCTTGATTTTTATGATTTTGAAAGATGAATTTACATATGTGAAGATATAAAATATGAATCTTGAACGATATTTATCATGATTTTAATATTTGGGTCATGAATCCCTATTGGAAATTGTGTTTTTTTTTGAGAAAGTGTGTGTTATAAGCACGTTGATGTTGAATATTTGAGATATTTTGAATGATTTGACCTTTTGGTCTTAATGGAGTTGTTTTGAACTCGAGTGTGAAAGAAATTCACAACGTGGTTGATTTTGATAGATGGGAAGCATGATGGCTCCCGGTGTATATTTATATATTACTGAAATTATTTTGTTGTAGATTGTCTTTGAAATGATCTGAGCTAAGTCCAGGAGAAATCTTTAGCACCGAGTGGGAGGTATAAAATGACCTTACTTTCCTAGAACTACATGCCCCCGTAGGAGTGAGCCTGAGGCTAATTTATATAGTGATCACTAGTTTGTGTGGATTTGATATCAATAGTCGTGCTCTGATGGCAACGATAGGACGGCTCTCCCCAACATGGGTTATACGTTGGACTCCATGTAGCTCACATGGTTTATGTCAATTGTAGGATCTCCCAGTGTGTGTGTGTTTCCTTGTGCCTATGGTGAACGGTGAAGTGATTTGAAAGCGGAATTGTGAAAGTTATTCTTTTAAAAGATTTAAATGATATTTACATTATAAGAATTAATATTCTTGATGAACTGAAAGTGATTGACAAATTATATGATGACTCACATGTGTTATTGTACTTATTCCATCCTCTCATGATTATGATGATTTTCTTTGGGCTATGTGAGTCTTTCATACATCCTGCATATTTCTTATAAATATTTATGATGATGATGTTTATACAACTGCATACACCGCAATATACTCAGTTTCTTTCCACCGTACTGACCCACATCTTTGGATGTGGGCTGCATTTTCTCGAAATGTAGGTTCAGGTGCTCAGTTCCAGATTTGACAGTGATTCTTTGGGCACGGTGTTCACATCTTCTGTTGTGGTGAGTCCTCATGTTTCGAGAACATAATGTCTGATGTTGGTTTCACGGAATTGTTTACATTTGATAACTGAGTATAAGTCAGTTGGGGAATATCTCAATGGCTCACTGGTTTTATTGATTTTCTTAGAGGCTTGTTAGACTAGTATAGATGTTGGAAGTTGATTAATAAGTCATATTTTGTTATCTTTCTGAAATTCTTTTATTCTTGAATGATGATTACGCTATTGATATTTGAGGGTTATTTATGGAAACCCCGTTGATTTATGTTGAACTGAATGAAAATGGCTCAAAGGGTTAGGTTAGGGCTACTTGTATCCTTAAGCACCGTGTGACACTCCGGGACCCATTTTCCGAGGCGTTACAAACTAGGTATCAGAGCCTAAGATTTTAAGGTGTCCTAGGGAGTCTGACAAGCCGTGTTAAGTAGAGTCTTGATCATCGGAGTGTAGCGCGCCACATCTATGAGCAAGAGGCTACAAGATGTTTTAGGAAAAAGTGTGATTCTTTCTTTCAGAAGTCTATCGTTCTTAAAGTGTCTCTCTCTGCTATTGATTTATGCTCTCGTCTTTAAGAAATATGCCTTCACTTTGAGCGAGAAGAAATAATGATTGTCAGCAACCTCAACCCATTAACCCATTTAATGAAAACATGTCTCATGATGAATTTCGGGCAACCTTTTAGGTGCTGGCCCAAGTTGTTACTACAAATATTTAGGCCAACCCGGCCCTGGGTCCACAGCATCAGGAAAGGAATTCATCTGCTGCCAGGATCAGTGAATTCATGCGGATGAATCCGCCGAAATTTTATGGGTCCAAGTCTGATGAGGATCCATGGTTATTTTTAGAGGAGGTGCTGAATATTACTCAGGTGATGCATGTATCTGAGGAATATAGTGTGGAGTTGGCTGCGTATAGGTTAAAAGACCTTGCTTATGACTGGGTTGTTTCTTGGAGGAAAGGTAGAGGTGAGGGAGCTATTCCTACAACTTGGCAAGAGTTCTAGGATGTATTCCTGGATAAGTTTTTCCCTTTGGAGATGAGGGAGGCGAAGGTGGAAGAGTTTATGAACCTGCGACAAGGATCTATGACTGTTAGGAAATACTGTCTAAAGTTCAATCAGTTGGCCAAGTATGCTCCTGACTTAGTGGCTGATAATCGGGCTAGTATGAGTAAGTTTGTGACTGGAGTGTCTAGTTATGTGGTTACTGAGTGTAGGTCTGCTATGCTGAATAATGAGATGAATATTTCTAGGCTGATGACTCATGCCCAATAGATTGAGGCAGACAAGATTAAGGAGAGAGATAGAATAAGAGGGAATAAGAGTGCTAGGTCCGAGCAGCACGAACAGGGTCAGACTAGATCGCAGGGAGGGAGTCGCCCTCAGTATCAAGATCATTCGTCTATGCCAGCACCGTCATCTGCTAGTGATCCCGTTCCTAGAGGTAGGCAGGATCAAGGTAGCATGTCATATGCATCCAGGTCCCAATACAGTACTGGCTGTAAGCAAAATCATCCCCTGTGTCTTAAGTGTGGTAGGGCTTATTCGGGTGAGTGTTGGGGTGAGAAGATGGGTTATTTCTAGTGTGGTGACATGGGTCACAGAGTTAGAGATTGTCCACAGGATGGACAAGGACGTCGTGACTATCGCCCTCAGATCCAGACTTAGACTGTTAGTGCTCCAGTTCCAGTGACTCGCCCAGCCCCAGCTCAGGACGCCTCTTCTAGCAATGCTGGCGGGCAGCGCCAGAATAGATTCTATGCTTTACCATCCCGCCAGGAACAGGAGGACTCTCCCGATGTTTTTACTGGTATACTTCATTTATTTCAGTTTGATGTGTATGCTTTGTTGGATCCTCGATCCAGTTTCTCATATGTCACACCTTTGATTGCTGTGAATTTTGAAATGAGTCCTGAGATTATTCTTGAGCCTATCCTATTTTCTACCCCAGTGGGTGATTCGATTGTTGCCCAGAAAGTGTATAAAAAGTGCCCTGTTACCATTCTTCATAGAGTCTTGTTGGCTGATCTGATTGAGTTAGACATGGTAGATTTTGATGTGATTTTGGGTATGGACTAGCTGTATTCTTCTTATGTCTTTATTGATTGTCGGACCCGAGTGGTCAAGTTTCAATTTCTGGGTACATCCGTGTTTGAGTGGTCTGGGAATTCTGTGTCACCCAAGAGTCATTTTATCTCTTACCTTAAAGCTAGAAAGCTTATTTCCAAGGGGTGTATTTACCATTTGGTTAGAGTCAAAGACATTAAGTTTGAGACTCTAACTCTCCAGTCTGTTAACGTCGTCAATGAGTTTTCTGATGTCTTTCTGGGTGATCTCCCAGGGATACCTCCTGATAGAGAGATAGAGTTTGGGATTGATATTCTTCCCGATACTCAGCCCATTTCTATTTCTCCTTACCGTATGGCCCCTGCAGAACTTAAGGAGTTGAAAGAGCAACTCAAAGATCTACTAGATAAGGGTTTCATAAGCCCTAGTGTTTATCCTTGGGGTACTCCTGTGTTGTTTGTGAGAAAGAAAGATGGCTCTTTGCGTATGTGCATTGATTACCGCCAACTGAATAAAGTCACCATAAAAAATAAGTAACCCCTTCCGAGAATAGATGATTTATTTGACCAATTGTAAGGTGCAAGTTATTTCTCAAAGATAGACCTTCGTTCTGGCTATCATCAACTCAAAGTTAGGGAGTGTGACATCCCAAAAACTGCTTTTCAAACTCGTTATGGCCATTTTGAGTTTCCTGTTATGTCTTTCGGGTTAACTAATGCCCCAGCAGCTTTCATGGGCCTCATGAATCGAGTGTTCAGACCATATCTGGATATGTTTGTCATAGTGTTCATCGATGATATACTGGTGTACTCCCGTAGTGAGGATGAACATTCTGATCATCTCCGAACTGTCTTGCAAACCCTTAGAGATCACAAGTTGTTTGCCAAGTTCAGTAAAAGTGTGAGTTTTGGCTAAGATCAGTTGCTTTTCTAGGTCATATTATTTCTTCTGAGGGTATTAGAGTTGATCCCCAAAAGACCGAAGCTGTTATAAATTGGCATAGACCTATTTCTCTGACTGATATCCAAAGTTTCTTAGGTTTATCTGGCTATTATCGCCATTTTGTTAAGGGTTTCTCCTCTATAGAGTCTCCTATGACTCGGTTGACCCAAAAGAAAGTGAAGTTCTTGTGGTCCGAATCTTGTGAGAAGAGTTTTCAGGAGTTGAAGACTCGACTTACTTCAGCCCCTATTTTGACTTTGCCTGATGGTGTTGATGGTTTTGTGGTGTACTGTGATGCTTCGAGAGTTGGGTTGGGTTGCGTATTAATGCATAAGGGTAAGGTGATAGCTTATGCTTCTAGACAGTTGAAACCCCAAGAGAAAAATTACCCCAACTATGACCTTGAGTTGGCTGCTGTTGTGTTTGCTTTGAAAATCTTGAGACACTATTTATATGGTGTCCATGTTGATGTTGTCAATGTTGATGTTGTCACTAATCATAAGAGTCTGCAGTATATGTTTACCTAGAGAGAATTGAATCTTAGGAAGAGACGATGGTTAGAATTGTTAAAGAACTATGATATGAGTGTGTTGTACCATCCGGGCAAGGCCAATGTTCTGGAGGATGCCCTAAGTAGAGTGTCCATGGGTAGTGTTTTGCATGTGGTAGAAGGTAAGAAAGAGTTGGCTCGTGATGTACATCGTTTGGCTAGATTGGGGGTTAGGTTGATTTACTCTGCTGAAGGTAGTATAGGGGTTCAGAGTAGTTCCAAATCCTCCTTGGTTTCAGAAGTGAAGGAAAAGCAATACTTAGATGCTAGTTTGGTTAGACTGAAAGAGTCAGTCAAGGACCAAAAAGTAGAGGTTTTCTCCCAAGGGGGAGATGGTGTGTTAAGATTGCAGGGTAGATTGTATGTCCCGAATGTTGATGATCTGAGACAAAGGATTATGGCTGAAGCGTACGGGGTGCGATATTCTATTCATCCTAGTGCCACCAAGATGTACCGAGACTTGTGGGAAATCTATTGGTGGAGTGGCATGAAGAAAGATATAGCAGCGTTTGTATCTAAGTGTGCAACATGCCAACAAGTTAAGATTGAACACCAAAGACCCGGTGGTATGATGCAAGAGTTTAGTAGTCCCACCTGGAAGTAGGAAGAGATAAATATGGACTTCGTGATTGGTTTACCTCCTTCCCGACGCCATCATGATTCCATTTGGACTGTGGTTGATAGGTTGACTAAGTCTGCTCATTTCTTGCCTATTTATACTTCATATACTGCTGAGGATTACGCTAGATTGTATATCCGAGACTAAGTCAGACTGCATGGAGTTCCCTTGTCTATCATTTCGGATAGGGGTACTCAGTTCACTTCACAATTTTAGAAAGCTTTTCAGAAGGGTCTTGGTACCGAAGTACTTTTGAGTTCTGCTTTTCATCCGCAGGCCGATGGTCAGGCTGAGCGGACCATCTAGACCTTAGAGGATATGTTGAGAGCTTGTGCACTTGACTTTAAGTTGGGATGATCACTTACCGTTGATAGAGTTTGCTTACAATAATAGTTTCCACTATAGTATTGGCATGGCTCCATTTAAAGCCTTATATGGGAGGAAGCGTAGATCACCCATAGGTTGGTTCGAGGTGGGTGAAGCAGCTGTGAGTGGTCCTGATTCGGTATTTGAGGTTATGAAAAAAGTTAAGTTTATTCGGGAAAGGTTGAAAACTGCGCAAAGTCGTCAGAAGTCATATGTGGATGTTAGAAGAAGAGACCTAGAGTTTGAAGTTGGGGACCTAGTGTATCTGAAAATTTCACCCATGAGGGGGGTGAAGAGATACAGAAAGAAGGGGAAGCTTAGTCCTCGTTATGTTGGTCCTTACAAAATTCTTAGCTGTGTTGGTAAGGTAGCTTATGAGGTCGAGTTGCCTTCTGAGTTGTCCTCTGTTCATCCAATATTCCATGTCTCCATGCTTAGAAAGCATATTAGCGATGTTGTGGTAGTGGATTCCTCTGTGAGTGCTGACATTCAAGAAAGTCTTTCTTTTGATGTGATTTCTATTGAGATTCTTGATTTCAGTGTCCGAAGACTAAGGAACAAAGAAGTTCCCTTGGTCAAGGTATTATGGCGACACCAATCTATTGAGGGTGCAACTTGGGAAGCTGAGGTGGATATGCGATCCAAGTTCCCGCATCTATTTTTTGCGAACTCCGATCAAGCTGATGGTACCGTTCTTTCCTAAATCATGCACTTTTGATAAAAGTTGCAGCAGTTCAGCTGTCATTTATTATGTGTTCAACTGTAGTTTCTTGAATTTATGCATTCTATGTTGCATTCGGAGTGAGAAATGTCGTGGTGATGAGTCTAACGAATGGTTTCAGCTGTATGCTCTATTCTCTATATAATCTTGGTATTTCTAGCATCATTCGAGGATGAATGTTTCCAAGGGGGGGATGATGTAATACCCCGCGAAATTTTTCGTTGAAATTTTGTGCGTAAACGTGTTGGGTTCTATCTTCTAGAATGAATTATAAATTTTTCATGTGGAATGTCTTAAATTATGACCTACCATTGCGTAGAGTATCGAATAATCTTTCCAATGATATGTGGATCATCCAAAATGGACACCCGAGCGACGAGTTACGAACATTCCGATCGAACCGTGAATAGTAGTGAATAGTAAAACATGCAGGAAAAAGTACTGAGGCCTAGCGTATTTTTGCTCCAACTTTAAATAATCATAACTCCTTGTACATAATGATCTGGGTGATCTACTATATATCGATGGAAAGCTCTGCGAGTCCTCTTTCCAATGAAATTCGTTTCATCCAATTTGTCTATCGGAGCAAAAAGTTATGGTTGATCTACTTCAGCCTATCAAAAGCAAATTTTTGGGTCAAATTCAAACGAGCATAACTCCTTTTACACAATGATATGGGTGATATACTATATATCAACAGAAATATATGAGAATCCTCTTTCTAATGAAATTAGTTTCATCCAATTTGGATATCAGAGTAAAACGTTATGGTTGATCTACTTCAGACTATCAAAACTATCCACCAAAGGATAGATTCGAGAATTATTTGCTTTTTAGGGGCATTTTGGTCATTCCCCCTCACCCAAAATCCATCCAAACCCTATATTAAAGCCTATTAGAAGCATTATATGTTATATTTCAACAAATTCCCTCAAAACGAAAACCGTAAGCTCCTACATCCAACTTCAAAACCTCCAAAGTTCACCATTAATTCTGCAAATTTATTCAAGATTCCAAGTTCCTAGTTCAAGAACTCCAATAACCATCATTCAAAGGCACGATTAACATCTCAAAAATGAGTATCGATCTAAAGTTTATCATTCAAGGTATGTGGGGTTTTTCAACAAGAACTCTCTTTTGTTCTTGTGCCCAAAAGTAATTTTCTTTACAAAGGCATGATTTTTATTTGATTTTTACGAATTTGAAGCATGAACCTATATCTTATGATGATTATTATGAAATCTGGATGTTTATGATTTTGAAAGATGAATTTACATGTGTGGAGATACAAAGCATGAATCTTGAACGATATTTATCATGATTTTAATATTTGGGTCGTGAATCCCCATTAAAAATTGTGTTTTTTTAGAAAGTGTGTGTTATAAGCGCGTTGATATTGAATATTTGAGATATTTTGAATGATTTGACCTTTTGGTCTTAATGGAGTTGTTTGAACTCGAGTGTGAAAGAAATCCACAACGTGGTTGTTTGATAGATGGGAAGCATGATGGCTCCCGATATATATTTATATATTACTGAAATTGTTTTGTTGTAGATTGTCTTTAAAATGATCTGAGCTAAGTTTGGGAGAAATCTTTAGCACCGAGTGGGAGGTATAAAGCGACCTTACTTCTCTAGAACTACGTGCCCCCGTAGGAGTAAGCCTGAGGCCGATTTATATAGTGATCACTAGTTTGTGTGGATTTGATATCGATAGTCCTACTCTAATGGCACGGATAGGACGGCTCTCCCCAACGTGGGTTGTGCGTTGGACTCCATGTAGCTCACATGGTTTATGTCCGTTATAGGATCTCCCAGTGTGTGTGTGTTTCCTTGTGTCTATGGTGAATGGTGAAGTGATTTGAAAGTGGAATTGTGAAAGTTATTCTTTCGAAAGATTTAAATGATATTTACATTATGAGAATTGATATTTTTGATGAACTAAAAGTGAGTGACAAATTATATGATGACTCACATGTGTTATTGTACTTATTTCATCATCTCATGATTATGATGATTTTCTTTGGGCTATGTGAGTCTTTCATACATTCTGCATATTTCTTATAAATATTTATGATGATGATGTTATACAACTGCATACACCCCCATATACTCGGTTCCTTTCCATGGTACTAACCCACATCTTCGGATGTGGGCTGTATTTTCTCGGAATGTAGGTTCAGGTGCTCAGTTCCAGGTTTGACAGTGATTCTTCGGGCACGCTGTTCTACATCCTCTGTTGTGGTGAGTCCTCATGTTCCTAGGACGTGATGTCTGATGATGGTTTCACGGAATTGTTTACATTTGATAACTGAGTATGAGTCAGTTGGGGCATGTCTCAATTGCTCGCTGGTTTTATTGATTTTCTTAGAGGCTTGTCAGACTAGTATAGATGTTGGGAGTTAACTAATAAGTCGTATTTTGTTATCTTTCTGAAATTCTTTTATTCTTGGATGATGATTACTCTGTTGATATTTGAGGGTTATTTATGGAAACTCTGTTGATTTGTGTTGAACTGAATGAAAATGGCTCAAAGGGTTAGCTTGGGGCTACTCATAGCCTCAAGCACCGTGTGACGCTCCGAGACCTGTTTTCCGGGGCGTTACATTTGATTTACACTACAACAAAATATATCTATAGCTACAAAACTTAAGCTATAAATTAAAAAATCATAGCTATTATGAAATAATAGCCACAAATATTTTATTTTCGTAGCTATTTATAAATTCGTAAAATTTCTTAGCTACGAATATTAACTTGACAAAGTTAATTTTTTATTTTTGCTACAATTACTCACATTCGTGACAATAATTAGTTAAATATCTATAATTTTGTTGCTACAGTAAAATTTTATAGCTGATCATAAGTTTTTGCAATGCGATAAAAATTATTGTGGCAATAGTAATTCTTTAGCCACGATAATTTATTTGAAGCAAAATATTGTAGTTGAATAAACATTTTTTTGCTTCAAGTTGTAAAAATTATGGCAATAGTAATCTTTTAGTCACAATAAACTATTTAAATTGAATATTGCAGCAAAATTATTATTTTTTTGCTTCAGGTGGCAAAAGAATTGTGGCAATAGTTAAATAATATAGCCTCATATCTTTTGTTCTAATAAAGTTTGTTAGTTAAGTATTATTTTTCGCCACAGGTTAAAACTTATTGTAGTAATAGTAATCTTTCAGCTATCATAAGTATTTAAAATAAAATATAGTTACTTCAAGTTATAAAAAACTATTACAAGAGTCAAACTATAAAGACAGAGTTTTCACTCAGTAAAATCTTGTAACTAATTATAAATTTTTGTCACGTGCTAAAATTTATAGTAGCAATTAATGATATTTTAACCATTATAAAAGGCTACTTAAACAAAATATTATAGTAACAGTTGTCATGACGAAATGATTTCGCCACGAATATATTATTGTCATTAAATTTTATAAATGGCAATTATGTTTACCACGAGCTGATGCTATAACAATACTAATCTAGGGTAATTACAGACATTAACCGTTCAATTCGATTTAGTAATACATTTGTCTACTTGTGAATTTCAAATATAATTTTAGTTATAGGTGATTATAATTAATTAATTTTAATTATTTATTTATATTGAGCTTAAACATAACATTATTGAGATCACAACCTAATCAAGTGCTTCCAGAATTATTATTTGGCTCAAACTAGGGGTGTGCATCGGTCATTTCAGCTTAATTTTATATGTAATCGGTTCACTGTGTCGGTTTTTGATTTTTTAATATGCTAAACCAATAACCAAACCAATAAGATTTTTTTTTTTATCGATTTTCAGTTTATCAATTTTTAGTTCTTAATAGTTTGATTTTCGGTTTAACCGATAAGAAAATACTCATAAAATAGAAATAGTAGTAAGTAGTAACAAACATGAAAAGAAATCGAATCTTAGTTGGAACCAAAAATCCTACATGATATATTTTAATATACAAAAATTTCAGGCTTGAACTAAATATTGTTAGGAGAAATTAAGAGTTTGTATAATTGAATTAATATATTTGTTAATTTGTAGAAATTGAGAAAAATATATAATAAGTCATATATATGTGTGTGTGTGTGTGTAAGTAGGTGTAAAATAGTAATTTAGTATATTCTTATCAAGTTATCGATTTACCCAACAACCCAATAAGAACAAACCAAAACCGAACCAATAACCAAAGAAGAACAAACCGAAACCGAACCAATAAACCAATAATTTTTTTTATAAAATTATTAAAAACTTTTAACCCAAAAACCCAATAACAATAAATTAATAACATTTTTATCGGTTTGATTTATTAGTCGGTTCGATTTTTGCACACTCCTAGCTCAAATTATTTTTATTAAAATAATATAATTATTGTTCTAATGTAATTGGAGGCGTTAACCATTCGATTTAATTCAATTTTACAATTCTTAAGTCCTAAATATAACTTAAGAAAATATCTAATTATATTTATTTTAATTGTTGGAAACAACCTCTAGTAGAAATGCAAGGTAAGATTGCGTTGTGGTGAGGCCCTTCCTCGGACCCTGTGCATAACGGGAGTTTTAGTGCATCGGACTTCCCTTTTTAATCATATCAAATTTTAGCAATACTTCTATTCAACTTCATCGTGGCCAAGTGTTTTCAAAATTATTCTTTGATACAAATACTATTTATTAGAAACCATCTTTATTAATTCAGTTTAAATTAGAGGTGTTCACCCTTTGACTTGATTTAATTTTATATACACTTTTACTTGTAAGTTTCCAATATAATTTAAATTAATAAGTTATATATATAGAGTCAATTAAATTTCAAACAAAAAAAATTAAAATACAAAAAAAAAGTGATCTTCAACCATAAATAATTTATATATATATATATATATATATATATATATATATATATATATATATATATATATATATATATATATATATATATATATATATGTATGTATGTATGTATGTATGTATTAGGGGTATGCATCGGTCAATTCGGTTCAATTTTATGTGTTATTGGTTCGGTTTATCAGTTTTAATTTTTAAATATGCAAAACCAATAACCAACCAATAAAATATTTTCTTTTCGATTTTCGATTTATTGGTTTTTGGTGCTTAACAGTTCGGTTTTTGATTTAACCAATAAGAAAATACTCTTAAAATAAATATAGTAACAACCAAAATAAAAAAAAAATCTTAGTTGCTACCAAAATCATACGCAATACAATTTAGTTTACAAGAATCTTCAAGCTTGAACTGAATGTTAACTCAAAAAAAATTGAATCCTAATTATTGGAAGCTACTAAATGCTTCAAGCTTTCCAATACGACAATACCCGAGCTTTGTATTGTGCCTTTGTTGCACTGAATAGGTTAATACTTTGTGAATCTCTGAATTGTGAATAAGTAATGTGTGTGTGTATGTGTGTGTGTGTATGTATATATATATATTAGTAATATAAATATTTTTATATATAACACAAATAGGTGTAAAACAATAACTTAGTGTATCCTTATTGGGTTATCGGTTTAACCGATAACCCAATAAGGTAAAATCAAAACCGAACTATTTACCCAATAATTATTTTTTATAAAACCAATAAAAAATCATTAACCCAATAACCCAACACCAATAACCTAATAACATTTTTATCGGTTTGGTTTATCGATCGGTTCGATTTTTGCACACCCCTAGTATGTATGTATGTATGTATTTATGTATGTATGTATGGATGGATGGATGTATATATGTACGTATGTATAGTTATAAAGTGTAACTTTGTCAAGTAACCTCGTAAGCTTATGAAGTCCATATGTTTTATTATGACATGTTATTTTTTTGGACGTTAATATTTTTTTCTAAAAAACATGTATGATTGATTCTTTATCAAAAGGTGCAAAAATATTATTAAACATGGATTCCTATCTATGTTTAAATTCAAATTAAAATAACCATTTGTTGTGGAAGTACGGTTCTATTATAATTGGATACTTTAATCTGGATTGTTGTTGTTGATATGAAAAAGATAGATTGACATTTTTTTTGAAAGTTCTATCATAAAATAATATCCAAATTTAAAATTTCTGATGATAACACTTGCCATTATAATATTATTTCGCATCTCCTATTCTAAATGTAAATATTAAATAGAATTGCTAACATTTGTAATTTTATTTTATTTTTGAATTTCAGTTTTAAAATTGATATATAATTCATATTAAATTCATGTAATTTTATATTTTAATTCAAATAGTAAAATTACAATTCAAATTTTGATCTTTTTCTTTTTAAAAACATCAAATTGAAATAACCGAATGTTATGGAATATGGTTCCACCATACCAGGACATCTTAAAATTGAATTTGAATTCATGTTTTTGATAATGAAAAAAAAAATTAAATTGACATTATTTTGAAAGTTCTATAGTAAATTATTGCCCAAACTAAATTTTATGGTGATGACGCTTGCCATTATAATATTATTTCACTTCTTCTATTATATTTGGACAAATTAGATAGTATTTTTGACATTGATAATTTATTTTAAATATCTATTTTAATATTGAAATTTTAATTGATATAGTTCATATTAAATTTATACAATTTTTGTATTTAAATTCATACAAAAAATTATAATTCAAAATTCACATCTTTTATTTTGAAATTCAAATTGAAATAATTGAATATTACGAAAGTATGGTCCCACCATAATAAGATATCATAGTATGATTTTGAATTGACACTGTTGATATTAAAACGAAAAATTAAATTGACTCAGATTTCTAAAAAAATATCTAATTTAGATAATTTTCTAACTTAATTTTTATGGTAATTAACACTTGTCATCACAATATTATTTTTCTTCTCCAGTTCTATATAAATAGACTTGATAGATTTTTTGATATTGAATATCTTATTTTGAAACCTTTTAAATATGACATTCTAATCCATATAAATCATTTTGAATTCATATACTTTTCATATTTTAAATTTCAATTTAAATAACAATAATTCAACATTAAGAATAGTCATAATATTTAGAATAATATTTATTTCATAAAGAGATAACTTTTTACATTAACTTACACATGTGTATTATTAACAAAATCAATAATATCATAGAGGACCAAAATAGTTGAAAAGGAATATACATTTTAGAATATTATTTATTTCATAAAAAATTGACTTTTCCATTAACTTAAAGAAGAGTATATATTTATTTTATTTGTATATTATTTTTGTTAGATATTTTTTGTGTATTACATTTGATAGTTATATAGTGAGCATTTGTGTATAAAGAATGTTTTTTAAAAAACATATAGCAGCGGAATACGTAAAGCAAACACTAAATTTTACCAAAATAATAAAGGAAACACAAAATCCAATTGGCCAAAAATTTCTCCCAAAAAAATCAACCTCCAAAATTAAAAATTTCAAAATACCAAAACTTCCTCTAAAATTTTAGAACCCAATAAAATAACCTACTTTTCCTTCCTTCTTACAAAAAAACACCTCAAATCTCTTTGTTCTTCCCCCTTTCTCTGTTCCTTTCTTGTTTGCTACTCCCATGCCACCCCCACCCCCACCCTTGGCTCCCGCGGCCCATCACCCCTTTCGTTCCTCTCTCTTGAAATTTAATTTTATATATGATTTTTTGCTAATTAACTTTTTTTTATTGTAGATTTTGCAACATGGATTTCTTCAACTAGATGAGATAAGTTTTAACAATATAAGCATTGCATTGATTTTATTTTTGTTTGTGTATTGATGTAAATGTCATATTTTGTTTGTGTGGATTTTAGAATTGATATTGAAATTTGAGATCTAATTTATAGGTTTATTTACTTCCTTGGTTGGTTTGCACTTTTTCTTATTTTTAGCTATTGAAAATTTTAATAAGTTACATATTATTTCTCCTCGAAATTTTATATATACACACTTTTGGATATATAATTAGTTTATATTATTGACGGTTACATTGGTGAAATCAAAGAATGAAGGACGACAAGTTGTTTGTAGTTGAAGACTGTGGAACGAGAGATAGAAAAAGACTATGTTGTTTTGGACTAATTACAATTTTTAAAATTATAAAATGCAATTATATATAACTTAATAATTGTCTTGGAATCTTGAAAATAGATTCCTGGCTACATTATGTAAATTTTATGATTTATGAAGTTTGTGAAGAATACTTTAATTTGTTGTAATAGAATTGTCGAAATATTTCTTGGATTTTGTAAAGTCACATGAGGCTTTGAACTATAGGTGACAAAAGAGTTTTAAAATGAGGTGTAGGTGACACAAGTCTTAATAATTGAGTAGAGGTGACAATTACTTTATTATGAATCAAGAAAGTTGAGCAAGTTTGAAAATAACTCACAAGTTTTTTAATTTACACTTTGATCCAAATGTTAGTTAATATAACATGAAACGAAGGAAAAAAAAAAGGTGTGTTTCTCTCTCTTCTCATCCATTGTTTTTTTCTCTTTCTTCACGATTATTGCTGTTCATTGTTGCTGCTGCTTTATTCATCATCTTCTACTTCATTATCATCTTCATCTTCTTCTTGTCGACCATTATTGTTGTTGTTATTACCACTATTGCTACTATCTGACCAATTTCTTAGGTCAAATTTTATTTTCTACATCACTTTCCACTTTGGCATGACTTCATAGGTGACTTTGGTAAGTAAAATTATGATTTTTATTTGAATTTGTCATCTGGGTACATAGTTACTGTTGTTTTTTTCCAACAATGGATAGAACCCGATCATTAATCCAACACAAGTGTCCACAATTTAAACAGATCACTCATCTGGTGCATCAGATAAGTAATTTATTGTAATGGAAGACTCATATGTTGGATTCATGTTTATCCTTCTATAGTGCTCATAACATAAATCGAACAGATGGGTAATCTATTGTAGCAGAAGATTTATCTATTGCAACTGATTGGTTATCTATTACATCAGACTAATTATCTATTGCAACAGATGAGTAATCTATTTGGAATAAAATAAATTAGCCCCTGCCATACACCCAACAGATAACCAATATATTTCAACTCTTTCTATTGCTACTGGATTAAAAATTATTCCTTACGTCCAATCATTGACATGTTTGTTGAGAAGATAAAAGACAGAATGAAAATTAAATATGAATTAAAATGTCAAAGCCGTGTAACAGACTAGTTATTTGTTGCTACAAACTAGTTATTTGTTGCAACAAACTTATTATTTGTTGCATCAAACTGATTATCTGTTGCATCAGACTGATTATCGGTTGTAACAGATGAGTAATCTGTTTGGAACAACACAAATCAACTCCTGCCTCAAACCCAATAGATAAACCAATATGTTTTAACTCTTGCTATTGCTACTAGATTCAAAATTATTTCTTACGTCCAATCATCGACATGTTTGTTGAGAAGATAATAGACAGAATGAATATTAAATATGAATTAAAACATCAAAGCCGATCAAACATAATTTTTTATTAAATAAAAATAAATAAAAATACAGACTAAAAAATAATCTAATTATTATTATTATTGCCAGCCGACCAATCTTCAACTGTTAGCAGCAAGGCCCTCCTCAGCCTGCGAATCTCACAGAGCATCCTTGCTCTAACTGCTCCCAATTCTTATGGCAGGTCATGAACCTACATCCGAAGTTCATTTACGGCGTCTTGCAGAAAAGCAACGTTCCACACTGGATCAACCATATCTAGAACACATATGAATTGACAAAAAACGTAAAAACAAGAGTAAAGAAAAGAATATCTGAATGTAATACAACATATACTACAAATTAGCAAGAAAAAACTTACCTGAGTTAGGGAAGAGAAAGTGGTGGAAGGTGTAATATGAAAGACAAGATGCAATAAATAAATAGAGTGTAGTTGAATGAACGATTGAGTAAGGAGGAACCTATTTATAGAGGATTGAATTTAAATGAGTTAGGCAAAAAGGTGCGACTGTTCACATCCATTTATTAATTACATTTTTGATTACTGTGAAAAGTTATGACTTAATTAAATTAAGAGATATTGTGATAAGTCATGACTTTTTAAATTATTATTATTTAATTATTTTTTTTCAAGAACCATTTTTATTGAGTTATGATAACAGATTCTATATCTGTTGCATCAGATAACTCATCTATGAAAACAAATATATCATCTGTTGCAACAAATAGAAAACTTGTTGCATCAGATAATCTATCTGTTGCAACATATAATCTATCTTTTTTTAAAAAATTATCATCATATCATTTATTCAAATTTGCTGACTTTTTTATTATATAAATAAAAAAATAGATTTAAAAACAAAAATATTTTATGTGAAAAGAAATGACGCCTATTTAATATTAACGTCAATTATTCAAATTAAATAACCATTTTTTGCGGTTATAAATTGTGTTTATCATTTATTTTCTTATTATTTTTTGTGAAAAGAAATGACTTAATTAAATCAAGTTGGTGAGTTTCTTTATTATTGTGACAAGTTATGACTTTTCAGCTTATTATTATTAAATAACTTTTTTCTCAATTTAAAAATCGAAGACACCTTTTCAATAACCGTTTCTTTAATAAAATAATAACCATTTTTATTGAGTTATGACAACAGATTGTATATCTGTTGCATCAGATAAACTATCTGTTGCAACAGATATACCATCTGCTGGTATATTTGTTGCAACAAAACGAATATCTGTTTTAATAGCCTTTTTAATTTCTTCTAACAGCTGATACATCAATCGCAACAGATGGAGAATTTGATGCATCAACAACATTGTTGAATGTGTTTTAGACAAAAATTCACGACTGATCACCTTTTTATTAACAATCATCATATAAGTTAATTAATCCAATATTGTGACTTTTTTATTATATAATAAATAAATAATTTTAAAAAACAAATTTAAAAATAAAAATGATGAAAAGTCATGATCAGTTATTAAAATTAAATAACCATTCTTTTACAGTTATAAATTATGTTTATCATTTATTTTCTTATTATTTATTTATGAACCATTTTTCATATTAAATAATCGAAAGTCACGACTTTTCACCTTTTCAATAACAACAATAACTCTTTTTTATTAATAACCGCCTGTTCCAACATATGATCCATCTGGAGCATCAGATTAACTTCTGTTGCCACAAATGCTCAATCCCTATTGTAATAGATATGTCATATGTTGCAACAGCTTGATCATCTGTTATAACAGATGTCTGTAATTATTTGACAATTTAAATAGATGTGGCATCTATTGCAACTTGTTAGTCATCTGTTTATTCAATTTAAGCCATAGATGGGTTAGAAAGAATAAGGTGCCTGCATTTGGATGGATCCACTATCATGTGTGGGAGTTAAGTATTTCTGATAAGGTCATCAGGACAACACACACAAAGTATAATATTTTCTTTAATGCAGTTTTTAATTGATTAGGCACTGATCATTCAAACAAGATCCTGCATTGTACAGTTAAGTATGATAGGTTCGAATTAATAAGGTCGAGGGTCCCATGAAGATGGTGCAGATACTCTGTTATGAATTACTGACAGTTGTTGCTCATGTCTATGTGTGTCAAGTTTTGAGAATGGATTAATATTTGGTGTCATTATAGAGATCCAATAGCAATTGTACTTAACTTTAAGTGTGCATTAAACTCTGTGAAGGCCTTCGAAGCCTCGCACTACATCAAATAAGAATGAAAAACCAATAGAAATTCCCATGGCCCAAATTTATATAGAAGGGTTGTTCGAGAATATGATTATACGCCTGAAGGAGCCGAAGGAGAATGCCTACGAGGGAAATGCGAGTTGATGAAAGACTATATCATCTGAGGGCTAATTGAAGAGGAGACATAGGGTAACAAGGAACTTCTAGCAAATATGGCTGATGAAATTGACTTAAAACATGATAAATCTGAATCAAGTGCGAATATGAAAGTGTATCCTGTAATGTAAATTCGTTTGTTGTTTCTCTAAAAAAATAGTGCAGATGAACACTTTGCTAGGGAGCTGCGACTAGGTAGTGTAGTTGGGATTATCACCTAGATAGAAAATAGCAAAAGACCAAGAAAGAAGTCTTACGATCATCGAGGGTTGAAATGATGTACAGTAAGTCTAGAAAACTTGCGCCAATAATAGCTGTAGTTAAAATAAGGAATCTAAGAGAATGCTTCAATTTCTAAACTTTAAATTACATCTCATGACTTCTTGTTTGTGGTTCTGATTAGGTCCACTGTTGTTGACTTGATCGGAACCACAAACAAGATTGAAAGGAAGATTGAGTATCATTACTTCCTTAGCAATATAGATTAATTGACTGTGTTTTCTTGCCTTAGCATGCTTTCAACATATCTTGAAGAAGATCAGAGGCTTGCTGTAGTATGTGAATCTCCATAATTTTAAAGCTTGCCTCCAACTTGTCGTTTCGGTGTTTAAGTTTGTCGTTGCCGTCTTTGAAGTTGGTATAAAGTTCCTAGTCTTTTGTGAGCTTGATCAGGAACACTTTCTTCAAAGTTCTGGCATTGTAGAAGACCTTCAGAACACTTTATTTTGAAGCCTTAAATGATACATGGAGGGTCGCTATGTTTGTTTTAGGTCAAAATGTCTTGATGCACAGTCAAGCAGTGGTCTCAATAGTTGAATAACTCACTTTTATCGAGCATGTCTTAACACAGCTTGCTCAACCAACCTTCAAGGGATTTGATAAATTAATTATCACAGAGTTATGTAATGTTTGATCTAAACTAACTCTACTAAGCCTATCAAATGTTATGTAACTCCAGGCTCATTACCCTATCACAAACCTTTTTTGGAGTTAGTGCACAAATCAAACGAGCTCAATCTCTCATCCTTTCTACTGATCGCTCTTCTCCCATACAGAGGACAATATATCTATCATGCAAAAGTCTACACCGTTGGCAGAAATTCTTTCCACAATGAAAGTCTTTAGAAGGCATGACTAGTAATCTCTCAATATCACTTTTATGACTTTCTTGACGTTTCTTGCCAATATATTAGAATGGACATAGCGAGAAATTGTGCTTAGTTTGGTTTTTCCATTCCAATATATTGGCAAGAGACGTCAAGAAAGTCATAAAAGTGATATTGAGAGATTACTAGTCATGCTTTCTAAAGACTTTCATTGTGGCAAGAATTTCTGTCGATGGTGTAGACTTTTGCATGGTGGATATCTTGTCCTCTATATGGGAGAAGAGAGATCAACAGAAAGATTGAGAGATTAAGCTTGTTTGATTTGTGCACTAACTCAGGCAAATGTTTTTGATAGGATAATGAGCCTGGAGTTACGTAATGTTTGATTGGCTTGGTAGAGTCAGTTTAGATCAAATGTTATGTAACTACTTGCTAACTAATTTATCAAATTCTTTGAAGGTTTGTTGAGAAAGGTACATTTATCAACGCTCGATAAAAGTGAGCTATTCAACCGTTGGAACCACTGCTTGACTGTGCATCAACATATTTTGACCTAAAACAAACATCGCGACCCTCCATGTATGATTTAAGGCTTCTGAAGAAAGTGTTTTGAAGGCCTTGTATAATGCCAGAACTTTGAAAAAAGTGTTCCTGATCAAGCTCACAAAATACGAAGAATTCTATACCACTTCAAAAATGACAACGAAAAACTTGAAGACCAAATTGGCAAGTGGAGGCAAGCTTGAAAATTATGGGAATTCACATACTACAACAAGCCTCTGATCTTTTCTAAGATATGTTGAAAGCATGCTAAGGATATAAAATTCAATCAATTATATCCATATTGCTAAGGAAGTAATGATACTCAATTTACCTTCCAATCTTGTTTGTGGTTCCAATCAGGTCAATAACAGTGGACCTAATCGAAACCATAAAAAAGAAGGCATGGGATGCAATTTAAAATTACAAAATTGCAGCCTTCTCTTAGATTCCTTATTTTAACTGCAGTTGTTATTGGTGCAAGTTTTCTAGAATTATTGTACATCATTTCAATCCTCGATGTCCGTAAAGCTGCTTTCTTGGTCTTCTGCTATTTTCTATCTAGGTGATAATCTCGGTCATGCTACCTAGATGCAGCTCCCTAGCAAAGATACCATCTGCATTATTTTTTTTCTAGAGAAACAACAGACGAATTTTCATTACTGGATACACTTTCATATTTGCACTTGATTAAGATTTTTCAAGTTCTAAGTCAGTTTCATCGGCCAGAATCGCTAGAAGTTCCTTTCTACCCTATGTTTCCTCATTAATTAGCTCTCAGTTAATATAATCTTTCATCATCCCTAATTTACACTCCCAAACATTCTCCTACCGCATATTCTAGTGTATAATCATCACCTCGAGCAACCTAACCATATAAATTTGGGCTAGGGCAATAACTATATAGTTTTCATTCTCAGTTGATGCAGTGGGAGGCTTCGAAGGCCCTCTCAAAATCCAATTCACCCTAAATGTTAGTCCATTCACTATTGAATCTCTTTACAATAACACTAAAACTAGATCTCTTCACAATGCTTGACATATAAACATGAGCAACAACCGACATTAAATCTTAACAGGGTATTAGAACTATATTCGTGGTCCCTCAGCCTTATCAATTCAGACCTATCAAACTTAACTGTAAAATTACAGATATCTTGTTTGAATGATTAATGACTAAATGGTAAAAACAACATTCACAAAATCAGTGTACTCTATGTGTGTTTTCATGATAACATTATCAGTAATACATACCTCCCATATATGAAGTGATTCCATCTGCAAGCTGCTTATTCTTCTGAACTTATCTTTACTGTAGCCTCTTGTGTTGGTCGAGAAAAAGTTGATCAACTTTTAGTTCCTTATATCTACAAAGAAGAGGAAAAAATTAATGTTAGACAAGAGAACAACAAAAAGAACATTATCCATCTGTTGCAACAGATGTGTAGTTTATCGCAATAGATGTATAGTCTGTTGTAATAAATGTGTAGTCTGTTGCAACAGATGTGGAGTCTATTGCAACAGATGTGGAGTCTGTTGCAATAGGTATAGAGTCTGTTGCAACAGATATAGAGTCTGTTGGAATACATCAAACCAACCTTGTTAGTGGTTTGATTTATTTCAACAGTTGGTCCGTCTATTGCAACATCAACAATAACATAAAATACATAGAAATAACAAATAAAAACATCAACAACAAAGAAATAACATCATTTGTTCCAATACCATCAACAAGATCATCAATAACAAAAAGGCAACATTCATTGTTCCAACACTATCAACACCACCATACAACAAGTTCCAACAATACCAACCCCACCAACAACATCAATAACAACATCAACAACAAAGAAACAAACAAAATGCATTATAAAAAATGATATTGCCAACAAAGCTTTTAAATTTCTCTCAACAGATTACTTTTTTTTGCATATTGTAATAAAAATTCTTGGTTCGTTTATTCAACATTTAAAAGTTCCTTCAAATTTTTTAAATAAACATGATATGGGTAAATGGTAATTAAATAAAAAAATATATGTAAATAACCTGCAAAGAAGAAGATGATAATGAAAGATCAATAGTGAACCATACCTTACATGCAATGTCAAAAGAGGATCAAAACATCAATTTCAGTCGAGGAAAGATATGAATCGGTTTAGATCCGAAAGGATCTTTATAAGAAAGAGGAGAAAAAAGAGGGAAAAAAGGCTATGATAACCCTAAAGAGGAGAAAAAAAAAAAAAGAGAGACAAATAAAATAAATTTAGGGCTGAAGAAGAGATGAGATAATTCTAGATATAGACGTGGTTTTAAATATTCATTAATAACTTGAGGGGCACGAGGAATATGGGTGACATTGAAAAATAAGATAAGACTAGTCAATGAGATTTTTGAGTTATTCAAGAAATATTTTACTGCCTTTAGTAGCACTATATTATCTATCTTTCTTCTTTCGGACAGAAGCTTGCTTAAAAATTAAAAAAAAAATAATTTCAAACATATATGTCATCTATTGCAAATATCAATATTTGTTTGAAAAATTCCAACATCTCAGTCATCTGTAACAACAGATGCAAATGTCCATTTGATAATTAAATAAGATATGTCATCTGTTACAATAGATATCAATATGTATTTGAAAATTTCCAACAGGTCAGTCATCTATCACAACCGATGCAAATGTTTATTTGATTATTAAATTAGATATGTCATCTGTTACAATAGATATGAATATCTTTTTGAAAATTTCTAATAGCTCAGTCATTTGTTGTAACTAATTTCATTGCAATTTATTTAGGTAGAACTAGGGATGAGTTCATAGGGTCAACTACAACTTTAATTGAGTCTTTGCAATAACATGGTGTTGGTATTGTGTTCATCCCGACCCGAGTTGTCGATCGATTACTCTGAATTAAAATGATTCTCATTAGATTAATGTTAAGATATCACCTAAATTGATTTAGGTATAAATAGGGATGAGTTTATAGGGTCAACTACAACTTCAATTGAGTTTTTATAATTGCATAGTATTGGTATTACGATCATCCCGACTCGAGTCGTCGATCGATCACATTGAGTTGAAAAGATTCTGATTAGCTTAATGTTAAGCTAGTACTTAAATTGATTTATGTAGAACTAAGGGTGAGTCCATAGGGTTAACTACAACTTCAATTGAGTCTTTGCAATTGCATAGTGTTGGTATTGCATTTATCCCAATCCGAGTTGTCGATCGATTACTCTAAGTTAAAAAGATTCTCATTAACTTAATGTTGAGATAGCACCTAAATTAATTTTGGTATAACTAGGGATGAATGAGTTCATTGAGTCAACTACAACTTCAGTTGAGTTTTTGCAATTGTATGGGGTTAGTATTGCGTTCATCCCAACCCAAGTCGTCGATCGATCACTATGAGTTGAAAAGATTCTCATTAACTAAATATTAAGCTAGTACCTAAATTTATTTTGGTATAACTAGGGATGAATGTGTTCATAGGGTCAACTACAACTTCAATTGAGTCTTTGTAATTTTATGGTATTGGTATTGTGTTCATCCTGACTCAAGTAGTCGATCGATCACTCTGAGTTGAAAAGATTCTCATTAAATTCATGTTAATATAGTACCTAAATTGATTTTTGTAGAACTAGGAATGAATGAGTCCATAGGGTCAACTACAACTTTAATTGAGTCTTTGCAATTGCATGGTGTTGGTATTGCGTTCATCCTGACTCGAGTCGTCGATTGATCACACTGAGTTAAAAAGATTCTCATTAACTTAATGTTAAGCTATTGCCTAAATTGATTTAGGTAGAACTAGGGATGAATGAGTTCATAGGGTCAACTACAACTTCAATTAGGTCTTTACAATTTTATGGTGTTGGTATTATGTTCACCCTGACCCGAGTCGTCGATCAATCACTATGAGATGAAAAATTCTCATTAACTTAATATTTTAAAAACTATATCTTTTAAAACTTAAAAAAATAATTAAGATCAATTCAGACCAAATTAACAATTTTAAAACTTGTCATTCTTTTTCAAAATTACAAATCAACCCATACAAATTATCCATTTGCGTGAAAAACTTTTTCTTATTTTAAATCTTAAGTTCTCACTCTTCTCTCTCACTATCTACAATACATACAACAAATACTTAACATATTGCTCAATCCTTCAAAACATATTGATTTTCTTTCCATTTCCTACCACATAGTTGTTAGTTTTGACTTCACTCTCCTTTGTATTTGTCATTTTCTCTATCTTCATAGGTATCAAAGTTTGAAAAGAGTTCTACATTTGTTCTTTATTCTAAAATTAGGGCTTTTTAGTTAATGATGAAAAAGAAGACTTTTAGTTTTTTTTATCTTCGAGAATGGATTAACAATTTTGAGTTTTAATGCTAAAAATGTAGAAAGCACTCGATAAAACCCTAGATTTTATCACAGTATTTTATTGACTGTCATGGCATTGTTGGATGATTTTTGTGGTGTTATTGGTGGTGTCGGTATTTATGGTTTTGGTGGTGGTGTCGGTGGTCTTGGTGTTGGTATTGGTGGCATTAGTGGTAGTGTTGGTGGTTTTGGTATTGTTGTTGGCATTGGTATTGGTGGCATTGATGGTGGTCATGGTGGCATTGGTGCTGGTCGTAGTGGCATTGGTTATGGTGTTGGTGGTGTTCTTGGTGGTTCATCTGTTGCAACAGGTGGAAGATCTGTTGGGAGATATTAAATAGGTCTTCAAACAGATTCCCCATCTGTTCCAACTGATGGGTTATCCATTGGAGTATTTTTTTGTAATGTGGCGTATAATAATTTATTGAAATTTGTCTTACCTTTATTAAAAAATTTATGCAGACATCAAATGCAATGTATTTTATGTTTTCCTATTGTTTGTAGTTAAAAGATGTCTCCCAAAAGAAAAGAAATTGAAACTGAAAGTGGATCAAATTATGACCACCCAACAAAAAAGGCTAGAGTACAAATAGATTCAGAGAAACTTCCTGAACAATCTCAGTCAGGGCAAAATAAAGCTGAGGAAAGTGAGAACTTTTTCTCACCAAAGGGGCGTGAATTAATATCGAAATCTTAGTATGATCCTGTCAAAACCATTATTATCTACAGGTTTTGAGTTGCGATGCTGATAGATCACCCTAAATAAGTAACTGGTGATCTAGTACTTAAATGTCAATTGGAGAAAGGTTTTGATGAATTTAGGAGTATTATGAAGAATGAAAAATAGACGGACTTTTTAAGAGGAGTTGCTTTGCATACTCTCTTAAGCTACCTGAGGACCACACTCTCCATTTCCAAATGATCATGGTATATGGTCTTCTCAAAAATAGGATCAAGTACGTGCGGGATGATAAAGATTTGAAGGAGCGCGAAAAAAATGGATGAAATCTAGATCAACTATTGTGGCATGCTGATTTGTTTTGGATTAAAAAAGTTTGCCATAGTGACGGGCTTGTGATGCGATCGTCCAGAAAAACCTCTACTGATGGAAACACCCTACAAAAAATATCCAACAAATGCAAGAAAAAAAGATGGGTTGTTGGGTATTGTTGGACGTAGCTACAAAGTAGGGGATTTGATAGAAAATCTCAGGGATAAAACCATACCAAAGCAGTATAGGAAGAAATTGCACTTAATTTGGTATGTCCATTCCATTATATTGGCAAGAGATGTCAGGGAAGTCATAGAAGATGATTTGTTGGCTCTTGCTAATGATTTTGAGAAATTCAATGATTATCCCTGGGGATATGACAGCTACTACTTGACTGTCCAATATTTAATGACAAAGCTATCCCCAGGGATGATCACATTATATGGCTTTCCGTGGGCTTTCATGGTAAAATTAATTACTATTTTACTCATCCATTAATTTATATTGAATATAGTTATTATGACTTTTTTTGCTTGCTTCCTGTTTATATTTTTTAGGCTTGGGCATTTGAAGTCATTCCTCCCTTCCGAAAGTAGTTCAAGGATTACTCGGATGAGGTTTCTCACCCAAGAATCCTTAGGTAGTTGGATGCAAAGGGCAATAAAAAAATTAAGGAGGTTGATCTCTTTAACCCTTCTAATGATGCAGTATGTCTTCTTTCAACTAAAATAATTTTCCTCAAAGAAAGATATTGAAATAGATGTGCCATCTGCTACGATAGATGGTTTGTCTGTTGCAATAAATAACCCATCAACTGCAACTGGTGCAGTAGATGGGTAATGTATTGTGACAGACAATCTATATTTCATAACAGATTAACCATATGTTCTCTGGTTCCCTGAACTCAACTTAACATATTACCCATCTACTGCAAATTATGCAACAGATAGGTAATATAATGTAACATATTGTCAATTTGTTATGACATACAGTTCAGCTATTGTGGCAGATAGATCATCTGTTGCATAAGTTGGCTGTGTTAACATGTAACCCAATCGACTACAAATTATTATTATATGATATGATTTAAATGTCTTCTGTCTTTTTTATAGGCTGTGCATCCTTGGATCGTGCCTACTGAGCATGTGTTGGGGATGATTTCTTGTATTACTCTAGGTCTTATTGATACAAAAGCAAACCCAACTATGGAGTTGATAAAAAAAGAGTTAGAGGGAGCAACAACCATAAGAAGAGCAGTTAGGCAAGGTCAGCCTAATGTTGAAGATCTTCATGACCAACCTACTACAACAAATCCACGTGCTTCTTCTGGGGGTATTGCTATGGAGTTGTTGATGATGATGGCAGCCATCCTGCTACTGCTGCTGTTAGTCGTGATTATGAGCATGTTGGTGCTCAGGAAAAAATAAATACATTTGGAAATACCCCTTGCACAGGTCCCTCTCACCCTTACACCGGTTCCTCCCACCCTTACAATAGTCCCTTTCACGCCTCTTCACCCTCATGTTCTCATTATAAATGCAAAGTGTGCAAGGACAGAGAGGATAAACTCCTTAAAAAATTAGAGGCTATTACTGAAGCTACCGAGGAGTTGAAATCCAAGAGGGGTGTCATACCATACAAGAAGGTGAGAGAGCCAAACACTCTTACAGTGACAGTTAAGAAGAAGATAAGAAATATTAGACAAATACTCTCCATTCTAAAAATAGAAAAAATTGCTACTTCTACCGCTTTAAGAGTTTTTGAAGTTTAGGAGCCGCTGAAGAAGGTGGACATATACACGACACTTGGCGACGAAGAGAAGAAGGAACTGTAAAAAATCATGACTGACAAGACGAAGGTTCCACAAGAATACACCATGCATTTATTTCCCCCCAAGACTTCATGAGTATCACAAATATGCGTGAGTGGTACGTGTACAATGTAAGTTTACTTTTGCTAACCTAGCCTTCCTATCTACTCCATGAAGAAGGAGCTATGCACCAGATGTATAATTTGTTGATTTGTTGCAACAGCTGGGATTCTGTTGCAATATAATACATATCTGCTGCATAAGTTGCATTAGCTGGGTAATTTGTGAACTGATTCATAGAACCCTTTGCAACAGAATCTTTCCACTGTGTTTTTCTTCTTTACAATTACTAACCTATTTAAAAATTATTTTCTTATACCATGGTATGTTGATGAAATTCTCTGCCTCAAGAGGGGTAGGCAATTAGCGTACCCGAATGCTTATAAAGTTGTCGATAGGATAATGAACCTCAATTTCTACAACAATTTCAAGAGTATATATGATAGTCTCTGTAGGAAAGTTGGTCTTGATAGATGGGGAATTAATCAGTTAATTTCTTCATTTAAATGGGATGAAGACATGCTTAACTATGTTAGAGGGAAGAGGCCATATCCATACTACAAGAGCTGGACCATGACAAAGAGAATCCTTGTAGTCATGAACGTGGAAGTAAAATATTTTCTTACTGTTGGGATACTACTCAACAAGGGAAATATTAAGGTTTATGTCTGCAACTTACCTATCTTCAGGGAGGCCACGTTTTTAACCCACGTGCAGCCACTCTTTAAATTATTCCCCAAGTTGTTGACACAGAGTAAACTGATGGTCATTTTTCCGCGAAAGGCTTGAAGAAGAAACCATGGGATTTTGAAGGTTAGAATAAGAACATCTACCTTCAAAAAAAATAAAATTGGTGTCACGTACGAGCCGTACTCGTTTGCATACATTGAGTGTTTGCTGGCCGACCCAAAAATGGCCAGTATGTGCGATGCTATTGCGGAAAAAATGCAAGAGGTCTGAGCTTATAGGGTACTAACTAAATGGTTGGATCTCGTGTATAAATAAGAATATGTACAAAGACAGAGACAAACACGCTAATAATTTTTTATTTCAAGCCACTTTGTTCACTTTACATTGTAGTTGTAATTTTTTATTCCTAACGAAAGTTGAATTTTTATAATGCAACAAATTTTCTATCTATTGTAACAGATATCATAGCTGTTGTGACAGATTGATTATTTGTTGCAATAGGTTGGTTATATGTTGCATTATGCAGATGTTTCTCAGTCTGTCTGTCGTAACAGATATATAATCTATTGCAACATATAATCTATTTGTTGCAACTGATAGGTAATCTATTGGAAAAAATCCAAAAAATAGGAAGACCTACTATATAATTTCCAGCAGATGACCTACATGTTGCAACATATCTCTAAATCTGTTTGAGAAGATATGTCGCCTGTTGCAGCAGATAAATTATCTATTGCGATATTTGAATCTAGTATTCCATTTCAATTAACAATTTCAAAACTAAGGATCAAATTATATTCATAGACAACATAAAATAAATCAAAGCCTTCAGAAATTACATGAAATAACTCAACGAATAAGTGAAATGTAAAAAAATTATTATGGTTACAAATGATCTACTCTACAAATAAATCAACAAGTTAACCAAGGAGGATAGGTTATTACATTGACAAACTCAAGCTATAAAGATCTACTCAATATGGACAAGTTGTTCTTCATTTGGTGCTACGAAATTCAACTTTGGTTATCGTGGATCTTTAATGTTTCTTGCGTACAGTTTCTGAGCTTTCACTTCTCTTTATTTTCATAAAAGAGCAGCATATCTTTTGCAGAGTAATCCAACATCAAGTCCATCATTTGGTACTTGTAATCCATCGCTCTATCTTACATAATGGGAAATAATTGGTGAATTCTTGTCAAAACTCCCCTATTTCTGATGATGATGTAGAGGGAAGGGAAGGGTGTCATGTGGAAGTGTTGGAAAAAAAAGGGTCACACATCATACTTCTAATGAAGTGGTTACAGGTGCTGAAATTTTGCAGCTACCAATAACTACTACAGCTGAAGCTAATAACTTGACCCAGGAAAATAAGGAAAAGTTGGTTGCTTCCTCTTATTCGGTTGTGGAGTTAGACTCTATGAATAAAAAGAAGAAGGAAACAATTCAACAAAAAAAAATCAACAGAAAAAGAAGGAAAAAAAGAAGAAAGACAAGGCTAGGAAGAAAGAAAAAAAGTTCAAAGGGTAGAGAAAGTTTGATTTGCTTGCAGAACACTATGATGAACTTTTTCCTGAATTGCCAAAGTCTACTAGTAAGCCGGCAAGTTCAAAGGACATTTGTACTGAGAACAAGATGGCTTCACTAGTAGAAAAAGATGAAGATGAACATTTTCTAGTCTTGTCTACTAGTAATCCGTCAAGTTCAAAGGGAATTTGTACTGATAAAAAGACGGATTCTCATATGGATGAAGAGGAATATGGCGTATTACAATCGAAAGATGAGAAGGATGAATACCGGGTTATTCATTCGAAAGATGAAGAAGATTTTGACAACCTCTCCATAGAAGAGGGGTGTCAAGAACTTCTCAAATCTGTTCATCCTACAGGAAACACCGACTTTCATCAGGAAAGGCAAGAAGTGGCAGCCCAACAGGGATTATCACTGAGAAATTTTTAACAAATAAAGGCTTCAACTACAAAGCGGCGACCAGTACAAATAGGCCTCTCACAAGGTCACAGAGAAGCTGAGGTAGATGATTTTAGCACATAATACTTATATTTTATTTTCATATTATATTATGGAATTAAGCTACTAGGACAAATGTTAGGTAGCTTAAATTCACCATTTTGTATTACGTTGTATAATTTCGAAGGTTTTGGGCTAGTCCCCCTCTTTGTACTTTTATTTTATTGAAATAAAAAGCTTGGGGGTGTTTCTTAACCCTTGTCCCACACTAGGTCATTTAAAAACAAAATTCATCGCTCAAATACTCGGCGTAAGCGGCAACAAAAAGACCGCAATCCCTGCATTTTAAAAAAAATAGATAATCCATATCTTGCAGTTCATGTAAGCGTTGTAAAATTTATGAAATGAAACTAAATCATGATACTTATACTTACAGGATACTAATGGTTTGTTGAGCAATTCCTTCATCATATTGTACATCAAATGAATTACCCATTTTATCCTAGTATGCTTCAATCGTCGACCAATCAGGACAAATCTTTTGATCCAAAAAGCCACTCATATTAAGGTAAGTAGGCAATATTTTGGCTAGCTTTTATATCTTAGACGATGGCTCGGAATGTCTCCTTCGGAACATCAAGTCATAAACTCGGATGCGCCTCACTTTGAGAATGACGACAGCCAACACCCAAAGAAATTCATCACCATAATTGATTGGGATGTACACTTCGGCAACCAAATGCCTAGGTAAGTCAGCTAGAATACTAAAACCTTTGATGATGTTGATTAAGCATTCCTCATTTCGAGAAATTTTTAGCTGTTGTTGACAATACCTATCGTAGGCATTATTGATATAAGCTTTGAACAAAAAATTGCCTATTGTGTATCTGTATTATTCTTGTGTTTTCAAATTGGCCTTCTTTTGGAGGTAGTAAAGAATGACATTGATGTGATGCACATCTTATCAAACATTTCAAATTACGTGATGAAAAAATTAATACACAGATGTAATTAAATAAAGTATTAATTAATAGTAATATGTATGGCATTTAAACCACATCATTCTAGTAAGTTTGAGGCTGATGCAATTAAATAAAGTATTAATTAATAGTAATATGTATGGCATTTAAACCACATCATTCTAGTAAGTTTGAGGCTGTGACATCAAATAGAACCACTTTTCATTTAGAGATATGCAACAACAAAGTCAAATATATCAAAACCAAGACTCGATTCATTCACTTTGTAGTGTTCATCATTTTTTTTCTACATGATGATTTATATGTGTTAATGTCATGTTTGTACAACAAAAATTGTATCAATCAATATCTTTGAAATTGATTTATGTACTTATCGATATGATACTTTAATAGCCCATCGGTAATCCATTCTGAACAGTCATTGATCAACCTTGTTAGTTTTTTGGATCCTCGTCTGAGATGTTGAACCCTTCAAATGGGTAATTCTTTCATTCTCCCGAACTGACAGGCTCTATTTTTCTTCTTCTTTGGAAGCAGTTGATAGATTATCAACTATTATATTATGCTCTTTAGCAGTAGCTTCTACTGTGACATAGACCTGAAAAACCAGTATTGTCAATGCTAATTATAGATATACAACAGATTGAGTATCTGTTGCAACAGATGTGTCTTATGTTGCAGTAGATGGATCATCTGTTGGGATAAATTCGAACAGGTAAAATAGAGTGGTATGATAATTTCAAACAGATGATCCATCTGTTGCAACATAAGACTCATTTGTTGGTACAAATTAAAACAGTATGAAAACCTATTTGATTTGCTGAAATAGACGAACATATGTTACAAAAGATAACACATATGATGCAATAGGTTAGATAATGGTTGCAACAGATATACATATATATATCTGTTTGATAATTTTCAGCAGATGTATCATCTATTAAAACAGATATGTGCCTATTTTTTTGTTGGAACAGATGATATATATTCATCTTCTTCAGTTCATGCTGCTCTCCTGTGACTCTTATACATTGAACAACGATGCAAGACAAGGCAGAGGAGTTGTAATTTTACTTTTTTCGATGCTTAATGATGTCCTGGAAATATCTTTCCTTCTCCTCTTAGCCGCGTTGATCTCTAGGGGAGCGTATGGATATAAAATCCTCTTTGATGGAATGAGACCTCTCTTAGATGTCATTTCCTTTACAGAAGCAGTTAGTGCATTAACAACATTAATCACTTTATCATGTTTTACCTTGCAGTCTTGACATTTGTATGCAAAACATTCGCTAGAAGTGGCAAAATCTGTATGACCAGTCTGATCATAATCATAATTGTTTGTTGTTTCAGAAACTACAAGAGGACCATCATTAGCACCAACAACAGCACCACTACCATCATCAACAACAACAAGACCACCCTCTAAAATTATTTTTCTTGTAATAATTGTTGCTCTAAATAATTCTATTTTTATTCTATCAATGACCTTAGGGTCCGATAAAGTTTGCATAGACTGTAAAATAAGAAAAAAAGGCATTTTCCACTCTCAATTGATCGGAACAAGCCACAGATGGACATTCTAAAATAAATCAGTACATATATTAGAATGATGATAAAATCATTTAAAATAATAATTAATTAAAATAAAAACTTGATTAGAATTAGACTTACTGCTTCCTTCAGGGGATTGAAAAGATTAAGAAATTTTGATTTTTTTCAGTTTTGGCCAACAACTATCTGAAGATTCTTGAACAGAAAACTTCTTTATGGTAGTTCACTTATTGTCTCAAATAAGGAATGGCTTCAAATGCCCAATCCTATAATATAGAGACAATAAATAAAAAGTAATATTGAATAAAAAAAATGAATCATATCATAATAAAGGAAATATTTACCATGAAAGCCCATGGAAAGCCATATAAGTTGACTATCTTTGGCGTTAACGGAGTCAACAAATATTTGATAATTATTTTGAAGCTTTCATAAACCCAAGGATAGCTGTTAAATGCCCCAAGATCCTCGAAGAGATTTACTAAACTGAGGCTTATGTTGTTGTTAACATCTCTCGCCCAAAGAATATTATGTACAAACCAAACCAAGCACAATGATTGTTTGTGCTTTTTTGAAAGTCGTTTATCTTTCAACGCTTCTATCAAAATTTTGTTTTTGAAGCTTGGACCAACAATGGACACCAGGCCATTACGATCACTCAATTTTTCTTTTCCTTTTTTGGGTGTGTGGGGTGCTTTTTTTGGGTTAGAGTAGGTATAACTTGAGAAGAAAGAGGAGGATGACATTTTAGTCCAGTAACTATGGCAAACTCCTTTCAACCAAAACAAAAAAGCATGCCACAGTAATTTATCCTCACCTTATCCATCTTATCTTTGTTTTATACATAAACCTATGGTTGAGAAGATCATATACTATTTTCATTTAGAAACGAACATTATTGTCCTCCGGTAAATTAAGATATTGCCCAAAGCAGTTTTTCCTGAAATAAAAATCCAATTTTTTTTCTCAAAGTATTTTCCTGAAGGCGTCGAAAGATTTTCTCATGGCTGAATTAACCACAAAATTATCCATTAAATATGCGGCACCATCGTACTGCAATCTTACAGGATAATGATCAATGCGGAAGGTTTTGACCAACTCTTCGGTGGAAGATCTATTAGCATTTGGAACATCTCTTTTGAAACATTCCTCCTCCCTATGTTTATTATTTTCTGCTCCTAATTGAGATAAAGCTTGTAAAGCAAGCTTATAGAGTAGTGGATGTAGCCTAGCTGCTTTACTTGTTCCTTTACTTGGACTTGATTCGGTTTCTTTTCTTTTGGGAGCCATATTATCTTAAATTAATAGAAACATAAGATAGATTATAATTGATTAATGCATCATTAAAAAGAATAACAGTAAATCTAACATGCACGACAGTAAAATAATAGTTCCAACAGACCACACGTCTATTGCACCAGGTATGTTATCTGTGGCAATATATAACCAACTTGTTGCAACAGATAAGTAAATCGTTGGAAGCAATAAAAATAAATCACTTATCTGTTGCACCAGGAAGGTTATCTGTTGTAACATATAACCAACCTATTGCAATGGATGAGTAATTTGCTGGAAGTAATAAAAACATATCACTCATCTGTTGCACCAGAAAGGTTATCTATTACAACATATAACCAACCTGTTGTAGCGGATGAGTAATCCATTGGAAACAACAAAAATAGATCACTCATTTGTTGCATCAGGTAGGATATTTATTATAGCATATAATCAACCTATTGCAGTGGATGAGTAATCCATTGGAAATAATAAAAATAGATCTTTCATCTGTTGCACCAGCTAGGTTATCTATTGCAACTTATAAGTAACCTGTTTTAGCGGATGAGTAATTCATTAGAAATAATAAATACAGGCCACACATCTGTTGAAACAGATCACTCATTTATTGACAAATGAGTTATCTGTTGGATCAATATTATTTAGATTTCTTCCAAACAGAACTGTTCATTTATTGCATTAGATGTTTAATCTGTTGGATTAGATATTTTATCTATTGGATCATATGGTTAATCTGTTGCATCAGATGGTTAATTGTTGCATCAGATGGTTAATTTATTGTATCAAATGGTTAATCTGTTACATCAGATGGTTAATCTGTTATATCAGATAGTTAATCTATTGCAATACCATTTTTACCATGAAAAATAATAAATCAACCTAGCAACACGACACACACACACATACTAAGAACATCAACGGTGACTAAAAATCACCAATAAATCAAATCAACAGTTCGACAACAAGAACTACAATAATAATAAAAAATTATATTTCACACCGGAAAGAGTAGAGAAGAAATGTTAGAAATTAGGGTTTTATTCAATCTATATTTCAAATTTAAGCAAGAAATATTGAAATTATTAATCAATACTAGAAGAGAAGTTGACTCAAGTTCCTCTATTTCATCATAAATAAAAAGACATAACTTTTTACCCGTGAAAGAAAAAATGGGATGATGAAGAACTTAAAGTTGTTGTCGCCGGAGAAGTCTTCACGTCGTTTGACAGTTGAAAGTCGAAAAGGAACTCACCTGAATATTTGTCATCGGAGGTTAAAATTGCCAAGGATTAAAGAGAGAAATTTTGTAGAAATGTTGGTTGGGAGAGTTGAGAAAAGCTGTCGAGAGAGAGAGAGGAGAGAAACGATTGATGATTTGGAGAGGAGAGGGGTGTGAGTTGATTTATATTTTTAAAAATATTAAAAAGTTTTAAAAATATTAATCAAGTCCACAATTAACTTAATCAAGTTTCCTAATTATGTTTGACCCCTTAATTTAGTTAATGTCACCAATCCTTTATTTAAGACTTAAAAAATACCTTTCCTTCAATTTTTCTCAAGTTACATTATAGAAATTTTTGTGATTACTAACATTTATGACAATATTATTTAATTTGTAGCAATGAATCTTTATATTTGTGGCCAAACCTATAAGTAACTATAAAAAATATGGCTATACATTTTCATTTTTCATAGCAAATTATTAGCTATAATTTATGTATTTTTTGACAAAAAAGAATGAATTCATAGTCACGTATAATTTGTGGCAAATACTTCTTACAGCTATAGATTTTCTAAATCGTAGCGAAATAGAAATATTGTTACAATGAAATTAAATTATAAATTAGTCACAAATTTTTGAATTTTCTTAGTGAAAATTTCTTTTTTTGCCATAATAGAATACGTTGAGGATATATAACAACAATTACCATGAATTTATTGTCGTGGCAAAAGAGTAAACTATTAGCTATTATAAGTTTACATTCTTGTAATGCCCCAATTTTCTGAACCAAAATGCTACACGGTGCCCTTGACCCCGAAGGACCACAAGCTAACCCATGACTGATATCTGTACCTAAGCACTGAGTAACCATACTATAAATATGCGGAAACATAATACTGTAAGGCCATAAGGTTCAAATCTGAATAAACATATGATTAAATAATGTTTGAAAATAGTATAAAAATACCAACATAAAACTGAAATAACTGTCTGATATGCTGTAGTCTGAAAGCCTCTAACTGTACTGAATAAGGAGTTGAAGGAACATGTCTCCAACTAATTCCATCAATTGAAAACTAAACTGAAATGAAAAATAAAGTAATAATCATATCATCTTTGAATGAAGAGGACTCACTGCTGACAATGACTGCTGAAATATGCAATGCTACTGCTGCTTTAAAATTCGTGCCTCTGAACTTATGGTGTAACATTAAAGAAAAACCATAGCACAAATACGTCAGTACGACTGAATATACTGAGTATACCAGTGAGGTAGGCTATATGCAAAGGGTTTATATACATAAACAATGCAGAATGTTATGAATATGAGAATACATACATGCACAGATAACTATAACTGAACTCGTAGTGATACTGACTATTGAGTCTGAATGCTAACACATGAGTTTACTGATACTGAGATACTAAATGATTGAGTTTATTGATATTGATATCTGGGTCACTAATAAGTGAGGAACAAATACTATATTATGGAATACTGAGAGACTGATATTATATTACTGATAAGTGAATGATTATTTCTGACAGTTCTGATTATGAAGAACTGGTCTGATTGACTGTATCTGATAGTCCTGAAACTGAATAATAATAACATGGTTTATCGATATCTAACATGACTGATAAGTGAGTTCTGATAACTGATATAACTGATTACATAAATAATCGTACTTGAAAGTCCTAAATCTAATAAAACTATCTGAGTTCCGTACTATATCTGAGTTGACTGTATCTGACAGTCCTAATTCTGTAACTGAAATTATGGGAGAATTCATCTAACTGACATGCCTCAAATGTGCTTCAATAGCTAAATCGAGTCCAATATGTACCTTGATTGGAAGGGTGCCAATACCGTGCCACAGGTAAAGACAAACTGTAAGTGACCCTCAAATCTGGCAGTGTCCCCATAATAGAACGACAGGTATCCACCTCATCAACTCTAAAGTTAGTAGTGTTGATGTCTGAACCTATGCTGGCTACATAGTTCTAGAATGCAAGGATTGCTTCTAGGAATCTCACCCTCAATCTGGCAGTGTGGATTTCCATCCTTGGGTTCGCTCGATACTGAATCCTACTCCCATCTGAATAGACACTGCACATGAATACTGAGCTAAGTTGCTAAGTTTCGTTGACTGACGGAATACTACTTATGACTGACTGAGTTCATGAGATTTCTGAGAATACTGAGTTACTGCATTTTTCCTGAGTCACATGACTGACTGAGTTTTATGGAACATGGCTTGACTATGGATATCGTGAAAACATGACATGGCTCTAGGCACACAGCTATATTTTTTGGGTACAAGTACCCCCAACACTCGATAGAAGAAAACTGACACTTCTTGACAATCTTGAATACATGATCAATATCAACCATTCATAATAAAATAAGTTGGGGGAAATTTCATGAAGTCCATGGATATCATAAACTTGCACATGGTAGAAATGTATATAATCAAGATCATTATTTCATACTCTAACATCATGGCATTCCAACAATATATTCACTGTACAACAATAGCATGGAAACCATTCAAGCATAAGGTTAATGGCATGAATTCATCTTTTAGACCATAATAATACATAATACATGTTTCTTGTTTCTCTTAAACATTTAATAAAACACCTTACATGTACAATTTAGGCATAGGTGAAATCATAAAATTTTACATCATGAAAAACCAAGTTTACATGTTTCCAACACATATAATATCATAGATTCCTAGAAACACATAAAGATTCCAACTTTGAAATCATTCATCATCAACAACTTGATTATCAACATCCAACAATATAGACATCATAAACAACTAAGTTCATAGATTTCAACTTACATACTAACATAGCTTCATGAAAATACATAAAGATCCCAATATGAAACCATACAACAACATCAACATGAACATAATCATACCACAACAAAGTATTCACAATACATGATTTAAAACTTGATTTTTGATCTCCATGGATGAAAGGGATCCATGGATGAATACTACGCATACCATAGATTAAGACTCCATGAAATTTGCTGTGAAATTGGATTGAATCTTGAAACCCTCAATTGAACCCTTACTTGTTCTTGATAATCTTGGAGAGAAATTAAGCAAAAGGAGTATATTCTGGTCTCAAATGTCATTAATACCGTGTTATGGAGTATATATAGGGGTGGAAGATGACCAAAATGCCCCTAAAGAAAGAGAGAAAGATGCAGTTGTCCCTCTGTTGACTGTCTGACAGGCTGAAGTAAATTGATCATAACGTTTTACTCCAATGTTTAAATTTGATGAAACCAATTGCATTGGAAAGAAGACTCAAAGATCTTTCAATTGATATATAGCATCTCTCACAGTTAATTATATATAGGAAGTTATGATCATTTGAATTTGACTAAAAGTTTGACCTGAAATGCGCCCAGAATGCGGAAGCATTTCAAACCAATGAGTTAGCCACTAAAATGCGCCTAAAATATGCTCGGAATGTGTCCAATGTGTACTAGGGGCTTTCCCCATCGCAACATAACTTGAAAATCTAAAAACGAAGGTCGAGAAGGTCATCAAATAAATTCCCAAAGTTAAGAGGTTTAAAATGAGATTAAGTGTTGAACTTAAACACTTAGCAAAAGTTTTATAAGTGTTGGAATCTCTCATGGAGCTTTACGATATGAATTTGACATGCAATTTTTACGGGGTCTTCTAATATCTCCCGCTTGGGAATATTCGTCCTCGAATGAGACTGACTAAGAGGGGAAATAATGAGCTGGATATGAGCTGAACATGAATGAATAAAACATGATTTCACGGCTGACATAACTGATAAGCTGAATTTATATTATACTGGACATGCATATCTGATGTATGACTGACAAGATGAATCCATGCATATCTGATGCATGATTATATCTCTGACATGATACGTGAATACATGATTGAAAGCATTGATAAACTGATCACGCATATCTGATATGTGAATATATGACTGAACTGGCTCGTTAACATGCAATGGTAAAAGATACCAAGTTTGAACTAAAAACTGGGCATAGAACTAAATACCAAGTGTGGTACTAAAATCTGAACATGACAACGAGTAAGTTCAAGAAAGACTATTACCTTGAACTGAAAATACCAATAAGTCTGAGATCAATTACTTAATATGCAAGAGCAGGAACATATGGATGTAACTGAGCCTGGAACATGATATATAAACTAAACTAAGTCTGTAATGCATGACATGGGTGGAGTATCGTATAATGGATTAAACTGAGGCAATGGGTACTGGTTTACTACTGAGTTTTGGAGTTAGAAGGTCGACTCATAAGTAACCCTTCCTCCAAGATAGATTCATCAAATAAAACAATATTTTTACATCATGAAAGCTTGGGGGCTATAGTGTATCTCTACCTTGGGACACTATGTCCCTTGAAGAATGCTGTCTTGACTGAGATTCTGAGGAAAACTAAGGTGATGCACAAGGCATTTACGAATTGAGTCATAACTGAATATCTGATATCTAAAATTGAGACATGATGCACGAACTGAGCTAAACATGAGTGCATAAATACACTAACTTATCTGATTAACTGAAGGACTGATAGCTGAATACTAGGTATGGAAAACCAAATTATACTTAATTTGAATAGCCAGGCTGAGGCCATAGAGTATCATAGGTATAAGAAGGGACTGACAGAGTAACATAAGGTAACTGAACATAGATTTCTTGAAAGCTATATCTTTTGAAAATACAGGACCAAGCACATTACATGAGTTGGAAACATTCCATAGACTGAGGTATGAAAATACCTATAATTGAGTAGCTGATAACTGTATGCTGTGGTCAAGTAAGTTTGAAACCAAACTGAGTTTCTGAGCTGAGCACTGATCTGAAGCTGACATCCTAACTAATGCTATAACTGGAACCCATACTGGTGCTAGGTTTGAATAATTGAATACTGATAACTGAAGTTTAGACTGATACTGAAGTACTGAATCTTGATAGCTGAGTAACTAATTATTGATAGTCATAGTCTTGTAGGACCGTCTGAGTCCTTTACTGAATATTGATTACTGAGGTGATACTGTATCTGAGAACTAGCAGATGGAACATTGACCTCATGGATTCACCGAGGAATCTAAACTGAGAGTATGCATGACATGTTATGAATTTATGTGATCATTAGGAGCGTAACATGGATCACGAGGACCAAGCATTCTATAGACTGAGATACTGAAGCACTGATAGCTGAATAACTGGTAACTGAATTATTGATAGTTATGTGAGGGGTCCTGACATAAGTCAAGGATCTGAACGTACAATCATACTCTACACTTTCACAACTTCTAAGTACAACCCCTTGTTGGCCAATTTCTTGAATACTAACGTGATGTTAAAGCCTATCTGCATAACTACACCCTTGTGTAAAACAAGAATGCAACAATCTTTTCTTAACATAAAACACTTACTCTCCTTCATCTAAGCAACTACTCCTCACTAAACTATTTCACAAGGAGAGTTTTTTGAAAGATTAAATTAGGAGGACTTGAAGTATGAATGGATACTAGCTGATCTTGAAACATGACTAAAACTTTAAGAAATAAAATATCAACAACATGTTTTTTTTACCAAGAAGGTATGAATTGAGAGTATACATGACATAATCTGAATTTATCTGATCTATAGGGGCAAAGTATGAGTCATGGAAATTGAGTATACTGTAAAGCGTGATATATGAGTCGTGAGCTGCATGACCTGAGTTTGGAGTTTCTACATTCATGGGACATGATTCATAACACTGAGGTAGCTTGAACTGAACCCCTTATATTGGAAACTAAAGGCACATATGATCCCATGGAAAGTGCACGAAAGTAAGTTGTGTTCATGAAACATGATTTGTACTACGGAGTAAACTGGGACTCCTAATGCTGGGAACGGAAATCATACATGATTTATGGGAAAAAATGAATGAGCATGGTTCGTGACCATAGAGTTGACATGCAACTCCTGAGTGGGTTTCGTGATAACTGAGGTGCAAAACTCTGCACTGAGATGAGAATGGGTCAGGAATCGTCTGCCCTTACTGCTTTCTATTCATACTGGCACTATCACTGGAATTTGAGAGCTTGACTTGGTTACTTGATCTACTATCACATACTTACATTCTATTCGACACCTGCCTGTCTAACTAAACACATCATCCACTGTGGTTTTCTCATATACTACTAACATCACATCCATACTTTTATACCTAATTTCAAGTCAATAGACTTACATTCTTGCTTGCACTATTTAAGCATACTAATTGGTATAACTATCCCCATGAATACATGATCTAATAAATTTGAATAATACTATACCAACTCTACTACTGCTAAGCTTCTGAGTTTAAGCTTCTAAGTCTAGGTCTATTCTATCATAGAATTCTGAGAGGGGATCTGATGGCATTTCGAGATTTAGGTGAGAGAAGAAGTTATCATGATCATGAAGAAAATCTGTATAACTTTGGAATAGAACTGGACTGATAGGGCATTGTTGAGTTTGTAGCCAATCCCATAACTGACGGTAGAGACTACCTGAGAAAGCCCTATCTTTAGGGCCTTGAGTTCACTATTTCTGTTACCTTGAAAGTAAGGCGGAGTTGACATGCGTTGAGCATGATGAGAATCTACATGATTTTCTTAGAAAACCTTTCTTTATCACGATCTAATACATGAAAGAAGGGAAACTATTTCTTAAACACCTTATAGCCTCCTGCACATAAGTGTGGTTCACAACACACACATGTACAAAACTCTACTAGATGCGTCTTTCAGACTTTCTAGGATACTGTTGAACCTTAGGATCTGATACCAAGTTTTTAATGCCCTAATTTTCAAAACCGAAATGCTACACGATGCCCATAATCCCGAAGGACCACAAGCTAACCCATGACTGATATTTGTACCTGAGCACTGAATAACCACACTGTAAAATATGTAGAAACATAATACTGTAAGGACATATGGTTTAAATCTGAATAAACATCTAATAAAATAATGTCTAAAAATGGTATAACAATACCAACACAAATCTAAAATAACTATCTGACATGTTATAGTCTGAAAGCCTCTAACTGTACTGAATAATAAGTTGAAGGAACATGTCTCCAACTAACTCCATCAACTGGAAACTAAATTGAAATGATAAATAAAGTAATAATCATATCATCCTTGAATGAAGAGGACTCACTACCGACACTGACTACTAAAATCTGCAATGCTACTGCTGCTCTGAAACTCATGCCTCTAAACATATGGTGTAACATTAAAAGGAAATACCATAGCACAAATACGTCAGTACGACTTAATGTACTGAGTATACAAGTGAGGTAGGCTATATGCAAAAGGTTTATATGCATGAACAATGCTAACTGATATGAATATGAGAATACATACATGCACAAATAACTATAACTGAACTCGTAGTGATAATGAATACTGAGTCTGAATGCTGACACATGAGTTTACTGATACTGAGATACTAAATGATTGAGTTTACTGATGTCTGGGTCACTAATAAGTGAGGAACTGATACTGTATTATAGAATACTGAGACTGATATTATATTACTGATAAGTGAATGCTTATTTCTGACAGTTTTGACTATGAAGAACTGGTCTGATTGAATGTATTTGACAGTCCTGGAACTGAATACTAATAACATGGTTAACCGATATCTAACATGACTGATAAGTGAGTTCTGATAACTTATAGCATGAATGACTGTATCTGATAGTCCTAAATCTAATGGAACTATCTAAGTTTTGTACTGTATCTGAGTTGACTGTACTGACAATCCTGATTCTTTAACTAAAACTATGGGAGAATTCATCTATAAATCGAGGTCCAATCTGTACCCTGATTGGAAGGGTGCCAATACCGTGCCACGGGTAAAGACAAGCTGTGAGTGACCCTCAAATCTGGCAGTGTCTCCATAAGAGAATGGCGGGTTTCCGCCTCATCAACTCTAAAGTTAGTAGTGTTGATGTCTCAACCTATGCTGGCTACATAATTCTGGAATGCAAGGATTGCTTCTAGGAATCTCACCCTCAATCTGGCAGTGTGGATTCACATCCTTGGATTCGCTCGGTGCTGAATCCTACTTCCATCTAAATAGACACAACATGAATACTAAGCTGAGTTGCTGAGTTCCATTAATTGACGGAATACTACTTACGACTGATTGAGTTCATGAGATTTTTGAGAATACTGAGTTACTACATTTTTCCTGAGTTACATGACTGACTGAGTTCTATGGAACATGGCTTGACTGTGGATATCATGAAAACATGACATGGCTTTAGGCACACAGCTATATTTTTCAAGTTCAAGTACCCCCAAGACTCGATAGAAGGAAACTGACACTTCTTGACAATCTTGAATACATGATCAATATCAACCATTCATAATAAAATAAGTTAGGGGAAATTTCATGAAGTGCATGGATATCGTAAACTTGCACATGGTAGGAATAAAAAGACCAACTAACATCACTAGACTAAGAGGAGAAAGAATCTAGGCTAGGACTAAGATAATAACCAAAATAAACAGATTAAAAATATTACCGAACCCGTCGAGGGTTGCCTACGTATCTAGCCCCGAAGAAAGAGAATCAGGTATGTGTTGTTCATTCAGATTGGACAATTAAATAATACCTAATAGACTGGACTACAACTTGAGGAATCGACCATAAGCAGATAAAAAATGTCATTACAATCCTTTAAGTTTTCAATTTGACACTTCATATAAAAATGACACCAACAACTATGAAAAGGAAAGGTTTTTGTATTTTCAAATGAAATTGTTCTAAAATACGCACCAACAGAAATGATTTTTTTTGAATATTTCAACATTGAAAGACATCAAGACACTAAAAAGAAAATATTTTTGGCACTTTCATTATATGACATGTGCAAAAATCTTTTTGATGTTTTATTTTTTTAAGAAAATAAGTGCAAAAGGTAAAGAAAGATCTTTTTCATATTTTTGATTGTGGAAAACAAAAACCATAAAGAACTCCGATGAAGCTCTATTCTTGACTCACCTTTTTGCTTTTTCTTTTTCCTTTTCCTTTTTTTTTGAACTTTTCCTAGCCTAAACATAATATTTTCCTTGATTCTAGCAGATGCTTACCCATATCTCTCTATCAAATGACCTTGTTACCATTAAAGATGCAACAATTAGCACGTATGGATGCTTTAGGAGTGAGTCATCTACAAAGGACTAGGCGGATCCTGCTAGGTATCAATATGATGAAAATAAGCATAACCTAGGATGGGGTCACTAATAAGGTTGTTCTTGAGAGCGAATAGTTGTTAATGGTTGCGATAGCTTTTCACCCACTCAATACCAACCAATGGCTCCCTCTCCTAAGATAAGGGTGACTCAATGAAAGGTCATGTACACAACATGTATTATGGGACTTGTTGCAAAAGAATGACTCAGGGTAATGCATATGAGGCCAGATATAAAGCGGTAACACTTAAGAGAAAATTGTAGACACGTAGTGCGTAAGCACTCAATAATGATAAAACTATAACACAAACGATATCACAAACAAGATGTTTATACACCTATAGTTCCAAACTAAGCCGTTACAATTTAACATGGATGCTCAAATTCTAAAATTCTCCAACAGAATCTCCAGAGTTGTCACACCCATTTTTAACCGAAAAATTTCCAATTTTGAGATTTGAAAAGGGTTTTAATTATTAAAGTGACTAAAGTGAAATTTTGTTTCAAAAAGGATTTTTTACAAGTAAGCTTAGAGTCGCCACTGCATAAATCTGGTTTTCCAAGTCAACTTTGGAAATCTTTTCTCAAAATGATTTTGACTCTTTAAACTAATTTATGAACAGAGATTCTGGTTAAGAAATTTTGTTGACCGAGTGGAAGGTGTTAGGCACCCCTCAGTCTCATGGTTTGACCATGGTCTCCTCATTGAGTATATCGGCTAGTACAATACTGTGAAATGTATAATCTAATAAAATACATAAACAAGAAAACAAACAACCAATAAATCTAAAATCCAAGAAAATAGTGTCCAGTCCAATTAATACAAACCAAATAAGAATAAAATGGCAAAACAAGAAACCTAAACTAACCTAGATTAATCCTAAACTATGCTCTACCCGATGTCTCGGTCCTTGATCACAAACCTTCTTCGAAGAAATAATACGTCGGGGTATTCCCCGGTAAATAGGTATAATTTTCCTTGGGAAATCCCATGACAAATAAATATAGTTTCAATTTCGCGCAATAAAAATGGAGATCACTCAACAAAAATTCAAATAGTCAACAATCCAAAATTCCTAAATTATCCTACCTATCCTACCGTTTGCCTACCATTTTCGACCTTTCATGATACTATCACGTTCAACAAATATCAATATTTATTCCAAATTATGCCTCTAACAATGAATCAAAACAAATCCACATTCACTTTTATCCCCATCAAATTCCTTTTTAATATAAAATTCCTACATGGAAACTAATTATTCAAACCTATACTAACATTAAGTTCATACCAAGATGAAACCCATACCAATATTAAGTTTATATCACAATCAATTATTCAACATCAAGCATCCACAAAAACACCCAACATAATCATCAATCACATAATCATAACATTAATCCACCAAATTAAGATAAAATAAAAAGAAATTGTTGAAGAATTAGACCTTTTGAATACATTCAATTGATTAAAGAAGAGAATAAAGAGCTATCCCAAAAACCTCAACGAATACCAAAATCTCAAATACGAACCAACTCAACCATAAAAATCCCTGAGATATGATTGGAAAACAAATCCACAAAGAAAATGAGCAACCCAAAACAACGATACACAAATTCAAACAGAATACCAACAATTATACAATTTTGGGTCAGGTTTGGGAAAAATGGAGTTGGTGACATTATTTTCTCGTGGGTTTTGCCAGAACAGTAACAAATAATAACTGGGATGTTTTTTGGTGATAATCCTTTGGGTTTACAATTGATTTTTGATAAGAACTCGCCAAAAATAGTCACATGTTGTGCACATGCAAGTGTACATGGTCTCACTAAGTAATACAGTGGCCTTAACTAAAGGCGAATATCGATTCCTCAGAGACCTGTGTTGACAACTATCCTATTCTAGTTCACTAATCAGATTAAATTGTTTCAAATGCAACTAAAAGAATTTTTGAGTTATAAACTAAAATAAAGTAAATACTACGGTAAAGTAAGAGCTTGGACAATGAATAGAGAGAAACCTGGAGTTAAGGCTCTACGAACAATCATATTAATCTATTGAACTTCATTAGTTATATTACTTATCTTGGTTGTTGATTTGCAGGGTTTATCGCATGATCATGGTCTCCCAAACTCTAATTTTCTACCTAACTAGATATTATAACTACATCATTGAGCGGGGATGCAATAATCCATTTAGATGTATTAAGATGTCATCTTGAAAGTGAACCAAACAAATTTTGTAGGTATATCCTTATCCTAGACGCTAATTCAATCCCTTATATAATAAATAATAAGAACCATGCTCTATATATCCCCACGTTCTATCCTCTTATTCCCCCTCCCCAGTTCACAAAGATGACAAGGTAAATAATTATTAAAATAGATGTAACAAGGATAAATAAGCAACAAAATATGATAAACAATCAAAACCAAATCAATTTAAATCAATTGTAATGGACTTACCCCTGGAAAGGGGGCCTTTAGCCACTCCTGGACACAATCGTAATCACGATAAATGAATACATGATAAAATTCATAAATATTCTAAATTAAAGAAATAAAATCCCTATTTAAAGTTTTTTCCATGCCCTCTCCAAGTTTAAAAGTTGTCCGAGTTGTATAACATCAAGTACAAGTGTCCTATTTATAAGAGGACGATTTTAGCCGTAGGTGGAATATGGTGTGCGCCGCCACTCTCATTCCTAGGGAGTAGGGTCTATGTCTCCCTGATTATTCCTATGAAATAGGATGGATGATGCGATGCTCATTCCTAGGGAGTAGGGGGTGCAACGCGGGGCTATTCCCATACCATCACTGGAATTTCCTCTTGTCGTCTAAACTTGTCTAGTGCACTTGTCTTTTCATCCCAAGCCTTGTGGTGCTGTTTTACTTGATTTACAGTTTTTATATCCTCCATATATCATCATAATAATCTCACCAACCATACTATATCCTCAAACACCATGGATTAGAGCTTAAAACAATACAACGTTCAAGACAATGAACTAGAAACTTAAGCTAAGAACTAGTTTTGCCCTTTTCGATCTTCAACTTCTCGTTCGACTTTAAGCTTGATCCAATTGAATATTTAACACTATAAACAATTTATTACAAAGATAATTATACAATAGTAACCTTAGGAACTCATTATACACATTAGAATCCATCGAGATCCACTAGAACAACACCTAGCTCAAGCTAGTAACACTAGTTTTCTCATTTGAATTTTAAGTGACCAAATTGAGTACAAACTTATTTGAAAGACAACTTAAACATTGTAATCAAATACTTAAACACTTATTTGCTCAATAATATCATTGTTAACATATTAAGCACACAAGTTATCCTCAAAACAAGGCTAAATAAGCTTGGATAACAACACTGAGGTGCATAAATCCACCTCAGATCACCACCCCACACTTAAAGCCTTATTTGTCAGAATTCTTTACTCTAAGCATCATAAGATGAGGTGACTCCACACTTCTACTACAAGCACGACACTCAAGCTAGTACTATAATGACTACACAGAATACAAGTCCTTACACTAAGCATGTTACATACACAATTGAAAGTTCATGAATACTACTCCAAAACATCCTAGCCTCATGAATTAACTCACATAGTTGGCAAACTCATACATATTATTCAATCAACGACATCAGATAATTTACCCAACTATCATAAAACATGTGCCATTACAACAAGAGGGTTACCTACAAACACTACATAGATGCAATTTATAACAGAATGGGTATAATAATTAAGTTACGCTCCCTCTCACAACGAATTCACAAGGTACACAAGATGAACCATAGGCTTGCCCTTAGTTTAGCACTTCACTAATATCAGAATGATAAAGCTTAGGATCAAATAGGTCTTTAAGGGTTGTAATATAGTCTAAGGGATGGGTAGGGACTATTTTTATTAGGAATAGTGACATCTTCCCTAAGTTATTTAATACATCACACTTTTCCTTCAATTCACCTTTAACCTTCAATTTCCACTACTTCTATCTACCACTATATTTAGTTTTTCCCTATATCATTAAGCTTATTCATATATACTATAATGGGAGTATTATCTATTAATTTAAGATTCAATTTTACCCTTCATGATACCCACTATATGTTAAGGATCCCTATGATTGCCACCCTCAACTTAAGAGATCTGCCTTAGTTGAGGTGCATAATGTTCAAGGAGGACCAGGTCCAAAATAGGTTTATTGCAACACAAATAAGATACAAATGGGAATTTCTTTAGCACAAATTTCTCTAACTCCCAACCACAACACATAAATTGTACACATGGATAACTATTGCTTTGGGGCTTCATTTTCACCTTTCTCTTACTTGAATTTCAAACTCCTTAACTCAATTAATTTTTTACACTAAAGCACTTAGGAGATTTTGATCAAATTAAGGTTAATCAAAGAAGGGGATACAAGCTACAGATGAGGCTTCCAAAGAAAATAAGCTAAAGGCTCAATGGGGATAACTAGGATTATACACAAGGGTAGGTCAGAAAAAGGGTATAAACATGACTATCAAAGAAATGCCTATACCATCTGCTAAACCCTCACTCCTTATTTTGCTTTGTACACACACCAGACAAGTTCTAGACATAAAGTGCAATAAAGAATACACAACAACCTCACACACACATGTCATATGCTCAACTCAAGTAGGATCAGTATAGACTCTCAACCAAATAATCACATGAATTCAATCATTAAGCCAACAAGTACAAGAGTCATAATCATGAGCCTAGGAGTCTCAAAAGTAGTAATTCACACAATCAACATGCTCTTTAAAACCAAAACACTTGCATCATACAATCAAGTATAGCACTAACAAGAATATCTTACTCATTCCTAACAATTTTTTTTTTAAATTTCTCTTAAAACTATGAATTTCCTCACCCCACACTTAAAAATCTACTTTGTCCCCAAAGTATACTTTAAAGTAGATATAGCAATACTCCCCGAGGCCTCTAGGCCTAGCTAGTAGCATCTTTATATATAAAAAGGGTCCAGGGACCCCACACTTAGTCTTTTCCATAATCCTTATCTCAAGTTTTCCAGTACTCAGACTTTCCATCAACCTGTGACTTATCAAAAATCAAAACTAATACTAAAAATAAAACATACATTAACTTGGGCTTCCTCTCAAGCAGTGCCTGATTTAGTGTCGTGTCACAACTTAATCTTTGACCCATCCATTTTCCTTCATCCTATTTCTCCTACTTGGAGTCCATATTCTTATTCATTTTTCACCCCTTGAGTGTGAACTCTCAAGGTTAATAACTCTCTCAATAATAACCCTTTTAGTCTCATTAATCTGCATTATTTTGGGCTAGGTTGGTTATGTCTTGGGTAGCTCAATGAGGAAGGATGAAGACGTCTTTGGTGGACTAAACTCCACCACCCCATACTTATCCCCTTCAATCACTGTTATCATGCATAAATCATTGTAGTGGGATAGTGTATTTAGTGGTTTTTACACTTTGAAAACCGCATATTCATCATCCAGCCTCATTGTGAGTGTGCCCTCTCTCACATCTATCAATGTTCCTCCCATTGCCGAGAATGGATATACCAAGATAACTGACACTCTTTCATCTGCCTAAAAATTTAAAATAATAAAATCAATAGGAATAAAAAACTTAGTAACCTTAATGAGAACATTCTCTATGATTCCTTTAGGATGGGCTTGGGTTTGGTCTTCCAATTAGAGTATCACAGATCTCGGACTTAGCTTCCCCAAGCCTAATATGTTCAACAAAGATAGGGGCATCAAATTTATGCTTGCCCCTAAATCACTAAGTGTGCAGACACCTAAATATTGCCAATTTAAATAAGAGAGTTAAAATCCCAACTTCTTTGAGCTTTTTGGGCATCTTCTGTATCACCACAAAACTACACTCCTAAGTAAGTGCTACTATATCAACATCTTACAGCTTAAATTTTTTAGTGACCACGTCCTTCAATTACTTAGCGTACTTGGGCATTCCCTAAAAACATCTAAAAGAGGGAGGTTAATGTGAAGCTCTCTAAACGTGTCAAGAATTTCTTGAAACATGTATCCTCCTTTGATTTTCTCAGCTTCTATGGGAAAAGTGGTGGTAGTCTCTACTTCACCTATCCAACAACTTTGGTTTTTGAGTACTTAGACTTTCATGAATTTTCAACAACTTTGTCATCTACCTGTTGAGGAACTAACTCCGTATCTACCTCCTTAGTTGTCTTTGGAGGTTATTCATTGAGATCTTTACTACTTCTCAAAGTGATTTCCATTACTTGTTTAGGTTTTGGATCTGCATAACTTAGTAGGCATCTCTGAGGCCCATTATTCTGCGCTCCTACCATCTGAATGATCTACATCTCCAAGTTCTTTTTAACCATTTTTTGTCTCTTTATATCTACTGCCAACTGTGCTTGAGTAGCTAGAATTTATTTTAGCATCTCTTCTATATAGCTAGTTTGAGCCGTGGCCTGATTCCCTTGAACTTGCTACTGTTGGTTGTTCCATGATAAAATTGGTGCCTGAGTCTTCCACTTTTGATTGTAGGCATTTCGATAATTCAGCCTTTGAGTATTATCGACAAACATCATGGATTCAAGATTTCCACCACACATAGCTGAATAATGACCACTGTTTCCACAAACCTTACATCACATATTTATCTGATGAATTATATTAGTTGTTGTTGTAGTCTGTGTAAGCCTTAATTTTATATTGTTGAGCTAAGTAGTTACTAATTCTGTAGTACAATAATATGAGCTAATATAGCAGTAAATTGGTCCACCTTTAATACACCTGTAACCTTCTTTGGAGCACTTCTTGACTCAGCATGCCACTTGAAATTCCCTTGTGCAATCCGGTTCAACAAGGTGAATAATTTTTCATATGTCAATTCTAATGCTTGATCACCTATAGCTGAATCTAGAAAAAATTTTGTGTTGTGATCAAGTGCCTCAACAAATGTGTGAGCTAGTATCTCATTGGACTTCTGATGATATGGAAAGTCCCAAAAAAGAGATTTGAACCTCACCTATGCATAATATAAGTTCTCATCTAGCTTCTATTTGAAGATCACAATCTCACTGCACAGTTTTGTCAGATGGAAAGAATTGGATGAGAAATTTCTAGTCTAAGTCATCCCAGGTTATGATTAAAATTGCTGGCTCAATATTCAACCACTTGCTCTTTCCCCCAACAGTGAAAAGGGGAAAAATATCAGCTTAACATAGTAATTTAACACACCCATAGGGATGAATATATAATTGATCTCCAAGAAGTTCCGCAGGTAGACTTATAGATCTTCATGTAAAAGCCCCATAAACTGTCCATTGCTAATCAAAAGGTGCACCATTTTCTGTTTCATCTCAAAGTTACCTTTTGCAGCCAATTTTTTTAAAAGGGGAGGTCAAACTCATCGGAAGTGGGATTGGCACTTCGCGAACTGTCCTGTGGGCTAATGCATCTTTAACCATGAGAGAAGGATTGTATTGATCCTTTTGAATTTTTGGGATGTAGTGGAGAAGGATTGCTTCTCTCCTCGATTGGTGAGTTAGTTGATCAAGTTCGAGGCTTGGTCCAACCAATTCCCTATCCCTTACCAATATCCTAGTATGCAAACTTGTTTCCTGCAAATTCAATACCAAGACCAAGCATAAAGCACCAAAGAAATCTAAAAAGTAAAATATAATACCCCATACTTTTTTACTCAGTTTAGCTCCTAAAATGTCTAGGGTTAGCTTTTAAAATGAATAAATCTTAATACATGTAGAATTTTCAAGCTCTATACCCACCAGTGTGTAGATAATTGAACCATCTTTCCAGTAATACAAATTTGGCCTCAATCTGATACTCGGTTGAGATGTTATGGCAATTTTACTGAAAATAGTAGGGCATTTCGACAGGCACCAAATCACGATGAAGGGCAGAATCGCAATTGTATGATTCCAATGAAGCACCACGATTGTCCCGCTTTGTGATGAAGTTTCAGTTCCTGTTCGTCCCATTTTTGGCCAATGGCGCAACGCGATTATGCCGCATCACGCCATAGGACAAAATGGGAATTATCCCTTTTCTAGTAGCCCAATGCGATTTCACCGCGTCGTGCTATAGCAAAAAATGGCACTCGTTCTTTTTCCAGTGTGGCACCGTGAAAGACACCGCACCGCACCAAGTGTGAAAATCGGCTTCTTATTTTCCAAAGTTGATTTTAAAGGGGTACTTTAGTCTTTTCCCAAGCCCCAATTCGGGAATAACATGGAATTAATCCTATTCTAACCATTATATGTTCATTTTTTATTCAATTTCTCTTAAAAAATCCTAGAACATCAAAACTTAATTCCCAAGAAATTCAAATTTCACCATTCTTCCTCCAAGGAAACTCAAAATTCAAGGTTTCCAATTGAAAATAATCAAGAATCCATCTCCAAGAGAACAAATAGGAATCCAAAATCAAGTTTTCTCATCACATGCATCAATTAAGGTATGTGGGGTTTATCAACAAGGATAACCCTTTCATTCTTATGCCCAAATCAGTTTTTGAAGATAATTTTACATGAATTTACATAAGTTTTAAATTAGGGTTTATACCCAATATTGTTATTTGCAAGATTATGAGATTTCTAGTGATTTGAATATTGAATTGTATGACAATTTTTGTATTTTCATGCATGTTACAGAAATTTCCAGATTTAGAATTGAATTATCAATATTTTCATTATTTAGCATGAATTTTATGATGATTTGATATGATATAGATGTATGGAATTTTAGCGTTAGTTTGAATGTTGTTATTTCAAGAAGATTATGCTTTTAAGCATCCCATGATTTGTTATATTCAGATTTTGAACAAAGATTTGATCTTTTGATCTTAGCTTAGATATAAAATCCACTTTATATATTTAGCTACAGTTTACAGTAAATAGATTTACAATAGGTTTTCATTGTAAATCCTTATATTAGTTTTTAAAAGTGGATTTCCAATAGAATGAGCATACAGATTAAAGAGAGTAGTATTTAGTACCGAGTTGGGTATGGTTACATGCCCCAAACTATGAGCTAACGTAGGTTCATATTATTAAATTATTCCCATTTCTATATGGATGATAGATACAAATGTGATCACTTAGATTAGGTTATATTCCTTGGAAAGAGTATGACACCTCTCACCAATGTGAGGTTTTCCCAAAAGGGAACTAGATGTTAGACACCATGATAGTTCGCATAGTCTATGTCGGTTATAAGAACCTCCCTAATTGTAAAAACTTGCAGGATTATGTTTTATAGTATTTCCCTACAACTTATAGAAAAGACTAAAGAATAACAGAAAAGCTTTTAGAAAACTAAGTGTAAAGGCTCACAGATTTATTTAGATATTGCTTTACACGTGACATCGGCTATAAGGTTTCAGATTTCAGATTACAGATATAAAAGTGAGTCCTTTTTACACCTAAACAACATGATTTAAAGACAGAATACAAGTACAACTTTTAGAAACTAAATTTTATGATTCACTAGATCTATGCAACATGTTTTTCTAGTCATAATTCTAATATTTAGTTTTCAGATATTCTAGCTTATGTGAGTCATCTACATTTAGTATGTATTCTTTTACAAATTTATAATGATATTGAGATATTGATTTACTTGTGCATTCCACCCATATACTCAGTACAATCCAGAAGTACTGATCTATATATACATCTATGTGCTACATTGTCTCATAATGTAGGTTTAGGTGCTCAGTTTGAGCAGCGTGAGTGATTTTGAGCATCTCCATCTATATCTTGATAGTTGGTGAGTCCTCATAGTTCATGGACTTAGTCTTTCAGTTTTTCAACTATTAGTATATATAATTGAATATTTTCTGACAGTTTGAGTCAGCTGGGGATTTATCCCTGTGACTCTCTAACATTAGTAGTAGAGGCCTGTCAGACTACTAGAAATGATTTAGATTTTCAGTATTGATTGATCAGACTCTTGAGTTTAGTATTTTTCAGATACTATATTCAGATATTTTTTTAGCTTAGATCATACAGAATTCTGTATTTTATCTTGATTATGTATCTATACTTTCCTATTATGAGTTTCATATTCAGTAGATGGCTTATAGGGTTAGCTTAAGGCTACTCATAGTCTTGATCACTATATAACATATCGGGACCCATTTTTGAGGCGTTAAAAACTATGTATCAAAGCCTAAGGTTATACGAGTCCTAGGGAGTCAGACAAGCCACATTACGTAGATTCTTGATCATGGGTGTGAAGTGCGCCACATTTATGAGCAAGAGGCTATGGGACATTTTAAGATAGCCTCTCTTTATTTCATGATCTATCATGCTTACAGTATCTCTATATGATTTTAACTCATGATCTTATATGATAGTTGAATATTCCTCCTCGTTGAGCTAACACTCGCAGAAATGATAACCAGCCACCCCAGCCTACTGACCTTATGAATTAGAATATATGTCATGCTAAATTTTAGGCTACCTTTCAGGCGTTGGCCCAGGCTGTGACTACCAATGTTTAGGGCAACCGTCAGGCAACAGTCTCACTTTTACAAAACATTGATTTAGCAGCAGTCAAAATTTGAGACTTTATTAGAATGAATCCGCCAGAGTTCTTTGGTTCAAAAGCAGGTGAGGACCCATAACTTTACTTAGATAAGGTGAAAAAAATCTCCTAAATTATGCATATTTCTGAGGAAAAAAGTGTAAAGTCGGCATCTTATAGATTGAAGGATGTAGCATATGATTGGGTAGTTATGTGGAAGAATGGTAGAGGTGAGAATGCAACTCCTATATATTGGTAGGTATATCAAGATGAATTTTAAGATAGGTTCTTTCTGCTTGAAATGAGAGAAACTAAGGTAAGAGAAGTTTATGAAACTGAGATAGGGTTTAATGATAGTAAAAGAGTACTGCCTTAAGTTTAACAAGTTTTCTAAGTATGCCCTTATATGATGGTTGACTCTAGGGAAAGTATGAGTAAGCTTGTTACTGGAGTATCTAGTTTGGTAGTTAAGGAGTGTATGACTGCCATGCTTATTGGAGACATGGATCTTGCTAGGTTGATGATTAATGCTCAACAGATTGAGGCAAAAATGTTAAAAAGAAGAGAAATAGAAAATAAGAAGGCTAGAACCGGGAAGTTTGAGTATGGCTAGACAAAGTATGAAGAGGGAAATCATTCGTAGTTTCAGAATCGTTCCTCTATGCTAGTGCCATCTTTAGCTAGTGCTCCCACCCCAGTGCTAGGTAAGAGTAGTGGAGTAGGACTCCTATGTCTAGATCTCAGAATAGCATGAGTGGAAAACCCAGTTATCCTCCATGTGCTAAGTGTGGTAAGAATCATCCTAGTGAGTGCTTGTTGGGTCAGAAAGGTTGTTATGGTTATGGTAAGTTGGGACATGAAATTAAAGAGTGTCCGCATGCTAAGTAGGGAAATAGGGATATTTGTCCACAGACTTAGGCTAATAGCTCACCAATCTCTCTAGGTCGATCAATCCCTCCTCAGGGGGCATCATCCAGTACCAGTAGTGGTTAGTTCCAGAATTAGTTTTATGCTTTAACATCCCATCAGGAGAAGGAGGATTTGCCATATGTTGTTACTGGTATGCTTCATGTCTTTCATCTTGATGTTTATGTTTTGTTAGACCCTGGGTCGAATTTTTATTATGTGACCCCATTAGTTGCAGTAAATTTTTAAATAGGTCCTGAAAAGATCCCTGATCCTTTCTTAGTTTCTACCTAATAGGTGAGTCAGTTGTTTCTAAATAGATCTAAAGAATGTGTCCTATCACTATCTTTCATAAAATCATGTTAGTAGATTTAATAGAGTTAGATATGGTAGACTTTAACCTTATTCTTGGTATGGATCGGTTCCATTCCTGTTATGCATCCATAGATTGTCGCACTTGAATGGTGAAGTTTTAGTTACCAGATGAGCCAGTCTTTGAGTGGGAAGGCAATTCAGTGTCTCGTAAGAGTTATTTCATATCTTATCTTAAAGCCAAAAAATTGATATCAAAAAGGTGTATCTATCATCTAGTTTGAGTCAAAGACACTACATCTGAGACTTCAAAAGTTCAGTCAATCCATGTAGTTAATGCGTTTCCTGATGTTTTTCCCAAAGATTTGCCAGGGGTACCTCTCTATAAGGAAATAGAATTCAATATTGACCTTCTTCCAGATACTCAGCCTATCTCTATTCCTCCATATCGTATGGACCCATCCAAGCTTAAAGAGTTAAAAAAGTATCTTAAATACCTCTTAGATAAAGGTTTCATAAGGCCCAGTGTCTCTCCATGGGGCGCTCCCATCCTTTTCATACGTAAGAAACATAGTTCTTTGCAAATGTTCATTGACTAGTGTTAGCTGAATAAAGTCATAGTTAAAAACAAATATCCTCTTCTTAGGATTGATGAATTATTCAACCAGCTCTAAGGTGAGAGTTATTTCTCTTATATATACCTTAGATCCGACTATCATCTGCTTAAAGTAAGGGAATGTGATCTTCCAAAGATAGATTTTAGAACCTATTATGGTCATTTTAAGTTTCTAGTCATGTCCTTTGGTCTTACAAATGCCCCAACAGCCTTCACGGATTTGATGAACCGAGTGCTCAAATATTATTTGGACATGTTTATCATAGTCTTTATAGATGATATTCTTGTCTATTCTCATAGTGAGGATGATCATGCAGACCATCTTTGAATTGTGTTGCAAACTCTTAGAAATCAACAGTTGTTCGCCAAATTTAGCAAATGTGAATTTTGTCTAAGATCAGTAGCTTTTCTTGGTCATATTTTTTCCAATGATGGTATTAGAGTTGATCCTCAAAAGACAGAAGCAATAAAAAACTATCCTAGACCTATTTCTCCATAAGATATTAGAAGTTTCTTGGGTTTAGCTGGTTATTATAGATGTTTTGTTGAGGGTTTTTCTTCTATTGCATCCCTATGTCTAGATTAACTCAGAAAAAAGTTAAGTTTTAGTGGTCAGATTCCTGTGAGAAGAGTTTTTAGGAATTGAAGACTCGACTCACTTAAGCCTCTATTTTAGCATTACCTGATGGTACAGATGGGTTTGTTGTCTATTATGATGCTTCTAGAATCGGTCTAGGTTGTGTTTTGATGTAGAGAGGTTAAAGCCTATGCCTCTAGACAGCTTAAGCCTCACAAGAAGAATTACCCTACCTATGATCTTAAGCTAGCTGCTGTGCTGGTTGCATTGAAAATCTAGAGGAACTATCTTTATAGGGTGCGTATTGATGTGTTCACGGATCACAAAAGTTTGCAATATATGTTTACTCAGAGGGAGTTAAATCTCTATCAGAGAAGGTTGTTATAATTGTTGAAAGATTATGACATTAGTGTGTTATATCATTCGAGCAAGGATAATGTAGTGGTAGACGCCCTTAGTAGACTGTCTATGGGAATTGTTGTTCATGTGGAGAATGATAAGAGGGAACTAGTTCGAGAAGTCCATCAGTTAGCTAGATTGTGTGTGAGGTTGGTTGACTCAGCTGAAGGTAAAGTTGGGTTCAGAGTAGTTCAGAATCTTCTCTAGTTTCTGAAGTAAAAGAGAAATAGGATAAGGATTCTAGTTTGGTCAAACTAAAGGGTTTAGTCAAAGACCAAAAGGTATAGGTTTTCTCCTAAGGCGGAGATGGTGTGTTAAGAAACCAGAGTAGATTATGTGTGCTATGTGTTGATGATTTGAGGCAACAGATTATGGTAGAAGCACACGGTGTGCGTTATTCCATTCATTTGGGAGCCACCAAGATGTACCGTGATCTACGAGAAGTCTATTGGTGGAGTGGTATGAAGAAAGATATAGCAGAATTTGTAGCCAAGTGTGAGACTTGTCGTCAGTTCATCCAGTGTTCCATGTGTCCTTATTGAAGAAGTACATAGATGATTCAGCCGTGATAGTCCCTTTAGAAAGTACAAATATTCAGAATAGCCTTTCATACGAAGAAGTTCCAGTAGATATTCTTGACCATCAGATCCGTATACTAAGGAACAAAGAACTTCACTTGATCAAGGTTCTATGGAAAAATTAGTCCGTTGAGGGTGCCACTTTACAAGAAGAAGTAGACATACATACCAAGTATCCTTAACTTTTCTCCATAAACTCAGATTCAGCCGAAGGTAATAGTCTTCCTTAATTTAGTTCTTTTCCAGTCTCAGACTTAACGATATAGTTATCTTTATGTAAATTCATGCACTCGCAGATTAGTTCATTCACTTAGTATGTTTTAGATTTATTCATCCAGTTTGTTTCAGTTGTGCATGCTAGCATATACAACCTCAGTTCCACAGAATTTTCAGTTTAACTAGTCTCATTTGAGGACCAATATTCCCAAAAGGGAGATAATGTAATACCTTATACTTTTCCTAACTTAGTTTAACTCCTAGAATTTCTAGGGTTAGCTTTGAAAATTAATAAATCTTGATACATGTAGAATTTTCAAGCTCTAGACCCACCAATGTGTAGATAATTTAACTAGCTTTCCAACTATACCCATTTTTCCTCAATCCGATACTTGATTGAGAAGTTATGGCGATTTTAGTGAAAATAGTAGGGAATTTTGACAGGCACTGCGTCGTGGTAAAGGAAAGAATCGCAATTGTTAGATTCCAGTGAAGAACTGTAATTGGCCCATATTGCGGTGAAGTTCCAGTTCCCACTCGTCCTTTTCCAGTGGTGCAACACAATTATGCCGCGTCGCGCCAGAGGCCAAAATGAGACTCGTCCCTTTTCCAGTAGCCCAACACGATTTCACCGCATCACACCATAGTGTAAAATGGCACTCATTCTTTTTCCAGTATGGCACCGCGATAGGCACCTTGATAGGCACCGCGTTACGCTGATTGCCAAAATCGGCTTCCCATTTTCCAAAGTTAATTTTAAAGGGGTAGTTTCGTCTTTTCCTAAGCCCCAATTCATTAATAACACTGAATTAATTCTATTCTAACCATTATATGCTCATTTTTCATTAAATTACTCTCAAAGAAACCCTAGAAGATCAAAACTTAATTTCCAAGAAATCTAAATTTCACCATTCTTCCTTCAAGGAAACTCAAAATTCATGGTCTTCAATTCAAGATAATCAAGAATCCATCTCCAAGAGCACAAATAGGAATCTAAAATCAAGTTTTCTCATCAATTGCATCAATTAAGGTATGTGGGGAGGTTTTCAACAAGGATAATCCTTTCATCCTTATGCCCATAATTAGTTTTTGAAGATAATTTACATAAGTTTTAAATTAGGGCTCATACCCAATATTGTTATTTGCAAGATTATGAGATTTCTAGTGATTTGAATGTTAAATTGCATGACTACTTTCGTATTTTCATGCGTTTTGCAGAAATTTTCATATTTAGAATTGAATTATCAATATTTTCATTAATTAGCATGAATATTATTATGATTTGATATGAAATAAATGCATGGGATTTTAGCCCTAGTTTGAATGTTGTTATTTCAAGAAGATTATGCTTTTAAGCATCCCGTGATTTGTTATATTAAGATTTAGAACAAAGATTTGATCTTTTGATCTCAGCTTAGATATGGAATCCACTTTATCGATTTAGCTACAGTTTACAGTAAATAGATTTACAAAAGGTTTTCTTTATAAACCTTTTATATTAATTTTTAAAAGTGGATTTCCAACAGAATGAGCATACACATTAAAGGGAGTAGTATTTAGCACCGAGTTGGGTATGTTTACATGTCCCAGAACTATGAGCCAATGTCGGTTCAGATTATCAGATTATTCCTATTTCTATATGGATGACAGATATAGATGTGACCACTTAGACTAGGTTATACTCCTTGGCAAGAGTATGAAACATCTCTCCAACGTGAGGTTTTCCTATAAGGGAACTATACGTTGGACGCTATAATAACTCACATAGTGTATGTTGGTTAGAAGAACCTCCCGAACAGTAAAGACTTGTAGAATTATTTTTTAAGTATTTCCCTACAGCTTACAGGAGAGAGTAAAGAAAAATAAAAAAACTTTTAAAAAATTAAGTGTAAAGGCTCACAGATTTATTCAGATATTGCTTTACACGTGACATCAGCTATGAGGTTTCAGATTTCAGATTGCAGATATAAAAGTGAGTAATTTTTACACCTAGACAACATGATTTAAAGATAGAATACAAGTACAACTTTTAGAAACTAAATGTTATGACTCACTAGATCTATGCAACATGTTTTACTATTCATAATTAGGATTTTTAGTTTTCAGATATTCCAGCTTATGTAAGTCATCTACATTTAGCATGTATTTTTTTACAAATTTATAATGATATTGAGATATTGATTTACTTGTGCATTCACCCCCATATGCTCAGTACAATCCAGAAGTACTGATCCACATATATGCCAATATGTTACATTGTCTCATAGTGTAGGTTCAGGTGCCCAGTTTTAGCAGCTGAGTGATTTCGAGCATCTCCATCTACATCCCCACAGTTGGTGAGTCCTCATAGTTTAGGGACTTAGTCTTTCAATTTTTCAGCTTATTAGTATAGATGATTCAATAGTTTTAAACAGTCCGAGTCAGCTAGGGGTTTGTCCTAGTGACTCCCTAGCATTAGTAGTAGAGGCTTGTCAAACTACTAGATATGATTCAGATTTTTAGTGTTGATTGATCAGACTCTTGATTTTAGTATTTTCAGATATTATATTCATACATTTTTTTAGCTTAGCTCATATAAAATTTTGCATTTTATCTTGATTATGTATCTATACTTCCCTATTATGAGTTTCAGATTCTGTAGATGGCTTACAGGGTTAGCTTATGTCTACTCATAGTATTGAGCACCGTTTGACATCTTAGGACCCATTTTTGGGGCTTTACATAGAACTAAAACATAAATATTTGTCAATATACAAGTCCCCGACAACAGTCCCAAAAACTTGTTGCGCCCAAGCACACATGTAAGTGTACGTGGTATCACCAAATAATATAGTGGCCCAAAATAAAGTTGAGTTTTGATCACTCAGAGACCTGTGTTGACAACTATCCCATTCTAGTTCACTATTGATATTAAAGTGGTTCAAACATAACCAAAAGAGTTTTTGAGTTATAAACTAAAAATAAAGTAAATACTGAGGTAAAGTAAGGGCTTGGACAATGAATAGAGAGAAATTCATAGTTAAGGATCCATAAAATATCATACTAAGATAATGAACTTCATTGGTCAGATTACTTATCTTGGTTGTTGATTCGCAGGTTTTATCTTATGATCATGGTCTCCCGAGCTCTAATCTTCTACCTAACTGGACATTACAACTATTTCATTAAGAGAGGATACAGTAATCTATTTAGATACATTAAGATGTCATCCTGAAAGTGAACCAAATAAGGCTTCTACGTATATCTCTATCCTAGACACTAATTCAAATCCCTTATTTTCTAAAAAAATAAGTACCATGCTCTATTTATCCCCATGTTCTAAACTCTCCCCCTCCTGGGTTCATAAAGACAACAATGGATGTATTCTATGGGTCGAAAATCCTTAAAATAGTTATAAAAAGTATAAATAATCAACCAAATATTATAATAAATCAATACAAAGTCAATTCAAAGCAATAATAATCATATTCTTGGATTTAACCCAGGAAAAGGGGCGTTTAGCCACTCATGGACGTAATCGAAATCACAATAAATAAATACATAATAAAATCCATAAATAATCTAAATTAAATAAGGAAAAACATTATTTGAAGTGTTTTTCATCCCCTCTCCATGTTTTAAAATCGTCCAAGATGTATAACATAAAGTTAAGGTGTCATATTTATAGGAGGACAATTTTGGTTGTAGGCGGAATATGGTGTGAGTCACTCCTATCATTCCTAGTGAGTAGGGTACATGGCTCCCTGATTATTCCCATTAAATAGTATGTGAGACACGCTGCTCATTCCCAGGAAGTAGAGGGTGCGATGCGGGGCTATTCCCATACCGTCACTGGAATTTTCTCTTATCGTCAAAACTTGTCTTGTGCACTCGTCCTTCAATACCAAGCCTTGTGGTGTTGTTTCTACTTGATTTACAGATTTTATAACCTCCATATATCAGCATAATATTCTCACCAAGCATCCTATAGCATCAAACACGATGAATTAGAGCTCAAAACAACACAACATTCAAGATAATGAACTAAAAACTTAAGCTAAGAACTAGTTTTGCCCTTTTTGATCTTTAACGTTTTGTTCGACCCTAAGATTGATGCAATTGAATATTTAACACTATAAAAAAGATTTTTCCACACATAATTATAAAATAATAACCTTAGGAACTCATTATACATATTAGAATCCATCGAGATCTACTAGAACAACACCTAGCTTAAGCTAGTAACACTAGTTTTCTCATTTGAACTCTAAGTGACCAAATTGAGTACAAAGTTGTTTGAAATACACCTAAAAAATTGTAATAAAATACTTAAACACTTATATGCTCAATTATATCATTGTTAACACATTAAGCACACAAGTTGTCCACAAAATAATGCTAAATAAGCTTGGATAAAAATACCGAGGTGCATAAATCCACCTTAGATTATCACATTATGTCAATCCTTTTCCTCTCTTTATCGATAGATCTATCTTTATCAACTATCTCCCCCTTTCTCATTTCTCTAATCTGGTGTAGGTGTGTCGATGAGTGAATAGTAAGAAATCTAATAGTGTTTTTCTTTGTGAAGCTGTGTGTATCTCCAAAATCCCCTATGTGTGAGTGATGTGTGTGTATATATATGTCTCCTCTATGTAGGGGAAAAATGAAAAATATAAGTTGGGCTTAGGGTAGGGGGGTACGTGGGTAGGGGTAAAGTAGGAGTGGGGTGATGAGTTGTCAAATTTTAATAGGGGAAGTGGTTAATTTGGTAGGATAATGATGTGTGTGGAAATATTGGGGAATAAATTTGTTAGAGGTTGTTATTTTGTTCTATTGTTGGGGGATATATTGAATAGGTGAGGGTGTAGTGAATGCCGATGGGTGAGTTGATAGTATAATGATCGAGAGGGTCAAATTCACGTGTCTACAAGATGGACAAGGGGTAAGACAAAAAGAATCTTATACTATTTGCTTCTTTATTTCACGTTCTTTAATCTAATTATTTTTTATTCTATTTTTGTTAAGGTAAAATTAAAGAAATTTGCAAGTATATTATGTTTGTTAAGCTATTTTCAGTGATATTGTCATGCCTTTGCCCACATTTCTTCTTTTTAAAATAAAAATTGAATCAGTTCATCTGAAAATTTCTCATGATGGAATGTTCATTTGCAGATTTCAGGGAAAGTTACGTATAATGGGCATGAGATGGGTCAATTTGTATAACAAAGAACATATACTTATATAAGACAAAATGATCTTCATATTAGATATGTCTTGGAAAGAGAAAGATGCAAATATTAAGAGAGATTCAGATGTTGATATCTTTATAAAGGTGAAGACGTAGTACACAAAAAAATTCTGCATCGATGTTGTCTTTTCTTTCTATGAAATATGATTTCTTATTTTATAGGTGTATGTCATAAGAGAAAATGATCTAAAGGAGGTGAATGATGCTCTTAGAATTCTAAATTTTGATGCACGACCAAGCAAAGTGATGCAGGTCAGTTGATCAATTTTATCTATGAAATTTCTGCGAAACATGATATATTTTGTTGGTCTTTCTTTATCATTCTAAACAACTTGTTTCGAATTTTTCGCATGTCAGAGGAAGCTAAGTCTATTGTTTTTTTTTTGTATCTGGTGAAAACTATATTAGATAAGATTTAAATTAAAAGTCGGTATCGGAATTTTTGGTTCGTAAGAATTGTTGATTCTAACAATTAAATTTGTTGTAGTTGCAGTAATATATTTGTCATAAATTTGAATGGATTTGTTAACTTTGACTTGATCTATATAGAAAAATAATAAAATTATTTATTAAAGTGATAAAAAATAGATCAGAATATTATGTGTTATTAATTTTATAGCTACCTTGTGCCATGTGCTTAACGAATAATAACCCGTGATATAGTAAGCTATTAAAAACATATTATAAGTAAGTCTAAATAAATATTATATAGCTAGATCAAGTTGGATACATATCTAATGATTAATATTATTTTCTATGCCAATAGAATTTGCTTAGTGTTTAGAATAGGAAAATGTAAGACCCCGCAAAGTCTTAGTCATTTCAGTCCTATATAGTATGCCAAAAGAGGTCCCAAACTTAGAAAATTTCAGCCAAGTGTTGACACTTAGTCTTATTTTTTGCCTCAATATTTAAATAGCATCATTCACAATCTTTCTGGCCTTAGATTGTCAATTTTTAAATTGATTCATGATCAGGGATGTCAATAGGTCATATTGGGTGAGTTTTGGAATTTTTGGAAATCGTTTGAGTCATGTTTTGATGGCCAAAAATCCAAGCAAATGCGATCTTGATGCGTTTCCTTGGCGGTGCGTCAATGCCATCAACACAGAGTGTCTCCTGCCGCATATTTTTCTCATTAAATTTTGATTTTCCAAGGGCAATTAGGTCCTTTTTACCTCACCAAATTCATCCAAAACACAAAATTAAACCTCCAAAAGGGCAAAATTCACCCATTATCTCACAAATACTCTCAAGAATAAAGCCCTAGTTTCATCAAGTTCAAGTCCAAGTTCTAAGAAATCCCCAACAATCTTCATGAAATCAACAACCAAGGTATGTTAGGTGTTCATCCTTGGGTTTCCTTCCACCCTTGGAGTTCAAGAACCCTTTTTAAAACTACAAGTTTTCATATTCATGATTTACATACGCATATTGGGTTGTATTCATGTTTGTGTTGTTGTATGGGTTTCAATTCAAGATTTAACTTTAAGTTTCATGAACATAAGATAGAATGTATGTTGATTGATGTAATTCCCATGTTCAATACCATGTGAATTAATTATGCTCCCCAAGTGTTTGATAGAATGTCCATATGAATTGAATAGTATAATCATGACATGTTATCATGTGTTCTCATTCATGTACAAGTTCATGACTTCCAAGTGTTTGACAAAATATCTCAATGAATGAATTGTGAACAATTGACTGTTGTTATGCTTTCAAGATTTGTTATATTTTATTATTGATGCAATCGAGTCTTGGGGGTATTTATCACCAAAAATTTAGTTGTTTACTTTGTTGCAGTAGTTATAGAATAGTCCCAGTAAAGGTCAAGAACAGTAGTACTCATTCAGTAACAGAACTCAGTAAACTTAGTCCAATTCAGTCAGTTAACACGATAAGTGTCAGTTCAGTCAAGCTAAGTACAGTCTAGTGATTAGTTCAGTGTCGATTTAGTTGAGAGTAAGATTCAGCATTGAGCGAACCCAGGGATGAGGGCATTCCTTCCAGCATAAGGTTTGACCCTTAGTAGCAGTTCCAGCATTACAGAACTACGTAGCCAGCGTGTAGTAAGTAGTCATCCTATCAGATTAAGGTTGACGCTAGGGGTAGGCATGGTACGGTACTTTAAACTTTAGTACGGTAACTTCGATTTTCGGTATATAAAAGAATAATACCATTACCATACCAAATTAGTTAACTATGGTTCGGTATTTTTAAATTTGGTTTCGGTATTTTACGGTATGGAAATTCGGTAACCATACGTTATTTAATTTCTAATTACATATATTCTTATAAAAAAATATAACTTTAAATTTTTAAAACGCCTTAATCATGTTAGGCTAATAACTACCTTTGTTAATCAATTACCCAAAAATAATATTTCAATCCTGATTGAATAGTCCGAGATGCAAACTCTAAACAACAATACCTAAACTTAAGCATAGTACTCCTAAATAATAAGCTTCCCAAAAAAATTATTTCTGAATAAAATCTACTTTTGTGTTCAATTGGCTAATGGATGATATATAAATATATTTATTAATCTTAAATATAATATATATGTGGGTTTTATATGTTATTAAAAAACTTCGGTGCAGTATACGGTATTTTGGTATTTATTGCATAAATACCAAATAACGTACCAAATACCAAAATAATTTAAAATTCCTACCAAATACCATACCAAATACCATAAAATCCATACCGCGGTATAAAAGTGTTTGGTTTCGGTCTGGTATTCGGTATATACCATACCATGCCCACCCCTAGTTGACACCATCATATATATATTTCATGAGTCTTCTTGCTAGATTAGGGTTGACCCAATATTGTTAGTATCCCGTGGCAAGGTGCTAACACCCTTCCAACTGGGGTCATAGCTTGGACCCCAAATCAGTCTATGTCGAGGTATGTCTGTTAGATGAACACTTCCACGATTACAGTTTCAATCTTAGTATTCAGTAAAGAACTCAATTAGTTACTTAGCCATCAAAATTAAGTACTCAGTTTCAGTATAATCTCAGATACATAATGTATATCTACATGGGCAGTATTGCATGTTCAATATGTTCAGTAGTTAGAATTTTGCATGTACACTCATCCAGTTACCTCACGATATTCATTCAGTCAGTTATCATCTCATGCATAGGAACCCATGCATATCAGTCTTACCGTACTTAGCATACTAGTACATTCCACGTGCTGACGTATACTCTCTTTTGTACTATCATGTCTCACATCATAGGGTTAGATGCATGGGTTTCTGATCAAACTTAGCCGCTCAGGATATCAGCGGCAAATACAGTAGTGTTACTTCAGACAGATGTTTAATATTTTTAGTATTATTACCAGTATTCAGTATTTATTTTTAGTTTATGAACCTTATGAAATTTTTAGCCTAACTTCTGCATATATTTTCAGTATTACTATTCAGTGCTCACAGCAGGTACCAGTCATGGGTTAGCTTGTGATTCTTTGGGATCGTAAGAACCGTGTGATGGCGGGGTGTAGTCTCAGGGCGTTACAGAAAAACCCAAAGAATTAATAAGTGTCCATACTTAAACTATCTGTGCTTAACATTAATAATCATTATCTATCTAGACTCAAAAAATATAGAGGTTCTACTTTTTAGAGGATAAAACACGACTGATTATTTTCTACTTTGATTCTTTTATGAGATAATTGTCATCAGTGTCTTTATTTTTCTAGTCTCCTTGGCTGGAGTTTTTAGTTGACTTTTTAATCTACTATGTCAATTGTAACAATCTTTTTAACTTCATGGACTTCTTCTGCAATGAAGAATCTACTCATTCAATCTCCTTCACTTTTTGCATCGATTTTGATAAAAAATGTGCAGACTTTGACCATACTCAGCATCAACTTACGATAAAATGAGGATTTCTCTTTCTATATCAATGAAAAGAATGTATTAGTTAGAAAAGGATAATCTATTGAATCCAAAATAAAACAAATTATTTTAATACTTGATAAGTGTTAAAGAACAGTGTCATATAACCTTTTTTAATATTGATTGTCTATACGTTGTAACATCGCAACCAACGAAGTATTTTGCAGCCTAAAAAATGTAATAGAAAAATTCTATTCTCCATAAAACATATTAAATTGTAGAATAAATCTATGAAGTCATCGAGAAATAGACATTTATCTTATTTTCTGAAACTTCAAATGTCTAAAAAGTAATTTAATAGTTATTATGTGTTATCTGTCTTCATGAGTAATTGGAAGTCATGACATTTTGCAATATTATCATTGAATTTAACTTTTTTTTATAGTAATTGGTGCAAGAATCATAATAGGGGTCATCAACATTCACTATAGTTGTGATAGTTGTAGTAAATTGGTCATATTTAACCTACAGAAAAAAAAGTTAGGCGTCATACTAAGGTAACAACAAAACATTTTCTTATTGTAGTTGAAAAATTGTTCCTCTTTATCACATGACAAAAAACCTACATTCATTGATTGTCATCTCTTTGATCTTTTTAATTTGTTTAATTGGCAGTAAAGTAATATCTTTGTTTGTTTTCTTCTAAAACTAGATCTACATGTTTGTTAGTTAGTGTATTATAATAACAATAGTCTACTATCATTTATTTGCATGAATATGAAATACATATTACTATTCTTAAAGAGACGTTGCTTTTTCAAATGTGATGTTTATATAGGTAGAAGACATCCTGAAATTTCCTGCAACATAAAATGTTAGGTGCAAGAAAAAGCCAAAAATTCACTATAAATTCTACAACTGCAAAGATGTACCTTAGTATAGTGTAGTCCTTACATCACAAAATGTTATGACAGATTTTTTTGTATATAACTTTTCTAGCAGTGCATCCTTTATTTCTGAAAATTCGGTTGACACCTAATTTTGACCTCCTGATGCACCTCTTAGGCTGCTATTTTTATCAAAATTTATTAATTTTTAATACTAATATTTTTATGCATTATTTTTCTATCAAATAAATTTCTATTTGACAATTTGAAAATATACAATTTATTTTATTACTTGTACATATAAATTTAAATATGACAGTTCATGTAATTTGTAAATATTTATCAAATTATTTAATGATCACATAGGTAATTTAGAAAAAACTAATTTTATTAGTTCTTGTTATTATTATTATTATTGTTATTATTGTAGTAGCCAATCCCATTTAATTTGTCTGCATATTTCAGTCCTAGCCATTTTTGTACTCAATTAATGTCAATTGTAGCCAAAATTGACATTAGGTTGATCATAAATTAAATTTTAATTTTTGACCTATTTTTACATTATTTTAATCTTAGTTGTTGATCAAGATTGATCCAATGGCTGAGATCCACTCACCAAAACCCTAACCCTCATTCCAACAAACTTTGTTGCACACCCTTCTTTCCTCTCAACTACTCTCTCTCTAACCACTGACGATGGAAAGCCATGATCGGTGAAACCCCATTACTGATACTCTCATTCTCTCTTTCCTTCTCCTTTTCCCTTCTCTCCACTACACCACCAGTCTTCAAAACCCTTCAACTGTCATTCAACCAGCAAATCCCTACCTAAGATCGATGCCAAACATCAAAATGACCTCTCTGGAGACCATCGCCACCTTTTTCTCTCCTTTGTTTAGCTGCCAACACTCATTTTCTTCTTATCTAATGAAGAAGCCAACAACAGCCACCTCCTGCTGTCGTCCCATCATTTTGGCTGATGAAAAATCGACAAAACCAGCCAAGTTGATGCCACCACAAATAGCCCCGTAGAATGCCCCTTTTCTCTCCTCCAATGGCCAACCAACGAGCCTTTCCCCCTTTGACAAGCATCGAGGATTTCTCTCTTTGTGGTATTTATTATCATAACTTTGTTAGTATTGTTTGTTTCTCTATTTGCCCATCCTGTGCTTTATTTTCTAATGGATTTTAATGCCTTAATATTCAGTAATTATGTCCATTGTGCTGCTATGAATTTTGACACTGATTATTTCTAGCATCTATTATTGTTCAAGATAATAGATAAATTTTCTTCTGAGATTGACGTTATAGGTATCTTAATGCTATTTTTTTATTTCACAACTCTGGTTGTTTCTCTCTCTAGTATTAAGCTATGATTTTCATCACTGATGGGATGATTCATTCACTAATAGGTGAAGAAATTTCTTGTGATTAACTATTTGATTGTTGACTTTTTGTTTTTTTAGCAGTACAAACAGTTCAGTGATTGATTTTTTGTAATAAATTTTGGGTGATTACTTTTCCCTTTTCCTTAGATATTTTTTTTATATAATTTTGATAATATGGAAAGAATGCTGTGCTTAATTAAAATATTCTTATTAGGATTCTTACATAATTAAGGGATTTCCTTACCATTTTAAGTTATATGACAAGTGTTAGCCATTCCGCATGACCTAGCATATTTTTTACATGCCTATTTACGGTAAAATTGATAAATTTTCCTCCTCTTAATTGATTGTGATTTGATTTTGAAATACTATTTTTCTTTTTCTAATTTTCTCAATTGATTCGGTGCTATTATTTAAGGAATATAATCTTCCCTTAATTGATTGATAAAAAATATTCTCATTCCTTTATTTTTCTTGAAACACCCTGGGTTTTTGACCGAGCGTCCCTAGTGTATGTCCTTGGTGATAACCATTAGAGAAGAGTGTTGTGTTTAGAGGTGTTGTAAGATATAGGTCGAGGGCTAATCTTTAATTTCCTTCTAGCAATGGAATTTAAGGAAAGGTCGGGGTAAATTTATTCCTATTCTAGTGATTCCCTCATCTCTATTAAAAAAAGGGCACTCTACTTATGTTGTACATATTCTGGTAGCGCTTATGCCTAAGGCTTACATTTTGCATTTTCCTTGTTTCATAGATATGTATCTTGACCTTGCATTACATTACCCATGATATATGCACTCGTGTTTCTTTCGTTGTTCGGTCCTAAGGAAGGACTCCTACTATGGTATGGTTATGTCAGGGTGAACCTTTATTTATGACCTTGGTGGTTTCTATAAATCACCTCGTACTGATAGTGCCGTGTCTCATTACGAAGGGGGGAGGGGTGTCTCCTTGGGTAGCATAAGTAGCTTTCATAATTTAGTTCCTTAATGACCCTTTCTTATGTTAGGGTGGTGATGGCATGGAAGTGTATTAGTGTATTGAAATAAAAGAAAGTAGAAGTCCCTAGTAGGGGAGATTCTTAGGTGGCTACGAGATCTAAGATTGCAAAAAAAGAGGAAAGAGTGAGGTAAGTTTGTTGTGGTAAATAAATGGTCCGAAGAACAGTAGGTGGCAAATATCTATGTGAAAATGGTAGAGGTTACTAAATCTTTGGAAGGGTATATTGTACCGCAGGTATAGAAAATATAAGCATAAATATTGGGATTGATGGATATACTAAATTGTTGTATTGGGTATTTAAGAATCTTGGTGGGGGTATAATTCTTGGCTATAGTGATAGGAGCAGAGTAATGCTTTGAGATGGATGTAAACAATAGAACCCTATAGCCTAAGTTAACTTTTATTAGCTCAAAATAGGCCTCAATATGGAAGTAATGTATAGCTGGACTCAAACTCTCATAGTGGTGTGTTTGTGGGGAATTGTGAGGTTGCATTGGTGAGGCGTGGCATTTGTAGATGATTTTTAGGTAGAGGGATGAAGGTGAAGGTGATTTGAGATGGGCATAAGACTGCCTAAAGTCGCCAAAAGTCCTATACAAACGTGAGGTAAAGGGACTTAAAGTTTGACATTGGGGTTTAGTGTTCTTGAAAGTATCTTCTATGAAGGAAGAAATGAGATTGGGTAAGGAGGAGAAGTCAAGTCTTCACTATATTGGTCTGTATTTGGTAATTGAGAAGGTTGGTAATGTTTCCTTCTAGTTTGAGCTTCATTTATCTAGTTTTCCATGTCTCTATCTTGAGAAACGGTGTAGGTGATCCTTCTTTTGTCATTCCTTTAGAAGGGTTGGGTATTCAAATTCCCTATCTTATGGCGTAGCCCTAGTTGGAATTTTAATGAAACTATTGCCTAGTATAACTTGGTAATGGAACTCTAACTGGTTTTGATGGTTTTAAATGGTTAAATGGTAAGGTCTAGGTGGTCATGGTTATGGTTTAATTTAAAGCCTTATGGAGTACCAGGGAAGCCCCCAAGAAAATTTAATAATGTAATACATGGGTACATGGTAATCCCTTTTCTTTAAAAATGTTTGGCTAAGGACATTGCTTGTAAGCTAAAGTCGGTATGACGATTCCACTTCTTACAGTATTGATTAATAATAAATGGAAAAATGGTTTGGCTGCGTGGTAATGGTTTTAATTGGACAATAATGGTAAGTTGTGATAGCTTATCGTGATGGTGGGAGTCCAATTGACGAACACTGGAAACTCATGTTTGCCGACATGAGGATTCGTCATGGAAACCATATACTTGAAGGGTATAAGAGAATCCCCTAACACTTGTAAATATGTATCATGGAGAGCGAAGGGTACATGGGAATCACCTATTCCTATGATATCTTTGATCCGTGCAGCTACACACATCGGGGTCCGTTCAGGGGCTAACATTAGACCCATATAGCCCGTGGATGGATTATGATGGTAACACTACACATACCCAAGTTAATGGTTTTAAAGGCTTGTTAAACCCGGTTCCCTTTCCCGGCATGGTTATATATATTTATATATGTGTGAATATATATGCATATAGTTGTTTACTTGGTTTTAAAAGTTAGCATTATTTTATCCTTATCCTAAGTACATGCTAGCATTCACCCGCTAACCCATCTTTAGGCTCAGTATCCCCACGCGATGTAGGAACCGACCATACTCCTCTTCCTTCCCATTTATTAGATTCGGGGACAACCGGCGTTAGATTGAAGTGGTGAGCTTTCCTAGTTCAATAGGAATCTATTTTATGTCTTGGATTATTTTTCATACTTCTGATATTTTATAGACTTTGGTTTTTGGCTATGGTCAGGGGCATGTCCCGACTAGGTATTCTTTAGGTTGGAGGCTTTGTATGGACAAATCTGTACTTGGGTATGGATTGATTTTGGTATGGATATTTGGTTATTGTTTTGTTTGGTTATCTATTGGATGAATTGACTTGGTTGGATTGGTCTTAAATGTAGACTTATCCCAAAGTTGTTGTAACTTAAAATACCCTATCTTGTTATATGTTTAGATTTTATTTGACTCAGGGTATATGTTAGTTGAATTGGGTATCAATTGTGGTCTCCGGTCCTAGTTGGACATGAGATTCCCATTACGACAAGGCCCAAGTTCAGGTCGTGTCAAGTTGGTATTAGAGCCTAGGGTTTGGTGTCATGGGGTGTCCACAAAACTATGTTGAGTAGAGTCTAGCTTATGGGTGTGTTGTGTACTACACTTATAATCTGTAGGCTATGAGGCATTTAGGAATGTTTCACTTTCTTGTGGTTCTATTTTTGGGCTATGGAGTCTAAGGTCTTAAACTCTTCCCTAAATCCTTTTTTGTTCACCTTTCAAATCATGTACTTCCAACGATCTAAAGTTTATGGAAACACACCTATCCCACTTGAGGATGACATAGATGGATCTCATCTTACTCATGGGGTATAGAACTAGTCAAGGGTCATAGTTTTTGTTTTTTCTCGTAGAGTTCCACTGATCTCCACTGACCCTACTCTAAAAGGTAGAAATCATGTTCAGTTACCCCAAGGAGAGGTTACTAATGCTAAGTTTTGATACTCTATTTATCTATTGACCCAGATAATGACAACTCTGTCACGCCAGTCCGGTCCTAGTGGTGTGAGAAAGAATCAAGCAAGGTTGGGAAAGAGGCAGAGTAAGAAGTCTTAATGTTTAGACTAGGGGAGGGGTCAAAAAATTTGTGATAAAGATGGTGGATAGTGGTTTGAGCAAGGGAATCCAAGGATCTACTATGTGGTTTTTAGTGTCCCTTATCCTTAGTCTTCTAGTGTGTATCATTTTTGGACTTGTGGAGTTTAGCCAGCCCCACCTTATCCTCTCTGTCGGTTTTTTGAATGGTTACACCATGGTTATTGCTATGAACGAAGGATCCAGTGTTTTCTTTGTGGTCAGTTGGGTCATATGCAGCGAGAGTGTCCTATAAGGATTGCCACTACGGAAAATAGTAATCAGTTGCCACTTCTCTAGCTCTTACACTGAGGGGTGCCACTTCTGGCTCCGGCCTTGGTCGAGACCGTCTCAATACCCTCACTATTCTTTAGGAGTTTAAGGCATCTCCTAATTTTGACACTGGTATATTGAAACTCTATTCCTGTTATGTGTATCATTTACTTGGTTTGGGGTCCTCTCTCTTATGTGACCCTATTTGTGACTGCATATTTTGGTTTGGACTCAAGGTTATTTCAGACTCTTTTTCTATTTTCTACCTCGATTATGATTCTGTGATTGTAAAAAGTATCTGTAGTGGGTATGTGATATCTGTTGGTAGTAAAGGGGTTTTGGTGGATTTATTTGAATTGGATATAGTAGATTTTGCTGTCATTCTAGGGATGGATTGGTTACACTTATGTTATTCATTAATAGACTGTCGGACCCGTAAAGTTGTCATTAGTCTCCTTGGTAAGTCAGTTATGGGATGGGAGAATGGCTCCCTAGCTATTTAAGGGAAAAGTTACATCATATCTTAGAACTCAGAGATTAATCTCCAAGGGGTGTCTCTATCATTTTGGTTTGGGTTAAAAATTCTAACTCAGAAGTTCGTTCGTTGCATTGGTTTTTGGTGGTGAATGAATTTCCTGAGGTCCTTCATGATGACTCTCATGGTGTCCATCTAGTGGGAGAGATTAAGTTGGCGATTGATCTTATTTTGGACACTTGTCCTATTTCTATTCCTTTCTTATATAATGACTCAAGTTGAGTCAAAAGAGCTTAAGGAGTGATTAAAAGATCTCTTAGATAAAGGTTTCATCCGTCCTAGTGTTTCTTTATGGGGTGTTTTCATTATTATGCATATGGGGGATGGTTTCCCCTGGGAATATATAGGTTATAGGTGGGTGAATAAGGAATTTAGGATGTCCATCTTATGGGATGGACCATATATGCATATTTTATACAAGTTACTTTGTTGGTAGTGCATAATGGTTGAAAGACGCCTAGTTAGAGCTTTAGGCATTAATTGTAATGAAGGGAGTATGTTAGCCTAGGGATAGCAATGAAAAAATTATGGGGGTAGACTGGTAGGTAGGATGAGGTGTGCAAAAGAGGTGAGGTTGATGACTTAGGGATGCGAGAGTGGTGAAAGTTATGACATATAGGCTGGAGGTTCAGGTTGAAGGTAGGAATAAGGGTTAAGTCATTGATGAGTTTGAGCATGGAGTTTGTACTGTTATGCTAGACTCTAGGTGGCATTTTGATGGATGAGGTTTTAGGTATAATAGAACCAAGCATCCCTAGTGTATGCCCTTGGTGATACCCATTAGAGTAAAGTATTGTGCTTAGATGTGTGGTAAGATAAAGGTCAAGGGCTAATCATAAATTTCTTTCTAGCGATGGAATTTAAGGGAAGATCGGGTGCATTTATTCCTATTCTAGCAATTCCCTCCAATCTCTATTAAAAAGAGGCACTCTATTAGTGTTGTAGGTATTCTAGTAGTGCTTATGCCTAAGGATCACATTCTGGATTTTGTTTGTTTCCTGGATATGAATATTGACCTTGCGTTATATTACCCATGATATATGCAGTCATGTTTCTTTTGATGTCCAGTCCTAAGGAAGGACTCCTGCTATAGTATAGTTATGTCGGGATGAACCTTCATTTATGACCTAGGTGGTTGCTATGAAACACCTCGTGTCTATGTTGTCGTATCTCATTTTCGGGGGTATCACGTTGGGTAGCATGAGTAGCTCTCGTACTTTGGTTCCTTAATGACCCTTTCTTATGTTAGGGTGGTGATCACATGGGAGTGTAGTGGCGTTTTTAAATAAAAAAAAGTAGAAGTCCCTAGTGAGGGAGATTATAGGGTGGCTACTAGAGCTAAGGCTGCAGAAAAGAAAGGAAGAGTAAGGTAAGTTTGTTGTGGCAGAGGAATGGTTCGAAGAGGAGTAGGTGGTGAAGATTTGTGTAAAAATAGTAAAGGTTACTAAATCTTTGGAAGGGTAAATCATATCGTAGGGATAGAAAAGGTAAGCTCAAATATTGGGATTGATAGATATATTAAATTGTTTTGTTGGGTATTTAAAAATCTTGGTCGGGTATATGCTTGGCTATAGTGATGGGAGAGAAGTAATGCTTTGGGATGGATGTAGAGGATAGAACCCTGTGGCCTAAGTTAACTTCTGTTAGCTTGGAATAGGCTTAAACATGAAAGTGATGTATAGCTGGACTCAAACTCTCATAGTGGTGTGTTTGTGGGAAATTGTGAGGTTGAATTGTTGACGCGTGGTATTCGTAGCTGATTTTGTAGGTGGAAGTCTGAAGGTGAAGGTGATTTGAGATGGGCTTAAGACCGCCTAAAGTTGCCTAAAGTCCTATGCGAACTTGAGGCAAAGGGACTTGGAGTTTGAGGTTGAGGTTTGGTATTCTTTAATATGTCTCCCATGAAGGAAACAATGAGATTGGGTAAGGAGGGGAAGCTGAGTCTTTGCAATATTGGTCTGTACTTAGTTATGGATAAGGTTGGTAATGTTGCATTCTAATTTGAGTTTCATTCATCTGATTTTCTATGTCTTTATGTTGAGAAAGTGTGTAGGTGATCCTTCATCGGTCGTTCCTTTGGAAGGGTTGGGTTTTTTATTTCCCCTATCTTATGAGGTAGCCCAGTTGATATCTTAAATTGGCAAATTCGCCAGTTGCGAACAAAAGGTGTGGATTCAGTAAAGGTTCTAGTTGGAACCAAAAGTCTAAAGAAGCAATTTAATATGTAGAAGAGGGCATGGAGTCCAAGTATCCACGTTAGTTATTCATGCCAGAAAATCATGCTTAAGGTATGTGTACTTTATCATATCTTTGTTTTCTAGATTGGTTAAAGAAAATGTTGGGTTCCTTGTATCATCATTTTTGAATAGGTCGGGATAGAGGTGTTGGGGTGTATATCGTGCTTAGGGTATGTGCTGATCTTCTTATCTTTGTTATATTTCTTTGTTTTCTAATTTGATTATGGGGATTTTTGAGGTGTATTAATGCATTAAATCGTGCTTGTACTTGCCTTACCCGTCATTCAAGGATGAATGATCCAAGTGGGAGAGACTGAAACACCTTGGGTTTTTGACCCTTATAAAATTTTCGACTTTAAGTTCACTGGACATCATATGACTTGGGATACTAGTCATATAATATGGTATAGTTTTGGGGACCCTAAATCGTATGTTTCACAATGCAGATTCTCTGGGTTTCTGTCCAATGTATGACTAGGCATCTTAATAGTTGTATGATCGGGTACTAGTAGTATGATGCAAATCATATGATGCCCTTAGTTAAGTCTAGTGGATTCTGACCAATTTATGGTTTTAGGATACCACTCATAAGTTAGGGTACAAGTTAGCCCTAGTTAGTCATATGATGATTAGTATGGAGGACCAAGGTGAGGTCTACGGTATGAGATAGGGTACCACTTGTACCCTAGGGTATGGTTTAAAAGGATGGGTCATACCCTCATGTGGGTAAGTTTTCAGCTTTTAAGCTGAGGCTAGTCTGGATATTTCCCACCCCAAAACCCTTTTGTCCCCACGTTATGTAACCCTTGGTGGCCTCTCATAACTTACTTTGGAATGATAAAACACTCTCAAATCCTCTTTAAACTCTCTCTCAAGAAGGTTGGCTAGGGTTTCTTCAAGGTGCCCATCTAGAGGCTCAAGAGTCAAGTTCTCTCCATGAATCTTCGTAAATAAGGCATGTTACTCCTCCCTCATTGTTAATTCAACTAAATGCATGATTTAATGTATGGTTTTCATTGAATAATTGTGGTATGGTTTTGGGTTTTGAAATATATATTGGGGATATTGGTTATAAATGGTTGGTTATGGTTTTCCCATGTCTTAATTATGATTTTCATGTTTTAATGGTGGTTTGTACATGTGGTTGCATGAGAATGATTATTTGGTACTTGGTTTTGGTTTTGGAAACTATATGCCTCTAATGTGTTTGTTAAAATGCCCATGAAAATGCTTTTATTATATAGTTGGACTTTTAATTAAACTATTGCATGGAACCTAATTATTTTGGATGGTTTTAAATGGTTAAATGGTAAGGTCTTTCTGGTCATGGTTATTGTTTAATTGAAAGACTTGTGGGGTACCAGGAAATCCCCCAAGCAAACATGATAATGAACTACTTTCGCGGTACATGAGAATCTCCCAAGCAAACTTAATAATGTAATCTTTGGGTACATGGGAATCCCTTTCTTCAAAAAGGTTGGCTAAGGACATTGCTTACAAGTTAAAGTTGGTATGACGATACCATTTCTTATATCCTTGATTAATAATAAATGGAAAGTTGATTTGGTTGTGTGGTAATGGTTTTAATTAGAAAAAATGACGAGTTGTGATAGCTAACCAGGAAGGTGGGAGTCCAGTGGACAAATAATGGAAACTCATGATTGCCGAAATGAGGATTGTTCATGGCGACCATATACTTTAGGGGTACACGGGAATCCCCTAAAATTTGTATATATGTATCATGTAGAGCGAAGGGTTCATGGGAATCCCCTACTCCTATGGTATCTCCGATTCGTGCTGCTACACACATTGGGGCCCCTTTTTGGGGTAACACTGAACACATATAGCCCATGGGTGGATTATGATGGTAACACTGCACATACCTAGGTTAATGGTTTTAAAGGCACGTTAAACCCGACTCCCTTTCCTGGCATAGTTATATATATATATGGATATATATGCATATGGTTGCTTAATTGGTTTTAAAGGTTAGTATTTATCTTATCATTATTCTGAGGGCATGCTAGCATTCACTCGCTAACCTATCTTCGGGTGCTGTATCCCCACACGATGCAGGAACCAGCCATACTACTTCTCCTGCTCATTGATCTAATTTGGGGAAAACCGATGTTGGATTGAAGTGGTGATCTTCCATAGTTTGGAAGGCATCCATATCATGTCTTGTATTATTTTTCATACTTTTGGCATATCATAGACTTTGGTTTTGACTATGATCGAGGGCATATCCCGACAAGGTATTCTTCAGTTTGGTTTAGAGGTTTTTTTGTGGACAACTGTGGGCTTGGGTATAGATTAATTTTGGTATGGATATTTGTTTATTGTTTTGGTTTGATTGGCTATTATATGGATTGACTTGGCTGGGTTGGTCTCAGACGTAGACTTTTCCCAAAGTTATTATAACTTAAATTACACAATCTTGTTATATGTTTCGAATTCATCCGACTCAAGGTATATGTTGGTTTGTTGGATTGGGTATCGAGGGTGGTCTCTGATCTTGGTTGGACTTGAGATGCCCATTATGACAAGGCCTTGGTTCGGGTCGTGTCCTTTCTGACCCTGTTGGTATGTAAACCCCCTCTTCTTTACTTTTCATCGACTACCTCCTCATCTGCTATTGCAGCAAGAAGTTTTTAACTACCTTTTCCTTTATACAAAATACTCTTTAAGTTCTCTTTCTTTCGACTGATATTGCTAAAAGAAATCTTGAGTTGGTGTCTTAGTCAGTGCAATTGTTGCGTGTATGAGACAAAGTGCTGATTCTCGGACTTCTCTTTAATTTCTTGTCGTTGCAAAATCGGTTAGCTTTCTTAAATGACGTATTCAATTATTACATCTTAGTTTAAATGCTTCGTTGTTTGTCTTGATTGCCTTCTAAACTATACTCTAACTACCTTTAGAGTATGTTGCCTTTTGTCCTACAAATACTATCTAGCCTTCAAGTAGATATAGAGTCGCCAAAAATTGGGAATGTTGTTAATTCTAATTCCTTATGATTTTTTATCCCCTTTTCATTTTTTCTTTTTTGTGGGTCTGTAATAATAAATTGTACAAACACTTATGTAATAATAAAGTTATGGGACTACTTGTGCGGTGGAGAAAATTATGTGATTATGTGAATCATCTAGGCAAAATAATAATCTAGGATTAATAATAACTAGTGTGAACACGTAAAAAGCATAACGTCTAAAAATGATTGTGACATGTTTTGTTTTAGGATATTTTAACTAATTTTTTGATATACTATGCATTGCTGTTTCTAGTGATATAAAATCAGTCTCGATATTAAAAAATATTTTTTCGTCAATCTGTTTCATCCCCTTTTCACAAATTTTCAGCATATTTGTTAAATTTCGGCATTAAAAATTGTTTTTTCAGCACTTTAAAATAATTTTCAGCAAATAAAAATCAATTTTTCTGCACTTTAAAACAATTTTCAGTAAATAAAAATCAGTTTTTCAGCTAATGAAAATCAGTGTTAGCCTTTTTAAGATAAATTTTCAGCAATAACCAGAGATCAGTTTCAACACTAAACAATTAATTTTCAGCCTGTTCTTGTTGATTTTACAGCACCTAAAACAGATTTAAGCATGTCATAAATTATTATTTTTAGCATCTTGTTAAATGAATTTTTTTTAGCAACTATCTACTAAAACACAACAGATTTCAACGAATCTCGATATGTCAATTCACGTTTAATTTCCGGTCTATTGTCGTACGTCGATTCCTATTCACCTAGATATTCTACCTATAGGATTTAACTATGTTTTGACGTACTAATGCTTATAAAATGAATGATTATTTGTTTTAGAGTGTTAATCACCTAACCAATTTTTAATTAACCAAGAGGCTTGCTTGAAACCATTATGTGTTACGTGCTAGTCCAAGGTATTTTATTTGACGCGAACCTTGAGTCTAACTAGGAAGCCTAATTTTTTTGTCTAGACCCCAAATCCAAAAGTAGAAAAGTCCAATGCCTCTTGGACATTAAGTTAGGACAAGTAGACATGTTAGGGAACACTAGATTTATCCTTTCTTTTTAGAACACCTTTAGTCTTAATAACCAAACTAGGTGGGAGTTGGGTAGACATTCGGAGATGATGGTAACCCAAGCATAATTCGACAATGAGACATATGACATTGTCACCCGTAAATAACCCGACTGTTGGTTAATGAGTCGGTAATGATTAATAAACTTGGTGTTGATCCGAATAAAATAAAATAATCCTTTGTCAAGTCTTTTGAATTTGTTTTTTCCCCTTTTCTTTACTTTTTATGTTTATATTTTTGGGGTAGCTAGGCTTATTATATAAGTAACACTTTTTGTCATAAATTGTGTCATTTCTTTCTCCTCGCTTATCTACTTTACATTATTTCTTATCTTGTTTTTATCATCACTTAAAAAATTAATAATTAGAAATAATTAAATAACATATCTTGTTTATTCATTACTTTATCACTTAGTTAATATTAATATAACACCCTGGGTTTTGATCCTTAGAAAATTTTCTGGAATTCTTATCTCTGGAGCCAATACGAATCATGGATATGAGCCATATGTTGGGGTATAGATGTTAAGGTCCAGTCGTATGGTGACTAGTGTTGGTTAGTGGGATGGATTTTGGTTACTGAAATGGATACGACTTAGGGGTAAGAGTCATATTGGTGGGTACAGATCATTTGGCTCCTTAAATTAATCTTAGACTTAGTTATTTAGGTTGGATCTAAGTACGAGTGGCTCACCATAAGTCATAAGCCAAGGTACGAGTCGTACCATGGACTTGTATGGTGGACAATGTATAAATATTCCTTGGGATTAAGTTGCCAGGGGTATGGATGAAGGGTATGGATTGTATGCTTTGTATACGACTTGGTTGGATGAGACATGCACTGGACAGTGTTCGATCCAAAGATTAAGGCTAGGATACGAGTGGAAGGTACCAATCATATTAGAGAGTAAGACTCTGTAAGACCCCGTAAAATCCTAAGCTTAATTCAGTCCATTTATGCTTGTTAAGGGGGGGGGGGTCCCATTCTTAAAAGGTTCTAACCAAGTTCCCAGACTTAGCCTTTTATTGGCCTTCGAAAATTGGCAATCTTATTTCGCCACCTTAACGTCCTTTAATGGTCTATATTTTTGTTAATTCATAATTAGAGAGGTCCATAGGTGGTCCTGGACAAGTTTCAGATTTTTCGGACCATGTTTAGACCATGTTTGGAAGCCCAAAACAATGGACAAATATGATCTTAGCGCACCACGTCGCTAATCGCGTTGGTTGATAATTGTTGTAGGTTTCCAAGGTCAAAGTACTGAGACTCGAAGAAATGATGGCATGACGCGTCGACTATTGTATCAATGCCATCAATGCCCCGCATCAATAATAGCATCGATGCGCAGTTTCAGTCATTAAATGTCCATATTTTTAAGGGCCAAAGGGTCAATTTCCCACCCCTATATAAGTCTAAAACACGGAATTTAGCCCCAATTCAATCAAAATATAGTGTCTCTCTCGAGTTTCTCCCAAGAAAATGTTAGGGTTTTCAATTAAGGATTCAAATTCAATACTCAAATTCAAGAATCTCTCCGTCAATCTTCGTATAATCAAGAACTAAGGTATGCATAGTGTTCATTTATGGATTTCTTTCGTCCATGAAGCCCAAGAATCAAGTTTTAAACTATGAATTCTAATATTCATGTTATGGGTTGATTATGTTCATGTGGTTGTTGTTGAAAACTATGAACTTAGTTGGTTATGGTGTGTTAATTTGATGATTTTGCCTATGCCTTGTACCCGATAATTTGGCTGTGTGCCTAGAGCCAGTATCAGTTTCCCTCGATACTCATAGTCAAGCCATGATCAGCAGAACTCAGTCAGTTATGTGACTAAGTAAAATCCAGTAAATTCAGTATCAGTCCAGTAATCTCAGTACTCTCAGTTAGTCATCAAATCTCAGTAGTGTTCCATCAGTCAACGGAACTCAATAAACTCATGTCCAGTTCAGTTCAGTTAATCATGTTCAATGTCTATTCAGATGGGATTAGGATTCAGCACCGAGTGAACCTAAGGATGGGGAATACACACTGCCAGATGAGGGTGTGATTCTTAGAAGTAATCCTTGCATTCCAAAATTGTGTAGCCAGCATAGGTTGAGACATCAACACTGTCAGTTGAGGGTTGATGAGGTGGAATAACACTGTCAGATGAGGGTCCCACCATTCTCTTTTAGGGACACTGCTAGATGAGGGTCACTCATAGCTTGTCCTTACCAGTGGTACGGTATTGACACCCTTCCAATTGGGGTTATAGATTGGACCCCAACTCAACTATAATAGCTTATTAGGGGTATGTCAGTTAAATGACTACTTCCTACATTCTCAATTTCGGATCCAGTCTCAGTAATAGAACTCAATTCAGTTCTACAGTTTCAGGACTATCAGATACAGTTGCATAGCTCAGTATGGAACTCAACTAGTTCCATCAGAACCAGTACTGTCAGATATAGTCACCCAGTAATAGTATATTAATTATGCAAAAATCATATTACCAGTATTCAAATTTCAGGACTATTAGATACAGTCGATCAGACCAGTTCTTCATAGTTAAAACTATCAGAAATAGTTAGTCTTTTATCTGTAATATAACATTAGTCCCTCTGTATTTAGTAGACTCAGTTATCCTTACCAATAAACTCAGATATCAGCAACTCAGTACTCAGAACTCAATACCCAATGATAGTATGATCTCAGTTATAATTTACATATTCTTGCATGTATTCTCACGTTCATGTTATTCGGTTAATTAGTATTATTCATGGATATGAACCCCATGCATTCAGCCTACCTCACTTGTATTCCAGTATATTCAATCGTACTGACGCATTTGCGCTATGGTATTTTATACCATAGGTTTAGAAGCATGAGCTCCCAATCATCCTTAGTAGATCAGACGTTCAGCATTCAGACTAACAGTGAATCCTCATCATTCGAGGATAGCATGATTATTTTATTACTTTATTATTTTACTAGTTCGGAGTTATTTGGGGACATGTCCCATCAACTTCATAGTTTTCAGACAGTTTAGAGGCTTTCAGACTATAACATATTTCATAAAGTTTATTTTAGTTTTGGGTATTGTTATACCCCACTACAGACATTTTTTTATGCTCAGTAGTAGTTCATTTTTTAACTCTATGGCCTTACAACTTACATTTTGCATATTTAAAGTATATTATTCAGTGCTCAGTTACAGATATCAATCATGAGTTAGCTTGTGGTTATTTGGGAATATGAGCACCGTGTAGCATTTAGGGTGTCAGATTCGGGGCATTACAGACTCGTGAAGGTCAGTCATACCCTATGATGGGATTTTGTGCAACTTAAGTGGGAGTATTCTAGATATTTTCCCACTTATCCTAATAATGTCCAATGACTTTTAACCTACTTGGGAGTTTATTTACCCTATTATTCCATTCAATAACACTTAGAAACTCTTCTAAAAACTCTATAATTCTCTCAAAAGTTTTTGGACAAGGGAAGCTAGGGTTTCAACTGAAGGATTAATTTGGGGCTTGTCTTGGTGATTCCTTTCCATCATCATCTTAGTTTAAGGCATGTTCTCTTTCCTAATTGTTAATTCTATCTAAAATCATGGTTTTATGAATGTTTTTATGACTTTATTGATTGTATGATTTTGGTTTTTAAATGTGAATTGGGGGTTTTGATATTAAATGGTTGGTTATGTTTTTTAAATAGTATTGATTATGCTTTATGTTCATCAATGGTGATTTTGGATAATTGGATTTCATGGAAATGTTTTAATGGTAATTAGAATTGGTTTTGGTTATATTATGCCCCCAATGTGTTTGACAAAATGCCTATAATAATGTTATCATTGCATTGTGTACTTTTAATGGAACTCTTACTTATTATAAAACTTGGTAAAAGAATTATGCAAGGTTTAAATGGCTTGGAAAGATAAATGGATAAATAGTTATGCTTGTAGGGTACATGGAATCCCCTAAGTGGTTTAATATGGTAAATGAAAGGGCACTTGGAAGTCCCCTTAAATCTATATATAGCTGGCTATGGATAGTACTTGCAAGTATGGTCGGTATGACGATACCACCACTAAATGTCCTTAGTTAATAAATGGTAAATAAATTATTTAGAATCTTGATAATGATTTTAATTAGGCAATAATGGTGGGATGTGTAGAAACAAATGTGGAGGGTGGATGGCCTAGGGGGACCAAAACTGGAAACTCATATTTGTCAATGTGAGGTTGGTCTTGGTGACCATGTGCATTATGTCACACTTTATATTCGAGGGATGTACTAGTCATCCTAGGTTTTTTCCCTGGTAGTGCGGCTTCACGCACTAGGGCCCTTTTAGAAGCTGGAGCTGAACCCATATAGCTCATGGGTGGATTAGGATGGTAAAGCTACACAGCCCAGTTAAAGCTTTTAATGGCATGCTGAACCCGATCCTCTTTCCTAGCATAGTTATATATATATATATATATATATATATATATATATATATATATGTATGGTTGTGTGCATATGGATAGATTTACTTGGCTTTACAAATGGCATTATTTTATCCTTATACTAAGATTATGCTAGCATTCACCCGCTAAATCGTCTACTGGCGGCTGTATACCCACGCTATACAAGAACCGACCATTCTATTCCTCCTATATAGTGATTGACTCGGGGATCAATATTTAGACTGAAGTGGTGATCTTTCATCCTTTCAGAAGGCTCCATTTTATGTTATAGATATTTCTAGATACTTTGATTTTATTTTGGATATTGGTTTTGGCCATGGTTGGGGGCATGTCCCAAGCAGATTTTATTACTCTTTTAGTTAGAGGTTTTGTGGTACTACTATGAGTTGGAATGGGCGGGATCGGTGTTAGTTCTAGCCTTAACATTGGAATAAACTTTTGGGCTGACATCATTGGACATAATTTCTCACTGTTCCGTCGTATTTTATTTTAGGATTAATTATATTATATTTTGGAACTTATTTTGTTATGGCCTGGTTTATGGTGCCCTTGGAATGGTGTGGCGGTTGGCGTGGGATGGTTGGACTCAGTTCGGTCGGTCACAGTTGTGATCCTACCCCAGAGTCTTTATGTGAGCTGTTACACTATCTTGTTATATGCTCGAAATTCAGCCAACTCAGGGCAGGCGGCTGGAGGTTGGGTTGGGTACCGGGGGTGGTCTCCGGTCCCAGTCGGACTTGGGACACACATTACGACAAGGCCCCCTGCCGGGTCGTGTCCATTAAGTTAGTAAAATAAGTGATCTTTGCATATTGCGTAGAATCCCTACGAAAAATATGAATTCAATGGGAAACCACATTTATGGACCTTCAAAGGTGCCTAATACCTTTCTTTCAAGGTAATTTGAATCTTTACCCAAACTTTTGGTGACGTAGACTAATTAACTGATTCATAATTAGCATAAAATAGTGTCCTAATGCACCTTAATTCATTAGGTTGTGACTCTTCACTCTTTAACCCTCCAAAAAGAGTTGTCACGTCGAATTTTGCTTTTTGCAAGAAAAATGGGGCGCGATAGAATGGGGATACCTAGGTTCTAACCATTACGAATTTGTATTTTATGTGGGATTCTGTGCTTTTCTCTATTTGTCCATATTTTATTTTATTTTTTGTTTATGTTTCCCTAATTACCCTATTCCTTTTCCCTTTATTACCTTTTTTTTAACCCCATACATGTTAATCCTTTCCCCTTTTCCTTTATGTGTTTTATATCTCTTTCCATTCCCTTCCCTATTTTTTCTTGTTGCTTGGCTATATGTTGTCTTATTTTTTGTATTTATTTACTTTTTATTGCTAAATATGTTATTGTATTTTTGCTATGTGCTATGTGTTACCACTATCTATAAACTGTCATTTCACTCATATTTTCCTCCAATTGGAACCACTTTTATTTTCTTTTTCAGAATGGTTGTGTGGTTGCACGGACGTTCATTCTTAAAATACACTTTAAAAAATGTATTGAGAATCGATCGATCAGTGGTGCATTGACAATCATAAGCTTTTCCACTCTCAAGTTATCCACTTGAGAGGATTGTGTCATGCAACCACTCTTATTCCTAAAGCCTAACTGTTTATTCCTTTACTAAGGAATAAACATCCCAAAAGCCTATGATGTTGTGTTAGAAAGCCTGTCCCTAAGTTCTAAGGGATTTCATAATCCTCCCCAAAAATTGCCTCATTACTTATGTGGATCTTGAGAGATAAATAGGCATAAATGTTGTCATTTGCTCTTGGGGGCGGGGTAGGCCAACACTTGGTTTTTTAGAAGCCTACAAGAAAGAGAATAAAAAGAAGATGTTTTAGAATTTTGTTTAATTCTTTATGATTTTATTGTATTTTTCAGACTATTTTAGTTCAATAAAATTTTTAATATTTTGGGATTTATTTATAAGCAAATTACATTATTTTATGGCATAATTATCTCTCAAACAACGCTAGGTCTACCTCTGGCTCAAAAGAGACTCCTAAAATAGGAAACGTCAAACATCGTGCTTATTGTGTGCTATTTGTTTACTTCTTTATGTCACTAACGTACTAATTTTTAATTTTTGTTGTTTTTTATTTAGTTTTGTTGTTGTTGTTTTTCCTCACCGAAAATATTGATTTGTGCACCCTGGCCTACCATACCCTATCAAAAGTGGCTCCTCCTTCTCCTCCTCATCTTCCAGCAAGTCTTAGGGCTAAATAAGTAATGGGAGATCATCATAATGTTGTGGAAAAAATGGAACTATCTCAGAGGAAAAGAGTATCACTTGGTAGAATGAGATGATATTGAAAATGGAACAGAAAATTTTGAAGTTACAAGGAGAGTTAGCTCACAACTTAGCCAAACTTTCCCTTAATCTGAATACTCCCGAGCTGGAAACCCACAGTTATGCCATCCTAAAATCCCAAAATCCTCCTAATTATCCAAAGCCTCCCTCTTAACCTCAAATTCCTTCAAACATCAAAGCCTCCCAAATCCTATCCAAAACAGCCAGAACATCCTAAATCTTATATATGTGCCTACCCCACATACCCCAGATCCCAAACACTCCACTTATCCATCTCCACAAAATCCTCCAAACCCAAACATATACCACCATCATGCATCCGATAGCCATAATTTGAAACCTCTATATGTTAAAACCTATCCACCTACCTGTCCTCAACACATATTCGATCCTCTAAAAAATAATTATACAAAAGCTATCCATGGTCGAAAGGATAAGGCAGCTAAAAGGAAGTAAGGAATTGAGAAGACTTAGTTATGAAAACTTGTATGTTCACCCAGATGTGGAACTATTGGAGGGGTACAAACCTCCTAAATTTGAATTGTATAATGGAATGGGAGATGCTAAGGAACATCTGTGCATTTACTATGACAAATTGGTAGAATTTGGGAAGAATTAGAAAATAAGAATGAAGCAATTTATATGAAGTCTCATTGGGGAGGCTCTCACATGGTACATGGAATAAGACTTGAAGAAATGAGACGACTTGATTGATATGGCCTCTGATTTCATTGAGCGATTAAAATTTAATATCGACAATGTTTCTAATTGGTTGTATAGGCAGACATTAAGAAAGAAACCAACTAAATCATTCTAAGACTACGTTATGACGTGGAGGGCTGAGGCTGCAAGAGCTCGACCCCCAATTGAGGAGTCTTAAATAAATGAGTACTTTGTTCGAGCATAAGAGTCACGATACCTTGATAAGTTAATAATGATAATGAACAAAAGTTTCTCTAAGATTATCAAGAAGGGAAAAATGTTGGAAGAATGTCTTAAGAATGGAAGTATCATCAGTCTAGAATTTTTACAAACTACATAGTCTGGAGGGACCTTGGAGAACAAAATGAAAGAAAGAAAGAGATGGGTAGGGTGATGGTAGCCCAACCTTCTTAGAGCCTTCTAAATTATCAAACCCCCCATCTACCTCTATCACATTAACCATAAACTTCGCTATCATGCCCAACATCTCCTTACTAATTACAACCCCCAATTCCATACCAGACCCTACTATACTAAACGCCTATTCCATATTAAATGCACCCACAATTCACAAGCCCTTTCTATCATGTATACAATGCATAACCAACTCATGTCCAAACACCCCGAACTACTCATGTTCCATCTTCCAGGCCTTCTCTCAAATCCAAAGCCAATTTCAAAAATAAACAATACACACCTTTAGCCGAACCTGTAGCCTAATATATGAATGACTCAAAGAAACGGTCCACGTCACACCTATTCCTGTCGCACTAGTTGTACTAAGTTTGCATGATATCAATATAATCAGACTTGTGCTCACCATTATGGGATGAGAAAGCATCCCATTGAGGCATGTTTTCCTTTCAATAATAAGATTCAACAGTTGATCAACACTAAGATCATTCAGCTGAAAGAACCAACACCAAATATCACCAACAATCCCCTTTCGAACCATCAAGTGAATATTCTCAATAATTATGAACATGTGGACTTAGAATATTCTATTTGGATCCTGGAGGATGAAATGATACTCCCATCAGTGTAGAACGATAGTTTTGATCGGGGAAAAGGATTCTCATGTCATCATCAATGAGAAAGGGGAGCCCTTAGTCGTATCCATGGAAAGAAGATCACAACTTCTAAGTTGGACCTCTAATCCATCTCGACCTCACCGGTCACTTGGGTAGACTGGAAGATTTTTATATTTTAATGATTTTTAAAATAAATAGACTCGAAGTTCGAGCTAATTTATAGTTTCAGTTGGTTTCCCTTTTGATTCAACATTATGCTTTGAGATATTGTAACATTACTTATAAAGATTTCTTTTTGGATTATTGATATGCCCTATATCTTTTTACAATAAAATCACTTTCAAGATATTGAATCTGAGATTGTGACACATAATGAGACCATACAAAATTAGAAGATATGGAGGAAAATGCAATCCCCAAGGAATCTGTTAGTAAAGTTGACGACTTTGAAGATAAGCTAAGACATTTCTCGCCCGGACAATTGGTTTTGAAGTGGATTTTTTCACATAAATATAAGGCAAAAGGAAAATTCTCGCCAAATTGGAAAGGTCCTTACGTGGTCCATCGAGTCCTGATAATAGGAGCGCTCATACTTGCAAAAATAGATGGCATAGCTTGGTCTAAGTCCATTAATACAGACACTGTCAAAAAATATTATGTTTCATGCCCTATTAAATTGTAATTGGAACTATGTCTAACCTGATTCCTATTTAAAAGGGTTACGTAGGCGCTCCTATGAAGCTCGGTCTCATTATAATAAAATTCTATTTTCCTCCCTCTATGAACATTGTAACTGGGGAAGAATTTTTGAGAGGACCTCAAAAATTTTATTAGGGCATGACATTGACACAGCCATGACACTGGGTAGAACTTTTGAGATGTCCTAAAAATTTCTTATATTCAGCTTTTTGCAATCTTTGCAACAAGACAACTCTATACTAGCGCAGAAATTTTTGGGTAATCCTAAAAAATTTCTGGACAATAGAACAAGTTCTTATAAGATGTTGTATTATCATTAAACTCATTACGATCAATGATTTAACAAAAATTTTATTTTTTACAACAAACGTTACTTATCACTTTCAAAATATAATTATTTGCAAACATGACTTTTCAAAATCATTTATTTTCTTTCTACCCAAGTGAAGACCAGAATAAGGCTCACCATCGACCGACAACATCTTGAAAAAGACACTTCTGTTGAGGTAGAGGCACAAATCAACCCCCCTTTTACAAACTCATAATTTTTCTTTGAGTGTAGGATGAACAGGTACAGATAATAGGAATCAATCCACGATAACTCGAATAATTACCATCACAAAAGGCCCGACAACCAATCCAATACTGCATTGAGAGGCCGAATAATAGATTCAACACTGCATTTAGAGGCCCAATAACCGATCCAACACTGCATCGAGAGGCCCAACAATTAATCCAGCATTGCGTTGAAAAGCCCAATAACTTATCAAACATTGCATCGAGAGGCCTAACATACAATCAAACATTGCATAAATAGTCCCAAAAGCTGATCCAACATTGCATTGAGAAGACCAACAACTGATCCAACACTACATCTAAAAGCCCCACGTCCAATCTAATATTGCATAAAGAGGCCCAATAGCTGATCCAACATTGCATTGAGAGGCACGATAGAAGATTCAAAATTGTATCAAGAGGCCCAACAGCTGATCCAATGCTACATCGGGAAGCTCAACAGTCGATCCAACATTGCATTAAGAGGCCCGACAGCCGATCCAACAATATAACAAATATGCTTTCATTATTTCTATTTTTATTTTATGTCTATCAATTAATTATTGTTTACATTCCCCTAACCCTTGTTATCTAGTCTACTAAAAGTATGCAGGTAACGAAGGGATGAGTGGCAAACAAGAATAATTTTTGCTCCAATTTTTGAAATATCACACTATTTATCCATTTGTCGTATAAACTAAACTTGAAAATCGCTTACCATTCATTTTCATACCCCCGCCTTACGTTGTTGTTTCACATCTTATTCACTCAAATTTCACCGAACCGTGATATTGTTTTTGATGCCCCTAGCCTTTACCATTGACATTCTTTAGGAATATGTTCGTTCCTAAATCTAGAACTACACACAACCTGATTCTCATAAAATCAGATATATATAGGTGACTTAAAACCAAAGTCTCGGCCACACTATTTTTAAAACCACCTCTTGTTGCTCCCATTCTAATAAATCCTCTTCTCGATTGGATAAAATTAGCTACCATGTCAATTCTTTTTGCTCGACAGTTCTTTTATCATTCTCAAATAATGAAGGGGTAGTTGTTGACACCCAATTTGGCCTCTCAATGCTCCTCTTAGGCTGCTATTTTAATCAAAATTTATTAATTTTTAATATTAATTTTTATGCATTATTTTAATATCAAATAAATGTTGATTTCACAATTAAAAATATATAATTTATTTTATTACTTGTACACGTAAATTTAAATATGACATTTCATGTAATATTTTAATATTTATCAAATTATTTAATGATCACGCTGGTAATTTATAAACATCTGATTTTATTAGTTATTATTATTATTGTTATTATAATAATTATTGAAATTGTAGCCAATCCCATTTAATTTATCTTCATATTTAGGTCCTAGCCATTTTTGTACTCAATTGATGTCAATTGTAGCCAAAATTGACATCAATTTGGCCATAAATTAAATTTCAATTTTTTTATCTATTTTTACATTATTTTAATCTCAATCGTTGATCAAGATTGATCCAACAGCTGAGGTCCACTCACCCTTTCTTCCCTTTTCAACAATACATCCGAACCCTAACCCTCATTTTCTCAAATCCTCTACCAAAAATACTTTTTTTCTCTAAACTTCTCTCTCTTTAACCACCGACAATGGGAAGCCATTACCAGTGAAACCCCACCACTGACACCCTCCTTCTCCTTTCTCTTCTCCTCTCCCATTCTCTTCATCGCACAACCAGTCTCAAAAACCCTCCAACCACTGCTCAACCAGCGTATCCCCGTCGAAGATCGCCACCAAATAGCGGAACCACCACTCTGATAACTACCACCACCTCTTTCTTTCCTCTATTCAGTTGGAAACATTCATATTTCTTCTTATCCAATGAGCAACCAATAACAACCACCGTCCCATCATTTTTACCAGTAAAAAATTGGTGAAACCAGCCAAGCTGATGCCGATACAAAACAACCCTGCTGAATGCCTCTTTTACCTCTTTTAATAGCCAACCGACGAGTCTTTTCCCTCTTCGATAACCATCGATGGTTTCTCTATTTGTGGTATTTATTATCGTGACTTTGTTAGTATTGCTTGTTTCTCTATTTGCCCATTCTATGCTTTATTTTCTAATGGATTTTAATGTTGCCTTAATCTTCAGTAATTATATCCATTATGCTTCTATGATTTTTGACACTGATTATTTCTGGCATCTATTACTGTTAAAGTCGAAAGATGTATTTTCTTTTGAGATTAACATCACGTGAATCTTAATGTTATTTTTATTTAACTGGTTTGGTTATTTCTCTCTCCATTGTTGTGTTGTGATTTTCATCACCATTGGGTTGATTCATTCACTAATAGGTGAATGAATTTCTTATGATTAATTATTTGATTATTGACTTTTCCTTATTTTTAGTAGTACACACAGTTCATTTATTGATTACTTGTGATAAATTTTGGGTCATTACATTTTATTTTTCCTTAGACAAAATTTTGTTATAACTTTGATAATATGGATGGAGTTGTGCTTAATTAAAATATTCTGATTAGGATTCTTACATAATCAAGGGTTTTCTTATCATTTTCAGTTATATGACAAGTGTTAACCATTCTATGCGACCTAGCATATTTTTTTACATGCCTATTTATGGCAAATTAGACAAATTTTCCTCCTCTTAATTGAATGTGATTTTATTCTGAAATACTGTTTTTCCTTTTTTACTTCCCTTAATTGATTCGATGCATTTATTTAAGGAATATACCTTTTCATTAATTGATTGATAAAAAATATTCTTCTTCATTTATTTTCCTGACCCTGTTACTATATAAACCCCCTCTACTTTATTTTTCATTGACTACCTCCCCTCGGCTATTACGGCAAAAAGCTTTTAACTTCCTTTTTATTTATACAAAATACTCTTTAAGTTCTCTTTCTTTCGGCTAATATTGCTAAAAGAAATCTTGATTTGGTGTCTTACTCACTCCAATTGTTATATGTGTGGGACAAAGTACTGATTCTCGAACTTCTCTTTAATTTCTTGTCGTTGCAAAATTGGTTAGCTTTCTTAAATGATATATATATATATATATATATATATATATATATATATATATATATATATATATATATATATATATATATATATATATATATTCTTGTTTGTTGTGTATTTGAGATATGTTGCCTTTTGTCCTACATATACTAGCTAGCCTTCGATGTAGATGAAGAGTCGTCGGGAGATTAGGAATATTATTAATTCTAATTTCTTATAATTTTTTATCTTCTTTCCACTTTTTTTTGTGGGTTTGCAATAGTTTATTCTACAAACATTTATGTAATAATAAAGTTATGGGACTGTTTGTGGGGTGGAGAGAATTATGTGACTGTGTGAATCATCTAGGCAAAAGTATAATTTAGGATTAATGATAGCATTTAGGCTGGCCCACTTGCATTAAGATTGATGGGCTTTAATGAAATCAATAAGATGCTTATGTTTGAAGAAGAGCCCAAGAACGAGTCCAAGAATTATGGAGAAGAATGGGAAAAGTGCTACACATATTTCATGATTCAAGTCCAAGCCCAAAAGGAAGAAGATTGAGCCTATATGGGTTGTGAGTAAATTTGGAAACTTTTCCGTATTTTCTTAGGGGAGAATTTTTTGTATTATTTTTACATGCTTTCCTAGTCCTAGTAGGATTTTATTTATTATTTCCATAATAGTAGATACCAATCCCATGTTATTTGGGATAGCTTTTTCCTAGTCCTAGTTAGATTTGATAAAGGTAGATCCCAATCCCATGCTATTTGGGATAGGTTTATTTTTCCTATATATATGGATGAATTTTGTTATTTTCAATGAGACAACATTATTAATAATTGAGAGTTTCTCTTATTTACACCTTTGTGTGTGGCTACTTGGGATTTATCTTGCAACCTTATCAGACTGATTCTTTAGGAGGTAAGATTAATTCTTAATTTGAAATCTTTGGTTTCTATTAAAGTTAATTAAAGATGATGATTAGTCTTTTACTAATTATTGTCTTTAGTTTCTTTGAAATAGGGGTCTAGATCACTTTTGATCTAAGTTCTTGAATTGACTCTATTAGTATCATAATTAGTCTTAATCCGCTAATGTTGAATACTAAGATCAATTAGGGTTCTTAGCACTTAACCTCGAAATTGGAGATTTTATTCTCCAATTTTCCCTATCTTTAATTTTTTGCCTTTAATCTTTGTATTTTCCTTCCACATTATTTTCTTGTTCATTAGTGTTACCTGATTCTTATCAAGTGGTATCAGAACGGTTCTATCAAGGTTCCATTCTTGATAATTCTTGGGAGTTTCGTAGCCAAAAAAAATCTTTACTTTTTTCCCCCATTTAATAGATTACAACAACAACAACAAACCCAGTATATTCCCACATCGTGGGTCTGGGGAGGGTGGAGTGTACTCATTCCATACCACTAACTCTAAAGAAGTACAGAGGCTATTTCTGATAGATCCTCGGCTCAAGACGAAGGACAATATATATAGAAAAGAATGCATGGAACATCATAAAATAACATAGGTATGATATCCACCAAAAATATTGAACACTGCCAAATAAGGACACCAAATCCCTCCTACCTACTACCTATGACTCAACCACACACCTTAGCCCTCTATACTAATATTTTTCCTCCATACCTTCTTATCCTGGGTCATGTCCTCAATCAATTGTAACTGCTTCATGTCACGTTTAATCACTTCCCTTCAGTATTTCTTCGGTCTACCCCTACCTCGCTTAAAACCGTCCAAGGCCAACCTCTCACACCTACGAACCAGGGCATCCATTCCTATCCTTATCACATGGCCAAACCATCTTAACCTAACTTTCCACAATTTATCCTCCACTAACACCACTCCCACCTTCTCTGGAATACTCTCATTCCTAACCTTGTCAACCCTTGTAAAACCTCACATCCAACACAACATCCTCATTTTTTCCACCATCAACTTTTGGATATAAGAATTTTTAACCGGCTAACACTCCACTCCATATAACATAGCCATCTGGATTGCAACTCTATAGAATCTGCCTCATTCCCAAAGCGAGCCTCTATTTCATCCAACCTGCCCCAATACGGTGAGAGACATCCTCATCTATCTCTCTATTTCCCTGAATCTTAGGCCTAAGATACTTAAAAATACCCCTCTTTCAAACCGTATGGGAATCCAACTTCACTACCACCTCCTCCTCTTGCCTCGAGTCGCTAAACTTGCACTCCAAGTACACCTTCTTAGTCCTACTCAACCGAAAACCTTTAGACTCCAGGGTTTATTGCCAAACCTCTAGCTTATTATTAACACCTTGTCGTGACTCATCAATTAAAACTATATCATCCACAAAAAGCATACACCAAGGCACCTCGCCTTGTATGCTCCTCATCAACACATCCATCACCATGGCAAAAAGAAACAGACTAAAAGTCGATCCCTGGTACAACCCAATCAAGACCGGGAAATGCTCAGAATCTTCTCCCACTGTCCTTACCCAAGTCTTATCCCCCTCATACATGTCCTTAATCACTCTAATGTATGCCACAAGGACCCCTCTCATCTCCAAACATCTCCATAGAAACTTCCTAGGGACCTTGTTATATGCCTTTTCCAAGTCAATAAACACCAAGTAAATATTTCTCTTCCTCTCTCTATATTGCTCTATCAGTCTTCGTACTAGGTGAATTTCCTCAGTTGTGGAGCGACCAGGAATAAAACCAAATTGATTCTCCAAAATAGACACAATCTTCCTTAACCTCCGTTCACTACACTCTCCCAAATTTTCATGGTGTGACTCAATAACTTAATACCCCAATAATTGTTGCAACTCTGGATATCACCCTTGTTCTTATATAAAGTGATCGTCGTGCTCTATCTCCACACCTAAGGCATCTTAGTGGACTTGAAAATGATGTTAAACAAGTTGGTCGGCCAGCTCAACCCTGCCCCACAAGAAAACTTGCAAAAATCTATCGGAATGTCGTTGGGCTCCATCGCTCTGCCCCTTTGCATCTTGTAAATATCATCGCTAACCTCCTCTACATTAAAATGTAGACAAAAGCAAAAATCGCGTCACTCCTCGAAGTGCTCCAACTCCCCTAACACAATACCTCTATCCCCCTCATCATTCAAGATCCTATGAAAATACAACTACCATCTTTTCTCAATGAGAGCGTTTTTTACCAAAACTCTGCCATCCTCTCCTTTAATGTACTTCACTTGGTCCAAATCTCGACCCTTCTGCTCCTTAACCTTGGCAAGCCTAAACAACCTCTTTTTCCCGCCTTTCTCTTTTAACCACTTATACAGACTTACAAAAGTTGTTGTCTTAGCAGCCGTAATAGCTAACATAGCCTCCTTCTTAGCTAACTTATACTCCTCCCTGCTCACCCGTTTCTCCTCTTCATCCTTACTCTCAACTAAATTAACGTACGCCTCCTTATTGGTATCCACCTTTTTCTTAACTTCTTAATTCCACCACCAGTCCCCCCAATACTGGACAGACCATCTCTTTGAAATACCCAAAACCTCTTTAGCAGTATCCTTGATGCAACATGCGGCCCTATCCCACATACTATCCATGTCCCCCTACACTCCCACACCCCCATCCCTTCCAACTTCGCCCCTATCTCCAAATCACTGGCCAGAGTCAGGCCACCTCACCTAACTCCATGCCAACCCTCCCCACCCCTCCTCTTCTTACCCTTCTTAATAACCAAATCCATCACCAGAATTCTATGTTGTGTCCCAAGATTCTCATTTGGAAAGACCTTACAATCCTCAAACAAAACTTTGTCCTCCTTCCTAAGCAGCAAAACATCAATTTGGGTCTTAGCTAGCCTACTACGAAAAGTAACCAGGTGATCCTCCTTCTTCAAAAAGTTTAAATTCACCACCACCAATCCAAAGGCCCTCGCAAAATCTAAAAAAACATCTCCCTCATCATTCCTAACCTCAAAACCAAAACCTCCATGTACATCTTCATACCTTAACGGCACTGACCCGATGTGCCCATTAAAGTCCCCTCCTATGAAAATCTTCTCTGAGCTAGGCACACCTCGAACCACCTCGTCCAAAACCTCCCAAAATCTCCTCTTCTCTTTCTCATTTAGGCCCACCTGTGGCACATAAGCACTACAGATGCACAACGAAAACCCCCCAATAACCAACTTAATAGTCATCACCCTATCACTAACCATGTTAACTTTCACTACCTTCCCCTTAAGCTCTCGTCCACTAATATACCTACTCCATTCCTATGCTTGTCACTACCCGAGTACCACAACTTGTACCCATCCATATCTCTAGCCTTAGAACCTACCCATTTGGTCTCCTATACACACGCAATATTGATCCTTCTCTTCTTGAGAAGCTTAACCAGTTCTATCAACTTACCCTGAAGGAACCCTATGTTCTATGACTCTCAACCTATCACCTATCAAGTCCCCTATCTTATTACTACGCCCTCCGCATCTTAAATTAAACCCAACACCTTGCACCAACCCCAACACCAACCCCCTGAGACATGACCCTATTCCATCATTTAATATCCCATCTACTAGTCAACAAAAGTAATAGAAAAGTTTCAAAAACAGCAAACACAGTATAGGTACACGCAAAGTACAAAATACAACCAAATTACAAGAACAAAAGGTACTATACACCCAATTAACAGACAAAATATCTCAAACAACTTATAGGCAGTGCAAAAACCGAACAAAGTAACCACGCGCAAATAATAAAAGAAGGAACACACAAAGAATATATTTATTGCAGGGACCACGTGAACGCAGGCCCTCTCTACCACAAATTATGATATAGGCTCGACCACTTGGGCCGGCCTTAGGTAGGCACCCCTCCAAAGTACAATCGAGGTCACAAGCCTAGGCCATGGGTCTTATTGATTACCCTTTCTTTTTCCATTGGAAGGTACTCTGATAATGTTATTTGTGATGTAATTCCAATGCAAGATTGTCATATCAAGTTTGGTCATCCCTGACAGTTTGATATGAATACACTAAACAAAAGAAAATATAAACTTGTACCTTTAAATCCATCCCAAGTTTATGAAGATCACAAACGTGTGAAAGAAGCAATGAAAAATTTTGAGAGAGAAAAGAATGATAGGGGTAAGAGGGTGCATATTGATATTCCAAGAAAACAAAGAAAGGTTGTTTTGTATTAAGAGAATAGGATGTCAAGTAAGGTCAAGAGAAAAGAAAAGAGAGATGACCGTGAGAGTAAAACGTAGAGGGATGGTTGTGAGGTAGATAGAGAAAAATAAGAGAGTTTGAATAAGGTTATTTCTTATACTAACTCTAATATTCCTACTTCTTCTTCTAGCTATTTTGACTTCTTTTGCAGATACTCATGGGAATATTTTCATTAAAAAATCATGATTGAATAAACTTATTCCTAAGGTGGTCCAAACTAAATATCCCATTGATCAAGTGCATGTTGATGAGAAGTATAAAGGTAAAGAGAATTGTTTTGGATCTTTCCAAGATAAGACTCGTTACAAAAAGATCAAAAATACAGTTGTGAATCTAACGCTCATGCAAAAGGAACAAGGTGTTGTTTTTTTCCATATAAGACCAAATAAGGCATGTATGATTGGTTTATTCACATTTTTGGGATTGCTAGAACACTTAAGGTCTTTTTGGAGGTGATGAACTATACTCTTAATTCTTACGTTGATGTGAATAGGTACGTGAAAAAATATCTGAGAAGTGTAGTTGAGGATACTTGTCTATATCATAAAAGTGTTCAATTTGATGCATATTCTATAGATATTATGTCGTCTTTGGCAAGCCCATTAGAGTACTTTATTGATAGAGTTAAATTGGAGAAACATATATCATCTCCGACATTATCCATACATGAATTTTATTGTGCTCATACAAATAAGAGAATTTTCTATTGGGATGAGGATGTCCACATGCTTTATAAAGGTATTTTTATACATGTAAGGATTGATTGGGTTAAGTTGATACATAGCCACTATCTTATTTTGTTCCTACCATTGTTGTTTTCAAGTAATGGATGTTGTTTACTATTGTATGTCATCTTGATTATGCGAGATTCAAATTCGAGGATGAATTGTTTTCAAGAAGAGGGGAATGATAGCATCCAGGTTGGCCCACTTGCATTAAGATTAACGTGCTTTAATGAAATCAAGAAGATGCTTATGATGGAAGAAGAGCCCAAGAACGAGTTCAAAAATTATGGAGAAGAATGGGCAAAGTGCTACACATATTTCATGATTAAAGTCCAAGCCCAAAAAGAAGAAGATTGAGCCCATATGGGTTGTGAGTAAATTTGGAAACTTTTCCTTATTTTCTTAGGAGAGAATTTTTGGTATTATTTTTACATGCTTTCCTAGTCCTAGTAGGATTTTATTTATTATTGCCACAATAGTAGATTCTAATTTCATGCTATTTGGGATAGCTTTTTCCTAGTCCTAGTTAGATTAGATAAAGGTAGATCCCAATACCATGCTATTTGGGATAAAAAAAAAATTCCTATATATAGGGATGAATTTTGTTATTTTCAATGAGACACCACTATTATTAATTGAGAGTTTCTCTCATTTACACCTTTGTGTGTGACTATTTGGGATTTATCTTGCAACCTTATAAGAACGATTCTTTAGGTGGTAAGATTAATTCTTAATTTGATAACTTTGATTTCTATTAAAGTTAATTAAAGAAGGTGATTAGTCTTACACTAATTGTTGTCTTTAGTTTCTTTGAAATAGGGGTCTAGATCACTTTAGATTTACGTTCTTGAATTAACTCTATTAGTATCATAATTGGTCTTAGTTCGCTAATTTTGAATACTAAGATCAATTAGGGTTCTTAGCACTTAACCTCGAAATTGGAGATTTTATTCTCCAATTTTACCTATCTTTAATTTCTTTCCTTTAATCTTAGTATTTTCGTTTTCGCATTATTTTCTTGTTCATTAACGTAACCCGATTCTTATCTTCCAAATTTACTCACAACCCATATGGGCTCAATCTTCTTTCTTTTGAGCTTGGACTTGAATCATGAAATATGTGTAGCACTTTACCCATTCTTCTTCATAATTCTTGGACTGATTCTTGGGTTCTTCTTCCATCATAAGCATCTTCTTGATTTCATTAAAGCCCGTCAATCTTAATGCAAGTGGACCAGCCTGGATGCTATCAATTAATATTAACTTGTGTAGTCACGTAGAAAGCATGACAGTCTAAAAATGATTGTGACATATTTTGTTTTCGGATATTGTAACTAATTTTTTTATATTCTACGCATTGTTGTTTCTAGTGATATAAAATTAGTCTCAATATTAAAAGACAATTTTTCGGCAATCTGTTTCATCCCTTTTTCATAAATTCTAACATATTTGTAAATATTCAGAATTAAAAATTAATTTTCAACACTTTAAAATAATTTTCATTAAATAAAAATTAATTTTTCAGCACTTTAAAATAATTTTCAGCAACTTTAAAATAATTTTCAGCAAATAAAAATCAGTTTTTTCAGCTTTAAAGTAATTTTCAGCAAATAAAATTAGTGTTAGCCTTTTTAAGATAAATTTTCAGCAATAATCAGAGATCAGTTTAAGCACTAAACAATTAATTTTCAGCCTGTTCTTGTTAATTTTCAGCACCTAAAACAGAATTCAGCATGTCAGAATTTTTTTTTTTTTAAGCATCTTGGTACATGAATTTTTTTTAGCAACTGTTTACCAAGACACAACAAATTTCAACAAATCTTGACATGTCAATTCACTTTTAATTTTTTGTTTATTTTCGTACGTCGATTTCTATACACCTCGGTATCCTTCCTATAGAATTTAACTAAGTTTTGACGTACTAATGCTTATAAAATGAATGGTTGTTTGTTTTAGCGTATTAATCACCTAACCAATCTTTAATTAATCAAAAGGCTTGCATGAAATCATTTTGTGTTACGTGCTAGTCCAAGGTGCTTTATTTGATGCGAGCCTTGAGTCTAACTAGGAAGCCTAATTTTCTTTGTCTAGACCCCAAATTCAAAAATAGCAAAATCCAATGCCTTTTGGACATTAAGTTGGGACGGATAGGCATATTAAGGAACACTAGTCTTATCTTTTCTTTTTAGAATGCCTTTAGGCTTAATAACCTAACTAGGTGGGGGTTGATAGGCATTCGGAGATGATGATAACCCAAACATAATTCGACAATGCGACATACGACATTGTCACCCGTTAATAATTTGACTGCGGGTTGTTGACCCAGGTAATGATTAATGGACAGGATGTTAATCCCAATAAAATAAAATAAATCGTTTATTCATTCTTGTGAATTTAATTTTTCCTCTTTTCTTCACTTTTTATGTTTGTTTGTTTAGGGAAGTTAGGTTTATTATATAAGTAACCCGTTTGTCTATAAACTGTGTCATTTCTGTATGATCGCTTATCTGCTTTACATTATTTCTAGTCTTATTTTTATTATCACTTATATAATTAATAATTCAAAATAATTAAATAACATGTCTTGTTTATTCATCATTTTATCACTTAGTTAACATTAAGTTAGTAAAATAAGTGACCTTTGTTTATCACGTAGAATCCCACGTAAAGTATGAATTCGATCGAAAATTATATTTGTAGACTTCGAAAGGTACCCAACACCTTCCTTTTGTGATAATTTGAACCATTACCCAAACTTCTGGTGATATAGATTAATTAATTGATTCGTAATATGCCTAGAATGGTGTCCTAATGCACCTTAATTCGTTAGGTAGCGACACTTCACTCTTTAAACCTCCAAAAAGAGTTGTCACGATGAATTTTGCTTTTTATAAGAAAAATAAGGCACAACAAATTCATCTTATAATATGATAGTTTTTCGATCACACCTTGATTTTTTAATAAAAAAAATAAGATTAAATTATTAAATGGGTAATGCAGTTCATGGATTAAACACACACTTTTTCTTTATGAATCTTTTCAAAAAAACTAAGTTCAACTTACTCCTCATTCATAAGTACTATTTCTCTACAGATTGTGTCTTTCGTGAAGAGCGTAGAACTCACCAAAATGTCAAATATATTTGCAAAGAATATTAAGCATGTATGGTTAGATAAATAATAGTAAAATATTGAATTTACAGAAAATATTAGTTATTTGCTGAATCTAAAGAAATTATCTAAATTATTTTCTTGGTATGTAATCTTTCATCTTCGAACAAAAAAAAATTATTCGAAAAGAAAAGTGCATAAGGTTGTCAAGAATCCAAGTTCAATCTTCCTATTGATATATTGAAAATTAGGATTGGCCTTATTAATAAGACTTTTTATGATATAGCAAATTTTATTTTGTTGTAAAGTCTGTCCAAACATTTCAATATGTTCATTGAAAAGTGTATCATTAATTTTTGTGCTTTGAAAAAAAATTATAGTTTAACATATCAACGCTATGATATTTGCAACATAACATAGCATATGCTAATTGGTGGCATCAAAATATGAAACTGACATAGATAAAATTAAAAATTTAAGACATACTCAAAAGACTGATGTTCTCATATGAAGAACACTGTGCAAGTAATTAAATAGCAAGCCACTATCACTAGAAGACTCTTAAATTTGCTATGGGGCTAATGTCTTGTGATATAATAGTCAGACTTATATAGGAATATACTATCTAATAATCTATATTTTTAAAAATCTAATGTTGCTAATTTTATAAATGCACGGACAACAAAATATTTGTCTGTGATGAACATAAGAGCCCACATTTTAGCTAACTTAGAACATACGTTGTCAATTATCTTGACACATAATATTGTGAGTCTTATCATCTATTGTGTGAGTTGAAACACTGAAATGATCGGGGTGTATGAATAAAGGTTAGGGCCTCAGGCGCATACATACTAATCCTTGTGCAAGAAACATACAAAATTTTCTTTCTTGACATGGGAGGAATTTATGTTTCTTAGATTTAAAGTTATTATGTTAAAAGCAATTCTTATTTTTGTGATTTAAAATAATGCTTCATGGATTAGGTTTCTATATATCTACTAAACTGATTGTGTTGGTGTTTCATTAGTTATACTATAAACTCAAAATTTTAGCTTGATCGTGTGAATAAAGAATCAGTATAGACTCCTAAAGTGCACAAGAAGAAATCATGAATACCTGCATATATGTTAATTACCTACTATTCTACCAATCACATGTGAAATGTATTAAATAATAATAGAGACCGGTAATTGTCTTTGAGTTGAAGTTGTGAATATTTGGTTGAAGTAAATAGTACTTCATGTTGTTTTCAAGTATAATGTATTATGTAGATAAGTGCTTAAAAATTGAATAAATGAACGAGTTACAACGTATAACTATTTGTGGCCTATTTGACCAAATATTCAAAAAAAAAAAAAAATACTAACTTTGAATTAAAAGTATATTTTTTTGGCATTGCTTTTCAAAAAAGTGCATCAAAGAGTACATGTTAGTGTTTAGCTAGTCAATTTTAAAAACTTTTATCAATATTAGAGAATCAAGATATTTTTATGTACTTAATTTGTCGTAGTATTCTTTTTTTTTTTTTATGTACTCATTTGGCATCTGCTACTTTTTGCTTTTGAGTACCTCATAGCATTGACAACATATGATATAACTGATTGCAGATGAAATGATTTTATAATCAAAGGTATTTTGCAATGATGCATTTGTTGTTTTGTAGAAATTACTACTCGTTCAACCTTACAACTCTTGGAGATACCTTTATGCAGATGATCATTGTAGCGACAGAGAAGATATATGAAAAATTATAAAACATGAAAGTACGAAAGAATAATGTTACCTCCTCGTTAACTAATATCATCATTTTTCGAGAACCATCTTCATTTTTAAATGATTTTTTTGGACAACTTTTGATGACCAAGATTTTGACTATTCAAATACAATCGTTTGACATCATGGTGTTGATACACACAACTTCAACGATATAATTCATTGTAAGATAATCTTTAAGAAATTATTCATAAAAGTTAAAGTGATAACAACATATATTTCATAATAGAGGTAAATTTGTGAGATGAAAAGAATTATACCTAAATATATGAATCTTGTTGGTAGCTGGGTAGATGAAGAAGGTTAGTTATGAGTAATAGAAATTAAAATATATTCAAGTAATATGCCACATTAAGGTAATAACAGAATCGACAAAAAGTAAAATAGACTAATGTACACCTTAATCTAAGTAAACTAATGTACACTTTAAGATAAGTTAAACTAAGCAATTTAAGATGGTATAGCAAGTAATATATTGTCTTCAAAATAACAATGCAAAATGGGAGGGATGTGATAATGACAAAAACCTGAAAATCTATGACGACAAAATTTGTAAATAATTTTATTGAAGTAGTTGTTGAGATGAAAAATGATGAACAATGAAAAACCACAAGCATTTATATAGAAGGAAAGAATGTACAAATCAAATAGAAGACAAAATAGTATTTGTGGTAAAAACTTGGCAAAAGACAGCAGATTTTTGTGAAAATCTTGAAAGTCTACATCTTTCTGGCAAAACATATCAAGTAAGACACAAATTTGGGAAAGACCAAATAAAATATAATCTTGGACAAGAAATTATCAGATGAAGCATTAATTAATATTTATCTTGAGAAGGCATATTTTTAGATTAAAGCTTAAAAAAATTAGATGTTTTTTGGTGAAACAAATCAAGTAGGACATAAATTTGAAAAAAAAAAATTAATATATTTATTTTGAGAAATTAATTGTAAGAAAAAGAAAAAAATAAGTTTGTTTAAAGTGGAGTCTTTTAATGAAGGGTAAAGATGGAGCATTAATTAATACTGAAAATGGCTTGAAAAAATCAAGTGGCTTTTGGTGAAAGAAATGAAGGAAAAAATTAGATGTTTTTTGGTGAAACAAATCAAGTAGGATACAAATTTGGGAAAAATTTAATATATTTATTTTGAGAATTAAATTGTTGAAAAATGAAAAAAAAAAGATGATTTTGTCTAAAGTGGTCTTTTAATGAAGAGTAAGAAGTTTAAATCACTTTTCTAAAGACATTCACACTTTTAATGTATTATAGATTATAGATATGGGGGCAAAGGACACTTCTCGTCCCTGTATTAGTGATATATTCTAGTTTTGGTCATTGTGTTATTCAATTTGTCATTATTAACTTTTAAATAAACTTTGTGGGTGGTTTTGATCCTTCTTGTAACAGATTTCAAAATATTTAACAGTTCAATTATTACTAATAAAGGTAATTTAGGAATCCAGAAACATCATTAGTCTTATCTTCTTGATATCTAAATCCTGCTCTATGAAAAAGAGATGATTTGCGTCACTCCTACAATAAAGGATAGATATTAATTACTTTAGTGGTTTGTATAAAACTACTTTCTTTTTTAATCTTTATAAAATCAAATCGAATCCCATCCACCACCTTTTCCCTAGAAATTCTAGAATCAAAAGTTATAATTTATAGGAGAAAGGCTTAAAAAGACAAAATGAAATCCAAGTTGCAACTAAATTAATTTTTAATATTAATTATGCATTATTTTTTCTTAAAAAGACCAGCATAAACTTTAATAAATATCATGCAACACAACTCGCATTTTTGGGGCGAGAGGGTGGGGGAAAGAGATAGTGGATGGAGAGAGGAAAAAGAGTAGGGGCTTTGGGCTGTAGGTGATAAAAGATTTTAAAATGAGGTGCAGGTGACACAAGTCTTAATTATTAGGTGGAGGTGACAATTACTTTATGATAGATTAAGAAAGTTGGAGAAGTTTGAAAATAATCCACAAATTTTTAAATTTACACTTTGATCCAAATGTTAGTTAATATAATAGAAAATGGAGAGAAAAAAGGCGCATTTCTCTCTCTTCTCATCCATTGTTGTTTACTTTCTCTTCACGATTATTGTTGTTCATTGTTTCTGCTGCTGTTTTATTCATCATCTTCTGCTTCATTATCATCATCTTCTACTTCATTATCATCTTCATCTTCTTCTTGTCGACCATTGTTGTTGTTGTTACCGCTACTGTTGCTATTTTACCAATTTCTTAGGTTAAATTTTGTTTTGAACATCACCACTTTTCACTTTGACATTACTTCATAGGAGACCTTGGTAAGTCAAATTATGATTATTAGTCGAATTTGTCATCTAGGTTACAAAGTTATTGTTGTTTTTCCAATAATGGATAGAAATCGATCATGAATCCAACATAAGTGCCCATAATTTAAAAAGATCACTCATCTGGTGTATTAGATGAGTAATCTGTTACAACAGAAGATATATTTGTTGCAACGGACTAATTATCTATTGTATCAGACTGATTATTTGTTGCATCAGACTGATTATCTGTTGCATCAGACTAATTAATCTGTTTGGAACATCAGAAATTAGTCCCTGCCACAAAACCCAACAGATAACCAATATATTTTGCTATTGCTACTGGATTCAAAATTATTTTTTACGTCCTATCGTCGACATGTTTGTTGAGAATATAATAGACAGAATAAAAATTAAATACTCCCTCCATCTCAAATTACCCATTCCAAATTTTCCAATTTGATTTCTCATTTTACTTATCTTTTTTTAATTAATTAAGAAGAGATAAAAAAATTTCATGTTTTACCCTTTGCATTAATCACTTTTTCTTCAAATTAAAATGTAAACATCATTTAATAGGGGTATTATGGTAAACTAGGCATGTTATGAATTGTTTTTCTTAATCAATGTGTCATCTCAATTTAGGATGGTAGGGTAATTTGAGATGGAGGGAGTTATTATTGAAACAGACTAGTTATCTGTTGCAACATATGAGTAATCTGTTTGGAACAACATAAATCAGCCCCTGCCATAAATCCAATAGATAAATCTTAAATCTTGCTATAACTACTAGATTCAAAATTACTTCTTACGTTCAATCGCTGACATGTTCGTTGAGAAGATATAATAGACACAATAAAAATTAAATATGAATTAAAACGGTCAAAGTTGATCAAACATAATTTTTTTATTAAACTAAAACAAATAAAAATACATATACAGACTTAGAAAGAAATAAGAAACAAAATAATCTAATTATTATTAATAGATTCTTCATTATTATTATTATTATTATCGCTAGCCGCATCTTCGACAGGCAGCAGCAACGCCCTTTTTATCCTGCGGATCTCCCGCAACATCCTTACTTTGAAAGCGGCTAACTCTCACTGTATATCATGTACCTGCCTCTGCAGTTCCCGTATGTCATCTAATAAATAACGATATCCCACACTGGATCGCCCATATCTAGAACATGCAAAATTGATAAAAATGTCAAAACAAAAGTAAAGAAAAGAATTCGAAAGTGATACAACGTATATTTACACAACAAATAAGAAAACATTTTTACCAGAGATAGGAAAAAGCAATCAAGTTCTAGAAGAGAAAGTATTTAAAGGTATAATATGAAAGACAAGAGCAAGAAATAAATAGATATGAGTAGTAGAATGAACGAGTAAGGAGGGACCTATTTATAGAGGATTGAATTTGAATGAGTTAGGCAAAAAGGCACGACTAGTCACCTCCATTTATTAATACTGGTGACTTTTTTATTACTGTGGAAATTTATGACTTGATAAAATTCTTTTCAGTAATCGTTTTTTTGAGTTGTGGCAACAGATTATATATTTGTTGTATCAGATAACCCATTTGTGACAACAGATATAAAATTTGTTGCACCAAATCTACGATTTGTTACAACAGATAATATATCTGTTGTAACATATATCTTTTTAATAATCATCATATCTTTATCTTTAATCCAAATTTGGTGATTTTTTATTATATAAATTAAATAAATAGATTCAAAAACAAAAAGGCACGACTGTTCACCTCCATTTATTAATACTGGTGAATTTTTTATTACTGTGAAAAGTTGTGACTTGATAAGTTCTTTTCAATGACTGTTTTTGTGAGTTGTGGCAACAGATTATATATCTGTTACATCAGATAACCTATCTGTGACAACAAACATACTATTATATATCTGTTGCAACATATATCTTTTTAATAATCATCATATCTTTATCTTTAATCCAAATTTGGTGACTTTTTTATTATTATATAAATTAAAAAAATAGATTCAAAAACAAAAAGACGCGATTGTTCACCTCCATTTATTAATACTAGTGACTTTTTGATTACTGTGGAAAGTTATGATTTGATAAGTTTTTTTTAGTAACCATTTTTTGAGTAACAACAGATATACCATTTGTTGCAACAAATCTACAATCTGTTGCATCAGATAATCTATTTGTTGCACATATAAGCTATCTTTTTTAATAATCAACATATCTTTAATCCAAATTTTGTGACTTTTATTATATAAATTAAAAAAGAAGATTTAAAAATAAATATGTCGAAGAGTCACGATAAGATATTAAAATTAAATAACCATTATGCTACAGTTATAAATTATGTTTATCATTTATTTCTTTATTATTTATTTACAAACCATTTTTCATATTAAATAATTAAAAAGTCATGTCTTTTCACCCTCTCAATAACAATGGCCCTTTTTTTATTAATAACCGCTTATTAAATATATGATCGATCTATCACATCAGATTAACCTTTGTCGATATTTTGAGAAAAAGGAATAAGAAAGAATGATAATTAAATACTAAATAAGAATTAAAAATTCAAAGTCGACCAATAAATATAGCTTTTTGAATCCCTTGGATAGATCCGATATACAAAAGGAAGAAATACATACATACGCTAAAAGAAAAAGAAACATAACCTAATTATTATTACTATTATTATTATTATCATTACTATTAGTATTATTATTACTATTAGTATTGTCACCGGACAATTTTCACCTGGCAGCAGTAGGGCCCTCCTCAGCCTTGCTCTAAAGTCGGTCAAATCCCTCTGGATCAACCATAGTTGTATTGTAAGTATAGTAGAATGAACGAGTGAGAGCAAGGAAGGGAGTAAAGAAAGGAGGCCGGAGGGACCTGTTTATAAATGATTGAATTGGAAGGGGTGACTTAGTCAAACAAAAAGCCATGATTGTTAATATCCCTTAATTAAATAAAACTGGTGACTTTTAGAATATGTAAACTAAAAAAAATGGATATAAATACAACATTTTATCTTTTTATTGTATTTCAGAAAGAAAAGAAAATTTCCTTAAAATAAATCTAACAGATGCGTAATCTATTGCAAAATATATTCCATCTGTCAGATAGCTTACAACATATTAACAATCTGTTGCAACAGATGGATATATCAGTTTGCTTTTCCAACAGATATTACATTTGTTGCAACTTGCTAGTCATCTGTTTATTTAATTTAAGCCATAAATGGGCTAGAGAGAATAAGGTATGTACAGATGATCCACTATCATATATGTGTGAGTTAAGTAGTATTACTAATAAGGTCACCGAGACAACACACACAAAGTACAATGTTTTTGTGAATGCAATTTTTAACCATTAGTTACTGATCATTTAAACAAGATCCTGTATTGCACAGTTAAGTTTGATAGGTTCGAATTGATAAGGCTGAGGGCCTCATGAAGATGGTGCAAATACCCTGTTATGAATTACTGATGGTTGTTGTTCGTGTTTATGCGTGTCAAGTTTTAAGAAGGGATAAATATTTGGTGGCATTGCAGAGAACCAATAGCAATTGGACTTAATTTTAAGTGTGAATTGGACTCTGAGAACACCTTCGAAGCCTCGCACTGCATCAAACAAAAACGAAAAAACAATAGAAATTCCCTTGGCCCAAATTTATATGGAAGGGTTGATCGAGAAGATGATTTACGCTAGAAGGAGTCAAAGGAGAATTCCTACGAGGAAAAGGGGAGTTAATGAAACACTATATCATCTGAGAGATAATTAAAGAAGAGACATAGGGTAGAAAGTAACTTCTAGCGAATCTGGCCGATGAAATTATTTTAAAACATGAGAAATCTGAATCAAGTACAAATATGAAAGTGTATCCGGTAATGTAAATTCATTTGTTGTCTCTCTGAAAGAAAAATATTGCAGATGGACACTTTGCTATGGAGCTCCGACTAGGTAGCATGGTCGGGATTATCACCTAGATAGAAAATAATAGAAAACTAAGAAAGAAGCCTTAAGGGCATCGAGGGTTAAAATGATGTACAATAAGTCTAGAAAACTTGCGCCAACAACAACTGAAGTTAAAGTAAGGACTATAAGCGAAGGCGATAGATTATGAATTTTAAATTGCATCTCATGCCTTCTTGTTTGTGGTTTCGATTAGGTCCATTGCTGTTGACCTGATTGGAACCACAAACGTGATTGAAATGCAAATTGAGTATCATTACTTCCTTAGCAATATAGATTAATTAATTGTGTTTTATAGCTTTAGCATGCTTTCAACATTTCTTAGAGAAGATCAGAGGCTTGTTCTAGTTTGTGAATTTTGATAATTTTCAAGCTTGCCTTCAGCTTGCTGATTCTGTATTCAAGCTGGTCATTTCCATCTTTGAAGTTGGTATAGAGTTCCTGATCTCTTGTGAGCTCGATCAGGAACACTACCTTCAAAGTTGTGGAGTTGAAAAAGGACTTCAGAACACTTTCTTTAGAAGCCTTAAAGGATACATGAAGGGTTGTTGTGTTTGTTTTAGTTCAAAATGTGTTGATGCACACTGAAGATGGTACTAATAGTTAAACAATACACTTTTATCGAGCGTTTCTCAATGCAGCTTGCTCAACCAATTTGGTAAATTAATAATCAAGGAGTTACGTAGCGTGTGATCTAAACTGGCTCTACCAAGCATATCAAACGTTACATAACTCTAGGATCATTACCCTTTTAAAAACATTTAACCGAGTTAGTGTACAAATTAAATGAGCTCAATATCTCAGCCTTTCTGTTAATCGCTCCTCTCCAATATAGATGACATGATATCTACTATGCAAAAGTCCACACCGTCACCAAAAATGCTTGCCAGGGCACAAGTCTTCAGAAGGCATCAATAGTAATCTCTCAATATTAAGTGATATTGAGATATTCCTAGTCATGTCTTATCAAGACGTTCACTGCGGAAAGAAGTTCTGTTGATGACAAGATATCTGCCATACGAAAGTCTACACCATCGGTGAAAATTCTTGCAGAGCAAAAGTCTTTAGAAGACATTATTAGTAATATCTCAACATCAAGGAAGTCTTGTACGAAAGTCTTTAGAAGACAATCAAAAATAAGAAAGTTTTTAGCAATGACTACACATAATTACGGCATCAACAACCTCCCCAGATTTAGTCCTCATACAAAAGAAAAGGCAAAAATATTTTCATTTGCATTTGCATATTATTTATTTAACAAACCAAACAAAGATGAACTAAATCTAGAATTTAATTCATCTTTGTTTGGTTTGTTAAATAAATAGCATGTGAATGCAAATGAAATTACTTCTTTCTTTTTTTGTATGAGGAGTGAATCTGGTGAGGTTGATGATGATAATCATGTGTAGTCATTGCTGAAAACTTTCTTATTTTCTAATGTCTTCTGAAGACTTTCATACAAGACTTCCTTGATATTGAGAGATTATTAATAATGCCTTCTGAAGACTTTCGCTCTACCAAGAATTTCTATTGACGATGTAGACTTTTGCATGGCAGATATCTTGTCATCTGTAGAAATTTTTGCCGTAGCAAAAGTCTTGGAAAAGCATAACTAGGAATCTCTCAATATCACTTGATATTAAGAGATTACTGATGATGCCATCTGAAGACTTGTGCCCTGGCAAGTATTTCTGACGATGGTGTAGACTTTTGCATAACAGATATCTTGTCATCTATATTGGAGAAGAGCAATCAACAAAAAGGCTAAGATATTAAACTCATTTTATTTGTGCACTAACTCAAGCCAATTTTTTTGATAGGGTAATGAACCTAGAGTTACGTAACATTTAATAGACTTGGTATAGTCGGTTTAGATCACACATTGCATAACTCATTGCTTATTAATTTATCAAATTGGTTGAGCAAGCTGCATTGAGCAACACTCGATAAAAGTGTGTTGTTCAACTACTGGGACAACATCTTCAGTGTGCATCAACACCTTTTGACCTAAAGCAAACACAACGATCCTCCATGTATCCTTTAAGGCTTTTGAAGAAAGTGTTCTGAATGCCTTCAAAAATGCCACAACTTTGAAAGTGATGTTCCTGATCGATCTTACAAGAGATCAGGAATTCTTGACTAACTTTGAAGATGGCAACGACAATCTTTAATACAGAATCAGCAAGCTGGAGAAAAGCTTAAAAATTATCGAAATTCACAAACTAAAGCAAGCCTGTGATCTTCTCCAAGAAATGTTGAAAGCATGCTAAGGCTATAAAACACAATCAATTATAACCATATTGCTATGGAAGTGATGATACTCAATTTGCCTTTCAATCACGTTTGTGGTTCCGATCAGGTCAATAAAAGTGGACCTAATCGGAACCACAAATAAGAAGGCATGAGATGCAATTTATAATTCAAAAATTTCTACCTTCGCTTAGATTCCTTACTTTAACTACAGTTGTTATTGGTACAAGTTTTCTAGACTTAGTGTATATTATTTCAACCCTCAATGCCCTTAAGGATGCTTTCTTAGTCTTCTGCCATTTTCTATCCAGGTGATAATCCCAATCACGCTACCTAGTTTCAGATCCCTAGTAAAGTGATTATCTGCACTATTTTTCTCTTAAAGAGACAAAAAATGAATTTACATTACCGGATATACTTTCATATTTGCACTTGATACAGATTTCTCATGTTTTAAGTTTATTCCATCGGCAAGATTTTCTAGAAGTTACTTTCTACCCTATGTCTCTTCTTCAATTAGCTCTTAGATGATATAGTTTTTCATCAACCATACATTTTCCCTCAAAGTCATTCTTCTATCACACCTACTGGCATATAATCATCACTCCGAGCAACCCAACCATATAAATTTGGGCTAGGGAAATAACTATATTAGTTTTCATTTTTGTTGGATGTAGTGCTAGACTTCAAAGGCCTTCTTAGAGTCCAATGCACCCTAAAAGTTAGTCCAATCGCTATTTAATCTCTTTATAATAACACCAAAACTAGATCCCTTCACAATGCTTGACAAATAAACATGAGCAACAACCGATACTAAATCTTAATAGGGTATCAGAACCATATTCATGGTCCCTCAGCCTTATCAGTTTGGACCTACCAAACTTAACTGTAAAATTACAGATATCTTTATTGAATGATCTATGACTAATCGGTAAAAATAGTATTCACAAAATTAGTGTACTCTATGTGTGTTTCCATGATAAGATTATCAGTAAAACATACCCCCCACATATAAAGTAGTTCCATCTGTATGCATCTTATTCCTCCAAACCTATCTTTACTGGAGCCTCTTGTGATGGTCGAGCAAAAATTGATCAACTTTCATCTCCTTATATCTACAAAGAAGTGGAAAAAAATTAATGTTATAAAAAGAACATTATCCATCTGTTACAATAGATGTAGATTCTGTTGCATCTGATGAGGAGTCTTGCATCAGATGTGGAGTCTGATGCAATATATTTGGAGTCTGTTGCAAAAAATATGGAGTCTGTTGCAATAGATATAGAGTCTGTTGGAATACATCAAACCAACCTTCCTGGTGGTTTGATTTATTCCAACAGTTGCTCTGTCTGTTGCAACATCAACAACAACATAAACTACAAAAAACAACAAATAAAAAACATCAACAAGAAAGAAAACAACAACATTTATTCCAACAACATCATCAACAACAAAGAAGCAACATCCTATGTTCCAACACCATCAACAACACCACACCACAAGTTCCAACAACGTCAACCCCACCAACAACATCAATAACAGCATCAACAATAAATAAACAAACAAAATACATACAAAAATGATACTGCCAACACGACTTTTAAACTTCTCCCAACAGATAATTTTTTTTGCATATTGTAATAAAAATTCTCAGTTTGTTTATTCAAAAATTAAAAGTTACTTCAAAATTTATATATAAATTTGATATGGGTAAATGGTAATTAAATAAAATAACAGATGCAAATAACTTGGAAAGGAGAAGACAAGAATGAAAGAGCAATAGTGAACCATACCTTAATGTTAAAAGGGGATCAAAAAAATAATTTCAATCGAGAATCTACGATATGGATCAATTTAGATCCAAAAGGATCTTTATGAGAAAGAGGCGAGCAAAAAAGTTGTGATAAACCTAAAGAGGAAAGAAAGAAAAAGATGAGATATGAATAAAATAAATTTGGGACTGAAGGAGAGATGAGATAATTCTAATTTCTAGATGTACTACCCTTAATATTAAATGACTACACAATGTGTATTTATTAAAATTTATATTTTCAAAGCATAATTAATAAGGATAATTTAGTAAAATAAACCCCTAATTAATATTTTATTAATGGGTGTGCCAAGTCAATAGGGTTCAACTAATATGAAATAGAGGAAGTATTAGGGGTTTCAATATTCATTAATAATTTGAAGGGCATGAGGAAGAAAAGGGGTGACATTAAAAAGATAAGACAAGGCTACTCAATGAGATTTTTGAGTTATCCAAGAAACATTTTTTATTGCCTTTAGTAGTACTACTTCATCTACTCGGACAGAAGTTTTCTTTACAATTAAAAAAATTCAAACAAATATGTCGTCTGTTGCAAAAGATATAAATATTTGTTTGAAAAATCCCACCAGCTCAGTCATTTGTGACAAAAGATGCAAATGTCCATTTGATAACTAAATTAGATATGTCATCTGTTACAACAGAAATCAATACCTGTTTAAAAATTTCCAACAGCTCAATCATCTGTAATAAAAGATGCAAATGTGTATTTGATAATTGAATCAGATATGTCATCTGTTGCAATAGATTTGATTATCTGTTTGAAAATATCCAACAACTCAGTCATTTGTTGCAACAGATTTCATTGCAATAGATTTAGGTGGAACTAGGGATGAATGAATGAGCTCATAGGGTCAACAACAACTTAAATTAAGTTGTTGCATTTGTAGGGTATTGGTATATTGTTCATCCTGACCCGAGTCGTTGATCGATTACTTTTAGTTGAAATGAACTCTCATTAACTCAATGTTAAGATTAATAGTACCTAAATTAATTTAGGTGGAGCTAAGGATGAATTAATGAGCTCACAGCGTCAACAATAACTTTAATTGAGTTGTTGTATTTGCATGGTGTTCGTAGAGCATTCATCCAAACCTGAGTCGTTGATCGATTATTCTGAGCTTAATTGAGTTCTCATTAACTTAATGTTAAGATTAATAGTGCCTATATTGATTTAGGTGGAACTATAGATGAATGAATGAGCTCACAGGGTCAACAACAACTTTTATTGAGTCATTGCATTTGCATGGTATTGGTATTGCATTCATTCCGACCCGAGTCGTAGATCAATTAATCTAAATTAAAATAAGTTATCATTAGCTTAATGTAACTATTAATAGTACCTAAATTGATTTAGCTGGAATTATGGATGAATGAATGAGCTCACAGGGTCAACAACAACTTTGATTGAATCGTTGTATTTGCATGGTATTGGTATTGCGTTCTTCCCAACCCGAGTCATCGATCGATCACTCTGAGTTGAAATGAGTTCTCATTAAAATAATACTAATATTAATATTATCTAAATTGATTTAGGTGGAACTAGGGATGAATGGATGAGCTCACAGGGTCAACAACAACTTTAATTGAGTCATTGCATTTACATGGTATTGGTATTACGTTCATCCTGATTCGAGGCGTCGATTGATCACTCTGAGTTTAAATGAGTTCTCATTAATTTAATATTAATATTAATAGTATCTAAATTGATTTAGGTTGAATAATGGAAGAACGAATGAGCTCACATGGTCAATAATAACTTCATTTGAGTCGTTGTATTTGCATGGTGTTCGTATTGCATTCATTGCGACTCGAGTCATCGATCGATGAATCTGGGTTTAAATGAGTTCTCAGTAACTTAATGTTAAGATTAATAGTACCTAAATTGATTTAGGTGTAACTAGGGATGAAGGAATGAGATCACAGGGTCAACAAGAACTTTAAGTGAGTCATTGTATTTGCATGGCGTTAATATTACGTTCATCCCGACCTGAGTCATCTATCGATAACTCTGAGTTCAATGAGTTCTAATTAAACTAATTTTAAGATAAATAGTAAATAAATTTATTTATGTGGCACTAGGGATAAATGAAAGAGGGCTCATAGGGTCAACAACAACTTCAATTGAGTTGTTACATTTGCAAGGTATTGGTATTGCCTTCATCCCAACCTGAGTCATTAATTAATCACCATGAGTTGAAATGAGATCTGATTAACTTAATGTTATAATTAATAGTACCTAAAATGAGTTAGGTGGAAATAGGGATGAATGAATAAGATCACAGGGTCAACAACAACTTCAATCGAGTCGTTGTATTTGAATGGTATTGGTATTGCGTTCATCCCGACTTGAGTCATAAATCGATCACTCTTAGTTGAAATACGCTCTCATTAACTTATTGTTAAGACTAATAGTACCTAAATTTATTTAGGTGGAACTAGGGATGAATGAATGACCTCACAGGGTCAACAACAACTTCAATTGAGTAATTGCATTTGCTGGGTGTTGGTATTGCGTTCATCCTGACCTGATTCATTGATCGATCACTCTAAGTTGAAATCAGTTCTTGATTACTTAATGTTAAGATTAAAAGTACCAAAATTTATTTAAGAGGAACTAGGAATGAATGAATGAGTTAATAGGGTTAATAACAACTTTAATTAAGTCATTGCATTTGCATGATATTGGTATTGCATTCATCCCAACCTGAGTCGTCGATCGATTACTCTGAGTTGAAATGAGATATCATTAACTTAATTTTAATATTATTAGTACCCAAATTAATTTAGGTGGAACTAGGGATGAATGAATGATCTCACAGGGTCAATAACCACTTCCGTTGAGTCACTGTATTTGTATGTTATTGGTATTACATTTATCCCAACCCAAGTCATCGATCGCTCATTCTGAGTTAAAATAAGTTCTCATGAACTTAATTTTAATATTAATTGTACCAAAATTGATGTAGGAGGAACAAGGGAAGAATGAATAATCTCACAGGGTCAATAACAACTTCAATAGAGTAGTTTTATTTACATAGTGTTGGTATTGCATTCATCCCAACCCAAGTCATCGATCGATCACTCTGACTTGAAACGAGTTCTTATTAACTTAATGTTAACATTAATAGTTCGTAAATTTATTTAGGTAGAATTAGGGATGAATGATTGAGTTCACAGTCTTAATAACAACTTCAATTGAGTTGTTGCATTTGCATGGTGTTGGTATTGCGTTCATCCCGACTCGAGTCATCAGTCGATCACTCTGAGTTGAAATGAATTCTCATTAACTTAATGTTAAGATTAATAGTATGTAAATTGATTTAGGTGAAGCTAGGTATGAATAAATGAGCTCACGGGGTCAAAAACAACTTCAATTTACTCATTGTATTTGCACGGTGTTGGTATTGCGTTCATCCCAACTTTAGTCGTTGATCGATCACTTTGAGTTGAAATGAGTTCTCGTTATCTTATTTTTAAGATTAACAATAACTAAATTTATTTAGATGTAACTAGGGATGAATGAATGAGCTACCAGGGTCAAAAATAACTTTTATTGAGCCTTTGCATTTTCATGGTGTTGGTATTGTGTTTATCATGACCCGAGTTCTCAATCGATCACTCTGAGTTGAAATGAGTTCTCATTAACTTAATGTTAATATTAATAGTACATATAATTATTTAGGTGGAACTAGGGATGAATGTATGAGCTCACAGGGTCAACAACAACTTCAATTGTGTCATTGCATTTGCATAGTGTTGGTATTGCGTTCTTCCTGAGTTGAGTTGTCAAAAGATCACTTTGAGTTTAAATGAGTTCTAATTAACTTAATTTTAAGATAAATAGTACATAAATTGATTTAGGTGAAACTATGGATAAATGAATGAGCTCACAGGGTCAACAACTATTTCAATTGAGTCATTGTATTTGAATGGTATTAGTATTACGTTCATCCCAACCCGAGTCATAGATCGATCACTCTGAGTTACAATAAGTTTTCATTAACTTAATGTTAAGATAAATAGTACATAAATTGATTTAGGTGTAACTAGGAATAAATTAATGAGCTCACAGGGTCAACAACAACTTCAATTGAGTTGTTGCATTTGCATGGGATTGGTTTTTCCTTCATCCCGAACTGAGTCATCAATTGTTCACTCTGAGTTGAAATGAGTTCGCATTAACTTAATGTTAATATTAATAGTACCTAAATTGATTTGGGTGGACATAGGTATGAATGAATGAGCTCACAGGGTCAACAATAACTTCAATTGATTCGTTTCAATTGAATGGTGTTGGTACTGCGTTCATCCCGACCTGAGTCATCGATCGATCACTCAAAGTTGATATGCAGTCTCATTAACTTAATTTTAAGATTAATAGTACCTAAATTGATTTAGGTGGAACTAGGGATGAATGAATGAGCTCACAGGGTGAACAACAACTTTAATTTAATCATTGCATTTGCATGGTGTCGATATTTCTTTCATCCCAATCTGAGTCATCGATCAATCATTCTGAGTTTAAATCAGTTCTCATGTACTTAATGTTATAATTAATAGTTTCTAAATTGATTTAGGTGAAAGTAGGGATGAATTAAAGAGCTCACAGGGTCAATATTAACTTTAACTGTGTTGTTGTATTTACATAGTTTTGGTATTGAGTACATCCCGACCCGAGTCATCGATCGATTACTCTTAGTTGAAATAAGTTCTCATTAAATCTATTTTAATATTATTAGTACCTAAATTGATTTAGGTTGAACTAGGAATGAATGAATGAGCACAGAGGGTCAACAACTTCTGTTGAGTCGTTGCATTTGCATGTTATTGGTATTGCATTCATCTCGATCCGAGTCGTCGATCATTCATTCTGAGTTGAAATGAGTTCTCATTTACTTATAGTTAAGATTAATAGTACCAAAATTTATTAAGGTGGAACAAGGGATGAATAAATGAACTCACAGGGTCAATAGTAATTTCAACCGAGTCGTTATATCTGCATGGTGTTGGTATTGCGTTTATCCTAACCAAAGTCTTCGATCGATCATTCTGAGTTAAAACAAGTTCTAATTAACTTAATGTTAAGATTAATAGTTCCTAAATTGATTTTAGTGGAACTAAGGATGAATGATTGAGCTCACAGTCGTAACAACAACTTCAATTGAGTCGTTGCATTTGCATGGTGCTGGTATTGCGTTCAACCCAAACCGAGTCATCGGTTGATCAATCTAAGTTGAAATGTGTCGTAATTAAGTTAATGTTAAGATTAATAGTTCCTAAATTGATTTAGGTGAAACTAGGGATTAATGAATGAGCTCATAGGGTCAACAACAACTTTAATTTAGTCGTTGTATTTGCATAGTATTGTATTGCGTTCATTTCAGCCTGAGTCATCGATAGATCACTCTGATTTGAAATGAGTTCTCATTAAATTAATTTTAATATTAATAGTACCTAAATTGATTTAGGTGGAACTAGGTATGAATGAATGAGCTCACAGGGTCAACAACAACTTCAATTGAGTCTTTGCATTTGCATAGTGTTGGTATTGTATTCATCCTGACATGAGTCATCGTTCGATGATTTTAAGTTGAAATGAGTTCTCATTAACTTAATTTTAAGATTAATAGTACCTAAATTTATTTAGATGGAACTAAGGATGAATGAATGAGCTCACAGGGTCAACAACAACTTCAATTGAGTCATTGTATTTGCATGGTGTTAGTATTGCGTTCATCCTAAACTGAGTCGTCGATCGTTCACTCTGAGTTTAAATGAGTTCTTATCAACTTAATGTTAAGATTAATAATACCTAAATTGATTTAGGTGGAACTAGGGATGAATGACTGAGCTCACAGGGTCAACAACAACTTCAATTGAGTCATTGTATTTACATGGTGTTGGTATTATGTTCATCCCAACCCGAGTCGTCAATCAATTAGTCTAAGTTGAAATGATTTCTCATTAAATTAATGTTAATATAAATAGTACATAAATTGAATTAGGTGTAACTACGGATAAATGAATGAGCACACAGGGTCAACAACAACTTCAATTAAGTTGTTGTTTTTGAATGGTGGTTATTTTGCCTTCATCCCGTCCCGACTCATCGATCTATCATTCTGAGTTGAAATGAGGTTTCATTACGTTAATGTTAAGATCAATAGTACCTAAATTGAATTATGTGTAAATAGGGATGAATGAATAAGCTCACAGGGTCAATAACAACTTCAATCGAGTCATTGCATTTGAATAGTGCAGGTATTGCATTCGTTCAGACACGAGTCATCAATCGATCACTCTGAGTTGAAATTATTCTCATTAAATTAATGTTAATATTAATAGTAACTAAATTGATTTAGGTGAAACTAGGGATGAATGAATGAACTCACAGGGTTAGCAACAATTTCAATTTAGCCATTGCATTTGCATTGTGTTGTATTGTGTTCCTCCCGATCACAGTCATTGATCGATCACTCCATGTTGAAATCAGTTCTCATTTACTTAATGTTAATATTAGTAGTACCAAAATTGGTTTAATAGGAACTAGGGATGAATGAATGAGCTCACAGGGTCAATAACAACTTTAATTGAGTCGTCTCATTTGCATGGTAATTGTATTGTGTTCATCCCGACCCGAGTCAACGATCGATTAGTTTTAGTTGAAATGAATTCTCATTAACTAAATTTTAATATTATTAGTACCTAAATTGATTTAGCTTTAACTTGGAATGAATGAATGAGCTCACAGGGTCAACAACAACTTCAATTGAGTCTTTGCACTTACATGGTGTTGGTATTGTATTCATCCCGACCTGAGTCATTGATCGATCACTCTGAGTTGAAATAAGTTCCCATTACCTTAATTTTAACATTAATAGTACCTAAATTTATTTAGGTGGAACTAGCGATAAATGAATTAGCTCACAGTGTTGACAACAACTTTAATTAAGTCATTGTATTTGCATGGTGTTGGTACTGCGTTCATCCCCACCCTATTTATCTGTCAATCTAACTGCGTTTAAATGAGTTCTCATTAACATAATTTCAATATTAATAGTACGTAAATTAATTTAAGTGAAACTAGGGATAAATGAATGAGCTCACAGGGTCAACAACAACTTCAATTGAGACTTTACATTTGCATGTTGTTAGTATTATCTTCATCCCGACCTGAGTCGCCGATTGATCACTTTGAGTTGAAATGAGTTCTCATTAACTTAATGATGAGATTAATATTACCTAAATTTATTTAGGTGGAACTAGGGATGATTGAATGTGCTTACAGTGTTACTAATAACTTCAATTGAGTTTTCGTATTTGTATGATATTGTTGTTGCGTTCATCCTGACCCTAGTCATTGGTAGATTACACTGAGTTGAAATGAGTTCTCATTAACATAATGCTAAGATTAATAGTACTTAAATTGATTTAGCTAAAACTAGGGATGAATGAATGAGCTCACATGGTCAACAACAACTTCAATTGAGTCATTATATTTGCATGGTATTGGCATTGTGTTCATCTCGACCCGAGTCATCGATCGATCACTATGAGTTGGAATGAGTTCTCATTAGTTTAATGTGAATATTAGTAATACCTACATTTATTTAGTTTAAAATAGGGATGAATGAATAAGCTCACAGGGTCAACAACAACTTCAATCGAGTCATTGCATTTAAATGGTGTTGGCATTGCATTCATCCCGACCTGAGTCATCGATCGATCACTCTGAGTTGAAATACGTTCACATTAACGTAATGTAAAGATTAACAGTACCTAAATTGATTTAGACGGGACTAGGAATGAATGAATATGCTCACAGGGTCAACAACAACTTCAATTGAGTCATTGTATTTGCAGGGTGTTGTAATGCGTTCATCCCGACCTGAGTCATCGATCGATCTCTCTAAGTTGAAATCAATTCTCGTTTACATAATGTTAAGATTAATATTACCAAAATTAATTTAAGAGGAACTAGGGATGAATGAATGAGCACACAGGTTCAACAACAACTGTAATTGAGTCATTGCATTTGCATGGTATTAGTAATGCGTTCATCCCAACCCGAGTCGTCCATCAATTACTCTGAGTTAAAATGAGTTCTCAATAATTTAATTTTAAGATTATTAGTACCTAAATTTATTTAGGTGGACCTAGGTATGAATGAATGAGCTCCTAGGGTCAATAACAACTTCTATTGAGTTATTGCATTTGCATGTTGTTGGTATTGCATTCATTCCGACCCAAATCGTCGATAGTTCATTTTGAGTTGAAATAATTTCTCATTAACTTAATTTTAATATTAATAGTACAAAAATATATTTAGGTTGAACAAGGGATGAATGAATGAGCTCGCAGGGTCAATAACAACTTCAATTGAGTTGTTGAGTTTGCATGGTGTTGGTATTGCATTCATCCCGACCTGAGTCACCGATCGATCAGTTTGAGTTGAAATGAGTTCTCATTAACTTAATTCTAAGATTAATAGTTTCTAAATTGATTGAGTTTGTACTAGGGATGAATGGATGGGCTCACAGTGTTGACAATAACTTCAATTGAGTTGTTGCATTTGCATGGTGTTGGTATTGTGTTCATCTCGACCCGAGACATCATTCAATCACACTGAGTTTGAATGATTTGTCATTAACTTATTGTTAATATTAATAGTACCTAAATTGATTTAGGTGAAACTAGGGATGAATGAATGAGCTCACAGGGTCAACAACAACTTCAATTTAGTCGTTGCATTTGCATGGTGTTGGTATTGCGTTAATCTCGACCTGAGTCATCGATCGATAACTCTAATTTGAAATATGTTCTCATTAACTTAATGATAAGATTAATAGTACATGAATTAATTTAGCTAGAACTACGGAAGAATGAATGACCTCACTGGGTCAATAACAACTTTAATTGAGTCTTTGCATTTTCATGGTGTTGGTATTGTGTTCATCCCAACCCAAGTCGTCAATCGATCACTCTGAGTTAAAATGAGTTCTCATTAAATTAATTTTGAGATTAATTGTACCTAAAGTTATTTAGGTGGAACTAGGGCTGTATAAATGAGCTCACAGGGTCAACAACAACTTCAATTGAGTCATTGCATTTTCATGGATTTGGTATAGTGTTGATCCCGAGATGAGTCATTGATTGATCACTCTGATTTTAAATGTGTTCTCAATAACTTAATGTTAATATTAATAGCACCTAAATTGATTTAGTTTGAACTAGGGATGAATGAATGATCTCACAAGGTCAAGAACAACTTCAATTGAGTCGCTGTATTTGCATGGTGTTGGTATTACGTTTATCCCAACCCGAGTCATCGATCAATCACTCTTAGTTGAAATGAATTCTTATTAACTTAATGTTAAGATTAATAGTACCATAATTTATTTAGGTGGAACTAGCGATGAATGAATGAGCTCACAGGGTCAATAATAATTTTAATTTAGTAGTTGTATTTGCATGGTGTTGGTATTGCGTTTATCCCGATCGGAGTCATCGGTCGATCACTCTGATTTGAAATTACTTCTCATTTACTTATTTTTTAGATTAGTAGTACCTAGATTGATATAGGTGGAACTAAGGATGAATGAATGAGCTCACAGGGTTAACAACAACTTCAATTAAGTCTTTACATTTCCATGGTGTTAGTATTGTCTTCATCCCGACCTGAGTCGTTGATCGGTCACTCTGAGTTGAAATGAGTTCTCATTAACTTAATGATAAGATTAATAGTACCTAAATTTATTTAGGTGGAACTAGGGATGAATGAATGAGCTCACAGTGTTAACAACAACTTCAATTGAGTGGTTATTTGTATGGTATTGTCATAGCGTTCATCCCGACCCGAGTGATCGGTCGATCACACTGAGTTTAAATGAGTTCTCATTAATATAATTTTAAGATTAATAGTACCTAAATTGATTTAGCTAAAACTAGGGATGAATGAATATGCTCATAGGGTCAACAACAACTTTAATTTAGTCGTTGTATCTTCATGGTTTTGGTATTGCGGTCATCTCGACCTAAGTCGTCATCGATCATTCTGAGTTGAAATGAGTTCTCATTAACTTAATGATAAGATTAATAGTACCTAAATTGATTTAAGTGGAACTAAGGAAGAATGAATGAGCTCACATGATAAACAACAACTTCAATTGAGTCATTACATTTGCATGGTGTTGGTATTGTATTCATCCCGACCTGAATCGTCGATCGATCACTATGAGTTAAAATAAGTTCTCATTAACTTAATGTTAAGACTAAAAGTACCTAAATTGATTTAGGTGAAAATAGGGATGAATGAATCCGCTCACAGGGTTAACAACATCTTCAATCGTGTCATTGCATTTGAATGTTGTTGGCATTGCGTTCATCCTGACCCGAGTCATCAATCGATCATTATAAGTTTAAATACATTCTAATTAACTTAATTTTAAGATTAATTGTACCTAAATTAATTTTGGTGGAACTAGGGATGAATGAATGTGCTCACAGGGTCAACAACAACTTTAATTGAGTCGTTGCATTTGCAAGGTGTTGTATTGCGTTCATCCCGACCCGAGTCATCGATCGATCACTTTAAGTTGAAATCATTTCTAGTTTACGTAATGTTAAGATTAATAGTACCAAAATTGATTTAAGAGAAACTAGGGATAAATGAATCAGCTCACGGGGTTAATGAAAACATTAATTGAGTCATTGCATTTGCATTGTATTGGTATTGCGTTCATCCCGACCCGAGTAGTCGATCGATTGCTCTGAGCTAAAATGAGTTCTCATTAAATTAATTTTAAGATTATTAGTACCTAAATTGATTAAAGTGGAACTAGGGATGAATGAATGAGCTCACAGGGGCAACAACAACTTCTGTTGAGTCATTGCATTTGAATGTTGTTGGGATTGCGTTCATCCTGACGCGAGTCATTGATCGTTCATTCTGAGTAGAAATTAGTGCTCATTAACTTAAGATTAATATTACCAAAATATATTTAGGTGGAACAAGGGTTTAATGAATGAGCTCACAAGGTCAATAACAACTTCAATTGAGTCATTACATTTGCATGGTATAGGTATTGCGTACATCCCGACCCGAGTCACCGATCAATCACTCTGAATTTAAATGAGTTATTATTAGCTTAATGTTAAGATTAATAGTTTCTAAATTGAGTTAGGTGGTACTAGGGATGAATGAATGAGCTCACAGTGTTAACAATAACTTTAATTGAGTCGTTGCATTAGCATAGTGTTGGTATTACGTTTATCCCAACCCGAGACTTAGATCGATCATACTAAGTTTAAATGAGTTCTTTTTTACCTAATGTTAAGATTAATATTACCTAAATTGATTTAGCTGAAACTAGGGATGAATGAATGAGCTCACAGGGTGAACAACAACTTTAATTTAGTCATGGTATTTGCATGGTGTTGGTATTGCATTCATCCCAACCTGAGTCATCGATCGATCACTCTGAGGTGAAATAAATTCTCATTAACTTAATGATAAGATTAATAGTACCTGAATTAATTTAGGTGGAACTACAGAAGAATGAATAAGCTCACAGGGTCAACAACAAATTTAATTGATTCTTTGCATTTACATGGTGTTGGTATTGTGTTCATCCCAACCCAAGTCGTCAATCGATCACTTTGAGTTGAAATGAGTTCTGATTATCTTAATGTTAAGATTAATAGTATCTAAATTTATTTAGGTGGAATTAGGGATAAATGAATGAGCTCTCAGGGTCAATAATAACTTCACTTGAGTCATTTCATTGCATAGTGTTGATATAGCGTTCATGCCGAGCCGAGTCGTTGATCAATCACTCTGAGTTTAAATGTGTTCTCATTAACTTAATTTTAAAATTAATAGTACCTAAATTAATTTAGGTGGAACTAGCGATGAATGAATTAGCTCACAGGATCAACAATAACTTCAATTGAGTCATTGTATTTGCATGGTGTTGTATTATGTTTATCCCAACCCGAGTCATCGATCAATAACTCAGAGTTTAAATGAGGTCTCATTAACTTAATGTTAAGATTAACAGTACCTAAATTGATTAAAGTGGAACTAAGGATGAATGTATGAGCTCTCAGGGTCAACAAGAACTTTAATTAAGTCATTGTATTTACATGGTATTGGTATTACGTTCATCTTGAGCAGAGTCATTGATCGATCACTCTAAGTTGAAATGAGTTCTCATTAACTTATGTTAATATAAATAGTACAAAAATTGATTTAGGTGGAACTAAGTATTAATGAATGAGCTCATAGGGTCAACAACAACTTCAATTGAGTTGTTGCATTTACATGGTGTTGGTATTGCCTTCATCTTGACCCGAGTCATCGATCGATAACTCTAAGTTGAATGAGTTCTCATTAACTTAATTTTAAGATTAATATTTCCTAAATTGATTTAGGTGGAAATAAGGATGAATAAATGAGCTCACAGGGTCAACAACAACTTCAATCAAGTCGTTGTATTTAATTGGTATTGCGTTCATCCCAACTTGAATCATTGATCGATCACTCTGAGTTGATATGCATTCTCATAAACTTAATTTTAAGATTAATAGTACCTAAATTGATTTAGGTGGAACTAGGGATGAATGAATAAGCTCACAGGGTCAACAACAACTTTACTTATGTCGTTTTATTTGTAGGGTGTTGGTATTGCGTTCATCCCGACAAGAGTCATCAATCAATCACTCTGAGTTGAAATCAGTTCTTAGTTACTTAATGTTATGATTAATAGTTTCTAAATTGATTTAGGTAGAAGTAGGGAAAAATGAATGAGCTCACAGGGTCAATAACAATTTTAATTGAGTCATTGTATTTATATGGTATTGGTCTTGCGTTCATCTCGACTCGAGTCGTCGACGGATTACTGTAAGTTAAAATAAGTTATCATTAACTTTATTTTAATATTATTAGTACCTACATTGATTTAGGTGAAACTAGGGATGAATGAATGATCTCACAGGGTCAACAACAACTTCTGTTGAGTCGTTGCATTTGCATGTTGTTGGTATTGCATTCATCCCAACCCAGATTATCGATAGTTTGTTCTTAGTTAAAATGATTTCTCATTAACTTAATATTAAGATTAATAGTACCAAAATTGATTTAGGTAGAACAAGGTATGAATGAATGAGCTCACAGGATCAATAACAACTTTAATTGAGTCGTTGCATTTACATGGAGTTGGTATTGCGTTCATCCCGACACAAGTTATCGATCGATTACTATGAACTGAAATGAGTTCTTATTAACTTAATGTTAAGATTAATAGTACCTAAATTTATTTAGGTGGAACTAGGGATGAATGATTGAGCTCAGAGTCTTAACAACAACTTCAATTGAGTCATGGCATTTGCATGGTGTTGGTATTGTCTTCATCCTGACCCGAGTCATTGGTTGATCAGTCTGAGTTGAAATGAGTTCTAATTAACTTAATTTTAACATTAATAGTCCCGAAATTTATTTAGGTGAAACTAGGGATAAATGAATAAGCTCACAGGGTCAACAATAATTTTAATTTAGTAGTTGTATGTGCATGGTGTTGGTATTGCGTTTATCCCGTTCTGAGTCATCGATCGATCACTCTGAGTTGAAATGAGTTCTCATTTAATTATTTGTAAGATTAATAGTACCTAAATTGATTTAGGTGGAACTAGGGATGAATGAATGAGCTCACTGGGCCAATAACAACTTCGATTGAGCTTTGCATTTGCATGGTATTGATATTGTGTTTATCCCGACTTGAGTCGTCGAGAGATCACTCTTAGTTGAAATGAGTTCTCATTAACTTAATTTTAATATTAGTAGTACCTAAATTTATTTAAGTGGAACTAGGTATGAATGAATGAGCTCATAGGGTAAATAACAATTTCAATTGAGTCATTGCATTTGCATGATGTTGGTATTGCATTCATCCCGAGCTGAGTCGTCGATCCATCACTCTGAGTTTAAATAAGTTCTCGTTTACTTAATGTTAATATTAATAGTACGTAAATTTATTTAGGTGGAACTAGGGATGAATGAATGAGCTCTCATGGTCAACAATAACTTCAATTGAGTCATTTCATTTGCATGGTGTTGTTATTCGTTCATCCCGAGCCGAGTCGTCGATCGATCCATTTGAGTTTAAATGTGTTCTCATTAACTTAATTTTAAAATTAATAGTACCTAAATTGATTTAGGTGGAACTAGGGATTAATGAATGAGCTCACATGGTCAACAACAACTTCAATTGAGTCATTGTATTTGCATGGTGCTGTATTATGTTTATCCCGACCCGAGTCATCGATCAATTACTCTAAGTTGAAATGATTTCTCATTAACTTAAAGTTAAGATTAATAGTACCTAAATTTATTTAGGTGTAACTAGGGATGAATGAATGAGCTCACAGGGTCATCAACAACTTCAATTGAGTCATTGTATTTGCGTGGTGTTGTTATTGCGTTCATCCCGAACCGAGTCTTCGATCGATCACTCTGAGTTTAAATGAGTTCTCATTGAGTTAATGTTAATATTAATAGTACCTAAATTGATTTATGTGGAACTATGTATTAATGAATCTTCTCACAGGGGAAACTATAACTTTAATTAAGTCATTGTATTTGTATGTTGTTGGTATTGCGCTCATCCCGACCTGAGTCGTCGATCGATCACTCTAAGTTGAAATTAGTTCTAATTAAGTTAATATTACTATTAATATCACCTAAATATATTTAGGTGGAACTAGGGATGAATTAACGAGCTCACAGGGTCTACAACAACTTTAATTGAGTCATTGCGTTTTTATGGTGTCGGTATTGCGTTTATCCTGACCTGAGTCGTCGATCGTCACTCTGAGTTGAAATGAGTTCTCATTAACTTAATATTTTAAAAACTATATCTTTTGAAATTTTAAAAATTATTTAAGATCAATTCGAACCAAATTAATAATTTCAAAACATGTCAGTCTTTTCGAAAATTACAAATCAACCCATACAATTCATCCATTTGTAGGAAAAACATTTCCTCGTTTCAAATCTCAAGTTCTCGCTCCTCTTTCTCTCTCTTTCTCTCAATAATATAGACAACAACTACTCAACATATTTTTCAACCTTTCAAAACAAATTGATTTTCTTCTCATTTTTGACCACATAGTTGTTATTTTCAACTTCATTCTCGTTTGTAGCCGTCATTTTCTCTATCTTCGCTTGTAACAATGGGGAAAACTTTTGACGTGATAACTCCTTCTCACCAATGGGGCATGAAGTAATATCAAAATCCCAGCATAATTCTATTAAAACCATTAGTATTGAAAAGTTTCGAGTTGCGATATTGATGAATAGCCCTAACACAGTATTTGGTGATCTTGTACTTAAATGTCAGTTGGGGAAACCTTTTGATTAACTTAGGAGTATTATGAAAAATGAAAACATAGATGGACTTTTGAAGAAGACCTACTTTGCATACTTTCTCGAGTTGTATGAGGACCCCACTCTCTGTTTCCCAATGAGCATGGTATTTGGCCTTCTCAAGTGCAGGATCAAGTATGTGGGGGATGATAAATATTCAAAGGAGGGAAGAAAAAAGATGGATGAAGTTTGGTTCAACTACTATGGCATGCCGGTTTATTTTGGATTTAAAGAGTTTGTTATAGTAACAGCCTTGAGATGCGATCTTCCAGAAGAACCTCCCATCAAGGAAACACCCTATAACGGGTCCAACAAATGAAAGGTAAAAAGGATGGGTTGTTGAGCATTGTTGGACCTATCTATAAAAGAGAGGATTTGATGGAGGATATCGAGAATAAAAACATACCAAAGCACTACAGGGAGAAATTGTGCTTAGTTTGATTTGTCTATTCCATTTTATTAGCAAGAGACATTAGGACAGTTCTACAACTTCATTTATTGGAACTTGCTTATGATTTTGGAAAATTCAACGATTATCCTTGGGGATATGATATCTACTACTTGACTGTCGAATATTTACTGACAAAGTTATCCCCAAAGATAATCATATTATACGGCTTTCCCTGGGATTTCATGGTAAAACTAATCACTATGTTTACTCATCTATTAGTTTATTTTTAATATAGTTATTATGACTTTTTTTTCTTTCTTCCTGTTTATATATTTTAGGCTTGGGAATGTGAAGCCATTCCTCCCCTCTAAAAGCAGTTCAAGGATTACTCGGATAAGGTTTCTCATCCAAGGATCCTTAGGTGGTTGGTTGCAACAAAGAGAAGCAAAAAATATATTCAGGAGGCTGATCTCTTTAACCCTCTGGATGATGCAATACATCTTCCTTCAACTAAAATAATTTACCTCAAAGAAAGATATTGAAATAGATGTTCCATCTGTTGCGACAGATGAGTCATTTGTTACAACAGATTACCCGTCAACTGCAACTGGTGCAACATATGGGTAATCTGTTGCGATATATGATCTATATTTCACAACAGATTAACCATTTGTTTCTCTGGTTCTCTGAACCCGACTCAACAGATTACCCATCTGATGCAACTTATGCAACAGATATGTTATCTGATGCAATATATTGTCATTCTTTTATGACTTACAGATCATCTGTTACGGAAGATAGATCATCTATTGCATAAGTTGATTGTTTTAACATCCATGTAACCCAACTAACTGCAAATTATTATTATATGATTTAAATGTCTTCTATCTTTTTTTATAGGTTGTGCATCCTTGGATTTTGGCTACCGTTGATGAGCTGGGAATTACTTCTTTTCTTACTCTGGGTCTTATTGATTCAAAAGAAGACCCAACGGTGGAGTTAATAAAGAAGGAATTGGATAGAGTAATATCCATAAGAAGAGCAATTAGGCAAGGTCAGTCTAATGTTGAAGCTCTTCACGACCAACCTCAAACTGCAAACGATCCGGGTGCTTCTTCTGGGGGTGTTGCTGGTGGAGTTATTTATAAAGGTGGCAGCCATCCTAATGTTGTTGCTGCTGCTATTCATGATTATGAGCATGTTGGTGCTTAGCAAAAAATAAATACTTTTGAAAACATCCCTTGAATAGGTTCCTCCCACCCTTACATTGATCCCTCCCACCCATCTTCACCCACATATTCTCATTGAAAATGCAAAGTGTGCAAGGACAGAGAGGATAAACTCCTTAAAAATCTAGAGACTATTACTAAAATTGTCGAGGATTTGAAATCCTGGAGGGGTGTCATACTATCCAATGAGGTGAGGGAGCCAAGAACTCCTACATGAAGGTTAGGAGGAAGAGCAGAAAAATTAGACAAATTCTCTCGGTTCTGAAAACAGTAAAAATTACAACTCCTCCCGCTCCAAAAGTTATTGAAGTTCAGAGTCCACTGAAGAATGTGGACATATTCATGGCACTTGGCAAGGAGAAAAAGAAGGAACTAAAAGAAATCATGAATGGCAGGATGAAGGTTCGAAAAGAATACACCATGCATTCATTTGCCACCAAAGACTTCACGAATATGATAAATATGCATGAGTGGTACGAGGACAATGTAAGTTTACCTTTGCTAACCTAGGCTTCCAATATACTCTATGAAGAAGAATCTACACAGCAGATGTGTAATTTATTGCAACAGCTTGGTATTCTATTGCAACATAATACACATCCATTGCATAAGTTGCGTTAGCTGGATAATTTGTGAACTGATTCAGAGAACCCTCTACATCAGATTATTGCCACTGTATTTTTATTTTTTACAATTACTAACCTATTTAAAAATTGTCTTCTTATACCATAGTATGTTGATGAAATTCTCTACCTCATGAGGGGTAGGCAATTAGCGTACCCGGATGCTTATGATATTGTCGATAGGATAATGGATCTTAACTTCTACAATAATTTCAAGGATAGGTATGCTAATCTCTGTAAGCTAGCTGATTGTTGTGGCCTGTGATTTGATAAGTTAGTTTCTACGTTCCAATGGGATGAAGAAGAAATTAAATATGTTAGAGGGAAGAGGCCATATCCACACGGCAAGAGTTGGACCAATGCAAAAAGAATCCTTGCAGTCATAAATATGGAAGTCAAACATTCTCTCGTTGTTTAAATACTACTCTACGAAGGAAAGATTAAGGTTTATGACTGCAACTTACCTGTCTTCAGTGAGGATCCATTTTTAGCCCATATGCAGCCACTTTTAAAGTTGTTGCCCAAGTTATTAACACAGAGTAAGCTAATGGATCATTTTCCGGCTGAAGTCTTGACGAAGGAATCATGGGATTTTCAAGGTCCGAATAAAAATATCCAACTCCCAAGCCGGGCTGTACTCTCTTGCATACATCGAGTGTTTGCTGACCGGTATAGAAATGACCAGTATATGTGACTCCATTGTGGGAAATATACAATGGGTCTGGGCTTATGGGGTACTAACTAAATGGTTGGAGCTGGTGTATAAAGAAGAATATGTACAAAGATGGAGACGAACATGATAATAATTTTTTATTTCAAGCCACTTCACTTTATATATAGTGGCAATAATTTTTATACTGGCCAAGTTAAATTTTTATAATGCAGAAAATAGTATATCTGTTGTAACAGATATAATACCTATTATGACAGATTGATTATCTGTTGGAATAGGTTGGTCATCTGTTGCATTAATAGATGTTTTTCAGTCTGTCTATCATAACAGATATCCAATCTGTTACAACATATAATCTATCTATTGCAACTGATAGGTAATCTGTTTGAAAATATCAAGAAAGTAGAAGACCTCTTATAAAATTTCCAGCAGATGACCTACATGTTGCATCTCATGTTGCAACATATGTCTAAATTTATTTGATAAGATATGTCGTCTATTGCAGCAGATGTATTATCTATTGTGATATTTGAATCTAGTATTTTATTTCAATTAACATGTTCAAAACTAGGGATTAAATTATATTCATAGACAGCACAAAATAAGTTGAAGCCTTTGAAAATTACATGAAATAACTCAACAAATAAATGAAATATAAAAAAATCATTATGGATACAAATGATATACTCTACAAATAAATAAACAAGTTAAAACAAGGAGGATAGGTTATTACATTGACGGACTTAAGCTGCAGAATCAGGCTTTGGTTGTCGTGGATCTTTAATATCGCTTGCGTACAACTGTTGAGCTTTTGTTTCTCCTTATTTCCATAAGAGAGCAATATATCTTTTACGGAGTAATCAGGCATTAAGTTCATTATTTGGTACTTGTAATTCATCACTCAAATACTCGGCGTATGCGGAAACAAAAAGACCGCAATCCCTGTATTTTAAAAAAAATAGATAATCCATATCTTGCCGTTCATGCAAGTTTTGTGAAATTTGTGAAATAAAACTAAATCATGACACTTAAACTTACAGGCTACCAATGGTTTGTTGAGAAATTCCTTCAACATATTGTACATCAAATGGATTACCCATTTTATCCCGGTATGCTTCAACTGTTGACCAATCAGTATGAACCTTTTGGTCCAAAAAGCCACTCATATCAAGGTAAGTAGGCAATATTTTAGCCAGCGTTTGTATCTCAGACAACGGCCCGGAACGTCTCATTCACAACATCGAGTCATAAACTCGAATGTTCCTCTCTTTTAGAACAACGACAGCTAACACCCAATGGAATTTATCACCATAATTGATTGGGATGTACACTTCATCGACCAAATGCCAGGGTAAGCCAGACGGAATGCTAAAACCTTTAATGATGTTGATTAAGCATTCCTCGTTTCGGAAAACTTCCGGCAATTGTTGACAATACCTATCGTAGTCATTATTAATATAAACTTTGTACAAACAATTGTCTATTGTGTATCTGTATTATTCTTGTGTTTGAAACTTGGCCTTTTTTCAGAGGTACTAAAAATGACATCGATGTGCTACACATATTATCAAATATTTTGGATTATGTGATGAAAAAATTAATACACAGATGCAATTAAATAAAGTATTAATTAATAGTAATATATATGGAATTTAAACCTTATCATTCCAGCTAGTTTGGGGTTATGACATTAAATAAAATCAATTCTTCATTTTGAGATATGCAACAACAAAGTCGAACATATCAAAACCAAGATTTGATTTGTTCACTTTGTATCATTCGTTATTTTATTTTCTATATGATGATTTATATGTGTTAATATCATGTTCTTACAACAAGAATCGTATAAACCAATATCTTTAAAAATTAATTTATGTACCTGCCAGCATGATGCTTTAACAGCCCATCGATAATCTATTCTAAATAGTCGTTGATCAACTGTGTTAGTTTTTTAGGAGCCTCATCCGAGATGTTGAACCCTTCAAACTGGTAATTCTTCTATTCTCCAGAACTGACAGGCTCTACTTTTTCTTCTTCTTTGGAAGCAGTTGATGGATTATCAACTGCGATATTATGCTCTTCAGAAGTGGCTTCTACTGTGACATCCTCCTGGAAAGTCAGAAATTGTCAATACTAATTACAGATTGTCCATCTATTGCAATAGATGAGGCTTATGTTACAATAGATGGATCATCTATTGGGATGGATTCGAATAGGTAAATCAGAGTAGTACGATAATTTCAAACAGACGACCTATCTGTTGCAACATAAGACTAATCTATTGCAACAGATAACAGATCTGATGCAACAGGTTAGACAACAGTTGCAATAGATGTATATATCTATTTGATAATTTTCAGCAGATGTATCAGCTGTTGAAACAGATCTGTACCTGTTTGTTTGTTGGAAAAGATGATGTACATTCACCTTCTTCTACTTATGATGCTCTCATGTGGCTCTTGCACACTAAACAACGGTGAAAAACAAAGAAAGAAGCGTTGCAATTTTGCTTTTTTCGATGCTTGATCATGCCTTAGAAGTATCTTTCCTTCTCCTCTTAGCCGCCTTGATCTCTAGTGGAGTGTATGGATATGAAATCATCTTTGATGAATGACACCCCTCTTAGATGCCATTTCCTTTACAGAAGCAGTTAGTGCATCAATAGCATTAATCACTCCATCGTGTTTCACCTTCCAGTCTTTGTATTTACATGCAGAACATTCGCTAGATGTGGCAAAATCTAGAGAAAAATTTGTACAACCAGTATGATAATAATCATAATGACTTTTTGTTTCAAAAATTATAAGAGGAACATCATTAGCCCCAACAGCAGCACCACTACCACTACCATCATCAACAGTAATAAGCCCACCCTCCAAAATTATTTTTCTTCTGATGGTTGTTGGTCCAAACAATACCATTTTTATTCCATCAATGACCTTAGGGTCCGATAAAGTTTGCATAGACCGTAAAGTAAGAAAAATGACATCTTCAACTCTCGGTTGGTCGGAACAAGCCACGGATGGACAATCTAAAATAGTTAGTACATATATTAGAATGATGATGAAATCATTTAAAATAATCATTAATTAAAACAAAAAACTTGATTAGAATTGGACTTACTGCTTCCTTTGGGGAGGTTAAAAAGATCAAGAAATTTTGTATTTTTATCAGTTTTGGCTGACAACCATCTCAGGATTCTTGGACAGAAAACTTTTTCCTGGTAGTTCACTTGTTGTCTCAAATAAGGAATAACTTTAAATGCCCAAACCTATAACATAACACCACTAAATAAAAAATAATTATTAAATAAAAAAATGATGAATCATATCATGATAAAAGAAATATTTACCATGAAGACCCATGAAAAGCCATATAAGTTGACTGTCTTTGGCGTTAACGGAGTCAACAAATATTGGACAGTCATTTTAAAGCTTTCATAACACCAAAGATAGTTGTTAAATGCCTAAAGATCCTCAAAGAGATTTATTAAAACGGGTCTTATGTTGTTGTTAACGTCTCTCGCCCAAAGAATATTATGTGCAAACCAAACCAAGCACAATGATTGCTTGTTCTTCTTTGAGAGTCCTTTACCTTTCAACGCTTTTATCAAATTTTTGAATTTGAAGCTTGGACCAACAATGGACACTAGGTCCTCACGATCACTCGACTTGCCTTTGCCTTTTTTGGGTGTGCGGGGTGATTTTTTGGGGTCAGAGTAGGTATAACTTGAGAAGGAGAAGGAAGATAACATTGTAGTCCGGTAACTATGGCAAATTCCTTCCAACCAAAACAAACAGGCATGTCATAGTAATTTATCCATACCTCGTCCATTTTGTCTTTGTTTTTATACATAAACCTACGTATGAGAAGATCATAAACCATTTTCATCTGGAAATGAGCATTGTTGTCCTCCGAAAAATCAAGATATTTCCTAAAGTAGCTTTCCCTGAAATAAGCATCCAATTTTTATTCCCATGAATGACTTAACCATGAAATCACCTGTTCAATCTGTGACACCGTCGCACTGCATTCTGATAGGATAACGATCAATGCTGAAGGTTTTGACCAACTCTTTAATGGAAGGGCTATTAGCATTTGGATCATCTCTTTTGAGATATTCCTCTTTCCGGTGTTCATTATTTTCTGCTCCTAATTGAGATAATGCTCGTAAAGCAAGCTCATAGAGTGGTGGATGTAGCCGAGCTACTGCACTTGTTCCTTTACTTGGACTTGATTCAGTTTCTTTTATTTTGGGAGCCATATCATCTTAATTTTAATAGGAATATAAAATAGACTATAATTGATTAATGCATCATTAAAAAGGGATAACAGTAAATCTAACATGCACAACGGTAAAATAATAGTTCCAACAAACCACACATCTGCTGTACCAGGTATGTTAACTGTTGCAACATATAACCGATATGTTGCAATGGATGAGTAAACCGTTGGAAACAATAAAAATAGATCACTAATCTGTTGCACCAGGTATTTTATCTGATGTAACATATAACCGACCCATTGCAATGGATGAGTAAACCGTTGGAAACCATAAAAACAGATCACTAATATGTTGCACCAGGTAGTGTATCTGTTGCAACATATAACCAACCTATTGCAAGGATGAGTAATTCATTGGAAATAGTAAAAACAGATCACTAATCTGTTGCACCAGGTAGTTTATCTATTGCAATATATAACTAACCTGTTGCAAAGATTAGTAATCAATTGGAAACCATAAAAACAGATCACTAATTTGTTACACCGGGTAGTTTATCTGTTGCAACATATAACCAACTTGTTGCAACGGATGAGCAATCTATTGGAAACCATAAAACAGATTATTAATCTATTGCACCAGGTAGTTTATCTATTATAACATATAACCAACCTGTTGCAATGGATGAGTAATCCGTTGGAAATCATAAAAATAGATCACTAATCTATTGCACCAGGTATGTTATTTGTTGTAACATATAACTGACCTGTTACAACGAATGAGTAATCCGTTGGAAACCATAAAAGTATATCACTAATCTATTGCACCAGGTATGTTATCTGTTGCAACGTATAACTGACCTGTTGCAATAGATGACTAAACCGTTGGAGACAATAAAAATAGATCACTAAAATGTTGAAACATATCACTCATCTTTTACAAAATGAGTTATCTGTTTGATCAATATTGTTTAGATTTTTTCCAAATAGAAGATTCGTCTATCGCAACAGATAAATGATCTGTTAGATTGTTCATCTATTGCATCAGATGTCTTTATCTGTCGCATCAGATATTTCATCTGTTGCATAAGATGTTTTATCTGTTGCAACACCATTGTTACATAGACAAACAACAAATCAACCCAACAACACTAACACATCACACACGCACACTAAGAACATCAACTATGAACAAAAATCACCAACAAATCCAAATCAACATTACAACAACAAGAAGAAGAAATGCCAGAAATTAGGGTTTTATTTAGTTCACATTTCAATACTAGAAGAGTAGTTGGCTAAAGTTCCTCTGTTTCTTTATAATTTTTTACCTGTGAAAAAAAAATGGGACGACGAAGAACTCGAAGTTGTTGTCGTTGAAGAAGTCTTCACGTCGATTGATGGTTTAAAGTCAAAAGAGAACTCGCCCGACTATTTTTCACCAGAGGTTGAAGTCGCCAGAGATTGAAGGGAGAATTTTGCTGAACTATTGGTTGGGAGAGAGTTGAGAGAAGCTGTCGAGAGAGAGGAGATAGATTGTTGATTTGGATTAAAGATGGGTTTGGGTTGATTTGTATTTTTGTAAAGATTATAAAGTTTTGAAAATATTAATCAAGTCCATAATTAAATTAATCAAGTTTCCTAATGATGTTTGACCCTTTAAGTTGGTCAATGTCATCAATCCTTCATTCAAGACTTAAAAGACACCTTTCCTTCAATTTTCTCAAGAGAGTAGTTATAAACAAAAATAGAAAACGTAGAACTTTCTAAGAGTTTGTGTTCTTCTAAGAGAGGGAAAAGGGGAAGTGAGCTTGTATTTGGCCACACATAAATCACAAGTATTTGTTTAAATACCAATAAATAAAAAATTGAATACCAGAATTATGCCTCATTGTAGTTAACTATCCTTTTAACATTTTTGAAATCCGTTACTAGAATGATCAAAACCACCTACAGAGTTTAATTAAAGGTTAATAATGGTCAGTTGGATAACACAAGGACCAAAGATAGAATATAGCATTAACACATGGACGAAAAAAATGTCATTTATATATATTATGTCTAAATAGTTATGTAGTGTATATGTAATGTATTGATATTATATAAGAATAGACAAACATATATATATATATATATATGAGATACAATTATATATCTAAAACGATAAAAAATTACCGCACATGAAACTCTAATAGAACAAATGCACAAAAGTTCATTTATTTGTCTGCTAACTAAAACACCATCACTGCCGCCCCTTAACTTCTTCTTCCTTTCACTCCTCTTTCACTCCATTTCTCCTCCCACTCCCTCACAAACTCCACATTGTCTCCCCATTGCACACAAACCACCAGCCACTACCCTTCTTTCTTTAACTCTTTTCTTCTCTACTTCTCCTCTCATACCCATACTATTCACGTGTAATAGACCCAATTAGAGGGAAAACAGAGAAAAAGATTTGAAACTCCTTCATTAACAAAAAAACTCACAACCAAAAGTAGCCACATCCTTCACCATCTCCGCCCGGCCACCATCAAAACCCTTCACCACATTCCCATACCTTATCTCCTATTTAACGACAAAAATCTTGGAAGCTTTAAACATAAATCAATTCTCCCCAAATTTATTTATTTTTGTTGTTAAATTCATTGCTCAGGCATTTGCCGTGTCTACTAATTTTTAGGTAATAAAGATGACTGAACGATCATTTCCCATAATTATTCAAAATTTTTACCTACCAGAGCCTTGCATGTAGAACCTTTGGTGTTAGGCCAAATTTATGTCAAACAAGCGAACAAAATATTAATCACATCATTAGGCCAACAAACTTAGTATATAATGCCACATCTAGGGGTGAAAATTTAGCGAGTTATGTCAAATTTAAGCTAGGTTAAGACTCAATTCTATCAAAATTTGCTTGGTTCAAAATGAGTCAGCTAATGGGTCCAAGCCTCCAACTTTTACTTTAATTGTTTCATGTACTCTTTTATAAATTTTTAGTACCTAATAATTTTTTTTATTTAGGTCAAACACATCACCAACCCCCTAAACTTAGCACCAACTTTTATTTTGACACATCAACTAGTCATTGTTCATTTTAAACACTTAAATTACTGTTCACTGTGTCATTTTGACACTTTTTTCAATAGCTCTTATAGACCTCAGGTGTGTGGTAACAAACATTTTCTATGCGGATTAAGTGATTAAATTAAATCATGCCAACTTATTTTAATTATCCACCTCATTATATACATGTAGAAATAAATTAAAGAGAAAAATAAAGGTTAAAACACATGGCAAAATGACCAATAAATTGCTTTTACACATGACCATTTTTCAAATTATTACAAGATTACATTGAAAAATTTATTTTGCAGACCTCTCCCCCCCCCCCCCCCCCCAAGCCCCCATAAATTGTCTTCTATGACACACCCAACCCCTCTCGCTCCTTGCATCCGGCACTATCTTCTTTTCCATACCATCAATCTCTCTCTGTCTCTTATAGAAAATCTCATTAAGTTCTTTTCTAAATTATTTCTTACAATAACTCAAAAAGTAAAGAAAACGACAACTAAAAAAATTAAAATTCACAAATTCTAATCATTATCATTCTTCAAATTTCTTTCAATCCAAATTACATGGTAAACCCAAAACACATAAGAAAAAGCTTGAAAAGCATAGGATAGAGGTTGAAAATAAAAGATTTTTTTTTAGACTTTTGTATGTCTCCTCACTCTTTGACTGTCAAATTTTTTAAGATTCAATTTTTGAGTAAATTGCACTTTTTATGTGCTAAAATATAATTACAAGATTAATTGTAGTCAAGGAAATTTATTTTTTTCCAGTTTGCCTTCCAATTGAAAGACCTTTGAAGAGCATGTATGAGTTTTAAGCTTGGAAAATGATGGAGAATAGTGGCAAGAGAAATTGAAATGAAGAAGACAAAAATAAAATAAAAATCATCTAAATAAACTTCACAAGCCCTTTAAACACTCACTTTTATCATGTCAGCGTAAGGTGCCAAAATGATACAACGAAATAGTAGTTTAGGTGTTTAAAATGAACAATGGCTAATTGATATGTCAAAATGAAAGTTCAAAAGATTTGAAAAAAAGGTCACATTGAAAACTTATTTTAAAAAAGAGACATTTATTTTTTTATTTAATTTTTAGGATTTTATAGTAAAGAGGTAGGATTAAGGGCAAACTGTTATTTTAAAACCTGGTGAGACCCATTTAAGTTTCCTTTTAAAAATACTTCACATTACCCCCTTCCCTGTCACGGCCCGAAATGGGGCCTGGTCATGAAGGGCATCCCAAGCCTACCAAGGCATGAGAGGACCCCTTAGCCTTACATCATAAGTATAGTAATATAGAAAAGTTGTGGAAGCCAACCCATAAAATGAAAGAGTTTTCTAAATAATGAAATGAAGTATGAAAATCAAATCCAAATCCAAAAAATAATAACACATTAAAGTAGTATCCATGTCTTAAGAGAAAAATTCAAAACAACAACCCACACCGTCTACGAAACCTCTAACTTAAAGAATAACTCTTATGTCGGGATATGACTCCAACTCTACCATAAAACCAACAAATACCATTATAGAAACATATGTGAAAAAAGAAAAATGTCTTACCAATGATGGGGGCTCACCACTTCTCACCAGATGCCAACTAGGATAACGAATTGACTACATTGCTTAGGGTCACAAGAAAATACCTTCGAACCTACATCATGAAATGATGTAGCATCCAAGGATGGTCAGTACGAAGAGCACTGACATGCAACCAAGAAAAGGGATAAAATATACATGTACCAAAACCAGTAATAAAACGCATGGATGAAATATATATTTATCAAAAACTAGTCATAAATCACATACACCATAGTTATACATATATATAGGATACCAGGAGAGGGGCAAGGGGTATGAAACATAGTAGTTTAAAATCTTAATCCTGAACTGTATAGTTCATTCCAATCTAAAGGCACCCACGGGATATGTGGATCCAACTCCTTCTGCCGAAAGGGCCCTAGTTCATGTTAGCCGCATGTATCGGAGAATTAAGATAAATCCACCAATAGTCAATTAGCCTTCCAAAAATATACTGTGCAAGTCAGACAAAGTGGTCATAAACCCCCAACGTTTGCAAATACAATTCCCTTTAATTCTAATTAAAATAGTTTTTCATATATCGTTAACCATGAAGTCATTTATTTAGGCATTTCCAATTTTGTATCATTATACCAATAGACTTGCAAGCTATTACAATTGTTCCATACCACTCAATAATCTATTTAACCATTTAGGCTCCAATTTTCTTTCAAAAATCCATAACCAAAGCCCCAAAGGACATTTCAAGACCTTATTACCTTTTTACCTCTTAATGTTATGCAATTTTCCAATAAATAGTTAAGACACAATGAAAACCTTGTTTATAATCCAAGTTATGAAGTGAGTTGAGGTTCATATCATTATATACATGCAAAAGTCCATAAATATTGGTAAACCATAGTACCAAATTTCCACCATTACCATGAGACCCAAATTCAGTTCACAATCCACTATTTAAACCAAGAAGAAACCATTAAAGCATAGGAAATTCAATGCAAGTGTAAAACAACCAAAAACCCTCAACCCTAATTTAATCAAACATTCAAGAACACTTAATTATTAAGTAAATTGATGCAGTAACACAACAAGTAGAATGGGGAGTTTCCAACATGCCCTTTTTATGAAAGAAATTTTAGAAAAGCTTGAATCCTTAACCTTGAAGCTTGAACCCTAGCTTGAATATGATATGAAGGATTGGATTTGTTTCTCATACCATTGATGATGAAATTGGTGAGAAAATATTGAGAAGAAACCATAATCTTTGACATTTTCTTAAACTTTAGATTGGGAGCTTGAGAGAGAAGATGAATTAGGGATTAGGGAGTGATTATCATGATTTGGAATAAATTTAGGGATTAAAAATGAATTGTGAGATTTATATGGGGTGAAAGAAATATTTTGACCTTGTTTAATGTGGGCAAAATATGTTTTTACGTCAGGTAAAGTGGGGATTGCACCTCAGGCCTAATTGCAGGGCAAAAGCTTTGCCTTGCATGTCCCATCGCTCACTTCTAACAATGTCTCACTAAAACCCTCATAACTTTTTACTATAAACTTGGATTGATGAATAATCGATGGCATTGGAAATAATTCTCAAAGGGATTTAATTTCTATATAGTAGGATACCTAACTCATTATATTCTAAGAGTAATAGTTGTTGGAAGTTAAACCAATGAAAACATATACTAAAACTCAGTTAGTAGGAAATATCTCAACTCAACTTTGAGTTAGAAGATTTTTGTGACTTCAATTAAGATCAAAATATGTTTCCACACTAAATAATTGATCATCACACTTATATTAAGATATAAATCGTTGGTCTCGGGTCTATTCACGTATGAGGGATGACTTAAATTCTAGCTCGAAAATATGGGGGGTTACATTATCACCCCTGTGGAATCATTCATCCTCGAATAATAGATAGGAACTTATTGAAGCTCAAGAAGTATGGGATAAAGGATGTAACTTTACATTAGTAATCCTCCCTCAAAAAACCATACATAGATATCAAAAAAATCTCCATGACAACACCAAGTTAATTATGTAAGCACGAATCAAGAGATGGCGAGACTTGACATAGACATGATCTTGAGCATGAGTTTATAGAACATGATTATTTCAATATAAGGTATGAATTTTATGAAATTCCTCAGTCTGATTAATATTGATACAAGACATGAAATAAGATTTTTGTGAGACATAAAAATAGAAGCATTCTCTACCTCCAATGGTACGTCTAATAACCCTTAATTAGGGATGTACTTCTAAGCTATGAATTCAGCAATGAATACCACACTTCACCATTTCAATCTTATAATTACCCTATAAAATACATAACTACTAAAACATTGGTCTAACTACATATTTCCTCTATGTTAAATCCTGACCCAGAGTAAAAAGGTGCAAGCTTAAGCTATGGGACCCTAAACTGTACATCTCCTCAGGAATACCACTCCATCTTCACCATAATAAAAAAACATCATGTTTTAATCAAGGAGTATTAGACACATAACACAGTAGCTTGTGGATCTATCAATTACAAAATTCAAGCCTATCTTTACTACACCCATTTTATGGATCTCCCTATCAAAAACCATCTACCTCAATCACTTTCACAAAGATTTTTACCACATGTTCTCTTCCTAACTACTTTACATAATAAAAGTTCACATCACTCCTCCGTCTTCATATATACCCATATCTCAAGTTATAACAATGATCTTGGGTGAATTTGTATGTCCAAAGTACTAATTAGTACCTTTTCTTGCACTAATTTCATGAGCTAAATCTTGTAAAATATCTTATGGTTGAGGTTAAATGGAATTCTCAAGCCGATGGATATGTTTAGTGTTGCAGGACTTGAATTTGGTGAAAATAAATATGATTTGGGCATAAACGTCAAGCTTATGGATCATGGAAAGCATTAAGAGCAATATGTTAAGTACAAAGAGAGTGGAACAAGGCTTGAAAAGCATAGGATCAAGGACCAAAATAGGAAGAGTTCACAATGAGCAAGAAGTGCAAAATTTAACATAGTAGGGTGCCACGCCCCTTAGCCTTCGTGATAAGGGTGTGACACATTAGTAGTTAAAAACTGTTGGCGATTTCCAATAAACCTACATATTAGTGGTGTGCCACACCCCTTAGCCTCCATGATAATTTTATGTCAAAGAGAATTCATCAAAGTGAATGGAACATTCTAGTGAGCCTCCCAATATTGGCATGTCACAGCTCTTAACCTCTACAATTAGGGCGTGGCATGACCCTTAGACTCAGCGATAAGGGCGTGGCATGCTGATGTACAAGAATCATAGATTTTAGCTAGGTACAAATAAAACACTTATAATATTGTGGGTTATCTTTTGCATACATCTAGGCAAGGAAAAAATATACGAGGGCTTCATCATAGGGTTATTTCTACCATTTAACTCCGTTACTTTAAATTTGATATAAATATTTAGATTTCTTAGATCTTTACTATGAACATGAGTGGCTAAATTCCCTTATTCTAGGGTTGAGGATGGAATCATGATTGTACTTTGTTATTCTTAAAGTTGGTTAAACACTGGTTTATTGTATAAGTTGTTCTTAATCCCTTATTTTTACTATTTTGATGATTGTCCACTATGGAAATACATGTTTAATCCTTTTGTGAACCCGAACGGAGAAGCACTAGGCTAGATCAAAGGGTTCAAGGAACATGTCCTTATCTTTTGAATAACAAAAGATTTGAATTTGCTTCTAGGACAAGAATATACTTAGAATGCCTTGGTTGGTGCAACTATAGGAAAAAAACTTAAGGCATCTACAATGGATTATTACACCCCCCCACTCAATGATGTAGTTGTGATACCTTTTTAGGTAGACTATTAGAGGTTTGAAATACCATAATCGTATTATAACCCTGTGAATCAACAACCCAGTAACCAACTTGACCATCAATAAGGATAACGATTTACATAATTTTCTCCTTAACCCTGGAATCTCTCCACGTATTGATTACATCTTTGCCTATATTACGATTGCTATATTTTATTACTATCTTACTTTTTATTAGTTCCTAAATTTTCAAAAACTCTTTGGTACCTTACAACAACACTTGACTAAATATTGTTGGAAACTAAAGTTAAGTGAATTACTAACAGTTCGACATCTGGCTCTTTAGAATCACTATATTACTTGTCCGACCATGTACACTTATGTGTGTGGCAGGATGCAACAAGTTTTTGGTGTCATTGCTAGGGACTCAAATAATCAGTAATTTCCTAAATTTTTGCTTTTGATAATATTATTTGAGGGTTGACAACTTGATCTTAGCGCCGACTTTTGCAAGTGTAATTTATTTATTGGACTGACAAGGGAGAGAGAATTGGTTGAGTCATATTTATAACTTGAATGATTATTTCATTTGCGATGGAGGGAAGCTACACTCCAATATCGAATTCAACAACTATATATGGAAGATTAGACAAACATTATTCCTATTAATGTACCCACGCTAGGAGTATTTGCTAAGTGGAAATCCCACTCATAAACAATGTTACTAATAGCATTCTCAAACCAGGTACGGGAGGTTGATTTGAGCTAAAACAAAATAAGGTGCAACTCTTGCACATGAGTGGACAATTCAATAAGTTATATCAAAAGGACCCACAACTGCATTTATAGAACTTCCTTGAGATAAGTGATACATACATTATCACTGGCGTATCTAACGACTATGTTAGACTTAATATCTTCCCTTTTTCTCTATTGGGGAAAGCAAAAGGGTGGCTAAAGGTGGAGCCACTGAATTCCATCACTTCTTGGGATGACTTGGCATGAAAATTTCTTATTCAGTTCTTCCCATCTGGAAAAACCACATGTTTAAGAAGTGAAATTCTAAGTTTCAAGCAAAAATATTGAGAGAATATGTACAAGATTGGGAAAGACTTAAGTCTATGCACCATAACTATCCTCACCATCATCAGACTAATAACGTGTTGGTGCATACTTTTATTGAGGGTCTCAAGCCAACTATAAAGATTCTCCTAGATTCAATAGCAGGTGGACAGGCATTAGAAAAGACTTATGATGAACAATACACATTTCTGAATTAGATTTCATAAAGGAACCACCCCAATTGGAATGCAGATATATCGAGGAGCATGCCACAGAAAGTTGCAGGGATGCTAGAAGTTGATCAGTTGATGGAGATCATAGTGCAGATTGCTTTATTATAAAACCATATGAATACATAGTTTAGTAATTTGAGTTTGGGGCACACACTTATGAAATCAAATATAGTACATGAAACTCAAACTTGATGCAAGGTACGCAATAATAGTGACCATGCAACAGATGTTTGTGCAGCAAATCTTGAATCTATTAATTATATAGGTAATGCACAAAGCCAGGGGAATCAAAATTTTGGTAATAATTATAATGATAACTAGCAAAATCACCCCAACTTTTTATCGAGTGGAAATCAGGGACAAAATACAAATCAGTATCGATGGTGTAATACCCCGCATGTTTCTAAGCTAGGAAGTGAATAAGTATTCCTACGTATAAAATCTCCTATTCTATGATTCATACTTGAGTACATGACTTACAATGAATATTCTAGTGATAGGATTGCTTATGATGCATTAAGCATGTTCATATGAGTCACTTAAGGTACTACAAGCTAAGAGTTTTTGAATCCATGAAGTTTTAGTGTTTAATTTTGCAAGGGTCATCTTTGAATGAGTATAACTCGATGTTAATGTGGTATTTTGGCTGATTTAGATCCACCAAATTGTAGAGAGTCGAATTAGCTTTCCAACGATACCAATTTCGCCTTAATCTATTACCTGAGCAAAAAGTTATGCCTATTTTCGTGAGAGATAGTAAGCATAGGCGATTGGTTAGGCACCGCCCACCTAGCTTAGGCAATCACTTGGGCGCCACCTAAGTCAGTTTCAGGTGTCAAAAACACTCCGTTTTGAGTTATTTTAAGGGTAATTAAGTCTTTTAACACTCCTGACACGTCCCTAAACTTAACCCTACGAAATATATAGCTTCTAAACATATTACAACCCTATTATCATCTCAAAGCTCATCATCCAAGAGCACTAAAAGAGAAAAACAACTAGGGTTGCATAATTAAGCTTGAATATCCAATTTCAAGGAAATTCCTCCGTCAATCATGAAGAATCTTTCCTTTTAAGGTATGCATGAGTTGATTTATGGATCCCTTTCATCCATAAAGCTCAAAAACCCTATTTTTCATTATAAAATATGATTTCTACATTGTTGGGTGTTGATGATCATGTTGTTGATATTGGGTGATTCCCAAGATGGAATCCTTATATGTTTTTATGAATTCATGATATCATATGAGTTGGAAACATGTAAATTTGATTGTTCATGATGTATAATTTGATAATTTCACCTATGCTTAAGATGTGCATGTAAGGTGTTTGATAAAATGCCTAAGAAACTAGAAACCATGCAATATAGATAAATTGTGACTAAGTGAAGGATTCATGATATGCCCTTACGTTCCAATGAATTCTATGTTGATAATGTGCCTTGTAAATGTTGTTGGAATACTCATGAACTATTCTTATGAGATTATGCTATGTTTACTTGCAAATCCTACTTATGAACAAGATGTATGATGACCATGCAATCCACATGAACTTCCATACTATTGGTATGTGTTGCCAATATGATTATGCAATGAACATGATATTAAGATTGTGCAAGTACTTCCATGTAATATGAAATCCTTTCCATGCAACACATTGTTGATAACCATGCTTAGTATGAGATTCCTACTTATGATATTATAAATTATAGACTCTACTCTTATGATCAAGTCAATCATGCATGTCAGTTTCCTTTCATCGAGTCTCAGGGGTACTTATACTCAAAAATATAGCTATGTGCCTAGATCCATGTCATGTTTCACGATATTCGAACTCAAGCTATGATTCCATAGACTTCAGTCAGTCATGTGACTCAGGAAAACCTCATGATCTTAGTCAGTTGTCAGATATCAGTAACATTCTGCCAGTTAATGGAATTCAGTAAGATTAAGTCATGCACAGTCAGTTATTCATGTCCAGTCCCTCCATATGGGAGTAGAGTTTAGCACCGAGTGAACCCAAGGATGGGAACTCACCCTCCAGATCAGGGTGTGATTCTTAGTAGTCATCCTTGTGTTCCAGAACTACGTAGCCAGCGTAGGTTGAGACATCTTAACTCATCAGATTAGGGTTGATGAGGTGGCTTAACCTGTCAGTTTAGAGTTCCCACCATTCTCATTGAGTACCCGCCAGATAAGGGTCACTCACAGGCTGTCCTTACCCGTGGTATGGTATTGACACCCCTCCAATCGGGGCAGAGATTGGACCCCATCTTAGCCATAACGACAAACATAGGGTATGTCGATTAAACACTACTTCCCACAGTTTCAGTATCAGTCTCAGTAAAAAGAACTCAGGGCGTTCTTCAAATTTCAGTATATACAGGACTTTCAGATACAGTCGTCCATGTTATGAGTTTCAATATCAGTCATGACAATTATCAGTAAACCATGTATTAGCTTACAGGTCATGATATCACGTATTCACGGTCCCAGTTTCTATATATGTGTGTTTGCACTCCCACGTTCATATTAGTCAGTCAGTGTTGTTTAAGCATGAAACCCTTTATGTTCAGCCTACCTTCCCCGTATACCTAGTACTCCAGTTGTACTGATGCATTTGCACCATGGTGCTTTCTTTTCATGTTACATTATAGGTTCCGAGACACGAGCTCTAGCCCAGCAGTAGTGGTAGCATTCCAGTCACAGAGAAACAGCGAGTCCTCATTGATTTGAGGATAATATGATTTGATTCATTTATTTATTTCTTCAGTTCAGTTTTATAGAGTTAGTTGGAGACATGTTCCTTCAACTCCTTATTCAGATAGTTTAGAGGCTTTCAGATTTATGTTCAGATTTACGTTCAGATTGAGTTGTTTTGGGTATTTTCACCCATATGATTATATTCAGTTGAACCTTATGGCCTTATAGTTCTACGTATTCCGTATTATTATATCATGATTTATAGTATACAGGTACAGACATCAGTCATGGGTTAGCTTGTGGTCCCTCAGGGTCATGAGCACCGTGTAGCATTCCGGTTCAGCAAATCAGGGTATTATAAAGGGTCAAGAAATCAAAATTAGCAGCAACAAGCTCAGGGTAATCAAGCCAATATTCAGTCAAGCAGTATCGAAAAAATGCTAAAATAGATTATGGCTAATCAAGAATAGATGGAAGTCGATAAAAGAATTAATAATTGGCAACTAAGTTACTAAAGGTTCAGTTGGGTCATTTTGTGAGAGCATAGTATACTAGAACTCAGAGAGGTTTGTCGAGTGATATTGATCCAAATTCCAAGAAAGTGAATGCAGTGTCTACTTATAGTGGGTTAAAATTAGAGGAGTTAGAACCAAAGAAGGTGACTCACAAAGTTGCTACTAAGGATGCAGATAAGGTTGAGAATGATAAAGTTAAGAGTGTTGAAAATAAGGTAGAAAGTGTGAAGCCACTTTCACCATATTGTAGAGGCTAAAGAAGCAGAATGAGAAAGCATGCTATCAAGTATACATGGAAGCCGATATAAAGAATCAGCAGTTGGAGACTAAGACACTAGAGGTTCGGTAGAGTTATCGTATAGGAGCACAAAATACTACACCTCAGGGAGGCTGCAATTAGAGGAGTTAGAATCGAGGATGGTGACTCACAAAGATGCTACTAAGGATGAAGAGAAGGCTAAGAATAACAAATTTGAGAGCATTGAGAATAAGGTGGAAAGTGTGAATCCACCTCCACCATTCCCACAAATACTAAAGAAGCAGAAAGAGAAAGCATGCTATTAGAAATTTATTTACTTATTAAAACAGGTTCACATTAACCTTTCTCTTATTAAAGTTATTTAGGGTGTTCTAAAATATATTGAGTACGTCAAAGATATTATGGATAGTATGAAATGGCTATTTGAATATGTCATATTGCACTCACTGAGGAGTGCACCTTAGAATTCGGAACAAACTGCCCACAAAGATTAAAGATCAAAGCAGGTTCACTATTTAGATCAATATTGGGCAGTCTATTAGTACTCAAGTTTTATATGATCTTGGGGAGAGTATAAATCTCATCCCTATATCATTCTTAAAGAATATGGGGTTAGGTAGCTCGAGTCCCACCACAGTGGTCTTACAGTTGGCTAACCATTCACTTGCCAGACCAGATGGGATAGTTGAATACGTGTTAGTTAAAGTGAGGTCTCTCATAATTCTAGTCGACTTTGTTATTCTAGATTTTGATGTTGATCCAGAAGTCATATTTATTTTGGGACGTCCCTTCTTATTAACAGAACGTAAATTAATTAATATGGTTGCAGTGTAGTTGACAATGAGAGCTCATGATAAAGTCGAGGTATTTGAGGTATACAAGGCGATGAAACTACCGACAATATATGAGGAATTATCTGCTATAACAGTGATAGACCAAACTTTAAGCTCCCTCTTTTTACGTTTAAGGACCTTTTGGAACGAGCATTAGTAGAGTATGATATTTTTGGTAATGCAGAAGCTCATGAGATAGTTCATATCTTTAGAGTTTCAAGTGTCTACATTCAAAAGGGATTATTTGAGCCTTTGAATAGTCCCCTTAGTTCTTCTCCCAAGCCTTTTAACGAGGACACTCCTAAATTGGAGCTTAAGGATCTACCTTCCCATCTCAAATATGCCTTTCTTGGTGATGATGACACTTTACCTGTGATTCTCTCTGTATGTTTATTTGATGTATAGGTAAAGGAGGCATTGGCAGTGCTTAAAAGAAAAAAAAATCTATCAGATGGCAAATGTCAGATATCTAAGGAATTAATCCTTCTTTCTGCATGCTTAAAATATTTATAAAAGAAGGTAATAAGCTAAGTATTAAACATCAATAAAGATTAAACCCAGTGATGAAGAAGGTCAAAAAAAATGTGATCAGGTGGCTCGATGCAGGGATAGTTTATCCCATCTCATATAGGAAATAGGTTAGTCCCATTCAATGTATCCCAAATAAAGGAGGTATGACAGTTGTGATGAACGATAATAATGAGTTGGTCCCGACTCATACTATAACTGGGTAAAGAATCTGTACGGACTATAGAAAGCTCAATAAGGCCACCCAAAAGGATCATTATCCAATCTTTTTTACGAACCGGATGCTTGACAAACTTGCTGGACAAAAATACTATTTCTTCCTTATGGGTATTCCGGATATAATCAAATATCTATAGCACCAGAGGACTAAGAGAAAACAATATTCTCCTATTCATATGGGATTTATGATTTTAGACAAATGACCTTTGGATATTGTAATGCACCAGCTACTTTTCAAAGGTACATGATGGACATTTTCTACGACATGGTGGAGGATTTTGTCATATTATTTATCGATGACTTGTCTATATTTGGTAACTCATTTGATTTGTTTTTGCAAAATTTAGATAGGGTCTTGATTACGTGCGAAGAAACTAACTTGGTGTTGAACTGGGAGATGTGCTACTTTTTGGTAAGGAAGGCATCATCCATGGTTATAAAGTATCACAAAAAGGGCTAGAAGTTGACAAAGCAAAAGTGGAGGTGACTGATAAGCTTCCACCACCAGCATGATTTAAAAAAGTATGCAGTTTCCTTTGATATGTGGGTTTATAGAAGTTTCATTAAGGACTTCTAGAAGATAGCAAGTCCAATATGTAAGTTGCTGCAAAAAGAGGTAAAATTTGAATTTGGGGTTGATTTTTAGAAATCATTTAAGGACTAGAAGAAAATATTGATAGAAGCTCCTGTATTGATTGCTCTGGATTAGGGGTTACTATTTGAGCTAATGTGCAATACAAGTGATGTGGTTGTAGGTACAGTACTGGGGCAATGTAAGGAGAAAGTTTTTCACTCTATGTATAATTCTAGAAAGACCTTAGATACTACTCAAATCAATTACACTATCACAGTGAAAAAGATGCTTCTTTAGTGTATGCATTTGACAAATCCAGAGCCTATGTAATCGGCCTAAAGGTGATAGTTTATATAGATCATGCAACCATTAAATATTTATTCATTAAGACAGATGTAAAGCCTAGGCTAATCAGATAGATCCTTCTACTGTAAGAATTTGATCTAAAGGTATAGGACAGGAAAAGAGCTTCAAATCAAGTAGTTGGCCACTTATCAAGGCTAGAAGATTGGTCGTATATAGTTGATGAGAGGCGTATTTTGGAGGAGTTATCAGATGAATAGTTGATGGCTCTAAGCTTAGTACAACTTCTATGGTATGTGACATGCCCAAATTACAACTCTCTTATGAGAGAGTAAGCGGTCGCTATCAAATATAGAAACCCAACTGGGTTGGGTGTTGAATCCCACAGGGAATACCATGTTCACTAAGTATTATGATTGTTATTAGACTTTTGATCTAAGGCTCTAAAATAACAAAGGGTTTGGAAATGTTAATAGTGTTCTTTTATATTTGTGTTACACAAAAGTCCAGCTACTGAGAGTGAATATAGATGTAATTTCAATGAGAATGAATTAACTAGAGTTATGCTCACTAAGATGTTCAAACAATTAGGGTTGTGAGGTTGTGTTCGAATTCTAACTTATGTATCCAATTTGCAAAATTTTTGAATTCTAAAGATTACCCACATATTTCTCAACCTAATAAGTATTTCACCCTTTACTTTTCTCAAACTTAAAGGGTTCATGCATTATTTCAATAAAACTCTCATGAGGTTTGATCCTGTTAAGGCATCAATCCGTTAATCCCAAAGGGTAAACCTATGGAGTTCATGTGAATCGCTCTTTTTCCCAACATACGCTTTCTTATCAGACAAGTAGAGTCCATGGGCTCACTTCTCAAGTTTGCAACCAATATATGTCACTAAAATGAATAAAGATATATGCAATTTTGATAGATTTTAGAAAACAAACCCATTCACAACCCCAATATAGTTCTCTACATCAAGCCTCCCATAACCCTAGTTATGGGAGTTTAGCTACTCATCTCCATGTAAGAAACAAAGTTATATTTATGTTCATAAATAACTTCAGAAGAGTACTTACAAAAGTCACAATATTGATCTTCTCAATCTTTGATGAAAAAGTATGAAAACTAATAATTACCTCTCAATCTCTAGGTTTAAATCTCAATGAAAAGTAGTACAAAGCTCTCAATAGAGGAGAAAGTATGAAAATGAAGACAAAAGATTCCTACTAAACCCTAATACTTTGTATTTATATATTCCCAACTTAAGGGATTTAAAATTTGAAATCATAAAATTTGCGTCCAAAGTGACAGCCAAATTGGTGGTCTGTCGCAAGGTTGACAGTCCACCATTTGGCCCATCGCTGCTGATCTGGGTAGGTCACTTTCTGGATAAGACTGACAGCCAAATTGTTGGTCCGTCGTAAGACTGACAGTCCACCATTTGGTCCATCTCTTAGTCCTTCAGGGGTCCAAGTTCTGGATTAACTTTGACGGCCAACTTGATGGTATGTCGTAAGACTGATGGTCCACCACTTGGTTCATCGTTGAGTCCTTCAGGGAGCCTAGTTATGGATGGCACTGACAGCCAAATTGGTGGTCTGTCACAAGACTTACGGTCCATCATTTGGTCCATCGCTACAAGGCCTGAAGTCTTGGGTTTTGTTTAGGACTGACGGTAAAGTTGGTGATCCGTCGCAAAACTGACGGTCTACCATTTTGACTATCAGAAGTGTTTTTCTGCCACTTCTCTAAGACTTTTTTTTCAGCTAGATCCGTACCCTAAAAATTAAAAACCAACATTAAACGCAACCTTAGTTGCTTAAAAACATAAAACTTTCTCAAGAAAACAACGCAAAATATTTCGTTGAAAGCCGGAACATCAACAACCTCAACTAAAGATCGTTGCTTGTCCTCAAGCAACTCAGCATCCAATTTTAAACTTGAACCATACCATGATAAGCAACTAACTAATGAATCACTTTGACGCAACCATTCACTCATCATTTCACTCACATGAGTTTCAACCAGCATGTTTTACACCCAGCATTGATTATAATTCAGCACACGTAACATGGATGTCATGTCCCACAGCAAACAGCAGAACTAAGAAAAACTCCAGCTGCCCGCACAAAAATGAAGTCCACCACTTTTATACTACGCAAACACAATCTAAACTCTCACGCTCATCAAAGAAGTTACAAGCATAGTCCAGGTACCCATATGCTTGCCCTTGCCATTTAACACACCTTTAAAGCTGATTCGCTAGGCTCAAACAGGTCTTTTCTAGGCTCGTAATGAGGCATCATGATATGTGAGGGTACTCTTTTGGGTAAAGTGACTATTTAAGGCTCAACTCTCATTGCCCTAGCAACTTTTCAGCCCCAAGCTGCTATTTTAATCAACTTGCTTACAACAAAAAATTTTTTACAAGCATCATCCACCCTCAACTTATGCTGATGCGGTAAGTTAGGGTGCACAATATATTTGAACAGATCAGGGCCAAATGCCTTTAAACTATACTATACTCAAGATTAGGCACAGTAAGCGGAGACTCGTACTCTGGTCCGAACAACATCCTATTAATTGTTTGAGCTGAAATATCAACAGTGACTCCTCTGACAGGTACAGACTCTCTATTCAAGAAATTTATAAATGATGTCCCGTTTGGGTAATCTTGTTCTGCCAGTGCAAGGTAATTTACAAAGAATTCTCTTACCTAATTCAGTTTATAGGCTCCCGGTTGCTAGCTTATCCATGCTATTTCATACTAGTTGAACTGGTGTTCCAACTCAGGATATTCATGTAAGTCCTTGGTCATAATCTAATGCTCTTTCGCGAATGACCTTTTGATTCCTCTCGCAGTGGGTACTAATCCATCATAGAACTTTTCACGTGCTCCCTCTATCTTCTATCTAATCGCCTCCCGAACTTGAGGATCCTTACATCTAACAATGTTAGCATCCTTAAGTTCAGTTTCTACGTAATCCGCTTCAGCTTGCCCTTCTACATTGGCATCCTCAGTTTCAACATCAGTCGGCTCAGGAGGAGTGACATCAACTGTGGCCTCATCTGGGCTCTAACTGGTACTTCTAGTACTATCCTCACTCTCCTCTTTAGACTGGGAGAGTGGGGGATTTTCCCATCCATGTTGTCTGGTATTGTATCCAGATGCGGGTTCGTTGCCACCACTTTGAGATCTTCCTCCTCTGTTTACTGGTAGTTTGGGATCCATAGCACCTGAAAAAGAGGTAAGAAATCAGTCCATAACAAAAATCTATCAAATCAATGCATTTCATGACTTGACGGACAAAATGGTGGTTCACCATTGGTGGGATGGTCCACCACTTTGTCCATCGAGCCTTATTTATTGTCCTAGAATTTTCATAGCCCTGCGACGGTCAGGTTGGTGGTCTGTCACAAATATGAAGGTCCATCATTCAACCGTCGCACCCCCTTCTTCAGGTTCAGTGTTCAACTAGGAATATATTAGAGAATTTGTTAAGCAACATTGTTTATTTAGCAACATTTGACAACCATAAAACAATCAAGCACAACTTTTCACATTTTAATCATGTAGGTTACTCAGACTTCACCTAAACAGATTATGCTCAAACTTCTATTAGAAAACTTTCAGCAATTATAGGCAACAAAACTATAACAAGATGCTAATTCCTTTACAAAACAACTTTCCAAACATAACCCACAAATGCGTCATTTAGACAAAGAAGGATAGAATTATACGCATACCTTGGATCTGTACAGAGAAAAGCTTGCAACTTTAAAGAATAATACTAATTCAAACAACTCTTCAATTGTTATCTTAACTTAATGGTGATGAAGAAAACAATAAGGGTGGATATGTTTAAATAGGAGAGAAGGAAGGAGACGTAGAATCCTAGAGGCAGTAAGTTCCTTCAGATTCTTTGTACCCAAAGGGAGTTGAATAATTGAAGGAGTTGAAGGGGTTACAACGCATGTAACCGCCATTTTTTAATCACTTAAAAACCTTTTGGGTCAAATATGGCCCATTTAATAAAGCTTCAGAGGCAACCTGACCTGACCCAGAACTAGGGTTACAGCAATGCCAGGTCTGACGGTCCGTCAGATCTTCGACGGTCCACCAGGTCGGCCGTCAAAACTTACCAAGACCTGAGCACTTCTACTTCATTGCGATGGTCATGGGGACGGTCCACCTCATTTTTTATGGTCCACCAAAGTCACCATCGTACCTTACCAGAACCCAGGCCATCTAGGTTGATTTTGATGGTCGATTAGATGGTCCACCAACTTTGGGATGGTTCACCACTTTAATCATTAACTTGACCCAGTGAGTGAATTTTTCTTCTTGTTTGCGACGGATAAGCACACAAATGAGTAAACAGCAACAAGTATGTACTTTATTCCAAATAAGTTCACAAAGGCCCCAAGAAATCTATGCCCCACATATCAAATAATTCTACCTCCAGCATTTTAGAAATCGGTATCTCATAGTGCTTTGAGATGGACCCTTGCCTTTGACATTGGTCACATCTCTTCATAAACTCACAAGCATCCTTGAATAAAGAGGCCCAATAGTATCCACTCTGAAGTACTTTCCTTGCAGTCCGATCACCTGCATGGTGACCTCCAACTGGGGAAGCATGGCTTGCTTCAAATATACTCCGCATTTCTATTTCTAGGATGTACTATCTAATAATACCATCTACACATCACCAAAAAAGATACGGCTCATCCCAAAAATAATGGGTCATATCATGAATAAACTTTTTCCTTTGATAAAAGGAAAGATTTTCTGGTACCACCTCACTTACCACATAATTTGTCAAGTCAGCATACCAAGGCACTTTTTCGAACACTGCAGCCAATACTTTCTCATCAAGAAAGGAATCATCAATCTCAAGCCCATCTTTTACTGCGCTCTTACCTTTGAGTCTGGATAAGTGATCAGCCACTTGATCTACCATCCTTCTTTGCTATTAGGTACCTCAAGGCAGCATGGTCAGTGTGTACCACTACCTTGGTACCTAGAAAATATGCCTGAAATTTCTCAAAAGCATATACCACTGCTAGAAGTTCCTGCTCTATGACGGTGTAGCTTTTCTAAGCTCCATTTAGTGATTTGCTGGCATAATTAACTGGATGAATAATTTGTCCTTATTTTTCCCCAACACAACTCCGAGGGCAACACCGTTTCCATCACATATTATCTCAAACGGTTTTAACTAGTCCGATGCAACAATGATAGGGGCCTCAACCATCTTCCTCTTAAGACATTAACATGCCTTAATGCAATCAGCGTCAAAGAACAACTTAGTTTCCTTTTTTAAAAGTTTGTAAAGTAGATTTGCAATTTTAGAGAAATCTCGTATAACCTTCGGTAAAAGCGAACATGTCCAAGGAAACTACACACCCCTTTTACTGAAATGGGAGGTGGTAGCTTCTCAATAACCTATACCTTGGATCGATCGACCTCTATCTTTTTTGCTGATATTTTGTTCCCGAGAACAATGCTCTCCTTCACCATGAAGTGGCATTTCTCCCAATTAAGCACAAGATTGAATTCCACATACCTCTGCAAAGCCTTATTGAATTTCTCCAGACACAGCCCAAATGAATCTCCAACCATAGAAAAATCATCCATGAACACCTCTAAGGTGTCCTCAATCATATCCGAGAAAATAGACATCATACACCTTTGAAAGGTAGTGGGTGCATTACATAACCCAAACGGCATCTGCTTAAATGCAAAAGTGCCATACGGACATGTGAATGTTATCTTCTCCTGATCTTTAGGAGTAATACAGATTTGATTGTAGCTATAATATCCATCCAAAAAGCAATACCACCCCCTTCCCGCCAGCCAATCAAGTATTTGATCCATAAAAGGCATTGGGAAGTAGTCCTTTAAAGTCCATGAGTTTAGCTTGCGGTAGTCCATGTAAACTCTCCACCCAGTCACAGGCCTGAGAGGAATCAACTCATTCTTTTCATTTACAACAACAGTTATGCCCACTTTTTTGGGAACACATTGAACCAGGCTCACCCATTTACTATCAAAAATAGGATAAACCACTCCTGCATCTAGCCACTTAATAATTTCCTTCTTAACCACCTCTTGCATTGGTGGGTTAAGTAGACATTGATACTCAATGGTAGGAGTACATTCTTCCTCAAGTTGTAGCTTATGAGTGCACATGCTAGGAGGAATGCCAATAATATCAGCAATAGTCCAGCCTATTTCTCTTTTGTATCTTTGGAGCACTGAAATAAGTGCTTCCACCTGCTGCTCACCCAAGTCAGCTACAATAATAACAGGTAGTGTATTCCCACTTCCCAGGAACACATACCTCAAATGACTGGGTAATTCTTTCAGCTCCAAGATAGGTGGTTCTTCTACAGAGGGCTTAGCAGGTGGACTAGAATTATTTTATAAGTCCAAGTCCGACTTCTTAAGAGCATATGAGTAAGACCCCATGCCCGTTAAGGCAAAAAAAGTCTCCTCATAATCTTCTATAACATCCTAATTAAAATTCATCAATACTGCAGCCAAGGTTTCAACTGCAAATTTCTCTTCTATCGACACTTCCTGCTCCTTCTCATAATAGACATCTACAATGGAAAACACACTCATTTATTTATATTGCTTTATTGATTATCACACATCAAATATCAATACTTTATTATTCAGCCTGAAGAAGAGATCATTAGCTTGCAAATCAATCAGCACACTTTCGGTTGTAAAGAAAGGCCAACCCAAGATTATGGGCACCTCGATATCCACCTCTCAATCCAGATTAATGAAATCCGTAGGAAATATGAAACTAGCAACCTTCACCAACACATCATACAAAATACCAATAGGTTATTTGACCGACCTATCCGTCATCATAAGTCGTATAATAGTGGGTGTGGAATCTCCCAAACCCAACTTTTTGTAAACAGCTAGCGGCATCAGATTGATGCTAACTCCCAGATCACACAGATCTTTTGCAAAGTCAAGAGTTCTAATAGTGCATAGGATAGTAAATGCTTCCCGATCTGCCTTTTTTCTACACTAGAGACCTTGTGGAAATAGCACCACAATGATATAAATTATTCATCGGCTAAAAACTAACCGACCGCTTCTTTGTGATGAGATCTTTCATTAACTTTGTGTATCCGGTCATTTGCTCTATTGCCTTCACCAGTGGTAGATTCATCAACTGCTTCCACATAGCCATAAGTTTTCTGAAATTAGTGTTGTCATCTTTCTTTTTCAATCGATGAGGAAATAGAGGAGGTAGCTTTGGAAGAGTGGTAACCACCACTTCAGTCTCCGTTCCCTTATTCTTCTTTAACTCATCAACCTGATGATAATTGGATGGTGTGTCATCAATAACCTCATCCAATTTCTCAAAATCCACCGGATGATAAATCTCTGGTTTTTCAACATCATCGGTTATAATATCACCATCGCAAGACTGACAGTCCACTATTTTGACCGTCAAAAGTGTTTTAATGCCACTTCTCAAAGACTTTTTTTAGCTAGATCCTTACCCTGAAACATTAAAAACCAGCATTAAATGCAACCTTAGTTGCTTGAAAATATACAACTTTCTCAAAAAAAATGATGCAAAATGTTGCGTCGAAATACGAAACATCAGTATGTCAATATAGTGAATTTCTACTGATTTTTGTATATCCTTGTAATGCCCCGAGTTAGCAAAAGAGGAAATTGTACTATAATTCTTGCTCATATATGTAGGATGAGCCTTATTTTTTCAAATATGGTGTTGATTGTATAGTAAGGAGATGTATTCCAGAATCTCAATCTAAAAAAGTGGTTAAGATTTTCCATTCATCACCTTATATAGGTCATCATGGAGGTAAAAGAATAGCACATAAGGTATTGCAATCAGGTTTCTTTTGGTCTACCCTTTTTAAAAATACATTTGTTTTGTGTTAGAATATGACCAGTACAAAAGACTGGAAATGAGTTCTAGATGTCATGAAATGCCTCTAAACAATATTCTTAAGGGAGAGGTTTTCAATGTTTGGGTAATAGATTCTATGGGTCCATTTCCACCCTTTTATGGTAATCTTTATATCATAGTTGCGGTGGATTATGTGTCCAAGTGGGTAGAGTCTGCATCCCTCCCTACTAATGATGTAAAAGTGGTCAAGAAGTTTGTTAAGAAAAATATATTTTCTCATTTTTGAACTCTCAGGGCAATCATTAGTGATGGCAGGTCTCATTTTGTAAACCATGGGTTCAAGAACCTGCTAGTAAAATATGGGGTCAGACATAAGGTAGGTATAATGTTTCATCAAAAACAAGTTTCTGAGTGGAAGTATCCAACCGTGAAATTAAGCAGATCCTTCAGAAAATGGTAAATGGTCAGTGCAAAGATTGGTCAATAAAACTAGATAAAGAACTATAGGCATATAGGATAGCCTATAAAACACATATTGGAACTTCTCTATATCATTTGGTTTTTTAAAAAATCTGTCACTTCCCTATTGAGCTTCAGCATCAAGCATATTGGGCAGTAAAGAAGTTGAATCTTGACCCAAATATTTTAAGGAAGAAGAGGATATTTCAGTTGATTGAGCTTGACGAGTTTCACTTGTACGCTTATGAAATTTTAAAATTATATAAGGAAAATACCAAGAGATGGCATGACAAACCTATACTGCTATGAGTCTTTGAGCCTAGTCAGAAGGTTATATTATTCAACTCAAGGCTGAAGCTTTTTCCCAGGCAAGTTAAGGTTCAAGTGGTCCGGTCCGTTAAAGTGGTTCGAATGGCCCCTCATGGTGTGGTGGAACTGTGGTGAGAAGATAAGAGTGTGACACTTCTAGTAAACAGATAGAGGGTTATTAATATTAGGAAGATCATGAGTATAGATAGAAGACATCTATCATATTTACAGATAAGTGAAGTTGAATTAGTTGTGCCACAACACTATATCAGGTGCTATGTGGGAGGCAACCCACAAATGTAATGTAATAGCATAGCATTTCCTTTTTATTTGATAAAATAAAAATTCAAAAATACAAAAAGATGTGTTGAGCCATGACCAAAACTGCGGCACATGGTGGGAGGCAACCTATCTCTTTAATTTATTTTATTGGTTTTTATGAGATTTGTAGTACTGAGAATGTCTTGACATGGGGGAGAAATAAAATTGATAACAAAATGTTCTTTTGGGAAGGCTACCAAGTATGAAAATTCCTATTGGTATGAAGAAAAACAAAGGCAAGCAAGTGGGGAACCAAAATTCCCCCCAAGTTGGCAAACTTGTGGGCCTCTACGATAGTAGCATGCCATATCACTTATCCTCAGCAAGCCGACAAGGGCATGGCATGGAGGCTGTTAATTCAGTCCATTTTAAATGGAATAATTAGGTATAACCCAATTTCTCACCCAACCCTCCTCTTTAAACACCCAAAAATCCCCAAATCCCCCTCATTCCTCATAACCTAGTGTGTCACTCCCTACAAATTCCCTCAACTTGGAATCATACCATGCCAAGAACACATCTAAATCTTTATTTCTTATCATTCACAAATTCGAACAAGGTAAGTTCTCACTCTTTTCTCTCTTTTGTACTTGAATGTTATGGTTGAATCATAAGGATTTTGGCATGAATTGTACAACCCACCTTAGAATACATACCTTGGTATTAATTGTTTGAGGTTTTGGTTTGAAATTCTTTGCGAAGAAAGTTATGGGTTTGAATTTTTACACCAAAAAGTGCGTCTTTATGTGCTTTTACTCGTTACTCTCCCATTGAACTTTGAGAATAGCACAATTACATGAGTGTGACTTGATAACTTATACTTTGAAATATGATTTGAAATTGTGTTTGGTATACATTCCTGTACATATATGGGTGTGTGCTAGTATTGGCTATTGCACTTGCTCTCATATGAATTCATTAACATTAAAACAGGGGGCGTCATACATTCACTGTTATTTTGTGGTGCATATACCGTTATGACTTTATGAGTGGCATTGGATGTTGCTTTTGCACATGAGATAGTAATATTAGTCATGTATTACTGTTTAAGATTGTTGTCTGATCGATTGTACTCTTTAAAATCTCTTGGCATATGTGCTTAAGTTCATCTGTAAAGAGAAAAGTAGTGATTCTGGTATAATTTGGTTGTGTGAATATTGTGATTTTATAAGGTATGCGCTTAAAGTCTGAGTAAAGTGGCATAACCTAAAGTTAAGCTCTTTTTGGACAATAACTAGATTACCGATTTGGTTGAATGCTTAAATAGGTGGCGTGACCACGTGGTTATATTATGGAATAGGAAAAGTCTAAATAACAAAGTTCCAAATTCACACACCTACGCTAATAACTAACTGTGGAGTGGTCCTTAAAACTACTTACACTTGGTGTTAGCTAGTTATATAAGACTTTTTTTGACTTGGCTATGTGTGTTGTCGTTAGTAGGCACTATGAAAAGCAGAGCTCAAAAAGGAAAAGATATTGCTGGGCCTTCGGAGGCGTCAAAGAAGTGACTTCATCCAGCGGCTCGCGTACCCAGAACCCCATCTCTTCCCCGAGGTCAAACTCTTAGATATAGATCTCGATGAGTTGTGGAAAAAGGAAAGAAATGGTATAACAAGCACACAGAATCAAAATATGCCTCGGATAAGTTCAGTGACTGGGAAAGTTTAAGGTGAGAGTTCCTGAGCATGGTTCAGAGAATTGAGGAGCTGCGGATAAACTTTAATTTTGTGCATCCTACTAAGTGCAGTCCACATTTGATCAAGGAATTCTATACCAACTGGGACCCACAAGAGCCCAATTTAGAAGGCAATATTTGCGTTGCGGGCAAGTGGTAACATTTAATGTACATGCCCTAAATACCCTTTTGGGCACTCCTGATGCAGACTCACTTCAAATGAGAAAGATGAATATCACTCCAACTTATGCCGACATCAAACACTTATTTTGTAGTAACAGGTTGATGGTTAGGTGGATTCACCACCAAGAGGGAGGCTAATATTTGACATTTCCCTACGTACAGATGAATACGAAAGCTAAAGTGAGACTGAAAGTCATATATCACTGCCTTATTCCTGGGAAGCATATGAAAAAGGTCACTTAGGATCGGGTTTTCCTAACTTATTCCTTAATGCAAAGGGCTTTGAGATAAATATAGGCGCAGTGATTATTTTATCAATGAAGAAGGTTCGCTTTCATCAGGGATGTAGGTATGGTTTTTGTGGTCTGCTGACTTGATTTCTGAGAGGCCATTGTGTTGAGGAGGAGGTCTTGCACTAAAGGTCCCATTTGGACATGCGTCTGGTGGATGTGACCCAAATGTGGGGTCTTGATATTTTACATGGGCTAGTGCTAACACTACCCGAGTATTATGCTCAAGATGATGAGATCACAGCCTGCGTGTATGGACCACAGATGCTTCAGCTGCAAGTGGGAGGGAGAATAGCCATCAAAGAAAAGATATATGGAGTGGAGCTTTATTACCCACCTGGTCACCTTGCCAGGACTTTGCTGTGGATTTTCCCAGAGTTTGTTGAGCCAGTGGATGATGGCATCTCAACAAATGAGAATAGGCGACTGCAGGATTCATACATTGAGTCCAAGGATAATGATGATGTGGATCCAGACTTTAACGATGAGGCCTTAGGCATGGATATTGATAATTGCATGGATGAGGAGTGAACATGGAGATTTTACATCACCTTATATGTTTGCTTTGTTCTATATCCATAAATACTAGGGACAATACTATATTTTAAGTGTGGGGTGGTGGAGATTCTCATTCTATTATCTATTCTAGCTGGATTGTTATGATGCTATTATTCTGGTTATCATTATTTATGATTGGATTCCTACAAATACATTAGAGTACATTTGGTCGATAATAGTTAGTAATTACTATTATTGTGAATTTGGTTGGCTTAGTAGTTAGTAATAGTTTCATCATTTGATTATTCCTAGCTTCGTCATTTTAGTTACTTAGTTATTTCATGTCGATTTTAGGAGTAAATTTTTTGTTTTTTTAGGATCATTCCAATAACTCATCATAGTTTAGGAGTCTTTCTCGATAATGGATGGATGACAATTATCCTAAGGGGAATTAGTCTTAGGGAGTGAGTAAGTAGGATAACTCGATCACTATTCTAATACGGGGTACTTTTTGTTGGGCCATATGACTATGTGCCATGAAAATATATTTTTCTATGAAGAATCATGTCAAACATGAGTGGATAAATTCGCTTATTCTGGGGCTAAGACCAGATGCAAGATTGTACTCCGTTATTCTTAAAGTTGGTTAAACATTAGTTTGTCGTATGGGTTGTTCTTAATCCCTTATTTTTACTATTTTGATGATTGGCCACCATTGAAATACATGTTTAATCCTTTTATGAACCTGGAAAAAGAAGCACTAGGATAGATCGATGAGTTTAAGGAGCAAGTCCTTATATTTTGAATAACGAAAGATTTGAATTCACATCTAGGATAGGAATATACTTGGAACACCTTGGTTGGTTCAACTATAGGAAGATAATGTTAAGTGTCTAAAATGGATTATTGCATCCTCGCTCAACAATGTAGTTGTGGTACCCTTTTAGGTAGACGATTAGAGTTTTGAAAGAACATAATCGTATTATTAAACTTGTGAATCAACAACCCGATAAGAAAACTGACAAACAAGAAGGATAATGATTTACATGATTGTTGAGAGTGCCTTAGCCCTGGAATCTCTCCTCGTATTGATTACATCTTTGCCTATGTTGTGATTGTCACATTTTATTACTCTCTTACTTTTTATTAATTACTAAACTTTCAAAAACTCTTTGGTACCTCACAACACTTCATTGAAATATAGTCAGAAACTAAAGTTAAGTGAATTGATAAACAAGTAGTCCTGTGTGTTTGACATTCGGCTCTTTAGATGAGAAGGGTAATTGAGGGACTAGAATGCAAGCAACGAGAATGGTAGTAACACTATTCAATTATAACTTATCTTTGTTACACTACTCAAGGTGGGGCCTATGAGGAAAGATATGATCCAATAGGCACGAGGTATTCATATATCAAAATTGCATAGAGAACTAGTACTTATGCATAGGCACAATTTGAATACATAAGATATTGGTAGAATATCCTCTTAAACGAAAGTTGGAGGAATTTGCTAGAATAAAAAAAGATTTATCATGACTCTTCCCTGAAACTCACCACCATGAGAAAATTCAAGATCAACCTTAGTTCACCATATACCCCTTAGCTAAAAGGTCATTATCCTAAGCTTGTAACATATCCTCTCAATAAATTTATAAGCACAACACTCAGCACCATGGAGTTATCACTGTACACATGAGTGCTAGACTCACCCTAATAAATCTATTATAGGAAAGAACAAACTTCTTGCTATGACATTCCTCCCAAGGACACTACTCTTAACTTCCTCTAGCCTCCCAGCTTGAACTCCATCCATAAAGCTCTCAAGTTGAGTTTTGAAGAGAAAAATAAACCCTTTCAAGTGATTATAGATGTTTTAAGGATTAGAAATGGGTTAAGTGAGGGTGGGACAATTTATAGAGTGTGCAAAGATCCGAGTACCCTTAAAAACATTTGAAATATTAATCTATCAATGGAGGAGAGGGGGGTCATGGTGTGGACCCCAATGTAGAGGTCCAGTCACACAGTGTGGGGCCCATCACTAGGCTCCCTCTTCATGGAGCAATGCCTAATGAGGAGGCAAGGCAGTGAGCCCTCGTGGGACCCTCATAGTATATACCATCGCAAATCAGCCCGCTTCTAATGCCCGACCTATTTTCCATGCCAAAATATCTCCCAATATAATTTAACCCATCTTGGGGTGTTCTACACTCGATCAAGGGACCACATAGGCTCGTTTTAAGCTTGATTTAGACTACCTAAACACCCGAGGTGTTATATATATATACCAAAATTACCCACTACAATATATAATAAGTCATCAACCTAACCTTTTTCATACATTATATAAGCCTACTAATATACTCCCACAAATCTCGCATCCCTATCCTCGAGCTAACATTTTCTTATCACCACACTCAACATCTAAAGTTCAAACATAGTATCTATTACCAATCATGAATTGCCAATGAAACATCCCATATATTGTACTGGTCCATCAAAATATGCGACAAATTAATCAATCTAAATTCCTTATTTCACTTACTATGGCTTACAAGCACTTCTTTTCCACAACATTATTACTACATATCTTCTCACCTACTAAACTGACTTACAACTACTAGATAAAAACCAAGAGACCCTTTGTGTAGTAAAACCACATAATAAGGATAGTTGATCTTAGTCTTATAACCTTACCCATTATTGTCTTAGAACATTCACCTCCCTTACATCACATCCACTTACCTATATATACATCTTAACTACCTTTAAAATTCTATAAACGCCACTGAGTCCCCATTTCTAAGATCTTCCCAAGTGAACGCTAAATTTATAAATCATTAGCCGACCAATCCTTCCATTCACAACCAATGATAAATCCTACTACTATAATATTTAGTCCTCATAAGCTTCTTTCTTATTTCAACTAAAGATGCAATTATTGTAACTAACCACTCCCTTTTTGTATACTCTCTTAAGTTTGCTAATTTTAGTACACCTTAACCAATACCATAAGGACATAACAACCCCAACAGTCACTTCAAGGTTATGCAAATACAACTACCCCCCCCCCCCCCCTTCACTAAAAAGTTAACCTCACGTAGACTTTTAAACTTAGGACTTCATATCAATAATCTTGGGATCATTTTACTATTCATAGGTAATAAATCATATTTATGCTACCTTTGGGGTGGAAATACTATTCTAATATTCATATATATATATATATATATATATATATATATATATATATCCACTTAAGCGAGATCTCCGCAATAGTTTTTGAAAGGGACTGAATGCACGTCTTACCTTAGGCTGAAAAGCACAATTCATGAAGATAGAAGTGTACACTTGAATCAATACACTTTGACGTATTAATAGACTCCTTTAAAGTCCTTGTGTCATTTCATCATCTTTAATGACTCATTCAAAAAGGACCACATCATTCAGAAGTTAAGCTTTTGCACTTGTATCGCTTTGATAAGGAGACATAGACAACAAAATTGAAGGAAGGAAGGAATTTGATCATTTTTATATGGACAACGCTATTGCACGATGTAGAGTATAAAAGAACAAGAAACATTTCCTAAATACCCAGTAGCCTCCTGATTATAAGTTTGGTGTATAACACACCCATAAGCAAGACTCTACTAGACATGGCTTCATCGACAGCCTGAGACCCTGAACCGTGCTCTGATATCAAGCTTGTCATGACCTAAATGAGGCCTAGACGTGATAGTCACACCAAGAATACCAAGGCATGAGATGATCCCTTAGCCTTACATCATAAGCATAGTAATATAAAGAAGTTGTGAAAGCTAACCCATAAAATGAAAGAGATTGATAAATAAAGAAATAAAGTTTGAAAATCAAATACAAATCCAAAAAACAATAACCCAAATAAAGTAGTATCCATGTACTAAGAGATAAATTTAAAACAACAACCCACACCGTCTATGAATCCCATAACTTTAAGAATACCTCCTAAGCCAGGACATAACTCCGACTCTTCCATAAAACCAAAAAATACTATTATAGAAATATATGTGAAAAGCACAAATGTCTTCTAGGTGATGGAGGGATCATCACTACTCACCAGATGCCCACTAGGATAACGAACAACCTATGTTACATAGGGTCACAAGAAAATACCGCCGAACCTATATCATGAAATGATATGGCATCTAAAGATGGTCAGTATAGTGAACACTAACATGCAACCTAAGGAAAGGGATAAATATACATGTACCAAAACCAGTAATAAAATACACGGATAAAATAAATATTTATCAAAAATCTGTTATAAATCACATGCACCATAGTTATATATAAAGGATGTAGGGATAGGGGTAACGAGCATGAAACATGATAGTTTAAAAACTTAATCCTGAACTATATAGCTTGTTCCACCTAAAGGAACCAACAGGCTATATGGGTCCAACTCCCCCTATCGAAAGGGCCCCAGTCCATGTTATCCATATGTACCAAAGAATTAGGCTAAGGCCACCAATAGTCAATTAGCCTTCCAAAAATATACTCTGCAAATCAAACACAATGGTCATAGACCCCCAATATTGGAAAACGTGGTTTTCAGTGTTGGTCCCCCCAGAAATACACCTTCTAGGTAGATATAAAATTCCCTTTAGGCCTAATTAAAATAGTTTTCCACATATCATTAATCGTGGAGTCATTTATTCAGGCATTCCTAATTTAGTATCGTCATACCAATAGACTTACAAGCTTTTCCAATTATGTCATACGATATCCATAATCCATTTAACTATTTAGACTCTAATTTCCTTTTAAAACTACATAACCAATGCCCCCAACGGTGTTTCGAAAACCTTATTACCTTTATACCATTTAATGTTATGCAATTTTTCAATGAATAGTTTAGACACTATGAAAACCTTGTTTATAATCCAAATTATGAAGTTAGTTGAGGTTCTTGTCGTTATAATCATGGAAAAGTCCATAATATATGAAACCATTTTACCAAATTTCCACCATTACCACGAGACCTAAATTAAGTTCACAATCCACCATTTAAACATGAAGAAACCATTAAAGCATGGAAAATTCAACGCAAGTGCTAAACAACCAAAAACACTCAACCCTAATTTAAGCATACATTCAAGAACACTTAATTATTAAGTAAATTAATGCAGTAATACAAAAAGCAGAATAAGGAGTGTCCAACATGCCTTTTTGATGGAAGGAATTTGGAAAAAGCTTAAATCCTTAAACTTGAAGCTTGAACCCTAGGTTGAATTCGATATGAAAACTTAGATTTATTTCCTATACCCTTGATGAAGAAATATGTGAAAAAATTGAGAAAAAAACATAATCTTTGAATTTTCTTGAAACTTTAGATTGGGAGATTGGGATTTTTGGGAGAGAAAATGAAATAGGGATAAGGGAGTGACTATCATGCTTTGGAATGAATTTAGGAATTAAAAATGGATTGGGAGAGTTATATAGGGTGAAAGGACCATTTTGACCTTAATTTAAAATGGGGAAAACATGTTGTAAGGTGGGGGTCTCTCCATAGGCCCAATCGTGGGGCAGAAGTTTTGCCTCGCGCAGCCCATCACGCTCCTCAGACAGTTCTCACTAAAACCCTCATAACTTTTTACTCCAAACTCGAATTGACGAACGGTCGGTGGCGTTAGAAAAAAGACTCGAAGGGATTTAATTTGATATATAGTAGGCCAACTAACTCATTATATTTTAAGAGTAATAGTCGTTGAAAGTTGACCAAAGTCAAAATGTATACTAAAACTCCATTGGTAGGAAAGTTCTCAGCTCAACTTTGAGCTAGGAGATTTTTGTGACTTCAATTAATATCGAAAGATGTTCCCATACTAAAGAATTGATCATCAAAATTATATTAAGCTATAAATCATTGGTTTTGGGTATGTACAAATATGAGGGATGGCTCAAATTTTAGCCCAAAAATGTGTACTGCTACACTTCCCCAATCCCTTAAAATACCCTCATTTCTATACTCTTTTTTCACTTTCTCCCATTTTGTTTTCTTCGAATTCTAAATATTTTTATTACATTTATCTTCTCCTCCAATCTTAAAATCCTTTATTCATTGTTATCAAATATACTACCTTCTAATTTCAAGCATTTTGAGCTCCATATTTGTCACGACCCGATTCACAAGTCGTGAAGGCACCTACTAAGACCCGCCAGTAGGTAAGCCAATACCGTAACCCGGGGCTAAGGCAATGGGTTACTTTGGTTAAAGCACCCGACAAGGGCTACAACAGATGAACACAATCACAAACAATAATGTTCCACAAAGACAATTAACTAAAGATACCGATTCCCACAACCTGGTAATATCAGTACAATAGCATCTGAGTTCAACAATAGCAAATACAACTCAAATTCTAAATAGTCTTATGCATTCGTCTTGAATACAAAAGATGAAATAAAGATAGAAGGGAAACAGATGACACGAAACTCCAAGAGCTCACATATCTCTGAAAGATCAACACTACACGATCTCTACTCAGCAGCAGCAACTAGTACTCAGGTCTTCACCAAAAAAGGTACAGAAGTGTAATATGAGTACTAAAACAACAGGTACTCAGAAGTCATCATCGGCCGACTGAACTGAATTATGATATAAAGATGATATAAAGTAAGATAATATCTTTAAATTAAAGTACAAAATCGAACTTGAATCATATTTATCATCACTGTACAAAATAACTAATCAGCTAGAATAATAATACGATATCTCATATCAATACATACCAAAAATGTCATATAAAATGAGTAATCAATCCAAAAGCGTAAAACAACATTAATACAATCACAACCGCATAAATACCACATTCAACGCACATACATTTATTAGAGCATAAGGTAAAATAACTTACCACAGCATCCTATACCACTGGGAAGTAAACCCAAAAGTAACATAAAGTAAAGAACTCATCACGTCGTCCCATACCACTAAAGAGTGCATCAATAGATCAAATCATCACATATCAAGTTATATAACCAACTTCTCATTATCTATGGTTTCCATAATTTCCATCATCGGTCATTTACCAAGATCCGTAATCATCATCAATTATCGCAATTGAAATATCATATACTAAGGTAATCATAACCATAGTCATATATCCATTTAGATATCTACGATATCGATATGCTCTATCGAGCCATTATTAACTAACCAACACTTATTATTATTAGGCTACTAATTCACTAGTCGTCATAGGATTGCCAATCATCACCTAGCTAATCCTTTACTAAACTTTTACCATGAGTTAGAACTAACTATTATTCACTAAATAGCCAATATCTATAACTAGTTAAGATGCACTACTAATCCAAAGAAGCCATTAGACCAATTCTTATTTCTAATTATCATAGGCACACTAGTCATTATATAGGAACAAGGTTACATATCATCAAATGCACTAATCTATCTATCAACCATCGCCTCTTACTATCTAGCATCATAACCTATAAATCCTCATTTAAAGACCCAACAATATTATACTTAGTCATCACTACCACCAATCATTACCAATGATCACCTATTGTCACCATTGACCATATAACAACCACAATAGCTAGATATCATATTTAAACTAACAAGGTCCATTATCTAGCATTCTAGACTTCTTGTCATCAAGTAAGATAGTCACTTAGTAGTCAACTAATTACCACACAACTCATTTAACTAGGCAATATTCCTTAGTTAATCCCTTTAGTCAAGACAAGCATACCCACTAGGTGAATACTTATTTCTACACAAGATTCCACTAGTCAATTAGCCTTAACTCTTTACTCGTCATACTCTACATCTACTCACCATTTAACACTAATGACAACTACACTACTAAACAAGTGATTAGGAAACAAGAATTATAACTGGCATCCAGTGATTAACATCATTGCTTCAAAGCACACACAGGTGTAATCACATAAAGGCATAATCACACATAAACGCATTTACTTATGTTTACCGTGCATAACATCAATATATCCTCCGGATGTACCGGGCATTATAATATCATCAATATATCCTCTAGACTTATCAGGCATCATCATATCATTAATATATCCTCTAGACTTATCGGGCATCATCATAACATAAATACATCCTCCGGATGCACCGGGCATCATAATGTCATAAATATATCCTCAGACTTATCGGTCATCATAATATCATCAACATTCACCATAACATTAATATTCATCATAACATTAATATATATATATATATATGTAGCCAAATCATTGACAAGTACAAGCCCCACAAACAATAAAGTGTAAGAGAGGTAAGGAAAGACATATTATAGTATCTCACCATTCATTATCAATACACTATAATAGTAAGTGCATGAACATGCATACCCATATGGTATAAAAAATCAACACATTACGCGGCTTGACATGATTCTTAGGATGTTCAATTGCAAGTCATGGTTATAATTTCTAGAATCTCTCTTATTAGGCATTATTCACAATACTAGCACAAAAGGGGTTCTTTGGCACAAACATAAGTTAAGTCACTAGGCTTGAGCATAATATAAGTAATGATAAAATCAAAGCTCACATAGTAAACTAGACAATAAGTTAAGTGATAGCATAGCCATAGGTTCAATTCACAAGACTTTTCAATATTATCCAAATAATGACAATAAGTTAATCAATCAAGTATACACAATATCTCCAAAATCAACATCATGCATAAACCATTTAACGAGTTAGCCATCATATTACCAAAATCATATTCTAAGCGTTCAACAGGTATCTAAATCACTAATGAAGTCATATGGTTCAAGCTTAAGGTGTGTCAAGTTCCGCTACTAATATCCCAAATTATCTTCTTAAACTCTAACTTCAACCTAGAATTAGACTAAGCTAACTAAATCATGTCCCAAAGGTTTAACAATCTATAGTAGTTCTATAGGATAATTCTTTCTCAAGTATTAATCTTGAGTCATCCAAAGTATCTAAGGCCAATTGACGACTATGCATATCTAGATCAACATACTCTTAAGATAAGTGAACAGGGTCACTCTCGTCTAACTAGAGCAACTAGAGCATTCTCATGCTACTCATAAGATAACAAGTCCAACTAATCAAGGATCTAGGCTATGAGTCAAATGTCACACTTAATGTATTCAAGGACTAAGTGATTCCACTAAACCCAAACATTACCATATACCATTTCAACATATAGGACCCTACCTAATCTTATCAAGATATCAAAGTCATACAATAATAAAGTTCAATCTAACTATAAGTAAGCCTAACCTACCTCGAATCCAAATATAGCTCACGAACAAACAATCTTTGCTTTCTCTTTCCTCGAAACTTCTTCAACGAGCCAAACTATCAAAAATATAATCTATGTATTATTATGAGAATATCAAAACCCATATTCCACCATTATGCTTTAGGTCCAAAACGACACCAACCCCCCCCCCAAGAGGTTCCCATATATGAAAAATGAGTTTTCAAGGCAAACCTATTATTCAAATGCCATTAGGGAGTTATAACCCTCGAGAAATTGGTGCAAATCAACCATATTTGGGGCTAAAATCATTCCTTAAGCCATTTGGGGTTTTGGGCCAAATAATCAAGAATTCACCACTAAAATTAAAGGATTCATACCTTAGATTCAACATAAATCATGATTATGCAAGTTATCCAAGCTCCTATTCAACACCCAAGATTCAATTTGAGGTCTACACTCTCTATTCGAGTTTTGGGACTAAAGACAATGGGGAAAATAGCCAATTTCTTGACCAAGAATAGCATTTAAGCAACCATATCTCAAGCCCTTGATTAGTGTGATTGCACACATATGCTTTCTGCAATCACAATATTGCAATCGTACCTATGCCCCCACTATCGTGCTACTCCTCAGCACTAAACGATAACTGAATTTGGTATTTGATTCCAAGTTTCGGCCAAGGCCACAATATGCATCCAGAGTATAATATGAGCAAATGAGATATTCAACCTTACTGATTTTGATGTTTCGGACGTGTTTTCAAAGTAGGATTTTCCATTCGAGGTTGTTTTACCAAATGTGGGCCTTACACCTAAATTTCTAATGTATCAACTTTTTGACTAACTAGTCAAAATATGTTCGGGTGTAGTAGGACACAAACCAAAGGTCTACCAACCTAAAATCAATATTCCAGAGTTGTTGGCGCAATCATAATTCACATCTAATATCATTTTACTGAAGTTTTTGCTCGAAGGACATTTGAACTGGCGAAGACTTCTAAATGGGGAAATAGTTCCAAGAACCAAATGGACTAACCAATAATCGAACTATCGGTTTCAACAAGTCATAAATGACTTGGGGAAGCTATGTATAAAATCTATTGGTAAAGTTAAGAAGGATCACGAGAAATGACCTGAAGAGTCATTATAACATCCACTACGAAGGAACTTTCGTCCCCAAAAGTTAAAGATGAAGAAAATACCTAAAGTCTCAAACAAATGAGGATACTAGGCTTGCATCTCACTCTCTATCTCACAAGTGGCTTCCTCCACAGGGAGGTGCTTCCACTGAACCTTAACTACAGGAATCTCTCTAGTACATAATTGTCTCACATCACTAGCCAAAATAAGCACGACCTCCTCCACAAAGGCAACTGCTTATCTAATTGGACTGAATCCCACCTAAGCGCATGATATAGATCAGGCATATACTTCACAACAAAGAGACATGGAAAACCAGATGAACAACAACAATATCTGGAGGCAAGGCTAACTTATAGGCCACCTCGCCAACTGTGCAAAGAATCTCAAAAAGACCAATATATCGATGGCTGAGCTTACCCTCCTTTTCAAACCTCATCATACCTCTCATTGGGAAAAAAGAAGAAATACACAGTTAACAACTCCGAATCTCAAGGAACAAAGCCGACAATCGACATAGGTCTTCTGTCTACTCTGGGCTGCTCTCAGCCTATCCTGAATCATCCTGACTCTATCCAATGAGTCCTGAAGCAAATATGTACCATGAGGCCTCACCTCAAAATTCTCAAACTATCCTATCGGAGAACCAGATCTTCTTCCATACAAAGCCTTATAAGGTGTAATATCAATACTCGAATGATAGCTATTATTGTAGGAAAACTCTACCAATGCTAAGTGTTGACCCCACTGTCCTCCAAAATCCATAACATAGGCTCGAAGCATATCCTTAAGCATATGAATAGTTTGCTCAGACAGACCATCTATTCGTCGATGAAAGGTTATACTCAAATCCACTTGAGTACCCAAATCTTCCTAAAATGCTCTCCAAAATCGCAAAGTAAATACAGAATCATGGTCTGATATGATAAAAAAGGGCACCCATGCAAACAAACTATCTTCCGAACATAAATCAAGGCTAATCTCTCGGTATTAAAGGTCATCTGAATAGGAATGAAATATGCTGACTTGGTCAAATAATCCAAAATGAACCAAATACCGTCATGACCATGAGAAATATGAGGCAAACCACTAATGAAATCCATAGTAATCCTTTCCCATTTCCACTCAGGAATGGGCAATCTCTAAGTCAATCCATTGACATGCTGATGCTCGACCTTAACCTGCTGACAACATAGGAAATGAGCCACAAAGTTTTCCATATCTCTCTTCATATCGTCCCACTAATAATGTTGCCTTAAATATCTATACATCTTAGTTATACCAAGGTAAATAGAATATCTAGAGTTATGAGCCTTATGAAGAATAGAATGAATCAAGTTATCAAGTTGGGGGGACACAAATATGGCCCTAAAACCTCAAAATACCCTCAAACATAATGGTGTAACTCCCAGACTCACCACTGACCACCTTATCATGGAGAAAACACAACTTGTTATCCTTATACTGACGATCACAAATCTACTCAAATAGGGAGGCCTCACCTCCACATAAGCCAAAATCCTCACGGGATTCAAAATATCAAGGCAGACCATCAAATTGCATAAGGACTAAATATTCCGTGCCATGGGCCTCTGAGAAAATGATAGGCACGCCGAGCTACCCATACTCATTGCCTTGTGACTTAAGGCATCATCTACCACATTAGCCTTACCTGAATGATACAAGATGGAAATATCATAGTCTTTTAACATCTCCATCCATCTATGCTGGCAAGCATTAAGCTCTCCCTGGGTCATAAGATGCTGAAGGCTATGATGATCGATGAAAATCTCACAATGCATACCATATAAACAATTCCTCTAAATCTTGACCACAAAAACTACCGCTGCTAAATCTAAATCATGAGTGGGGTAGTTACGCTCATGCACTTTAAGTTGTCTAAAAGTATTAGCAATGACATAACCCTCTGCATCAAAACATAACAAGACCAACACTAGAAGCATTACAAAACACCATGAATCCCTCACTCTCAATAGGAAGAGATAACTCTAGAGCTGAAGTAAGAAAATCTTTGAGTTTTTCAAAGCTCAACTCACCTTCCTTGGATCATCGAAAAGGAACTTTCTTTTGAGTTAATCTAGTCATAGGGGATAAAATAGTAGCAAACCTCTAAAACAAAGAACCTATAATAACCAGCCAAACCCATGATTATGTGAATCTTAGTTAGAGATGTAGGCCTAACCCAATCACAAATCGCAGAAATCTTAGCTGGGTCCACCATAATACCGACATTAAACACCTCATAATACCAGCTTTAGAAATAACATATCCAAGGAATGACACTGACTCCAGCCAAAAAACACACTTAGAGAACTTAGCAAAAAGCACATAATCTCTAAGGTCAGAAGCATAATCCTCAAGTGTAGTGCATGCTCCTCTCTACTCCTCGAATATACAAGAATGTCATCAATAAACACAATAATGAAGAAGTCTAGATAGGGTCTGAACACGCAGTTCATCAAACCTATAAACATGGCGGGGGCATTAGTTTTCCCAAAAGACATCACCAATTACTCATAATGACCATAATATGTCCTGAAAGCTGTCTTCAAGACATTCTCATCCTGAATCCTCGGCTGATTATAATCAAACCTCAAATATATCTTAGAAAACATGGTTGCACCCTAAATTTGGTTAAACAAATCATTAATACAAGGCATAGGATAACGGTTCTTCATGGGAACCTTATTAAGCTTCCTATAATTGATACACATATGCATGGAGCCATCTTTTTTTTTCATAAATAATATAAGAGCTCCCCACGATGACACACTCGATCTAATAAAACCCTTACTAAGATGATCCTGAAGTTGACAGTTCAGCTCTTTAAACTCAGCAGGTCCATACGGTAAGGTGCCATAAAAATAGATTGGGTGCTAGGCTCAAGGTCAATAGCAAATTCAATCTCACAGTTATGGGGGATTCTAAGAAGTTCGGTAGGGAACACATCAAGAAACTCACAAATAATAGGAATAGAGTCAAGCAATGGACCCTCTACACGAGTATTATATGTATAAGCAATATAGGACTAATAACGTTTAACTTACATGTCAATTTAAGTGCAAAGCGATCGTTGTCAATATAATAACCCAACAAGAGTCGGGGTCAAATCCACGAGGAACAATGTGAGTGGCAAATGGGTAAGTTCGAAATGAAAGTACTTACTAAATTCAAACTTAAGATACAAACACTTGGGGGTTTTAAATGTTTTCAAAGATATGATTAATTTTGGGCTTCTAAATGGCTAATTCAAGACTAAGAATAATTAGAGTATAATAAATTAGGCATGGATGTTGGGATTATTCTTTCCTTAAGGCAAGTTATGTATGGAAACATGATGATTTGGTGCAAATTCTAATCGTTAATGATATGGTAGGCTAGGTTGAAAGTCCTTGAGGCTAGTTTGTCAAGAAAGTCTCAAAGATGTCACTCATTAAACCTTTCGAGTACCTAACGAGTGTGTCAATTAAAGCTACCCAACACCTCAATTGGACATCTCTATTTCTAAGAAGATGCCCAAAATATAGCCTACTCTTTATTCACCCTTATTTCTAAGATAGCAAAAAGATAGTAATCTACATCCACAATTATCCACTATTGCTTTGTCCTCCATAGCCCTCTTTCAAAGATGTCATGGGTTCCAAAAGTTCACCCAAACCCCTCTTTCAAGGATGGTTTGAGCTTTTAAGAGTTTGGGGTTTTCACCCACATACCCATTTTGGGTATTTGGGGCTTTCACCCACAAAACCAAACTAATTTAACCAAGCAATACTAGAAACCATCATCAACAAACTAGAATCTACAGAAATATATCACAAGCCACACATAAATTGCACCCTATTCTAACATAATCCCAAGAGAAAAACTAGAAACTCATAAAGATAATAAACAAAAATATACCAAAATCTCTATCAATTTGATTCATGAAAAATAAACAGAATGCAAACCATACTTTAAATTCCAATAAATCCTAAATAGGATTTGCCAATTCTTCACTTTGGAATTTTTCTAATCAATTCTTGCCTCAAATTAGTGTAAATTCCAGCTTTAATCACCAAGTGATAAACCCTAAACAAAGGATAGGATAACATGTAAGATAAAAGATATGCTGAAAATGAGCTAAAAACCCTATTTTAGCCTCAATTCTACATTTGTCAAATATTACAAAAATTCTTTCCAAACTTTTTTGCTCTACCGCGATCGCCATCCCTTGACAACAATCATGGTACCACTATCGCGATAGTCATATCATGATTGCCCTTTGGTTGATTTTTTGACTAACTGCAATTGCGACCCTTAGTCCGAGATCGTGATAACTAAGGGTCAACTCCTGGGCCTACAATTTTATCTTTTATTGTTTTTGCTCGTATTTCTTCTCTTTCACCTTCTCCTTAGCTCATTTTTATCAAGTTTCCTTGCTAACGCTCAACTTATACATCAATTTAAGTACAAGGCGGTCATTGTCAATATAATAATCCAACAAGAGTTGGGGTCAAATCCACGAGGAACAATGTGAGTGATGAATGGGTAAGTTTGAAATAAAAGTACTTAATAAATTCAAACTTAAGATACAAAGACTTGGGGGTTTTAAACGTTTTCAAAGATATGATTAATTTTGGGCTTCTAAACGACTAATTCAAGACTAAAAATAATTAGAGTATAATCAATTAGGCACGAATCTTAGGATTATTCTTTCCTAAGGGCAAGTTATGCATGGGAACATGATGATTCAGTGAAAATTCTAATCATTAATGATGTGGTAGGCTAGGTTGAAAGTCCTTGAGGCTAGTTTGTATATAAAGTCTCAAAGATGTCACTCATTGACCCCTTCAAGTACCTAACGAGTGTGTCATTTAAAGCAACCCAACATCTCAATTGGGCATCTCTATTTCTATGAAGATGCCTAAAATATATCCTACTCTCTATTCACCCTTATTTCTAAGATAGCAGAAAGATAGTAATCTATATCTATAACTGTCCACTATTACTTTGTCCCCCATATCCCTCTTTCAAGGATATCATGGGTTCCAAAAGTTCACCCAAACCCCTCTTTTAAGGATGGTTTGAGCTTTTAAGAGTTTGGAATTTTCACCCACAAACCCATTTTGGGTATTTGGGGCTTTCACCCACAAAACCAAACTAATTTAACAAAGAAATAGTAGAACCCATCATCAACAAACTAGAATCTACACAAATATATCACAATCCATACACAAATTGCACCATATTCTAATATAATCTCGAGAGGAACAACTAGAAAATCATAAAGATAATAAACAAAATATACTAAAATCTCTATCAATTTGATTTATGAAAAATAAAGAGAATGCAAACCACACTTTAAATTACAATGAATCCTCAATGGGATTTGTCAGTTCTTTACTTTGGAGTTTCTTTAATTAATTCTTGCCTCAAATTAGTATAAATTCAAGTTCTAGGCTCCAAGTGATAAACCCTAACCTAAGGATAGGATAATATGTAAGCTAAAAGATAGGATGAAAAATGAGCTAAAAACCCTATTGTAGCCCCAATTCCATATTTGTCAAATATTATAAAAATGTCCTTCAAACTTTTTCACTCTACCGCGATCGTCATCCCTTGACTGCGATCGCGGTAGTCATATCGCCATCACCCTTTGATTGACTTGTTGACTGACCGTGATTCCAACCCTCAGTCTGCGATCACGGTAACTGAGGGTTGACTCTTGGTCCTGCAATTTCATCTTTTGTTATTTTTGCTCACATTTCTTCTTTTTCACCTTCTCCTTATCTTATTTTTATCAAGTTTCCTTGCTCTTCTTCTCATTGCAATTTTTACCTATATAAATAAGCATTAACTAAGAAAGTAACAATAAATCAATGTAAAGGCATAATAATTTATGCTTAAAAATGCTAGAAAGTTGTCAAATTGATGACTTATCAAGGACTCATAACCTCTCGATATAAGTATCCTAGCACAAACATAAATAATGATCCCCGTCGGCTCGTGGCTAACCACTTCTTGCCATACGACCGGGGTACACTGGGTATGGCTAAGGTAACTGTCTTGGCAAAACAATCCATGACTGTATGATAGTGGGATAACCAGTTCATGCCCAGATTCATATCAAAATCCAATATATCCGAAATAATAAGATCAGCATAAGTATCAACATCACTAACTGTCACAACACATGATCTGAATACTCAATCCACTACAAAAGAATCACCCACGAGAGTAGATACGTGCAATGGCACAAATAATAAATCATTAGTCAAGTCTAACAGTGATGCATAATAAGCAGATATATAAGAATAAGTGGATGTAGGATCAAACAAAGCAATATCTGACTAGCAGTACACAAAAATCATACATGTAACTACAGCATCTAAAGTCTCAGGCTTGAGTTTAGCAGGTAATGCACATAACTGACCTCGCCCGCCAGCTCGATAGGCACCTGACTGACCTCCTATCCTGCCTACCTGAGTACTACCTCAAGCACCCTGGAAACTACCCTTGTGACCTCGCAAACCACTTCTACCTGAGGGATAAACTGCCCTTATAGAAGTACCCTGGGCTGAAACAACCATTGCCCCATGACTAGGGAAATCTCTCAAAAAATAGCAGAAAGACCACAAGTAAAATAAGAGTCATGAGCAAAACTAGAACTCATAGATCTTGCCAAACCGGAGTAACCACCATGTCTAGCATGGCATGTAGACGAACCTTTCAAAAACTGATCACCACCCTTACCAGGGCGACCACTAGTACCAAACTGACCTCCATCAGTAGTCTGAAGAGCTGCCTAAACTATTCGACTAGTTTGACTCTGAGGCTGAAAAAATGGACTCAAAGGATACCCAACATAAGAACTATCACCTCTGAATTAAGAACTACTATGGCTCCCACCAAATCTTCCCTGATACTTCAGCCTCTTATCACAACCCTCATAATGCATGTCCTCCACACTCTAGCATGATCTGAAACCTTAGCAAAGGTCCTACCCATAGCAACTAAACTCTGAGTAGCCATCTAAATAGGGAGCCTCAGCTCTCTCACAAAGTAGTGAATTCTCTCATACTCAGTATCCAAAATAGAAGTTAGATTCCCGTCCAGCTCATGGAAATGGTCTTTATACTTAGTGACTGTCATAGAACCCTACTCCAATCTCGTGAACTGATCTCTCAATCGATCTATAAGGATACGCGGCATATACTTCTCCAAGAACATCTCGAATAACTGAGTCCATGATAGAGAAAAAGATCTAACTAGCCTAGAACTCATAAAACCTCTCCACCAATATCGAGCAGACAAATCCAACTGAAATATGGTGTAATCCACACCACGGGTCTCAACAAGGCCTAAATCATGAAGCCTATCCTCACAAGTAGTAAGAAAATCAAATGCATCATCTCTAGGAGCACCAGAAAACTAAAGCGAAGCCAACCTCAAAAACCTACCCAATATTTTTTGCTCCTTAGCAGACATAGCAGGCTGGGTCACAACTAGATGAGTGGTTGTCGGCAGAACAACTGCCAGCATAACAGGAATCTCAACTCTAGGATTTAAAGTTATAGGTTGTATTCCTTCCCTGGTAGTTTGTGTACCATCAATAATACCCAACAACTGAACTAAGATATATCTAAGCAAAGAAGAGGGAATAAAATATAGTGGAGCCTAGGCTAGTCCCTAGCCCACCACTGGTTGTGGCGGAGAAATCTCTGGCTCAAGTATAGGAATAGGGTTTGGGAGAGGCCCATCCTGATCCCTAATGGGGGACACATCATGAGGTTGTCCTCAAATAGGAGTAGGATCCCTGGGCTTAATCTTGGAACCCTCATCACGCATATTTGTATTACGTGTCCTGGGTATCTACGAAAGAGTAAAGCCATAAAAATATTCTACAAACCAACTCAGACTCTTAGCACTATGTGTTTGAAAGAAGTGAAAGACTCCTAAGAATATTCCAAAGCCTCCCAAAAATATGAAATGGAGGTCAATGTTCTGATTCGCAGGACTCTATTGGACACTTGCTCTTGTACCAACAATATCGGTGAAACATAGGCTTTAATACTAACTTTTCATGGCCCGATTCACAAGTTGTGATGGCACCTATGAAGACCCTCTAGTAGGTAAGCCAAAATCATAACCCAAAGCTAAGTCAATGGGTTACTTTGGTAGAAACTCCCGACAACGGCCACAATAGATGAACACAATCATAAACAATAATATTCCATAAAGACAATCAACTAAGGATACCAATTCCCATGACCTAGAAATATCAGTACAAGAGCATCGAAGATTGATAATAGAAAATACAACTCAAAGTATAGATAGTCTTATATATTCATCTTGAATACAAAAGACGGAATAAAGATAAGAGGGAAACAGGTGACTCGAAACTTTAAGAGCTTACCTTATCTCTAGAAGATCAATACTGCATGATCTCAAATCAGAGGCAGCAACTAGTACACAGGTCTGCACCAAAAAGGTACAAAAGTGTAGTATGAGTTCTAAAACAATGGGTACTCAGTAGGCATCATCGACTGACTGAGCTAAATTATGATATAAAGATGATATAAAGAAAGATAATATCTCTAAGTCAAAGTACAGAATTAAACCTGAATTATCTTTATCATCACTATACAAAATAACTACTAGAATAATAATACGACATCTCATATCAATACATACCAAAACCGTGATATAAAATGAGTAACCAATTCGAAAGCATAAAATGACATTAATATAATAGCAACGACATAAATACCACATTCAACACATATACATTCATTAGAGCATAAGGTAAAAGAACTCACCATGGCGTCCCATACCACCGGAAAGTACACCCAAAAGAACATAAAATAAAAAACTCATTACGACATCTCATACCACCGAAGAGTGCATCAATAGATAAAATCATCACGTATCAAATTATATAACCAACTTCTCATTATCCATGGTCTCCACAATTTCCATAAATGGTTATTTACTAAGATCCATAATCATCATCAATTACAGTAATTGAAATAACATATACCAAGGTAATCATAACCATAGTCATATAAACATTTAGATATCTAAGATATCAATATGCTCTAACTAGCCACTATTAACTAACCAACACTTATTATTATTAGGCTACTAATTCTCTAGTCTTCATAGGATTGCCAATCATCGCCTGGCTGATCAACTATTATACCTTAATCATGAGTTAACACTAACAATTATTCACTAAATAACTAATATCCATATCTAGTCAAGATGCACTACTAATCCAAAGACTCCAAAGCTTATTTCTAATTATCATAGGTGCATTAGTTATTATATCGAAACAAGGTTATATATCATCAAATGCACCAATCCATCTATCAACCAACACCTCTTACTATCTAACATCATAACCTATAAATCCTTATTTAACAACCTAACAACATTATACTTAGACATCACTACCATCAGTCATCACCAATTATCACCTATTGTCACCATTGACCACAAAACAACCACGATATCTAGTTATCATATTTAAACTAACAAGGTCCATTATCAAGCATTCTAGACTTCTAGTCACTTAGAAGTCAAATAGTTACCACACAACCCATTTAACAAGGCAATATTCCTTAGTTAATCCCTTTATTCAAGCCAAACATACCCACAAGGAGAATTCTTATTTTTACACAAGATTCTACTAGCAAATTAGCCTTAACTCTTTATGTGGCATATTTTATATCTACTCACTATTTAACACTAGTGAGAACTATATTACTAAGCAGGTGATTAGGAAATAAGAATTATAACCGATATCCCATGATTAGCAGCATCTCTTCAAGGCATAAACGGATGTAATCATACAAAGACATAATCACACAAAAACACATATGTGTATGTTTACCATACATAATATCAATATATCCTTTGAATATACTGAGAATCATAATATGAACAATATATCCTCCATACTTACTGGGCATCATTATATCATCAATATATCCTCCGGACTTACCGGGAATCATCATAACATCAATGTATCCTTTAAATGTACTGGACATCATAATATCATTAAAATATCCTTCAAACTTATCAAGCATTATTACAGTATCAACTTATCCTCTGAACTTATTGGGCATTATTATATCATCAATATATTCTTTGAACTTACCAGGCATTATCATAATATCAATATATCCTCCGAATGTACCGAGCATCATAATGTCATCGATATATCCTCCGAACTTACAGGGTATCATAATAATATCAATATATCCTTCGAATGTACCGAGCATCATAATGTCATCCATGTATCCTCTAAATGTACCAGACATCATAATATTATCAATATACCCTCCGAACTTAGCGGGTATTATAATATCATCAACATTTAGTATTGTATCAATATTCATCATAACATCAATATATATATATAAATATGTATCCAAATCATTAACAAGTATAAGCCCCACAAATAATAGAATATAAGGGAGGTAAGGAAATTCATTATCGATACACTATAATAGTAAGTGCATGAACATGTATGAACATAAGGTATAAACACTCAACACATTATCGGGCTTGACATGATTATTAGCATGGTCAATTACAAGTCATGGTTATACTTTCTAGAATCTCTCTTATTATGTATTATTCACAATACTAGCACAAAAGGGATTCTTTAGCACAAAACATAAGTTTAGTCACTAGGCTTGATCTTAATATAAGTAATGACCAAATCCAAAGCACACATAGTAAACTAGGCAATAAGTTAAGGGATAGCATAGCCATAGGTTCAATTCACAAGACTTTCCAATGCTATTCAGAAAAATAGAGAGATTAATAAAGATGTCACTCATCGAATTAAGGTAGGGTGGATAAAATGGAGGCTCACCTTTGAAAGCTTGTGTGATAAGAAGGTACCTCCTAAGCTTAAGGACAAGTTCTACAGAGTGGTGGTTAGTCCATCTTTATTGTATAGGATAGAGTGTTGTCCTGTTAAGAAGGCCCACACTCAGAAGATGAAGGTTGTAGAGATAAGAATGCATCGGTGGATATATAGGTGTACCAAAAAAGATAGGATTAGAAATAAGGTTATTCAAAATAAGGTAGGAGTGGCTTTTGTGGAAGCCAAGATAAGAAAAGAGAGGTTGAGATAGTTTGGTCATATGATGAGGAGGGACACAGATGCCCCCATACAGAAGTATGAGAGGCTCGCTAAAGATGGTTTCAAGTAAGGCAGAGGTAGACCAAAGAAATATTGGAGGGAGGTGATTATACAAGACATGAATCAGCTTCATCTTACAGAGGACATAACCTTAGATAGGAAGTTGTGGAGAAAGAGGAGTAGGGTAGAAGGTTAGTATAAGTGTAGGTGGTTGTTTCTTTTATTGTATTACTTGGTATCTCTTTTTTATGGTATTAGCGGATGTTGTTGATTTCTATTGTATCTTGTTCTCTTACTATTCCTCATCCAGATTGTTTTATTATGAGTTGGAGGTCTATCAAAAATAGCCTCTCTATTTCACATTTGAGGTAATGGTATAGACTACATACACTTATCCTCCCCAGACCACACTTGGTGGGAATATACTGGGTATTTTGTTATTGTTGTTGTACCTAAATCATGTCCCAAAGGTTTAGCAATCTACACTAGTTCTATAGGATAATTATTCCTTAAGTATTACTCATAAGTCATCTAAAGCATCTAAGGACAATTCACGACTATACATATCTAGGTCAACATACTCTTAAGATTAGTGAACAAGTTCACTCTCGTCTAACTAGAAAAACTAGAGCATTCTCATACTATTCATGAGGTAACAGGTTCAACTAATCGAGGTTCTAGGCAATGAGTCAAATATCACACTTACTGCATTTAAGGCCTAAGTGATTCCACTAAACCCAAACATTACCATATACCATTTAACCATCTAGTACCTCGCTCAATATTATCAAGATATCAAAGTCATAAAATAATAAAGCTTAATCTAACTACTAGTAAGCCTAACCTCCCTCGAATCCTAATATAGCTCACGAACCAACAATCTTTGCTTTCTTTTTCCTCGAAGCTTCTTCAACGAGCCAAGCTATAAAAAATATAATTTATGCATTATTACAAGAATATCAACACCCATATTGCACCATTGTGCTTCGGGTCCAACACAACACAAAAAGTCCCTAAGTAGGTCCCACATATAGAAAATGAGTTTTCGAGGCCAACCCAGTGTTCAAATACCATTAGGGAGCTATAGCCCACAAGAAATTTGTGCAAATTAACCATATTTTGGGCTAAAATTAGGCCTCAAGCCATTTGGGGTTTTAGGTCAAACAATCAAGAATTCAAAACTAAAATTAAAGGATCTATACCTTAGATTCGATGTAAATCATGATTATGCAAATTATACAAAATCCTTTTCAACATCCAATATTTAATTTGAGGTCTACACTCTCCATTAGGGTTTTGGACTCAAGACAAAGGGGAAAATGGCCAATTCTCAGCCAAGAAGAGCATTTAAACAATCCCATCCCAGTCCCTCAGTTAGTGTGATTATGCACACACGTTTGCTGAGATCGCGGCATTATGATCACATCTATGCTCCCGCGATCGTGGTACTCCTCTACACTAGATGACGGCTGAAATTTGAAATTTGATCCTAAGTTTTAGCCAAGGCCTTGGGATGCATTCGGAGTCTAATATGAGCAAACAAGATATGCAACCATATTGATTTAAATGTTATGAATGCATTGGAGAAGTCAGATTTTCCATTCGAGGCTATTTCAACCAAATGTGGGCCCTACACTCAAATTTCCAACTTATCAACTTTCCAACCAACTGGTCGAAATGTGTTCCAGTGTAGCAGAACCCGAACCAAAGGTCTACCCATCCTAAAATAGATATTTTAGAGCTGCTAGCACAGTCAGAATTTGTATCCAATATCGTTTTACTGAAGTTTGCGCTCGATGGACATTTGAAACCAGCAAAGACTTTTAAATGGGGAAATGGTTCCAAGAACCAAATGGACTGCCTGGTAACCAAACTACCAGTTAAAATAAGTCATAAATAACTTAGGATAGCTAGGGAAAAGCTCTAACGACAAAGATAAGTGGGATCATGAGATGACCTAAAGAGTCATTACAATATTGATATATTTTGTTTTGATTTGTCAACTTTTTATTTTTGGATCAAGATCAAAATCAATGATATTTTCCTTAAAAAACTTTTGTTTACCCTTTTCGGCTAGTTTCTGACTTTTTTTCCTCTCATTTTTGGCTCTCATTGAAAAATCACTCCATAACTCATACAATCTTCACTACTTTAGCTTTTGTCATTCATAAACTTTCTATTTTTACTCCATTACTGTTAAAACTCCCATTTTTGATGTAGATTCTAACCCTATTAATTAGTCAAATTTCTTGGTACCTCAGACCCTTGGTGTTATTGAGTTCTACTTCATGTCTTATCATGAATTTTAGTATTATTCATGACCATGATCACAAACCTTAATTACATTGTGAAACACATAAGCTTGGAATTAAGTTATTAAATTGCATTCTTCAGAGATGGTGGGTTATGAACATCCGATGGGTTATGAACATCCGATGACCTAGGATTTCATGCATATACTTTTTAGTACTATATCACCCAGTTTACATGCTTTGAATGCTTTCAGAAAATGTATTTATTTTCAAACTTTTGATTATTATTATTATTATTAGCATTAAGGATTGTAGTTATCAGTGTTATTCAATTGGAAGTAGTACTTAGCACCAAGAGGACACAGGAATGAAGGCTAATCCGTCAGTATGGCTGAGACCCCTAGTAGAAGTCTCTAAGTATTAGAACTACGACACCACCATAGGTTCTAAAGGGTCACCTATCAGACCAGGCTTAAAACCTTAGCCCTTTCAGACATCAGTTTAAAGGATCTACTTTAGTCAGTGTTTGTATCCTTGGTAAGGTTCTAAACACCCTTCCAGCTAGGGTTACTAGTTGGCCTTGGTTATCTTAGATATGGGTATGTAGATTATTAGTAGCTCACATAGTCCATAGTTTGCAGTCTATATTTCAGATTCAGATTCTTACATGACCTTGTATTCAATTATTCAGTTTATTATACAACACATAATTATTACTTGGTCTGGCATTAGTTATCATCTTACATGCATCATGTTAGCTTATATTAGTTATTTTCTATTTCGCATACTCAATACATTCAAAGTACTGATCGCATGATTTCTTTGTGGTATACTGTCTCATAATGTAGGTTCTGACGCTCAGTAATAGCACGATCTCCCACCGCATCAGTAGTAGTATTTTCTTGGGTTCTCATTTGAGGGCTAGTAGCAGTATTTTATTTTGTCCTTATTGTTCTTTAGTTTCAGACAGTTAGAGTTAGCTGGGGTTTTATCCCAAAAACTCGTCTTAGTAGAGGCTTTCAGACTTACAGTTAGATGTTCAGTTTATGGTCTTAAACTTAGATATTATTGATTGGTTTTCTTTTGAATTCTTATTTTATTATTCAGTTCAGCTTCCGCATAAGTATATTTATCAGTTATTTTATGTATTCTTAGTGTCTGGCTAGGTCATGGTTTAATTTGGGGTCACTTGTAACTCTAAGCACCATATTACGACTAGGAGGTAGTCTCGAGTCGTAACAAACTTGGTACCAGAGCCAGTTTTAAAGTGTCCTAGGGTATCTAAAAGTCGATTTAAATAGAGTCTTATTCATGGGTGTAAAGCGAACCCCACTGATGAGTGAGAGCCTATGATACATTTTAGGAAAAGTCTTACTTCTTTATGTTCATATCCTTTGATAGAGTGTGGAATCTATTAAAATCTTCTTCTAGGTCGTTCTCTACACATTTATAGAATATGCCTTCAAAGGTAACTAACGTAAAGAGCAGTGGAAATAATAACGGTGTTGAGAATCAGCAAGCACCACCACCCATATCTAGAGAACCCTCTAAATGAACAAGTCTCCCATTCCAAATTCAGGGCTACTTTTACAACCTTAGCCTAGTCCATGACCACCCAAAATAACAAGTCAGTTGTGGCACCAACCAAACCAGCAATGAATGTGGCAGCAACCAGAGTCTGAAACTTCACTCGGATGAATCCTCCAGTGCTTTTTGTGTCCAAGTCTGAGTAGGATCAACATGAGTTCGTCGATAGTATTCAGAAAGTTATGGAGATCATGGATGTTACCCCAAACCGAGAGTGCTGACTTAACTGCCTATCAACTGCGGGGACTAGCTCACACCTAGCACACACACACACATATATATATATGTAATATTATTTAATTATTTAATATTATTTCATATATATATATATATATATATATATATATATATATATATATATAATAAAGGATAGTAGTCAACCTAAAATTAAGCCAAGTGGCATCTTGAAAACTAGCCACTTGGCAGTTTTACAACAAAAAACTATTTTCTTCATTATTTAATATTATTTTATTTTGTGGTGAAAAATAATTAATATCATTTCATATTTATGCATATAATAAAGGAGAGTAGTTATCCTAAAATAAAGTCAAGTGACATCCTGAGTACTAGTCACTTGGCAGTTTACAGCAAAACACTATTTTGTTGATTATATAATTAGTTAATATTATTTATAATAGGTAAAAAATAATTAATATTATTTCATATTATGGTAAAAAAATAATTAAGATTGACTTCTATTGGATGAAAATTATTAAGATTGATTCCTATTTGGGGAAAACTATTATGATTATTCAATTATTTCATATTAAGATTAGTAGTTAATTATTTCACATTTTATTTATTATTTAATTATTTCATATTTTGGTAAAAAAAATAATTAATTTTCAATTCTATTGGATGAACAGTATTATAAATGTTCAATTATTTCATATTATGATTAGTATATAATTAATTAATTTTATTTCATATTTTTATGATATTTTAATATTTCATATATCTCTATAAAAAATAATTTTAGTTTGACTCCTATTGGATGAACACTATTATAATTGTTCAATTATTTCATTTTAAGAGAATTATATAGTTAAATAGTTTTATTTTATATTTTTAAATAATTTTATTTTAAACTTTGTTAAAATTATGTTATTTTATTCTATCCAAAATCAATTAAAAGTGACTTACGTTCACATAATTTGTAGATTAAAAAAATAAGTATCTACATATAATAAAGGAGAGTAGTTAGCATAAAATAAAGCGAAATGACATCTTGAGAACTAGCCACTTGGTAATTTATAATCAAAAACTCTTTTGTTGATTATTTAATTATTTAATATTATTTGTATTGTGGTAAAAATAATTAATATTATTTCATATTGTGGTAAAAAATTTAAGATTGACTTCTATTAGATGAAAATAACTAAGATTTATTCCTATTTGATGAAAATTATTATGATTGTTCAATTATTTCATATTAAGATTAGTAGTTAATTATGCCACATTTTGTTGATTTGTTAATTATTTCACACACACACATATATATAGCCAAGTGAAATTTTGAGAACTAGCCATTTGATATTTTTCAACAAAAAACTATCATTTTATTACAACAAAAAACTATTTTATTGATTATTTAATTGTTTCATATTAATCCATATGACATCTTGAGAACTAGCCACTTGACATGTTACAATAAAAACTATCATTTTATGACAACAACCATTTTGTTGATTATTTAATTATTTAATATTATTTCACATTTTGGTAGAAAATAATTAATATTATTTCATATCTATATCTATATCTATATATCTATCTATCTGTCTGTCTATCTATCTATCTATCTATCTATCTATCTATCTATCTATCTATCTATCTATCTATCTGTAGATGGATGGATGGATGGATGGATGGATAGATGGACAGATAGACAGACAAACAGATAGATAGAAAGAAGAATAGTTTGCCTAAAATTAAGCTAATTGGCATTTTGAAAACTATCCACTTGGCAGTTCACAACAAAAACCTGTTTTGTTTATTAATTAATTATTTAATATTACTTCATATTATGGTAAAAAAATAATTAATATTATTTCATATCTATATATATAATAAAGGAGAGTACTTAGCCTAAAATTAAGTCAAGTGGCATCTTGAGAACTACCCACTTGATAGTTTACAACCCAAACTATTTTATTAATTATTTAATATTAGTTCATATTATGGTGGAAAATAATTAATATTGTTTCATATTATGGTAAAAAGCAATTAAAATTGTCTTCTATTAGATGGACACTATTAAGATTGATTCTTATTTGATGAAAACTGTTATGATTGTTTAGTTATTTCCTGTCTTTTTAATAAGGATTTTCTATATTTCGGGCATCTCCAATTTTAATAGGTGGTCACCAAGTTGTTGTTGAGGAGAAGACGTCTACCAATTCATAAGGCAAGTTCAATATTATCCTTCTGAAGTAATTCACGAATAAATAATCTATATAGTTAATTGATGAAAATTTTAAAAAAATTATGTAACTGACATGTAGTAGCATTCTTGAGAACAAAAAAATAAAAAGGTTTTGAGTGGCAAATGTTCTGATTGGTTTGTTTACATAAAGAGGATAAAGGGCCTTGGTGCGTTAACTTCTCGTCTTCTGGGATTAGCATCTATAAATGAAGTTTCTAAAATAGTTGTTATGGAGGCATTGTCATATGAGCTCTTCTTCCTAGACTCTTAATATTTGATTGTCAGGAGTCTAGAAATCAAATTTATTTGTTCTTATAGATAATTTATATCCTACGATTACTTTGGTGCTACCTTAATACAATCTGCAAAGAACATAATTTACCTCGAGATGATTTTGGTGAAATAATTGAGTTCAACAATAGAGCCGGACACCGCAGACGGGCATCAAATTATAGTGGTGATAAATACCAATCATACTAGAGAACTGATAGCATATATGACTATGTTGCACAAAGAAATTAGGATATGGGGATGCTTAATGATATTGGAAGTTTTTCTATTATTCGAGACATGAGCAACTTTCATTCTTAAAATTTGTGACAAAGTTTTTAATTGTCATGAAAGTTGGATAATATAGCTCTGATAATGACAGTCTTATTGTTTTTACATACCGTTTATGTTAATAAGAATTCAAAGTTCAACACTAATGCGTTAGAGAGAAGAGTCTTTTTGTGTATAACTAAACATTGATATATGTTATTTTCTTTCATGTGCTCTTATCATTGAAAGGTTTATGACTGATTTATCAAACTTTTCCGTTTGACATTTTAGTTGTTGGGTTGATGTATAGCTGTATTTTTTTTATTGAAAGAAATTGTACAAGAAACAAATATGTTGTATTTTGGATACTGCTCTATATAAGAAGAAGCTTTGTTAGTGTATTTTATGATATATTCTCTTACTCTCTATGATGTTTTTAATCAATAAAGGAAAGAAATAAAGGAATATAAAGAAAAATAAAAGAAGAAAAAAATATATGGGTAAAGGTAAAATGTAAGAGAAATAGATGTTAACGAATTTCATGTTTATTTTTCTTTCATTAGTTTTTTGTATATAAAACCTTGAATTGATTTTACTGATTCAAAATATCTTTTTTCCAAAATTAAAATATGTAGACTTAGAAGATAAGAATATCTATAATCATATATTTTCAAAGAGATATTTTTTTAAAAGAAAAAACTACAACAACATATATATCTGTTGTAGTCATATAAAGTAGGATTTGGGGAGAGTGAAATGTATACAGACCTTATCTCTATCTTATATGTGGGGTAGAGGTTGCTTTCAGTATATCTCGAGTTGAAGACAAAAATAATCTAAAACAAACATAATGAAAATATGAGACAATAGATAGTAACAAAAACAACAGATGGTAGCAGAACAATATTGCAACAGATGAGATAACTTGAAATTTTTACTTCTTAACCCTTACATAAATATCTCTTCAGCGACACATAAAGTAATGTAAGGGCTCTAAACTAAGTTGTCTGAATTTTTAAATATTGAAAACACAATCTATTTCAAAGTGTGTACAATGGAAAACCTCCTGATGATGGTGGTATTGGGAAAATTAGAAAGTTGAATTATGGACCTCACCAAGGTTAATTCAATTTTTGGTGGTTATACACTTTCATGTTATTATGTTAGTATCTATTAGCACTATTCAAAATGATTCTTAGGTTAGTGTCAAAATTGTTGGAATTATCTTTCTCCTCTTTTTTTCTTTATAATAGTCTGGACATCGCGCCGATACATATACTAGTTATTACACTAAATAGAAAAAAAGGCTTGCCTATAAATTTATCAAGTAGTAGCATATGATGCAGCCATGTGTTATTTTTAGGAAAAATTAGTTAAAGTTAGATATTAATTAATTATTAGATAATTTTTTATTTTAAACTAAAAATAATTAATTATTTTGAGTAAAAATAACGTAGAAAAAAAGGACGTCCAAGGAGGTGGGATAATAACTGAATAAGTTTATCTGAAAAATAAGAAAATTAATTTAACAAAAATAAACAACATTTAAAAATATTTAAAATAAAACCAATAAAAAAATATAAGCATTTAAAAAAAAAAGGTGGAATAGCCTCCTTCTTTGAGGAGTAATTATGGACATGAATCCTGATTTATTTTGTCACGGTAAATTATTGAATTAGCATCATTTTGCAAAATTGATAAAACATCAAATAAAATAATATTTTGATTAATTTTTTATTTTTTTATAAAATGAAATAATAGTTACGAAGAAGAGATATGCTAATACTTGAAGTATATTTGGTCCTAATTTTATCTATTTTCTTATCTTTGTATTTTTATTATTTATCTGTTAAAAATAATTAAAAAAACAAAGAAAAAAACGTACAAAACCACCCATTTCTCCCACAATTCCACTTCATGCACCAAAACCACCCACGTTCCTTAATCTCCAGTCCTTCACTATCAAAAGGCATAAAATCACCTTTAAATACACAATCACATAACATACACAGTACAAACCGACAACATCCCAATGAAACACTCACTTTCGGATGTTGTTCTTTTCCCTTTATTTTCAAATAATCATTTTACTGATTGAAAATTTATGGTCTTAGTGACATGAAGTTAAGGTGTGTGCATGTGCTATTATTTGAATCTTCAAGAAAATATTTTTATCACAATTATTATATATAAATTCCGTAAGAAATTGTAATCATTCTTGAGATCTTTGAGCAATTATCAAATTGATTGTTTTGGACTACATTGATTTTATTATTTCATTGACAGATTTAAATGTTGATATTATAGAAATAAACTTTATATTATATTTGTATTGTATCTCTTCGGTTATTGAGTAAAAAGGTGTACAGGTTGCTTATTATTGGATTATATTTTATAAAAGAAAAGTTCTTTTATTCCTCTTTCCATTTTTTCCTCTATGCCTATAATTTTTAATATATAAAATATTTGTTTTTGAGTTCAATTTGATCCAAACATCTCTAATCTAGGCTGCACATTTTATCAAATAAAACAAAATTTGGCACCAGTATGAAGTGATAAAAGTAATTTGAATTTGAACTAATTCAAACAGTATCTTTAATTATCTTTTCTGTTTAATTATCAAGATACAACGTGTCATGCCTTATTTTTACCAAGGCTAAAACAAGCATGATTTTTGAACTTTAAAAGAATTGAGTTTTTGTATAGAGTTGTCACCTAATTTTAAAGAAAAATAAGAAAACTTATTTATTTATTAACATGTATGACTTGTGTTTTAGTCTGCAAAAATCAATTTAGATTCTAGGTAAGGGTTCAAATTATTTCAAAGAGAAGAGGTTAGACATTCTTCAGAATCTACAACTGTGGTTCCCAACTAGACTTAGATTTATCAAAAGAAGAGAGAAAAAAGATCAATATTTTTAAATACAAACATAAAATGTGTATTAAAATAATATAAATAATTTATATGTAAAGAGTGTATAAATTACATATATTATCGTAAAAAATATGTATGTAAAAGTAAGCGAAGATATAAACAAAAGTGTATAAGGATATGTATGCAAAAAGGAAGATGTTCTATAAAAGAAAGCATTTTATGTGATATATGAAAAGAAAATTATTTTTTGTTTTATACAAAGGAGAAGTATTTTCCTTATAATACTTTATAGTCAACAAAAGTTAATGAAAGAAAAGATTGTATAAAGAAAAAAAATATTTTAATGGAAAAGATTATACAATATTTTCTAATGTATATTTTCTAATATAAAAATGTGAATTAATTACTTAAATATATAAGTCAATGTAATTTTTACAAAAACATTAATGACCTAAGTTTGTCTAAACGTGTGGTGAGAATTGTAAGTAAAGAACAACTCCATTCAACGTCCCAAAAGTAATTTTTTTTCATATGATTAATATTTGTACAATAGTAAGAATATAACAATACAAACATAAAAAAAAACTCAAACTCTCCTTTTCTTTTTTGACATCCAATGTACTTGTTATATTAAAATCATAATATGTTTCAAAGAGTTAAAAGGATGCTATAACATCATTTACAATCCAACAAGAAAAATTAGCAAATCAAACAATGTTTTGTAGTAACGAAATAGAAAATTTAGTTAAATTATGTGTTATTATATTTCAAGATCTAGGAATTTGCACATCTACATCTTCAAAGAATCCATCGACTTTCAAATATCCTCACATGTTGTTTCTATCTCCCAAGATACGACACTTTTTTTAATACCATACCCACCATATTATTTGCATATGATAAGACTTACACTCTCTTCCATCCATTTTTCATAGCTTTTTCCAATGCTTCACGAATTGCTAGTGCTTCAGCAGTGATGACCTTTCCCAACAAACTGATTTGGGGAGCCAAAGACTTGAAGCAATTTACCACAGTTGTCCATAACTGCCATTTCAATGTTTGCCATCTTCCTCTCCTTGTGTAAGCTAGCATCTACAAATAAGATAATACCATCTTGTACAAGAAAAATGTTCTTATCACTAGGACAATCGGTTATACATGGAGTAGAATGATTAATAACACAAATTATATTCATATTCATGGTAGTCAAAGAGTGCTTTGTTTACTATTTCACTAGGTTCATAAATTTCTCCATTAAAGTTTAGAGCAATTCTAGCTTTCCAAATTTTCCACTTAACAAAAACACTTAACTTACTTAACTCAATAGAATCTGAATATCAATTACCATTATCACAAATATTATTCCACCAGTTAGCAAAATTCATAGTGTTTTCTACTCCAGGCCAATTTATAGGACATATTTCAAACTAGTTGAGCTTTAGAACATCTAAACAACATATACTCAATTGTTTCACTTTTCAGACCACATCCTTTGCAAATGTCACACTTATGTTTTAATCTTTTTGAAATGATATTGTTAGCTGGAAGCACATTTTTTTTGCCAAAGACATAGCTGCTTATTATGAATATTGAATCTTAATTTGCTTACAAAAAATTTCTCAGACAACACAATCAAGAAAACTGTGTTTTTGAGTTTGAGAAAGTCAATGTTGGTTTTTTTAATCTAAAATTGGGCTGAAACCCACTATATAAAAATCAAAATTGTCGTAACAGTGCTTAGGTCAGGCCCAAAAGTAACCTGACTTGGATCCACAAAATCTCAAAAGAGAAAGCAAAAACACTTCCGACTATTAGGTTATTTTAGAAAGTGTAAAGTTCCTCCTCTTGTTGCCTTTTCAGCTTCTCAATTGTCGATGAAATTCGGTGTTCCACGCCGCTACTGTGATGCTATCTTTGGTCATCATCCTCTACCTATTCATTTCCATCACTCAGCTAAGTATCAAAAGTCAACCTTACCTTCATCTCTTTTCTAACTCGCTGGGTTGAGCTTATTATGACGCTAATACCACCATCATAATTAGAAACGAGTTTCCAGTAAGCATTAATTAAGTACATTAGTAGTGTGGTGGGTAATTTCTAATCAATTTTAGGGACTGTACAGATTTGATCTCGCTGGTGCTTGAATATTCCAACCCTCACATCCAAAATCTCACTGAATGCAGGCTTCATACTCAATGAAAATCACTTCCAACACCGGGTACCATCATCTCCTCAACCCCCCTCCCCCCCAATTTGACTAGTTTTTACCCTATTGCATTTTTTCATTCTGGAGCTTTGATGTTAATGTTAAAGAGCTTCTCTAACTAAATTCCTCTACTAGGTTTAGTTTATTCTCTGACATTTTTAGTGCCTTCTTGTGCTTTAGTGTCCAAATTTTGGCTTCTTACCTGATATTGCATGTTATGCACCTTTTGTTAGAGTTGATGGTGTTGTTGATTTAATACTCTTGTGTGATTCTTCTAATATTAGGAGTACCAACTATGTTAAGCTTAAGGATGACATATCCTTCCACTGAAACTTATTCCAAATTATTATACTGAATATCATCTGCAAAACCAAAACCTATGTTAGTAAAAAAATCAGCTAGAGAGTTACCTTCCCGAAGGGAATGTACCACTCTAACTGATATGTTTTCCATCATACATTTAATGGATTTGACCACAACTGCCATACTCCATGGAAGCTCCCAATGTTGATTCAGAATCTGCACCATTACCCAAGAATGCCTTTCTACAATAATTTGCTGAATAGAGTTATCTTTGCAGAACTGTAGGCATTCCCTGATAGCTATAGCTTCTGCCACCAAATTAGCAGTATCTTTATTTCTAGATCCTTTAGCTACCACTAAGTCTCCATGTTGATCTCTAATTCAAAAAGCAATAGAACTAAGACTCGAATTACCCTTGGAAGCACTATCTGTGTTACCTTTTAGCTATCCAAGTTATGGGGAATCCCTCTCACCAATTTAAATGAAGAATAGTTGCTGTAAATTTGAATATCATCCATAATACTAGACCAATTTCTACCTACAACCTCCATTTTGAACCTGACTTTCACAAATTTAGCAGTAGTTCTCTCTACTTCCCAAACAATCTTTCTTTCATGATAAGCACCCCCATTTAAGACTGTATTTATTCTTTTATAAAGAAACCATGAAATAATTATAGGAATCACATTAAATACAAATCCCAACCTTTGGTTACCTCCCTGAATTCTCCACATCCTGAGACTTTGTTTCACATTAATTCTATGCTCAACTAACCCAGCTGCTCTATAGAAATAATTCCATATTCTCTCAGCAATTCCTCCTTTGAGAAAAAGGTGATTAATTGTTTCTTTTTCGAGAATAGTGCAACAAATACAATTCTCTGTAATCTCAGGGTTCCATATATTCATCAAAGATGCAACAGGAATCTGACCTTTCTAAATCCTCCAAGTTAGGAATGATAATTTAAAAGGCAATCTTGTGTGCCAAATTGCCTTTAAATCATTATTTTCATCGTTTCTTTGCCTTAAAAGTTCCCAGGCACTTTTAGTGCTAAACTTTCATGTATTGTTCATAGTCTACAAGGGTTTATCCATAGTGTCTTTATAGCATACAAAGTCTATATTGTCTTTAACATAGCTTACTACATGTCTTGGAACATTATCCTCTATAACCTCATATTTCCAGCCTTCTACATCTAGAAATTTTGAGATATCATTCAAAGGATGAAATGTTTGTACCTCATATTGCTGCATAAATAATGGACCAGTATTTGTCCAATTATTAAACCAAATTATGGATGTGCCACCTCTAGGTTCCCACCATAAGCATTGTTTAATTTTTTTTCTCTGTTATTCAGCATAGCTTTACATACTTGAGAGCTACCTCTACATTGCACTGGTGTAGGCGACTATTTTTTTTGCAATACTTATTCCATAAAAAGTTTGTCCACAAGTGGATCTGAGTCCTAAATCTCTACCAAAGCTTGGCATACATAGATTGAGCCACATCTTCCATGGATCTAAACCCCCAAACCACCTTCTTTTTTAGATAGACAAGGTTTATTCCAATCCACCCAGTGTTTACTTCTTCCTGTTACTTTGTTCTGCCAAAAGTATTTGGCAAAGATTCTCTACACTTCTTTTGTAATATGTTCTAGTGGGAAAACTGCTGACAACACATATAGTGGTACGCTCTAAAGCACACTTTTAATAAGAACTTCTTTTCCTCCATAGGATAGCAATCTACCCTTCCAAACTTAAAGCTTACCTCTAATATTGTCTATCAAATCAACATAATGCTCATTTTTCTTCTTGGAATGAGTTAAAGGACATCCATGATATTTTAAAGGAAAAGTGCCTCTATTCATCCCTGTAATCCGTTTGACCTAATTCAACACATTAGAGGGAGTATTTTGATACATATAAATAAAGCTCTTTTCCCTGTTCACCTTTTGGCCAGACTCAATCTCATATTCCTACAAAATCCTCATTATTTTTTTCAAAGAATAAAAATTAAAAGAGAAGAAAATAATGGTATCATTTGCATAAGCAAGGTGGTTCAGATTATAACTCCACTTAGGCATACCATACCCCACATAAAAGAAGTCATTAAATAATTGATTAAGGAATCTTGTTGTAATACCCTGAACTTTCCTTAAGCCTAATTTCGTCTCTATAAGATTGAGAAATGACTTCCAAAGTGAGTAATGTTTAAATCATATAGAATTTTCCTAATTTTGAATTTTTATCGTGTGGAAAATTGAATTAGATTTCCAACGATATAAGATTCTTCCAAATTCGATAACCGGAGAAAAAGTTATGGCTAATTGAAGTACCAGTCATAAAATACCGTCATTCAGACCCTTAGCGCATCGCGGAGAGGATTAATATCCCAATTGTCAGTTTCCACTAGCCTAGCGCGATATTGGCGCATCGCGCCAGGTGCCAAAATGGCATTCCAAAGGGGCACTGCGATGGCTCCGCATCACGGAATCTTTCCAGTTCCCAGTGATCGATTTCCAGTGAGCCACCGCGATAGTGGCGCGTCACGGTGGCCACTTAGTTTGCAAATATTCATTTTTCCAGTTCGTTAAGAGTTAAAAGGGGATATTTTGGTCAATTACCCTACCCCCAATCCATCCAAAAACATAAAATCAATTACATAACAAAGCACTTTATTCCCTAATCCTCATTCTCTTGAAAAAAAAAACCCTAGTTCATCATACTTATCCTCCAAGAAACTCAAGATTTCTCCATTCATTCTCCAAATTGAGCCAAGATTCCAAGTTCTTAGTGCAAGAATTTCAGAAACCCCCATTCAAGAGTACAAGTGGCATCTCAAAAGCAAGCATATTCATTAAGTTCACAATCTAAGGTATGTAGGGTTTCAACAAGGACAATCCTTTCTTATGAGATTTCAAGTGATTGAATGTTGAATTACCTGATAAATTTCATATACTTATTATGTAATGCGAATTTCCAGATTTGCCCAATTGAGTTTAAGCAAGATATTGAGATTCTTGACTTTATTATTTTGATATTGTTAAAGTATGATTCAAGAAGAATATTGATCCTGATGTTTTGCTATTATTTTGAATGTTTATACAAGAGTGGGATTTAAACCCATTATCACTATTTACAAGATATGATTTTTGAGAGATTTTGAAGATAAGTTTCATGTCTATTCTCTTATTTTCATGCCTATTGTAGAAATTTTCAGATTTTGAGTTATATTATTATTGAGTACATTAACAAGCATAAATTCAATGATTTTACATGAGTTTGAGACATGGGTTATTACGCCCTAATTTGAGTATTGATATTTCAAGAACTTGTGCTTTAAACACCCTGAGATTTGCATATTTTGAGTTATATAATAGTATTTGATCTTCGGATCCTCAGTTGAGTTTTGGAATCCACTTTTCAGAGTGCATTACAGATTACATATATGAGTTTGGTCTTCATTATGTTACTTTATGGTGGATTTCCTAAAAGTTCTGAGCCTAAGTATGGGAGTAGTATTTAGCACCGAGCGGGAAGTGTGGGTTTAACGCATCTTACTTCCCTAGAACTATATGCCACCGTAGGATTGAGATTTATGGGCCTGAGGCCGAGATAGTGATCACTTAAGTTAAGGTTCTATTCCGATAGCAAGGGTAGAATAGCTCTCCCCAATGGGGTAAGACATTGGACTCCATGTTAGCTCACATGGTTTATGTCGGTTAGAAGAACCTCCCAAAGATGTTCCCCACTCTTTAAACAGTTTTATGGATTTAAAGTATTAAGCTAAAGAGTTTACTATACAAAATGAGTTTTAGATTCATCTAGCTTACAAGTTGTGAGAATAAGAGGAGAATACAGATTTCAGAAGCAAGTGAAATGACTCACGAGATTTATACTACATGTTTTATTATTCATGATTTATGAGATTTATATTTCAGATTTTTATTCAAGCTATGTGAGTCATTTATGTCAGCATGCATGATTTTATAAAGAGTAATGATATTGTTTATGTAAATGCATACATCCCCATATACTCGGTACATCCTCAAAATATTGATCCACATATATGTCTATGTACTACATTGTCTCATAATGTAGGTACAAGTTGTAACGCATATACCATATTCAGTCAGTTCGCAGCTTCCAGTCAGCAGGTGATGAGTCCTTTTGATTCATGGGCTCGAGTCAGTTACACAGTTTGAGAAGTATTGTATTTTTTTTATTCAGTCATATTGTGTTGGGATGGTTGGGAGTCATGACCCGGCTACCTATAGTTAGTACTAGTAGAGGCTTCATAGACAGTTAGTAGTGTTAATGTATTTTATTTCAGTTTTGTTGTCAAAAGCAGAGTTGTAATCTTGTAAATTCAGATTTGTATTGATCGAGTTCAGAGAAGTTTTATGTTTCTGCTGATTTTGTTCAGATTTATGTATTTTATTCAGTTGCTTGTAAGTATGCCAGTAGAAAGGTTAGCTTGGGATCACTTGTGATCCTATGCATCGTGTGATGTTTCGGGATCCGTTTTTGGGCATTACACTTGTCATTACTTCAACAGAAAGAATAAATAGTGCAGGAGATAAAGGGTCACCTTGTTTCACTCCCCTTAAATGAAAAAAACAACAGATTGGTCATTCAACAAAATAGAGTACTAATCATTAGAAATAAGCCTGTAGATCACATCTATCACTTTATTTGAAACGGAAAAGGGCCTAAAATGTCTTTTAATTATGTAAAATGGTGTAAAAATATCTTTCGTCTGCCTATTGGGCCTAAAATATCTTTTTTCGTCTATCTATTGGGCAAAAATGCTCTTGTCACTTACCTATTAGACCTAAAATACCCTTTCTGTCTATCTATTTTGCCGATTTTGCCTTTTTATTTAGGTGAATTACATGGAAAGGTCATCCTTAAAGCTTAATTACATAAATAATAGTACTTTTTTGATATCATTAAATAAAAGTTTTTGTTTACATATATATTCATTTTAAAAATCAGAAAAGATAATTATAATTCCTAATTTAACGTTATAACTAATTATAAATTCAAGCTCATTTAAGAGATTTTTTCAATCTTCAAATTAAAAGTGGAAAAGAATCCCTGCTTTCAAATCTTTCTCTCTTATATTCAAATTTCAAATATTTTTAAATAAACTAAGTATTTCATTATTTGCTCGTGTATGTTTCATTTTGTTTTCATGTATGTTAACCATCTAGTATTATTTCATTATCGTGTATTTTTAATTCTAATGTAATGATAACCATAATTTTTATGGATAAATATTTATGGAATAAAAATTATTATGTTGGAAGTACATATATACCATGTATTTTTGTTGTATAAATATAATTTATCTCAAAGTCAGTTTATTATTATATTTTTGATATAATTTATGGGATAAATATTCATGGTATATTTCATTATGTCGAAAGTACTTTTCTTGTTACAAAATTATTTATTAAATATAAATATATATTTCAAGTATTGTGCGGTATAAACTTTTTATATCTAAAATATATCATATATGGTTAGGGTATAAATATAATTTATATGGTATAAATATAATTTGTATGGTATAAATATATCATATATTTTTATGAAACAAATATAATTTGTATAATATATAAATATACCAAGAATTTTTATGTTATAATATACCATATGTTTTTATGCAGGCATCATGAAAGCAGGTAATAAAAATGAAAAATACAAAATTTTGATATAGTATATAAAAATACTTTTTCATGCAATTTGCCTAAATAAAAGGGAAAAATAGCCATAATAGACAGACGAAAAGGGCATTTTAAGCTCAATAGGTAGACGGAAGCCATTTTTCCACCATTTCACATAGTTTAAGGGCATTTTAGGCCCCTTTTCCATATTTGAAAAGCCAAATTTCCTCATTACTTACATCAAGAAAAAAAATAAACCCTATCATATGTTTTAGCCGTGTCCAACTTTAATACTACATTAGAAGGTTTTCCACTTTTTCCAATATTAGTAATCAGTTCTTGAGTGAGTAAAACATTTTCCACGATACTCCTTCTTTTAACAAAACCTGATTGATTAAGGGACATCACTCTAGGCAAGAGAATTTCCATCCTATCATGCACAATCCTAGAAAGGATTTTATTTACAAAGTTACTCAGGCTAATTGATCTTAAATATGAAAAGTATTGTACATTATGCTTCTTAGAATAAGAACTAAATTAGTATGAGTAATAGATTTAGGAAGAGTATTACCTACAAAGAAGTCCCAAACCATCCTTCTAACATCTTCACCAATAATGTCCCACGCCATCTGGTAGAACTTGTTAATTAATCTATCAGGGCCACTACTGCTGTCCCCATTTAATTTAAACATAGCCTGCTTAGTCTCTTCCTCATCTGGGGCAGCCTCAAGAGCCCTATTCTCATCTACAGAAATTACTTTTGAAATATTATTCAGTAGAGAGACATCTATGTCATCTTTTTCCTGTGTAAACTATGTTTGATAAAAAGAAATAGCTTCACTTGCAATCTGGATTTTATCTACTAACCAACAGCCAATATCATTAAGGATCCTAGAAGTCTTTAATTTGTTTCTCCTACCTTTGACAATACTATGAAAGAATTTAGTGTTTCTATCCCCATTCTCAAACTTATCATACCTAACCTTTTATTGCGAGTAGCTTTCCTCCAGTTTAAGATACCTGATATATTCAGCCCTAGATTTTTGCATAACAAGTCTATTTAGTTGAGAAGGTACTTCTTCAAACAACTTTCCTTTAGCTTAGTTGTTTCCTCCTTGATTTTCAACTATTTAAAAATATCCCTAAAAGTATTTCTGCTCCACTCAGAAAGAGCTCTTTTCACCTTCTTAATCTTCTTCTTAAATTCATGAAATAAATTATCAGAGTAATTTGTACCCCAATTCCTTCTAACAACTATTATAAACTCAAAATGCTCAACCCAGAAGTTAAGATAATTAAAAAACTTCTAAAACTTAATTTCAGTGTTCGCACAGCTTATAAAAAGAGGTGTATGATCAGAACCATCTCTAGCGAAATGCTCCACTTCTATAAAATTCTAACTATCTTGAAACTCAATGTTACAAAATATTTTGTCCAGCTTCTCCAAAATACAATCTTCCTATGCTCTCCTATTTTATCAGGTAAAAGGGCTACCCTTATGCTGAAATTGAATAAGATCACAAGATTCCACACAATCTTTAAAAACCTTGGTATATGCAGTAGTTATAGAAAATCCTCCAATCTTATCTAAAGCATAAAGGACTGAGTTAAAATCTCCTTCTAAGAGCCTAGATTTTTAATTTCCACTGGCTATAGAGAGGATGTTATCCCACAAGTCTAATCTTTGATCTCTGTCATATTTTGCATAGATCAGGATCACTAGGAAAGAGAAACCAAGGTACTTATCATGTAAATGCAAAGAGAGTAATTGTTTTGTGTCCTTATTTATTGTTACATTGAATCCATGATTCACAAAACATAAATTTTACCATTATAATTATGAAACATGAGTGGTATCTGCAATCTACCTCTGTATTTATCGATATGTCTATAATGTTGAAATGGTTCTAAAAGGTCTATAAAAGCAAACTTATTTAACCTATTCAACATTGGAATTCTCTGAAAAGCTTTTTGAGATTTGACCAACCTAATATTCCACACCAGTGCTTTCATCATTACTTAGAATACTGACTTCCACACCCTCTCTTAAGCTAAGATCTGCTAGGCAAATTTTTTTCTCCATTAATATGTTTTTTTTCTTTTCTTATCTTGCTTCATAGATTTGATGACTCTTGGTGGCAAGTCTACTTCCCTGATTATTTGCTCCTCTTGATTTGGTTTGAATACATCTTTCTCCACCCCTTCTAGCAATCCACCAACTTCTTCTAGTGCATCCACCTAATGAGTAAGTATTTTATGTAATACTTTATTGGGAGATTCAGATCCACCACTCTACATTAGTTCAGCTATTACAATTGAAATATTAATAATAGATAACTTATTATTAACTTGATCTTTATCATAATTCTCTTCTTCTTGTGTTGGTTACTCATTCTGAGCAGTATTGTTTTTTGTTGGTGAGATAACCATAACATTCTTTTTATTACTCTCAGGTTGTTGTTTCTTTTAATGACTCAATTTCTCTCCCTCATCTATTGTATCGTTGTTTTTCATATTAGGTATATTGCACTTTTTTGTTGTATTTTCCCTCTGATCCTAATTTAATCCCTCAACTTTTTGTTATGCAGGTTCCTTATTGCTATTAGTCGGTACCTTGTTATCTTACTCCTAGAAGTGGAAAGTCTTGTCAACCCATTCTCTAGTTGATATATCCCCTTCCCCATTCCTTAATTCCCTATGGACATGAGATGTATCTGGTATAATATTATTAGAGACTTGATTGCTTTCCTCCTCTAATTCTGTTAGAGCATGAAACTGATTATCATTGTAGGTTTTATCAGGTGTGCTTGCTTTCTCAACCTGGTATCCTTTGTTTGGGAATCTTTTCCTTGTAGGATTTTATTTTTGTTCCTAACCATACCTTCATCCTCCATGTACCCTACGATAGTTAGATTCATCCCCCTTGTTTTTGTTATTATTGTGTGAAGAATTATCTTGCTTGTCATTATCTCCATACACCTAAATCAATTTCGAATGCAAAATCCGGCATTCTTATTCATTATGACCCTAAAGCATAAACCTTTTACAATATTTGGGTAACAAATCATATTGAATTTTATTTACTTTTTCCACCTTTTCTTCTTCCGTTATTGAATTCACAATCTCTATCTCAATATATTTAGGAACATCAGCCATTATGTCCACTCCACCTTGACTCTAGCAAAACTAGGTCTTGTCTTGTTCATAGTAGCCATGTCTAAATGGATTTCTTTGCCAACTGCAGATGCTAGAGAAAAAAGTGATTCTTTTACAAAGTATGTTGGCTTAAGATCAGGAAAAGAGATCCAGGCCATTGCCTTATTGTTTCTGCCTTAGCATTAAATTTAGCATCATAGACCATAGAAAATCCCAAAACTTTTTGGGAAAGGATTGATAACTAGATTGAGGTCTTTCCAAACTAGCTTGTTGACATCTAGCCACTTCTCTATTTAAAAGATAGCGTGATTTTACCTCATAACTTCCCGATTTAGTATGATGTCATATGATTCTATCCGATTGTCTAGTAGTGGAGATCGGAATAGAGATTATAGCTTGTATATCATATGGACAAACAAAAATTGGAGCTCTTGCATTTTCCAAGTGTGAGTATTTTGGTCTATAAGATACTTCACTTTTATATCTCACATTCAACCGACTTGGATAAAGACTAGGTTTAAAGCCATTAGAGTTTGGTATACATAGGTCTGTTCAAAGATTGATATGTTCTACCAATCTTATTCTTCATCTAATTTCTTTTATAAAAGGTCTCTTGCCCATATAATACTTTTTCATATCCAAGAACTAGCAGATGAGAAAGTGGACTTGAGGAAAGAAGTATGTTAAGAATATTTACTTTTGAGAATTCAAACTAGAAGAGAATCTTCTTGGGTCAAAATCTGCCAAACTTATTTATCTAACAACACTTGATTAAAGGAAATTAATTCTCTAAATTCTAAGCCCCGTTTGGATTTTTCTAAACAAAGGTTCTCCCATTTCTCAAAGTGTATTTTCCTTCTATTATCATCATGTCCTCACCAGAAGTTTGAAAAAATAGTCGTAATTTCCTTACATAATGTAATACCCCATATATTTTCTAAGTTCAGAACAGCTCCTAGTACAAGTATAAGACGTTTAGCTCTTGAAAATTTAGCTAAGTGTTGGGAACTTAACGTCAATTTTAGCCTCCTAACTTTGATAATCCTCAAAAATGACTTTCCTGATCTCGAGACGTAAGTTTAGGAGTTGATTTATGTTCAGGGGGCTAAGTAGCATGTGTCGGGTAAGTTTTATATTTTTCAAATGGGGTTTGGATCCTGTTTGAATTTCCAAAATAGCAGGTCACAGCGATTCCAACGTGTCGCGGTGACTATAGAGATAGGAGGGCCATCGTGTCATAGTGAACAACAAATCAACAATTGTCTAATTCCAATAAGCCACAGCGATTCCACCGCGTCACAGTGGAAATCGCGATGGAAGCCTCACCACGTCGCGGTGAAGGCCAAATCAACAGTTTTCAAAATCCAATAACTTACCACTATTGTACTGCATCGCGATGCATATAGCGATGGGGTGTTCACCGCATCACGGTAAAGGTCTAATCTGGGTTCTAGATGTCGAATTAAAATTTCTACGGGGCATTTAAGTCCTTTCCCTTCACCTTATTCAGTCAAAACATAGGATTAAGTCCCCCCAAAACATAATTGGTCACCTTTTTTCTCAAAATCTCCCAAATTAAATCATTCTTTCTCAAGAACGAACCCTAGCCCCTTCAAAATTCAAGGTCAAATCTTTAAGAAAACACCAAGAACTCTCACGAATTCATCAACCCAGGTATGTTAAATGTTCATTCATGGGTCCTTTCTATCCACAGAGTCCAAAAATCTAATTTTAAATTTGAAGTTATAATTTTTAGAAGTTATTGTGATTTAAACCATGAATCCTCATGAATCTTGATTCTATACCATGTTTACATGAAATTGTTGTTGTTATTAAATCCCACACGTTTGAATAATGTTGTTCACTGATTTAAACCATAATTAATGTTGTTGATATTGAAAACATGCTATTACTACAAGCTTTAAACTATTCCTATGCTAAGCTTAAACCACGAATATCAAGTGTTGATGAAATTCCTACAAGAATGAATTTTGAATAAATGCTTTCACATTATGTCCTCAAAGTTTTAGTACTATTTTACTATTATTGCTATCGAGTCCTAGGGGTTATGAGGACCTAAAAACATAGTTTTTTACTTAGTCTCGATCTCTTTAGAATAGTTTCAGAAATGTTATGAGCATTATCAGTTCAGTCAGTTATCATAATTAGTTAAACATAGAATAGTTCAGTATCCTGAGTCAGTTCAATTAGGAGTAGGATTAAGAATCAAACGAGTGCAGGGATGCCGGCTTCCCTGTCAGTTAGGCAGGGTCGTTAGTAGCAGTTCCTGTACTATAGAACTATGTAGCTAGCATAGGATATGAGGAGTCACCCATCAGTTCAGGCTTGACTACCTCTCAGACATCACCTGTCAGTTTAGGCTTGACACCCTTAGTCCTTCGGGACAGCATATTAGTGGATCCATACAGCCATTATTAGTACCCGTGGCATGGTACTAACGCCCTTCCAATTGGGGTCACAAGTTGGACCCCAATTTGCTAATTGGGGCATGTCGGTTAGATGATAGCTCCCACAGTATTAATCTAGTAATCAGGTCAGTAATTCAGTTTTAGTTTTGCTTGACCATAGCATACAGATATAAGTCATTCATTTGACAATATTCAGTATTTTAGTTTACATATTATATTCAGAATGTGTTCTATGCTTGGTCATGCATTCTCAGTATTTACAGATTTTATGCATTCTCAGTCTCTATAGATTTTATAAATTTTATTCAGCACTTCATGCTATACATTCAGTCAGTTATTATCATGTAAAGGAACCCATGCATATCAGCCTAACCTTATTTAGCATACCAGTATATTCAAAGTACTGACCGCATACTCATTTCTTGCGCTATGATGTCTAGTATCATAGGTTTGAATGCTCAGTTCCTTTATCGTGCATAGACATACCAGATTATCAGCTGGAACAGTGGTGAGTCTTCATACTTTGAGGACATGGTTTATTTACCTCAGCTTACTTTATCAATTTTAGTATTTTCTATTCAGTCGGAGTTAGTTGGGAGTTTGTCCTATCAGCTCCATAATCAGTTAGTAGAGTCTTTTCAGACTAGTATAGATAGTTAGTCAGTCTTCTATTTTTCGGTTGTTATTGTCAGTCGTTTTATCAGTATTTTTAGTATTATTTTACAGACATTATCAAAACTATGATTTAAAACCTTATGGAATTCCTCAAGTAGATTTCCCATATTATCTTTTGTTATCAGTTTTACTCAATCCTCACAGCAGGTACCAGCTCATGGGTTAGCTTGAGGTCTCTTGGGATCACAAGTACCGTGTAGCACCCAGGGTGTACTATTAGGACATTAAAAACTTGGCATCAAAGCCTAAGGTTTTAAAGTGTCCTAGGGGATCTGAAAGCCATGTCAAGTAGAGTCTTGCACATGGGTGTAAAGCGCACCACTCTTATGGACAAGAGTCTACAAGATGTTTTAGGAAAAGTTTCCCTTCTTTCAATATTCATGTCATGCAAAAGAGCATAATCTCAACCTGATCTATTCATCTAATTAATCTTTCTTCTGTATACAGAATATGCCTCCCAGAAACACTAATGGAAGAAGAACTAGAAACCAGCCAGCACCTCCACCTATTCAGGAAGATCCCCTGAACGATCATGTTTATTACGTAGAATTCAGAGCAGCATTCACCACTCTAGCCCATTCTGTGGTAGCTTAGAATGTTCAACCAGTTGTTGTTCAGGCTAACCTAGTGACCAATACTGCAACAGCTAGAATTTGGTACTTTACCCGAATGAACCCTTCTTTATTTTCAGGGTCCAAGTCTGAAAATGAACCACAACAATTCCTTGTCATGGTGCAGAAGGTAACAGGCATTATGGGGGTAACTGATGTATGAGTAGATGCTAACACATTTGAGGCTTTTAACTAAGAATAATTGCCAAGTCTTAAGTAACTTTTTTCTTTTTTGATTGTTTTTTATTTGATATTACAGTAAAAGTCAAGATACAAGAGAACCAATAATAATAGAAGTAAAAGAGTTAATTTCTGAGCAAGTAGAGAGGGAAGTATAGCTGATGACTTATCTGATAAGTCATCAGCCTTGTGATAAGCTATCAGAGTTTTCGTCAGCCTTAGACAGATAGGTTTCAGCTGGAATTCATGATGATATCTGTGATAGGCCATCAGAAGTATGATAAGCCGTTAGGCTTAGACATAGAATGGGCTTCAGCTAGAATTTGTGATTATATCTGTAATAGGCCGTCAGAAGTATGATAAGCCGTCAGGCTCGTTATTAGGCTTAGGTAGGGAATGGGATTTGAAGTAAAGAAACAATGGCAGATCTGATAAGTCATCACCTGTATGATAAGCCATCACGTCTCATCGTCAACCTAAGGCAGAGATTGTTAAAAGTGAAGAGAAGCTGACGATATTCTTGATAAGTTGTCAGACTCCTGATAAGCCGTCACACACGTCGTCGCCTGTCCGAGAAAATACTGTGATTTATGATTTTGTTTCCATAATCAGGATGAAGTATTTAAAGCATATGTTGGGGTTTTCTAATAAAAAAAGTGTGGAACATCTTGAACTGATTCGAAGGGAGTTTACTTTTCTTTTTGTCTCTCAAAACTTAGAATTCAATTTTCAAATCTTTGATTTGGTTGTGGGAATTTTCTCTTGAACTTAGAAGAGAATCAACTTCAGACTTCATCTTTTGTAAGTTTAATTACTTTGAATGATGAATATAATTATTGCTATCTCTTTCTTTCTTATGTGGAACTAAAACCCACAGCTAGAGTTGTAGAATCTATGATTATTCTTCCATGGATTTAATAGTTGGCTAGGGTTGGAGTGATTGTGGGGACATCTTGATAATTCCTTTGTTATGATTGTTATTTATTAGTTGCAAATAATAAATCCCGCCTTATGTTGATTTTCTCGAACTGAGAAATAAATTAAAGGTAGCGAATTATCAACAAGGATTTGGGAAGGCTAAGCTCGCATCTAATGATTAATGTTGTAACAAGATTGATTAACTTGAGATAAAATCAGTATGAATAGAATTATTTAGTAAGTTCGAGAGAATTAGGGAGTTCAACATCTAAGTAGGTTGAGAAACCCTTAGATGGACTGTCGAAACTGATAATTTGGTGTTTCCCACAAGTCATGAGAACCCAATACTACAGTTATTATTAATGGGGATTAATAATCATAGTGATCACAACCCTAATTCCTCTCTATCACTGATTTGAACCATTGAATTTTAGTTTTGAGCTCTGAAGCAAGTTAAAACTTTAACATTTGTTTTATCATTAAAAACCCCCTATTTTATCTTTTTGTATCATTTATTTGAATTCAACTTATAGCTATAGTTTCAAATTAGTTTAATCGCCACTCATATTATTCCTCGTGGATTCGACCCCGACTCTAAAGTTGGATAAATATATTGACGACGACCCCCTTGCACTAAATTAACATGTAAGTTGAGCGTTTTCAAAAAATGGCGCCGTTGCCGGAGAATAATTTGGCGTATTGAGTCGGTTTGGAATTTTAGCCTACTTGCTTGAATTTAAACTTGTAAATATTTATTTTTAGTTTTCTTTTATTTCTTGTGTTAGGTAGATTTTTATTTGTTTACTTATTACTATGCCATCGTGGAATGAACATGAGCTTGGTGGTTGGAAATCTTATCTTGATGATCCATGTCCATATTGTGATGGACCTCACTTTTAGCAAGATTATAGATATGCTTACCGAAGGGAGATGTGTGCACCATCTCCATCCTATCGGGAGTATGATTGTTCTTTACGTGGTGGTCAAGATGGATATTGGAGTTATTTCCCAAATGCCCCCTCCCCTTATTGTGCTAACCTAAATTCTAGTTTTTCTTATAAGTTTGATAGGTCTTATGGTCAGGAAAAGGAAGAACAAAGCACCGGGAAGAGTGGCATTGAAGCTATGTTTCAATAAATATTGGATCTCCAGAAAGAAATATATAATATTGTATGTGATATGTGTCAAGACATGAAGCCAATCATTCATGAGGAGATGGATATAAAGGTCAATCATTCTAAGAATTCTTCTATATTATGTTTAGATAATATCTTGTCTGTGAAATCATTTAAAATAATGGAAGAGTGTGAAGATGAGGAGCAAGAACCCTATATTGATATTGAGCTTGATGTTGAGCAACCCTCAGTGATTTCCCAACCAACCGAACCAACCATGAGAGATGATGCCAAGATTGAGGACATGGTGCTAGAGGCAAAATAAGAAACAAAGAAAATCTCTAATAAAGACTCTAGCCCAATTTGAAGTGAAGATGTCGAGAAGGTGAATAAAAGTGAGTGTGTAGTAGATAGTGTAAATTTTGAAGTAGGATTAATTGTGCCTCATTCAAAGCACTTTTCTACATTATGTTTAGATGATATCTTGTCTGTGGAATCGTTTAAAATAGTAGAAGAGTGTGAAAATGAGGAAAAAGAATCCTATATTCTTGATTTTACATTAGACAAGCAACATAAAAACATACCTCACTTTAAGACCGAGTGGTTTACCAAGCTCAATCCATTACATGACTTTTTAATTTTTGTACCACCCCCTATGATTGAGGCAAAAAGATGGACTCTAAGTTGGGGGTGAAATTTATATCCTCAAGGTGGAGGACATTATTGAGTTGGGTCGTGTTGCGACACTAAATTAGGCACTGCTTGGGAAGAAACCCAAGGTATTTTGATATTTGTATTCGTATTATGTGATTGACATCAGATCTTCACACCCATGGTGCCACATGTATGTTTCTAACTCTCTTATTTTGGTTTGAAGCATTGGGGACATTGCATGATTTTAAGTTAAGGGTGGGGCTACTTGTGGTTGTGGATGTCCTCTTGTGATTTTTGTTGTTGTGCCTCTTTTCCCCGGAGTCTTGTTCCTAGTAAGTCCTGCATGTTTAGGCTTATTGTGATTTATTGTAAAATGTTGTAGTTGACTAGGAGAAATACAAGTACCTTAGGTAGTTAACATATTTTTGTTGATTTTTGAGCACCTCTCCAATGATCTGTTTTATAATTGTGTGATATGCATTTATGTGTGACCACTGTGCATCTTGTTATGGTATTAGTACTAGTGACATGATAACCATTACTAAATAATTGCATGAACTGAATGGGTATTAGCTGGTGATGTACCTTTATTCCATGTGTGTGTGAGATACTACATAGTTCCCGTTGTGTGTTAGATCCAGAACTTTCCCGGCTGGTCTTGCCTTGGTTGTAGGATAGCGGTTAAGAGAGGATAATAGGTTGTTGTTTATATTAGTCAACTTTTAGCCTAAATGACATTTCATGTGTGAATAATATCCCTTGATCCGATTTTGAGCTTGAGTGCCTATTGTTTTTATTATACCTATCACCTTCCCATTTGTATCACAATGAACCTGTTTTGGCCCTGGTACTCCTTGGACATTGTGCACTTTGACTTAGGCAAATATCCTAAGTTGATAGTGGCTATCATAGGGATGTGTGATGTAAAGTGAGTATGAAGAAAGGTAACAAAAAAAATATGCAAGGCTAGGTGTGGTAGAAAAGAATGAAAAAAGAAAAGTTGTGTAAAAAAATGAATGAATAAAAACTACACCCAGCTTGAATGTGCTTTAAGCAAGAAAGGGAGAAATAAGGTAGAGGTTGATAAGTGAGATCCCAAAAATAGTGTAGTGTCAAGGAGACTTAGTTACTTTAAATATTCTTGTGTATCATACCATCCCTAAGCCTACATTACAAGTTGAAGAAAAGTCCTATAATGATCCTAACTTAACTGTCTGAAAGCTTCGGTAATGAAAATAAGGGCAAGCTTATGGTATTTGTCATACATTGACTGGAACTTCTTTCTTAGAGTGAGTTTCTCTTGACCATCCCCGCATTGACATGCTTGAGTTCACATATGAGTGAGGAGGGACCCCTTTATTGTAAGGGTACACTGGTTACATTGCTAATTTCTAACTTATTTGGATAGTGTAATCTTGGTACATGCATGGTTGTTATTGCTGAATTGATGCCATATCGTGATTCCTGTGTGTCGCATTGTTGTTCTTCAATAATATGCACAATTTTCACTACTAAAAAAGGCTAAAATCGACCACACAAACCTTCCACATGTGGAAGGTTTTCATAAAAAACCGACCACAAAAGCGACCAAAATCTATGGTCGGTAAAGTTGTGGTAGTTTTTCCAAAACCGACCACAAGTGGTCTTTTTAAAAAAATATATATACATATTTTAAAATTTATTATTATTTTATTAAAGTTATAAAAAATTATTTTAGAGGAAAAAAACCTACCACATGTGGAAGGTTTTTATTACATTAATTAATTAATTTAATAAACAACCGACCACGAGTGGAAGGTTTTTTATTAATTAATTTATTAAAAAAAACGACCATAAGTGAAAGGTCTTTTATTAAATTAATTAATTAATTTATTAAAATTTTGACCACTTGTGGAAGGTTTTTTATTAAATTAATTAATTAATTTATAAAAAATCCGACCACTTGTGGAAGGTTTTTTATTAAATTTATTTATTTATTTATTAATTTATTGAGAAACTGGCCAAAAGCCCCCCAACCTTTACCCTAAATCCCAACTACACACCTATATTTTGTGGGGGTCCTATGACCCCCCTGAACTATTATAAAGTGGAATATTTACACCCCTAAAAGCTCATGCCCAGACATTATTTCAGGCAGTGAGTTGTACTCGCTGCCACATCATTTTTTCTTTCCACATCATTGCCACATCATTTTTTCTTTTTTTTTGCTCTAAAAAATCAATTATTTAACATTATTATTTCCTTTTCTCTTTCATTGCACCACTTCTATGACCATTTTTCCTCAAAAAAGCTCACCTATTCTTTTCTTTAGTTTCATTTCACTTTGTTTTCCACCCATTTCTTTAATTTTCATTTCTTTAGTTTTGGATTGCATGCCATTATTGAATTCCATTGACAAACTAATTCATCTTTTCCGAATTGTCAAAACCATTTCTTTAGTTTTCATTTCACCTAATTTGTCGTCTTCTCCGAATTGTCAATGGAACCAATAGGCTTCAGTGTTCCTTTTTCTTTCCTTTTTTAAAAAAAATTCTCAACTATGAAAATTAATGTTGAATTTATGATTGTGAAAAAATTTGGTGTTGATTTTGATTATGGTGTTGATTTGATTGTTTAAATTTCAATAAATGTGGATTTAAATGATGGTTTATGATTTAAAATTGAAAATTCAATCGATGTAAAATTAAAAGATTTTAAGATTCCACAAAATGTGTATAGAGCATTGTTGGAAGTTTATATTTCATTTCATGAGAACGATGATTCTTGATATGATAATTCGGTTAATGAGTATGTAAGTTTGAATAATCTTAGTGTTCTGGGGAATGGAGCTTTTAGGAAGGTGATTGTTAGTTTGGATGAAATGGTAGTTGGTGTAGTTTGGCGTTTATTGTGATTTATATCGGAGAACATGTAAATTAGTTTTGGATTGGATGCCATTGTTGAGTTCTTGAAGATGTCATTGTTGAGTTCTTGAAGAAGAAGAAGAAGAAGAAAGAAAGAAAATGAATAAAGAAGAAGAATAATAAATAATGAATAAAGAAACTAAAGAAATATTAAAAATAAATTTTTAATAAAAAAATTCGTTTTCACTCTCTTTAAAGAGAGTAAAACACACTCTCTTTCCATGTCAGCGTTCAGGGGGTAAATATTCTACTTTAAAATAGTATGACCCCCGCAAAGTATAAGTGTGTAGTTGGGATTTGGAGTAAAGGTTGGGGGTGGGGGGGCATATGGCCATTTTCTCTTAATTTGTTATAAAACCTACCACAAGTGGTAGGTTTTCTGCAAAAAAAAATATTTGCAAAACTGATCACTTGTGGTCGATTTTTCTGGGTATTTTTTAAGAAAATAAAATTCTGAACCCAAATACAGCATATGCAATAAGAACAATACAAAAATGCTTTCAAAAGTGTATAGAACATACAAAATGTCCAACAAAATATGAAATACTACAACAATAGCTTCAAAGTAAAACACATACAAAAATAAAAAACCTAAGAGTCACTATCATCTAATTTGTCATCGTCTTTCATATCATCATCCATGCTGAAATTATCCAGAGGGCCCAGACCCTTTGCATCCCGAACTGCATCACCAGGAAATGGAGGAATATTCTCCGCAATCTGAATAAAACAGCTCATCTGCTGCTGCAACTTCTTGAATTGTGATGTTCTTCCCTTCTCCGTCTTTTTCTGCCTCTCTTTATGTTCAGCAAGATCTTGACTGAGTTGATAAACCGTATATAGGCTTTCAACTATCAACTGAAGAGCTAGAGTAAGAAAGGCTGGACGAACACCTAACATTATTGCCAAAAACGTTTTTGTGGTATCCAATCAAATGGCCTCTATTTATAGAACCCATAATTTTTTCCCACAACTCCTCCTCTAAATGTTGGGGTGTTAGGTCACCCTGACTTTCAGGAGACAGACTACTACGATACGCACCAAGAAGATGCATATATTTGTCCTATATTCAAAGAAAGTTAATACTAAGAGTCAAAAAGTATTAAAATGATTATAATTCAATAATATCAACTTTAAGAAAAAAAAATTCATAAATTAAGAATTTGTTACTTACATGGACAACTTTTGCACGAGCTTCAATCCAGACATCTTCATCAGTTGGGTTCTTTGTTTTATCACATGAGTCTCCTCGTATAACTCATAATGTAGTATTTTTCTACCCTTTTCTTTTTCCTGCATATGAAAAAATTATCAATGTTCAAATAATCAAAAATTTAAATATATAGAAACAAATAATTAAAACTGTAAAAGTTACATATCATTATTTCCATCACATCAAGAGTACTTCTGGCACCCACAGTATGTAGGGAGCCACCCTTGGATGATGCCCGGGCTTTCTTTCCTTTTTCACTTAATAATTTGTATTCTTCGCTATTCCAATAGAGAAGATACAGTTGCCATGAGGATTCAGGAATCCACTTAGGTCTTACCGATTTCTTTCGGGCATATTCTAAGAAATTGTTAAATCTGTCACTACATCTAATGAAAAAAATTCTTATTTATACGAAATGTATTTGCATCATCTCACCAGTAAAATTTCTACAACAAAAAATAAAATATTCAATCTTTTGTTATAACAAAATGTAAATAAGTAGTCGATAATTTAAATTCATACCTTAAATTATTAAAACATTCAATTCCTCTCAATTTCTGGAACCTTTTGCTAGCTGGTCCAGTAGCCATTGAAGTGGCGAGTAATGCATGTTCGCGCCTTTTTCCAGCTCCACCATCTGACCTAAACCTATAACAGAAAATCAAACATTAATTTCATAGAGCATAATAATATGGTAATGAAAAAAAGAGTAATGTTATTATATTTAGAAATCTAACCCTTTCCCAACTGGAATAAGATAAATCCTTTCAGAATCATCTTTGTCTCATGGCTGCGTAAGAAGTGATGGTGGATGCACTGGCATGGGTGGATCTGAAGCACAAGATGGAGTGCCTCCAAGTCAAAGATCTGACAACCCAATAGATCCCACAGAATCACTGTGCGAAGCTGGATGACTGCTGCAGAAGGGTATCGATGATGGTACATGTCTGGAGGGGCGAGCGTCTGTACGATAGTACTGTTCTGGAGGTGGCACGGTCATAGGAGCAGAATGAATCAATGTAGACCCATGTAGTGGCCCCCCATGAATAGCAGTAGGTATCGAATCCTCTGACAACCTAGAATTTGAGGGTCGTACTGGCGCTTTAGCAAACCAACCCTCAGAGATATGAATGCCTTATGGTCGTCTGTAAGGCGGGGGTTGTGGATTCTTTTTTGATTTTGTAGTATCAACTTTTCCCTTACCTGTATCATCTTTGTCTGACACCTAAATTATATTAAGTTAACAAGTATTTAGTTCCTACAAAATGAATGTATACGAAAAGACTCCAAGTATATAATTTCAAGTTACTAAATCACCTTTAAAATCCTTATACTTAACAGTTTTCAAGTGAATAATTCACCTAACAAACCATATTCATAACACAAAAATCACCTTTAAAATCCCTTTAATTAACCATTTTCAAAGAGAATAATTTACCTAACGAACCATATTCAAAACACAAAAATCACCTATAAAGTTCCTATACTCAACCATTTTCAGGTGACTAAGTAACTTACCAACTCAAATTCAAAACACAAAACTCTCCTTAAAAATCCCTATATTTAACCATTTTTCTAGTGACTTAGTTACTTACCAACTCACATTCAAAACACAAAAATCACCTTTAAAGTCCCTAAACCATTTTCAAGTGAATAATTCACCTAACAAACCTATTCAAAACATAAATATCACCTTTAAAGTTCCTATACTTAACCATTTTCAAGTGAATAAGTCACTTACCAACTCACATTCAAAACACAAAAATTACCTATAAAGTTCCAATACTTAATTATTTTCTAGTGACTAAGTCACGTACCAACTCAAATTCAAAACACAAAAATCACCTTCAAAATCCCTATACTTAACAATTTTCAAGTGACTAGATAACTTACCAATTCAAAGTCAAAACACAAAAATCACCTTCAAATCACTAGACATAACCATTTTCTAGTGACTTAGTCACTTACCAACTCACATTTAAAACACAAAAATCAACTTTAAAGTCCCTATACTTAACCATTTTCAAGTGAATAATTCACCTAACAAACCATATTCATAACACAAAAATCACCTTTAAAGTCCCTTTACTTAACCATTTTCAAAGTGAATAATTCACCTAACAAACCAAATTCATAACACAAAAATCACCTATAAAGTTTCTATACTTAACCATTTTCAAGTGTCTAAGTAAATTACCAACTCAAATTCAAAACACAAAAATCACCTTCAAAATGCGTATACTTAACAATTTTCTAGTGAATTAGTCACTTACCAACCAACATTCAAAACACACAAATCACCTTTAAAATCTCTATACTTAACCATTTTAAAGTGAATAATTCACCTAACAAACCATATTCATAATACAAAAATCATCTTTAAAGTCTCTTTACTTAACCATTTTCATAGTGAATAATTCACCCAACAAACCATTTTCTAAACACAAAAATCAAATATAAAGTTTCTATACTTAACCATTTTCATGTGACAAAGTAACTTACCAACTCAAATTCAAAACAAAAAAATCACCTGCAAAATTCCTATATTTAACTATTTTCTAGTGACTTAGTCACTTACCAACTCACATTCAAAACACAAAAATCACCTTTAATGTCACTATACTTAACTATTTTCAAGTGAATAATTCACGTAACAAACCATATTCATAGTAAAAAACTCACTTTTAAAGTTCCTTTACTTAACCATTTTCAAGTGAATAAGTCGCTTACCAACTCACATTCAAAACACAAAAATCACCTATAAAGTTTCAACACTTAATCATTTTCTAGTGACTAAGTCACTTACCAACTCAAATTCAGAATACAAAAATCACCTTCATAATCCCTATGTTTAACCATTTTCTAGTGGCTTAGTCACTTACCAACTCACATTTAAAATACAAAAATTACCTTCAAAATCCCTATTCTTAACCATTTTCTAGTGACTTAGTTACTTGCCAACTCATATTCAAAACTCAAAATTCACCTTTAAAGTCCCTATACTTAACCATTTTTAAGTGAATAAATCAATTACCAACTCACATTCAAAACACAAAAATCACCATTAAATTTCCTATACATAGCCATTTTCTACTGACTAAGTCACTTACCAACTCAAATTCAAAACACAAAATAAACTTCAAAATCTCTATACTTAACCATTTTCACGTGCTTACCAACTCACATTCAAAACACAAAAATTACCTTCAAAATCCCTATTCTTAACCATTTTCAAGTGAATTAGTCACTTACCAACTCACATTCAAAACACAAAAATCTCCTTTATAGTCCCTATAGTTAACCATTTTCAAGTGAATAACTCGCCTAACAAACGATATTAATCACACAAAAATCTTCTTTAAAGACCCTTTACTTAACCATTTACAAAGTGAATAAATAACTTATCAACACAAATTCAAAACACAAAAATCACCTTCAAAATCCGTAAACTTAAGCATTTCCTAGTGACTTAGTCACTTACCAACTCACATTTAAAACACAAAAATAACCTTTAAAGTCACTATACTTAACGATTTTCAAGTGAATAATTCACGTAACAAACCATATTCGTAATACAAAAATCAACTTTAAAGTTCCTGTACTTAACCATTTTCAAGTAAATAAGTCACTTACCAACTCACATTCAAAGCACAAAAATCACCGATAAAGTTCCTACACTTAATTATTTTCTAGTGACTAAGTAACTTAACAACTCAAATTCAAAACACAAAAATCACCTTAAAAAACTCTATATTTAACCATTTTCTAGTGACATAGTTACTTACCAACTCACATTCAAAACACAAAAATCATTTTTAAAGTCGCTATACTTAACCATTTTAGAGTGAACAAATCACCTAACAAACCATATTCATAACACAAAAATCACTTTTAAAGTCCCTATACTTAACCATTTTCAAGTGAATAAGTCACTTCCCAATTCATATTCAAAACCGAAAATTCACCTATAAAGTTCCTATACTTAACCATTTACTAGTGACTAAGTCACTTACCAATTCAAATTCAAAACACAAAAATCACCTTCTAAATCCCTATACTTAACCATTTTCTAGTGACTAAGTCACTTACCAACCCATATTCAAAACACAAAAATCACCTTCAAAATCCCTACACTTAATCATTTTCAAGTAACTTAGTCACTTACCAAATAACATTCATAACACAAAAATCACCTTTAAATTCCCTATAATTAATCATTTTCAAGTGAATAATTCTCCTAATAAACCATATTCATAATACAAAAATCACCTTTAAAGTTCCTTTACTTAACCATTTTCAAAGTGAATAATTCACCTAACAAACCATATTCAAAACAAAAAAATCACCTATTAAGTTTCAATACTTAACAATTTTCAAGTGACTAAGTAACTTAACAACCGACATTCAAAATACAAAAATTACCTTCAAAATCCCTATATTTAACCATTTTCTAGTGACTTAGTTACTTACCAACTCACATTCAAAACACAAAATTCACCTTTAAAGTCCCAATACTTAACCATTTTCAAGTGAATAAGTCACTTATGAACTCACATTCAAAACACAACAATCACCTATAAAGTTCTTATACTTAACCATTTTCTAGTGACTAAGTCACTTACCAACTCAAATTCAAAACACAAAAATCAACTTTAAAAATCCCTATACTTAACCATTTTCTAGTGACTAAGTCACTTACCAACGCACATTCAAAATACAAAAATCACCTTTAAAGTCACTATACTTAACCATTTTCAAGTGATTAATTCACTAAACAAACCATATTCATAACACAAAAATCACCTTTAAAGTTCCGATACTTAATCATTTTCTAGAGACTAAGACACTTACCAACTCAAATTTAAACCACAAAAATCACCATCAAAATACCTATCCTTAACCATTTTCTAGTGACTTTGCGACTTACCAACACACATTCAAAATACAAAAATTACCTTCAAAATCTCTATACTTAAACAATTTCTAGTGACTTAGTTACTTACCAACTCACATTCAAAAAACAAAATTCACCTTTAAAGTTCCTATACTTAACCATTTTCTAGTGACTAAGTCACTTACCAACTCAAATTCAAAACACAAAAGTCAACTTCAAAAATGCCTATGCTTAACCATTTTCAAGTGACTTAGTCACTTTTTGACTCACATTAAAAACAAAAAAATTACCTTCAAAATCACTATACTTAACCATTTTCTAGTGATTTAGTCACTTACCAAATAGCATTCAAAACACACAAATAACCTTTAAAATCCATGTACTTGACCATTTTTAAGTGAATAATTCACCTAACAAACCATATTCATAACACAAAAATCACCTTTAAAGTCCCTTTACTTAACTATTTTCAATGTGAATAATTCACCTAACAAACCATATTCAAAACACAAAAGTCACCTATAAAGTTCCTATACATATTCATTTTCTAGTGACTAAGTAACTTACAAACTCAAATTCAAAACACAAAAATCACTTTCAAAATCCCTATATTTAACCATTTTCTAGTGACTTAGTTACTTAGAAACTCACATTCAAAACACAAAAATCAACTTTAAAATTCCTATACTTAATCATTATCAATTGAATAATTCACCTAACAAACCATATTCATAACAAAACAATCATCTTTAAAGTCCCTATACTTAATCATTTTCAAGTGAATAAGTCACGTACCAACTCACATTCAAAACACAAAAATCACCTATAAAGTTTCTATACTTAACCATTTTCTAGTGACTGAGTCACTTACCAACTAAAATTCATAACAGAAAAATCATCTACAAAATCCCTATACTTAACTATTTTCTAGTGACTTAGTCACTTACCAACTCACATTCAAAACACAAAAATCACCTTCAAAATCTCTACACTTAACCATTTTCTACTGACTTAGTCACTTACCAACTCATATTCAAAAAACAAAAATCACCTTTGAAGTCCCTATACATAACGTTTTTCAAGTGAATAATTCACCTACCAAACTAATTCTTCACACACAAATCACCTTTAAGTTCCCTTTATCTAACCATTTTAAAAGTGAATAATTCACCTAACAAACAATATTCAAAACACAATAATCACCTATAATGTTTCTATACTTACCCATTTTTCAAGTGACTAAGTAACTTACCAACTCAAATTCAAAAAAAAAAAATCATCTTCAAAATCGCTATTCTTAACCATTTTCTAGTGACTTAGTCACTTACCATCTAACATTCAAAACACACAAATCACCTTTAAAATCCCTATACTTAACCATTTTCAAGTGAATAATTCGCCTAACAAACCATATTCATAACACAAAAATTACCTTTAAAGTCTCTTTACTTTACCATTTTCAAAGAGAATAATTCACCTAACAAACCATATTCAAAACACAAAAATAACCTATAAAGTTCCTATATTTAACCATTTTCAAGTGACTAAGTAACTTACAAACTAAAATTCAAAACACAAATATCACCTTCAAAATCGCTATACTTAACCATTTTCTAGTGATTTAGTCACTTACCAACTCACATTCAAAACACAAATATCACCTTTAAAGTCACTATACTTAACCATTTTCAAGTTAATAATTCTCCTAACAAACCATATTGAAAACACAAAAAACACCTATAAAGTTTCTATACATTACCATTATCAAGTGACTAAGTAACTTACCAACTCAAACTCAAAACACAAAAATCACCTTCAAAATCCCCATACTAAACCATTTTCTAGTGACTCAGTCGCCTATCAACTCACATTCCAAGAAGAAAAATCACCTTTAAAGTCACTATACTTAACCATTTTCTAGAGAATAATTCATGTAACAAACCATATTCATGTCACGTAAATCACTTTTAGAGTTTCTATACTTAACTATTTTCGAGTGAATAAGTCACTTACCAACTCACATTCAAAACACAAAAATCACCAATAAAGTTCCTATACTTAATCATTTTCTAGTGACTAAGTAACTTACCAACTCTAATTCAAAACACAAAAATCACCTTCAAAATCCCTATATTTATCCATTTTCTAGTGACTTAGTTACTTAGCAACTCAAATTCAAAACACAAAAATCACGTTTAAAGTTCCTATACTTAACCATTTTCAAGTGAATAATTAACCCAACAAACCATATTCATAACACAAAAATCACCTTTAAAGTCCCTATACTTAACCATTTTCAAGTGAATAAGTCACTTACCAACTCACATTCAAAACACAAATATCTCCTATAAAGTTCCTATACTTAATCATTATCTAGTGACTAAATCACTTACCAACTCAAATTCAAAACACAAAAATAACCTTCAAAATCCCTATAATTAACTATTTTCTAGTGACTTAGTCACTTACCAACTCACATTCAAAACACCAAAATCACCTTCAAAATCTCTACACTTAACCAATTTCAAGTGAATAATACACCTAACAAACCATATACGTAACACAAAAATCAATTTTAAAGTCCTTTTACTTAACCATTTTCAAAGTGAATAATTCACCTTACAAATCATATTCAAATAACAAAAATCACGTATAAAGTTCATATACTTTACATTTTTAAGTGACTAAGTAACTTATCAACAAAAATTCAAAACACAAAAATCACCTTCAAAATCCCTATACTTAACCATTTTCTTGTGACTTAGTCACTTACCAAGTCACATTCAAAACACAAAAATCTACTTTAAAGTCACTATACTTAACCATTTTCAAGTGAATAATTCACGTAACAACCATATTCGAAACTCAAAAATTACCTTTAAAGTTCCTATACTTAACCATTTTCAAGTGAATAAGTCACTTACCAACTCACATTCAAAACACAAAAACCACCTATAAAGTTCCTAAATCATGTTATAAATACTAAGTCACTTACCAACACAAATTCAAAACACAAAAATCACCCTTAAAATCCCTATACTTAACAATTTTCTAGTGACTTAGTCATCTACCAACTCACATTCAAAATACAAAAATTACCTTCAAAACCTCTATACTTAACCATTTTCTAGTGACTTAATCACCTACCAACTAACATTCAAAACACATAAATCACCTTTAAAATCTCTATACTGAGCAATTTTCAAGTGAATAATTCAGCTAACAAACCATATTCATAACACAAAAAACACCTTTAAGGTCTTTTTACTTAACCATTTTCAAAGTGAATCACCTAACAAACCATATTCAAAACACAAAAATAACCTTTAAAGTTCCTATACTTAACCATTTGCAAGTAAGTAAGTGACTTACCAGCTCAAATTCAAAAAAAAAAAATCACCTTTAAAATCTCTATACTTAATAATTTTCTACAGACTTAGTCACTTACCAACTCACATTCAAAAAGAAAAAATAACCTTGAAAGTCACTATACTTAACCATATTCAAGAGAATAATTCACGTAACAAACCAAATTCATAACACAAAAATCACTTTTAAAGTTCCTATACTTAACCATTTTCAAGTGAATAAGTCACATACCATTCACATTCAAAACACAAAAATCACATATAAAGTTCCTATACTTAATCATTTTCTAGTGACTAAGTAACTTACCAACTCTAATTCAAAACACAAAAATCACCTTCAAAATCCCTATATTTAACCATTTTCTAGTGACTTAGTTAATTAGCAACTCACATTCAAAACACAAAAATCACGTTTAAAGTTCCAATACTTAACCATTTTCAAGTGAATAATTCACTTAACAAACCATATTCATAGCACAAAAATCACCTTTAAAGTTCCTATACTTAACCATTTTTAAGTGAATAAGTCACTTACCACTCACATTCCAAACACAAATATCACCTATAAGATTCCTATACTTAACCACTTTCTAGTGACTAAATCACTTACCAACTCAAATTAAAAACACAAAAATCACCTTCAAAATCCCTATACTTAACTATTTTCTAGAGACTTAGTAACTTATCAACTCACATTCAAAACACAAAAATCACCTTCAAAAACTCTACACTTAACCATTTTCTAGTGACTTAGTCACTTATCAACTCACATTCAAAAAGCAAAAATCACCTTTAAAGTTCCAATACTTAATCATTTTTAAGTGAATAATTCACCTACCAAACAATATTCTTAACACAAAATCAATTTTAAAGCCCTTTCATCAAACCATTTTCAAAGTGAATAATTCACCTAACAAACCATATTCAAAACACAAAAATCACCTATAAAGTTTCTACACTTAACCATTTTCAAGTGGCGTAGTAACTTACCAACTCAAATTCAAAACACAAAAATCACCTTCAAAATCACTATACTTAACTATTTACTAGTGGCTTAGTCACTTACCAACTAACATTCAAAACACACAAATCACCTTTAGAATTCCTATACTTAACTATTTTCAAATGAATAATTCACCTAACAAACCATATTCATAACACAAAAATCACCTTTTAAGTCCTTTTACTTGACCATTTTCAAAGTGAATAATTCACCTAACAAACCATATTCAACACACAAAAATCACCTATAATGTTCATATACTTAACCATTTTCAAGTGACTAAGTAACTTACCAACTAAAATTCAAAACACAAAAATCTCCTTCAAAATCTCTATACTTAACCATTTTCTAGTGACTTAGTCACTTACCAAATCACATTCAAAACACAAAAATCAGCTTTAAAGTCACTATACTTAACCATTTTCAAGTGAATACTTAATGTAACAACCATATTCATAACACAAAAATTACCTTTAAAGTTCCTATACTTAACCATTTTCAAGTGAATAAGTCACTTACCAACTAACATTCAAAACACAAAAACAATCTACAGAGTTCCTAAATCATTTTATAAATACTTAGTCACTTACCAACTCAAATTCAAAACACAAAAATCACCTTCAAAATCCCTATACTTAACCATTTTATAGTGACTTAGTCATATACCAACTCACATTCAAAATACAAAAATTACCTTCAAAACCCCTATACTTGACCATTTTCTAGTGACTTAATCACTTACCAACTAACATTCAAAACACACAAATCACCTAAAAAATCTCTATACTTAACTATTTTCAAGTGAATAATTCACCTAACAAACCATATTCATAACACAAAAATCACATTTAAAGTCTTTTTACTTAACCATTTTCCAAGTGAATAATTCACCTAACAAACCATATTCAAAACACAACAATCACCTTTAAAATCCCTATACTTACCCATTTTCAAGTGACTAAGTAACGTACCAGCTCAAATTCAAAACACAACAATCACCTTTAAAATCTCTATACTTAACGATTTTCTACTGACTTAATCACTTGTAAACTCACATTCAAAACAAAAAAATCACCTTTAAAGTCACTATACTTAACCATTTTCAAGAGAATAATTTACGTAACAAACCAAATTCATGACACAATAATCACTTATAATATTCCTATAGTTAACCATTTTCAAGTGAATAAGTCACTTACCAACTCACATTCAAAACACAAAAATCACCTATAAAGTTCCTATACTTAATCATTTTCTAGTGACAAAGTAACTTACCAACTCTAATTCAAAACACAAAAATCACCTTCAAAATCCCTATATTTAACCAATTTCTAGTGACTTAGTTACTTAGCAACTCACATTCAAAACACAAAAATCACCTTTAAAGTTTCAATGCTTAACCATTTTCAAGTGAATAATTGACTTAACAAACCATATTCATAACACAAAAATCACCTTTAGAGTCTCTATACTTAACCATTTTTAAGTGAATAAGTCACTTATCCCTCACATTCAAAACACAAATTTCACCTATAAAGTTCCTATACTTAACCAATTTCTAGTGACTAAATCAGTTACCAACTCATATTCAAAACACAAAAATCACCTTCGAAATCCTAAACTATTTTCTAGTCAGTTAGTCACTTATGAAGACACATTCAAAACACAAAAATCACCTATAAAGTTCATATACTTAACCATTTCCAAGTGACTAAGTAACTTCCCAACTAAAATTCAAAAGACAAAAATCACCTTCAAAATCTCTATACTTAACCATTTTCTAGTGACTTAGTCACTTACCAAGTCACATTCAAAACACAAAAATCAGCTTTAAAGTCACTATACTTAACCATTTTCAGGTGAATAATTCACTTAACAACCATATTCATAACACAAAAATCACCTTTAAAATCCTTATACTTAACCATTTTATAGTGACTTAGTCATATACCAAGTAACATTCAAAATATAAAAATTACCTTCAAAACCCCTATACTTAACCATTTTCTAGTGACTTTATCACTTACCAACTAACATTCAAAACACACAAATTACCTTTAAAATCTCTATACTTAACCATTTTCAAGTGAATAATCCACCTAACAAACCATATTCATAACACAAAAATCACTTTTAAAGTCTTTTTACTTAACCATTTTAAAAGTGAATAATTCACCTAACAAACCATATTCAAAACACAAAAATCACCTTTAAAGTTCCTATACTTAACCATTTTCAAGTGACTAAGTAACTTACCAGCTCAAATTCAAAACACAAAAATCACCATTAAAATCCCTTTACTTAACCATTTTCTAGTGACTTAATCACTTACCAACTCACATTCAAAACAAAAAAATCACCTTTAAAGTCACTATACTTAACAGTTTTCAAGAAAATAATTTACGTAACAAACAAAATTCATGACACAAAAATCACTTTTAAAGTTCCTATACTTAACCATTTTCAGGTGAATAAGTCAATTACCAACTCACATTCAAAACACAAAAATCACCAATAAAGTTCCTATACTTAATCATTTTCTAGCGACTAAGTAACTTACCAACTCTAATTCAAAACACAAAAATCACCTTCAAAATCCCTATATTTAACCAATTTCTAGTGACTTAGTTACTTAGCAACTCACATTCAAAACACAAAAATCACCTTTAAAGTTCCAATACTTAACCATTTTTAAGTGAATAATTCACTTAACAAACCATATTCATAACACAAAAATCACCTTTAAAGTCACTATACTTAACCATTTTTAAGTGAATAAGTCACTTATCACTCACATTCAAAACACAAATTTCACCTATAAAGTTCCTATACTTAACCAATTTCTAGTGACTAAATCAGTTACCAACTCAAATTCAAAACACAAAAATCACCTTCAAAATCCCTAAACTATTTTCTAGAGACTTAGTCACTTATGAAGTCACATTCAAAACACAAAAATCACTTCCAAAATGTCTACACTTAACCATTTTCTAGTGACTTAGTCACTTTCCAACTCACATTCAAAACACAAAAATCAGCTTTAAAGTTACTATACTTAACCATTTTAAAGTGAATAATTCACGTAACAACCATATTCATAACACAAAAATCACCTTTAAAGTCCCTTTACTTGACCATTTACAAGTGAATAAGTCACTTACCAACTCACATTCAAAACACAAAAACCATTTATAGAGTTCCTAAATCATTTTATAAATACTTGGTCACTTTCCAGCTCAAATTCAAAACACAAAAATCACCTTTAAAATCCCTATACTTAACCATTTTATAGTGACTTAGTCATATACCAACTCACATTCAAAATACCAAAATTACCTTCAAAACCCCTATACTTAAACATTTTCTAGTGACCTAATCACATACCAACTAACATTCAAAACACACAAATCACCTTTAAAATCTGTATACATAACCATTTTCAAGCAAATAATTCACCTAACAAACCATATTCATAACACAAAAATCACTTTTAAAGTCTTTTTACTTAACCATTTTCAAAGTGAATAATTCACCTAACAAACCATATGCAAAACACAAAAATAACCTTTAAAGTTCCTATACTTAACCATTTTCAAGTGACTAAGTAACTTACCAGCTCAAATTCAAAACACAAAAATCACCATTAAAATCCCTTTACTTAACCATTTTCTAGTGACTTAATCACTTACCAACTCACATTCAAAACAAAAAAATCACCTTTAAAGTCACTATACTTAACAGTTTTCAAGAAAATAATTTACGTAACAAACAAAATTCATGACACAAAAATCACTTTTAAAGTTCCTATACTTAACCATTTTCAGGTGAATAAGTCAATTACCAACTCACATTCAAAACACAAAAATCACCAATAAAGTTCCTATACTTAATCATTTTCTAGCGACTAAGTAACTTACCAACTCTAATTCAAAACACAAAAATCACCTTCAAAATCCCTATATTTAACCAATTTCTAGTGACTTAGTTACTTAGCAACTCACATTCAAAACACAAAAATCACCTTTAAAGTTCCAATACTTAACCATTTTTAAGTGAATAATTCACTTAACAAACCATATTCATAACACAAAAATCACCTTTAAAGTCACTATACTTAACCATTTTTAAGTGAATAAGTCACTTATCACTCACATTCAAAACACAAATTTCACCTATAAAGTTCCTATACTTAACCAATTTCTAGTGACTAAATCAGTTACCAACTCAAATTCAAAACACAAAAATCACCTTCAAAATCCCTAAACTATTTTCTAGAGACTTAGTCACTTATGAAGTCACATTCAAAACACAAAAATCACTTCCAAAATGTCTACACTTAACCATTTTCTAGTGACTTAGTCACTTTCCAACTCACATTCAAAACACAAAAATCAGCTTTAAAGTTACTATACTTAACCATTTTAAAGTGAATAATTCACGTAACAACCATATTCATAACACAAAAATCACCTTTAAAGTCCCTTTACTTGACCATTTACAAGTGAATAAGTCACTTACCAACTCACATTCAAAACACAAAAACCATTTATAGAGTTCCTAAATCATTTTATAAATACTTGGTCACTTTCCAGCTCAAATTCAAAACACAAAAATGACCTTTAAAATCCCTATACTTAACCATTTTATAGTGACTTAGTCATATACCAACTTACATTCAAAATACCAAAATTACCTTCAAAACCCCTATACTTAAACATTTTCTAGTGACCTAATCACATACCAACTAACATTCAAAACACACAAATCACCTTTAAAATCTGTATACATAACCATTTTCAAGCAAATAATTCACCTAACAAACCATATTCATAACACAAAAATCACTTTTAAAGTCTTTTTACTTAACCATTTTCAAAGTGAATAATTCACCTAACAAACCATATGCAAAACACAAAAATAACCTTTAAAGTTCCTATACATAACCATTTTCAAGTGACTAAGTAACTTACCAGCTCAAATTCAAAACACAAAAATCTCTTTTAGAATCCCTATACTTAACCATTTTCTAGTGACTTAATCACTTACCAACTCATATTCAAAACAAAAAAAATCACCTTTAAAGTCACTATACTTAACCATTTTCAAGAGAACAATTTACGTAACAAACAAAATTCATGACACAAAAATCACTTTTAAAGTTCCTATACTTAACCATTTTCAAGTGAATGAGTCACTTACCAACTCACATTCAAAACACAAAAATCACCTATAAAGTTCCTATACTTAATCATTTTCTAGTGACTAAGTAACTTACCAACTCTTATTCAAAACACAAAAATCACCTTCAGAATCCCTATATTTAACCAATTTCTAGTGACTTAGTTACTTAGCAACTCACATTCAAAACACAAAAATCACCTTTAAACTTCCTATACTAAACCATTTTCAAATGAATAATTCACTTAACAAACCATATTCGTAACACAAAAATCACCTTTAAAGTCTCTATATTTAACCATTTTTAAGTGAATAAGTCAGTTACCACTCACATTGAAAACACAAATTTCACCTATAAAGTTCCTATACTTAACCAATTTCTAGTGACTAAATCATTTACCAACTCAAATTCATAACACAAAAATCACCTTCAAAATCACTAAACTATTTTCTAGTCACTTAGTCACTTAAGAAGTAACAATCAAAACACAAAAATCACCTTCAAAATCTCTACACTTAACCATTTTCTAGTGACTTAGTCACTTACCAACTCACATTCAAAAAACAAAAATCACGTCTAAAGTTCCTATACTTAATCATTTTTAAGTGAATAATTCACCTAACAAACTATATTCTTAACACAAAAATCACTTCAAAAGTCCTTGTATCAAAACATTTTCAAAGCTAATAATTCACCTAATAAACCATATTCAAAACACAAAAGTTATCTATAAAGTTTCTATACTTAACCATTTTCAAGTGACTAAGTAACTTACCAACTCAAATTGAAAAGACCAAATTCACCTTCAAAATCACTATACTTAACCATTTTCTAGTGGATTAGTCACTTACAAACTAACATTCAAAACACACAAATCACCATTAGAATCCCTATACTTAACCATTTTCAAGTGAATAATTCACCTAACAAACCATAGTCAAAGAACAAAAATCACCTATAAAGTTCATATACTTAACCATTTTCAAATGACTAAGTAACTTACCAACTAAAATTAAAAACACAAAAATCACCTTCAAAATTCCTATACTTTACCATTTTCTAGTGAGTTAGTTACTTTCCAACTCTCATTCAAAATACAAAAATCAGTTTTAAAGTCACTATACTTAACCATTTTCAAGTGAATAATTCACGTAACAACCATATGCAAAACTCCAAAATCACCTTTAAAGTTCCTATACTTAACCATTTTCTAGTGAATAAGTAACTTACCAACTCACATTCAAAACACAAAAACCACATATAAAGTTCCTAAATCATTTTATAAATACTAAGTCACTTACCAACTCCAATTCAAAACACAAAAATCACCTCCAAAATCCCTATATTTAACCAATTTCTAGTGACTTAGTTACTTAGCAACTCAAATTCAAAACAGAAAAATCACCTTTAAAGTTCCAATACTTAACCATTTTCAGGTGAATAATTCACTTAACAAACCATATTCATAACACAAAAATCACCTTTAAAGTCTCTATACTTGACCATTTTTAAGTGAATAAGTCACTTACCACTCACATTCAAAACACAAATTTCACCTTTAAAGTTCCTATACTTAACCATTTTCTAGTGACTAAATCAGTTACCAACTCAAATTCAAAACACAAAAATCACCTTCAAAACCCCTAAACTATTTTCTAGTCACTTAGTCACTTATGAAGTCACATTCAAAACACAAAAATCACCTTCAAAATCTCTACACTTAACCATTTTCTAGTGACTTAGTCACTTACCAACTCACATTCAAAACACAAAAATCACATTTAAAGTTCCTATACTTAATCATTTTTAAGTGAATAATTGACCAAACTAACTATATTCTTAACACAAAAATCACTTTTAAAGTCCTTTTATCAAACCATTTTCAAATCTAAATATTCAACTAATAAACCATATTCAAAACACATAAATTACCTATAAAGTTTCTATACTTAACCATTTTCAAGTGACTAAGTAACTTACCAACTCAAATTGAAAAGACCAAAATCACCTTCAAAATCACTACACTTAACCATTTTCTAGTGGCTTAGTCACTTTCCAACTAACATTAAAAACACACAAATTACCTTTAGAATCCCTATACTTGACCATTTTCAAGTAAATAATTCACCTAACAAAGGATATTCATAGCACAAAAATCACCTTTAAAGTCACATTACTTGACCAATTTGAAATTGAATAATTCACCTAACAAACCATATTCAAAACACAAAAATAACCTATAAAGTTCATATACTCAATCATTTTCAAGTGACTAAGTAACTTATCAACTAAAATTCAAAACACAAAAATCAACTTCAAAATCCCTATACTTTACCATTTTCTAATGGCTTACTCACTTACCAACTCACATTCAATATAAAAAAATCAGCTTTAAAGTCACTATACTTAACCATTTTCAAGTGAATAATTCACGTAACAACCATATTCATTACTCAAAAATCACCTTTAAAGTTCCTATACTTAACCATTTTCAAGTGAATAAGTCACTTACCAACTCACATTCAAAACACAAAAACCACCTATAAAGTTCCTAAATCATTTTATAAATACTAAGTCAGTTACCAACTCAAATTCAAAACACAAAAATCACCTTCAAAATCCCTATACTTAACTATTTTCTAATGACATAGTCATATACCAACTCACATTCAAAATACAAAAGTAACCTTCAAAACCCCTATACTTAACCATTTTCTAGTGACTTAATCACTTACCAACTAACATTCAAAACACACAAATCACCTTTAAAATCTCTATACTTAACCATTTTCAAGTGAATAATTCACCTAACAAACCATATTCATAACACAAAAATCACCTTTAAAGTCTTTTTACTTAACCATTTTCAAAGTGAATAATTCACCTAACAAACCATATTCAAAACACAAAAATCACCTTTAAAGTGCCTATACCTAACCATTTTCAAGTGACTAAGTAACTTACCAACTCAAATTCAAAACACAAAAATCACCTTTAAAATCCCTATACTTAACCATTTTCTAGTGACTTAGTCACTTACCAACTCACATTCAAAACAAAAAAGAATCTTCTTTAAAGGCACTATACATTACCATTTTTGAGAGAATAATTCACGTAACAAACAATATTCATGACACAAAAATCACTTTTAAAGTTCCTATACTTAACCATTTTCAAGTGAATATGTCTCTTACCAACACACATTCAAAACACAAAAATCACCTATAGAGTTTCTATACTTAATCATTTTCTAGTGACTAAGTAACGTACCAACTCCAATGCAAAACACAAAAATCTCCTTCAAAATCCCTATATTTAACCATTTTCTAGTGACTTAGTTACTTAGCAACTCACATTCAAAACACAAAAATAACCTTTAAAGTTCCAATACATAACCATTTTCAAGTGAATAATTCATTTAAAAAACCATATTCAAAACACAAAAATCACCTATAAAGTTTCTATACTTAACCATTTTCAAGTGACTAAGTAAATTACCAAGTCAAATTCAAAACACAAAAATTACCTTTTAAGTCCTTTTACTTGACCATTTTCAAAGTGAATAATTCACCTAAAAAATCATATTCAAAACACAAAAATCACCTATAAAGTTCATATACTTAACCATTTTCAAGTGACAAAGTAACTTACCAACTAAAATTAAAAACACAAAAATCACCTTCAAAATCTCTATACTTAACCATTTTCTAGTGACTTAGTCACTTACCAACCCACTTTCAAAACACAAAAATAAGCTTTAAAGTCACTATACTTAACCATTTTCAAGTGAATAATTCACGTAACAACCATATTCAAATCACAAAAACCATCTACAGAGTTCCTAAATCATTATATAAATACTTAGTCACCTACCAACTCAAATTCAGAACACAAAAATTACCTTCAAAATCCCTATACTTCACAATTTTCTAGTGACTTAGTCATATACCAACTCACATTGAAAATACAAAAATTACCTTCAAAACCCCTATACTTAACCATTTTCTAGTGACTTAATCACTTACCAACTAACATTCAAAACACATAAATCACCTTTAAAATCTCTATACTGAGCAATTTTCAAGTGAATAATTCACCTAACAAACCATATTCATAACACAAAAATCAGTTTTAAAGTCTTTTTACTTAACCATTTTCAAAGTGAATAATTCACTTAACAAACCATATTGTAAACACAAAAATCACCTTTAAAGTTCCTATACTTAACCATTTTCAAGTGACTAAGTGACTTACCAGCTCAAATTCAAAACACAAAAATCACCTTTAAAATCTCTATACTTGATAATTTTCTAGAGACTTAGTCACTTATCAACTCACATTCAAAACAAAAAAATAACCTTTAAAGTCACTATACATAACCATTTTCAAGAGAATAATTCATTTAACAAACCAAATTCATGACACAAAAATAACTTTTATAGTTCCTATAGTTAACCATTTTCAAGTGAATAAGTCACTTACCAACTCACATTCAAAACACAAAAATCACCTACAAAGTTCATATACTTAATCATTTTCTAGTGACTAAGTAACTTTCCAACTCTAATTGAAAACACAAAAATCACCTTCGAAATCCCTATATTTAACCATTTTCCAGTGACTTAGTTACTTAGCAACTCACATTCAAAACACAAAAATCACCATTAAAGTTCCAATACTTAACCATTTTCAAGTGAATAATTCAGTTAACAAACCATATTCATAACACAAAAATCACCTTTAAAGTTCTTATACTTAACCATTTTTTAGTGAATAAGTCACTTACCACTCACATTCCAAACACAAATATCACCTATAAGATTCCTATACTTAACCATTTTCTAGTGACTAAATCACTTACCAACTCAAATTCAAAACACAAAAATCACCTTCAAAATCTCTATACTTAACTATTTTCTAGAGACTTAGTCACTTATCAACTCACATTCAAAACACAAAAATCACCATCAAAATCTCTGCAGATAACTATTTTCTAGTGACTTAGTCATTTACCCACTCACATTCAAGACGCAAAAATCACCTTTAAAGTTCCAATACTTAATCATTTTTAAGTGAATAGTTCACCTAACAAACTATATTCTTAACACAAAAATCAATTTTAAAGTCCTTTCATCAAACCATTTTCAATGTGAATAATTCACCTAACAAACCATATTCAAAACACAAAAATCACCTATAAAGTTTCTATACTTAACCATTTTCAAGTGACTAAGTAACTTACCAACTCAAATTAAAAACACGAAAATCACCTTCAAAATCACTATACTTAACTATTTTCTAGTGGCTTAGTCACTTACCAACTAACATTTAAAACACAAAAATCACCTTTAAAGTTCCTATACTTAACCATTTTCAAGTTAATAAGTCACTTACCAACTCACATTCAAAACACAAAAACCATCTACAGAGTTCCTAAATTATTTTATAAATACTTAGTCACTTACCAACTCAAATTCAAAACACAAAAATGACCTTCAAAATCCCTATACTTTACCATTTTATAGTGACTTAGTCATATACCAACTCACATTCAAAATACAAAAATTACCTTCAAAACCCCTATACTTAACCATTTTCTAGTGACTTAATCACTTACCAACTAACATTCAAAACACAGAAATCACCTTTAAAATATCTATACTTAATCATTTTCAAGTGAATAATTCACCTAACAAACTATACTCATAACACAAAAATCACCTTTAAAGTCTTTTGACTTAACCATTTTCAAAATGAATAATTCACCTAACAAACCATATTCAAAACACAAAAATCACCTTTAAATTTCTTATACTTAACCATTTTCAAGTGACTAAGTAACTTACCAGCTCAAATTCAAAACACAAAAATCACATTTAAAATCTCTATACTTAACCATTTTCTAGTGATTTAGTCACTTACCAACTCACATTCAAAACAAAAAAATCACCTTTAAAGTTCATATACTTAACCATATTCAAGTGACTAAGTAACTTACCAACTAAAATTCAAAACACAAAAATCACCTTCAAAATCCCTTTACTTAACCATTTTCTAGTGACTTAGTCACTTACCAACTCATATTCAAAACACAAAAATCAGCATTAAAGTCACTATACTTAACCATTTTCTAGTAAATAATTCACGTAACAACCATATTCAAAACACGAAAATCAGCTTTAAAGTTCCTATACTTAACCATTTTCAAGTGAATAAGTCACTTACCAACTCACATTCAAAACACAAGAACCACCTTTAAAGTTCCTAAATCATTTTATAAATACTAAGTCACTTACCAACTCAAATTCAAAACACAGAAATCACCTTCAAAATCTCTATACTTAACCATTTTCTAGTGACTTAGTCATATACCAACTCACATTCATAACACAAAAATTACCTTCAAAACCCCTATACTTAACCATTTTCTAGTGACTTAATGACTTACTAACTAACATTCTAAACACACAAATAACCTTTAAAATCTCTATACTTAATCATTTTCAAGTCAATAATTCACCTAACAAACCATATTCACAACACAAAAATCACCTTTAATGTCTTTTTATTTAACCATTTTTAAAGTAAATAATTCACCTAACAAACCATATTTAAAACACAAAAATCACATTTAAAGTTCCTATACTTAACCATTTTCAAGTGACTAAATAACTTATCAGCTCAAATTTAAAACCCAAAAATCACCTTTAAAATTCCTATACTTAACCATTTTCTAGTGACTTAGTCACTTACCAACTAACATTCAAAACACAAAAATTAGGTCACTATACTTAACCATTTTCTAGTAAATAATTCACGTAACAACCATATTCATAATACAAAAATCACCTTTAAAGTTCCTATACTTAACCATTTTCAAGTGAATAAGTCACTTACCAACTCACATTCAAAACACAAGAACCACCTATAAAGTTCCTAAAGCATTTATAAATACTAAGTCACTTACCAACTCAAATTCAAAACACAAAAATCACCAATATAGTTCCTATACATAATCATTTTGTTGTGACTAAGTAACTTACCAACTATAATTCAAAACATAAAAATCACAATTAAAGTTCCTATACTTAACCATTTTCAAGTGAATAATTCACCAACAAACCATATTCATAACACAAAAATCACCTTTAAAGTCCCTATACTTAACCGTTTTAAAGTGAATAAGTCACATACCACTCACATTCAAAACACAAATATCACCTATAAAGTTCCTACACTTAACCATTTTCTAGTGACTAAATCACTTACCAACTCAAATTCAAAACACAAAAATCACCTCCAAAATCCCTATACTTAACTATTTTCAAGTGACTTAGTCACTTATCAACTCACATTCAAAACACAAAAATCACCATCAAAATCTCTACACTTAACTATTTTCTAGTGACTTAGTCACTTACCAACTCAAATTCAAAACAAAAAAATGACCTTCAAAATCCCTATACTTTACCATTTTATAGTGACTTAGTCATATACCAACTCACATTCAAAATACAAAAATTACTTTCAAAACCCCTATACTTAACCATTTTCTAGTGACTTAATCACTTACCAACTAACATTCAAAACTCACAAATCACCTTTAAAATATCTATACTTAATCATTTTCAAGTGAATAATTCACCTAACAAACTATATTCATAACACAAAAATCACCTTTAAAGTCTTTTGACTTAACCATTTTCAAAGTGAATAATTCACCTAACAAACCATATTCAAAACACAAAAATCATATTTAAAATCTCTATACTTAACCATTTTCTAGTGATTTAGTCACTTACCAACTCACATTCAAAACAAAAAAATCACCTTTAAAGTTCATATACTTAACCATTTTCAAGTGACTAAGTAACTTACCAACTAAAATTCAAAACACAAAAATCACCTTCAAAATCCCTATACTTCACCATTTTCTAGTGACTTAGTCACTTACCAACTCACATTCAAAACACAAAAATCAGCTTTAAAGTCACTATACTTAACCATTTTCTAGTAAATAATTCACGTAACAACCATATTCAAAACACGAAAATCAGCTTTAAAGTTCCTATACTTAACCATTTTCAAGTGAATAAGTCACTTACCAACTCACATTCAAAACACAAGAACCACCTTTAAAGTTCCTAAATCATTTTATAAATACTAAGTCACTTACCAACTCAAATTCAAAACACAGAAATCACCTTCAAAATCTCTATACTTAACCATTTTCTAGTGACTTAGTCATATACCAACTCACATTCATAACACAAAAATTACCTTCAAAACCCCTATACTTAACCATTTTCTAGTGACTTAATGACTTACTAACTAACATTCTAAACACACAAATAACTTTTAAAATCTCTAAACTTAATCATTTTCAAGTCAATAATTCACCTAACAAACCATATTCACAACACAAAAATCACCTTTAATGTCTTTTTATTTAACCATTTTCAAAGTGAATAATTCACCTAACAAACAATATTCAAAACACAAAAATCACATTTAAAGTTCCTATACTTAATCATTTTCAAGTGACTAAGTAACTTATCAGCTCAAATTTAAAATACAAAAATCAACTTTAAAATCTCTATACTTAACCATTTTCTAGTGACTTAGTCACTTACCAACTAACATTCAAAACACAAAAATCAGCTTTAAAGTCACTTTACTTAATCATTTTCTAGTAAATAATTCACGTAACAACCATATTCATAATACAAAAATCACCTTTAAAGTTCCTATACTTAACCATTTTCAAGTGAATAAGTCACTTACCAACTCACATTCAAAACACAAGAACCACCTATAAAGTTCCTAAAGCATTTATAAATACTAAGTCACTTACCAACTCAAATTCAAAACACAAAAATCACCAATATAGTTCCTATACATAATCATTTTCTTGTGACTAAGTAACTTACCAACTATAATTCAAAGTACAAAAATCACAATTAAAGTTCCTATACTTAACCATTTTCAAGTGAAAAATTCACCTAACAAACCATATTCAAAACACAAAAATCACCTATAAAGTTTCTATACTTAACCATTTTCAAGTGACTAAGTAAATTTCCAACTCACATTCAAAACACAAAAATCACCTATAAAGTTCCTATACTTAATCATTTTATAGTTACTAAGTCACTTACCAACTCAAATTAAAAACACAAAAATCACCTTCAAAATCCCTAAACCATTTTCTAGTGACTTAGTCACTTACCAACTCACATTCAAAATATAAAATTACCATCAAAATCCCTATACTGAACCATATTCTAGTGACTTAGTTACTTATCAATTCACATTCAAATCTCAAAATTCACCTTTAAAGTCCCTATACTTAACCATTTTAGAGTGAACAAGTCACTTACCAACTCATATTCAAAACACAAAAATCACCTAAATGTTCCTATACTTAACTATTTTCTAGTGACTAAGTAACTTTCCAACTTAAATTCAAAAGACATAAATCACGTTCAAAATCACCTTACTTAACCATTTTCTAGTGACTTAGTCACTTATCAACTAATATTCAAAACACACAAATCACCTTTAAAATCCCTAATCCTAACCATTTTCAGGTGAATAATTCACCTAACAAACCATATACATAACACAAAAATCAATTTTAAAGTCCTTTTACTTTACCATTTTCAAAGTGAATAATTCACCTAACAAATCATATTCAAATCACAAAAATCACCTATAAAGTTCATATACTTAACCATTTTCAAGTGACTAAATAACTTACCAACTAAAATTCAAAACACAAAAATCACCTTCAAAATCCATACACTTAACCATTTTCTAGTGACTTAGTCACTTACCAACTCACATTCAAAACGCAACAATCACCTTTAAAGTTCCTATATTTAATCATTTTTAAGTGAATAATTCATTTAACAAATTATATTCGTAACACAAAAATTACTTTTAAAGTCCTTTTATCAAACCATTTTCAAAGTGAATAATTAACCTAACAAACTACATTCAAAACACAAAAATTACCTATAAAGTTTCTATACTTAACCATTTTCAAGTGACTAAGTAACTTACCAACTAAAATTAAAAAATACAAAAATCACCTTCAAAATCACTATACTTAACCATTTTCTAGTGGCTTAGTCACTTACCAACTAACATTCAAAACACAAAAATCACCTTTAGAATCCCTATACTTAACCATTTTCAAGTGAATAATTCACCTAACAAACCATATTTATAACACAAAAATTACATTTAAAGTCCCTTTACTTGACCCTTTACAAAGTGAAAAATTCACCTAACAAACCATATTCAAAACGCAAAAATCACCTATAAAGTTCATATACTTAACCATTTTCAAGTGACTAAGTAACTTACCAACTAAAATCAAAACACAAAAATCACCTTCAAAATCCCTATACTTAACCATTTTCTAGTGATTTACTCACTTACCAACTCACATTCAAAACACAAAAATCAGTTTTAAAGTCACTATACTAAACCATTTTCTAGTAAATAATTCACGTAATAACCATATTCATAACACGAAAATCACCTTTAAAGTTTCTATACTTAACCATTTTCAAGTGAATAAGTCATTTACCAACTCACATTCAAAACACAAGAACCACCTATAAAGTTCCTAAATCATTTTATAAATACTATGTAACACCCCGTAAATTTTTTCGTACACTTATCGCGATTATATGGAGTACTAAAGGCTTGCGTATGGGTTAAATTAAGTGTATGGTGTTCGGAAGTATCCCGTCAATAGTTGTATGTGTAGGTATTGAAATAATCTTTCCAACGATATAAAGTTTGCCCAAAACAGAGAAGTATTTCATATAAGCGAGCACATTCAAAATTTAAAATCGGTGGCCGGGAAGCCTGTGAACAGTAATTCTGCAGGAAAATTACTGCAGCTAGGCAATCCAACTTTAGACGATCATAACTCCTTGTACAAAAAGAAATGTGTGAGCTGATATATATCAACGAAAACCTCCGAGAGTCTTCTTTCCGATGAAATTGGTTTCATCCAAATCCAATGTCTGAGTAAGGAGATATACCCGTTTTACTTCAGCCTATCAAAAAAAAAAACAGAATTGTGGGACAGATTTTTGGGTCAACTTTAAACGACCATAACTCCTTGTAAAGGACGAACTGGGTGGTATACTTTATATGAAAATGAAATACCTTTGAATTATCTTTCAAATGCAATTGGTTTCACCCAAATCCGATACCGTAGAAAAGAGTTATGATCGATTTACTTCAGCCTGTCAAAACTGTCCACTGGGGACAGATTCGGGATTTATATAAATTTTTAGGGCAAAATGGTCATTTTCTATTACCTCTTGGACGAAAATTGTTCTTTATAAATCTGAAATTAGCCTCATTTATATCAGATATTATCCTATTATTAAGAGAGGTGAAACCCTAGCCAATTTCAACTTCAAATATTTTGTGATTCAACCGTAGAAAATTCGAATTGGTTCCGTAGTTGTGTTCACCATCTCGAAAGCTTTGAGAAGCACCCCATGGTTATGTAAGGAGGATTCTAAATACAAGAGTTCATTGTTAAGGTATGAATATTGTTTATTCTTGATTCTTATCCATGAATAAGTATTGATAAAGGATTATGAGTATTGTCTTGATGTTGGAAGATAACTAGAAACATAGTTATGAATTGTTGTGTATAAATTGTTAGTAGTAAATTATGGAAGTTGTTGTATTGGATTATGGAGGATGAATTGTGGTGATATATCACTATATTAGTGGTTATGTATGCCTAGTGATCATGTTGGTATTGGATGGTGATTAAGAAGGGAAATAAAGGCTAAGAGTGATGTTGAGGGATATTTCATGAAAATGCATGATATGTGAATGTAATAAGAGTATAAGAGGATGTATGTAGTACTCTTATTGATGAGCTAAAGGATTACTTCCTAGACATTATTTGGTGAAGTTAATACCTAAATGGTAAGGTTTGGTTGCTAATACTAGTTTGCCACAAATGACTTATTGTAGATAAGTGTTCGAAGAGTACGGGAAGTCACTTGTATTGAAGTGGTTATATCAAGGTATGTAAGACATACTCTATCTAATCTTTGGCATGAATAATGACCCATGGCACTCTCAAGTAAGCTTCCAACATTTTCCTACGACACATGACACATAATAACATCATATGATCTTCGACACTACCAATTGAACTTGTTTTCACTTTTAAGATGTCCGGCTAGTCAAAAAAATGTCCATATACTATTGTTGACTCCGAAATGGTTTAATGAGGTATCCATGATTCTCTACTTCATTTTCATGATATTGATTACCTATTTACATGTTTTTCCTATTGAGGTATCATGGTTTCAAGTTCCATAAAGTGTGACCACAAAGTAACCAATCTCAAAGATTAATTGAATTAAGAAATGGAATGTCTGTATTTTAAATTGATGATATGATGTATTGTATTAGTACCACTGATCAGTTGGCCATTGTATTATAAAGATTATGTATATATGCTATTCCAGGGGTGGTCGCTGATGTATTGTATTAGTACCACTGATCAGTTGGCCATTGTATGACATATGTTATGTATTGATAAGGATTACGGGAAGTAATGATATGAAAGTAATGTGCAGGTATCCCATCAGTTCTTTTAAGTGTGGTCTACTCATACTTTTTATTCACTGGTATCTGGGTTCTGTTGATCTTTTGTATCTCATCTTGATACTCACTGCCTTACATACTCAGTACAGATTTCCGTACTGACGCCCCTCACGGGGGACCTGTATTCATGCCTGCAGGAATAGGTACTTCAGGTCGTACACCTCCGCAGTAAGATCCAGGACATTCTGTTGTTAGTGGTGAGCTCCAGTTGTTTCGGGGCATCCCAAGTCGTCTCTATATGTACTTTTGGTATTTGTATAAAAGTCTTTTGTGGGCGGGAGTTTGTCCCGACCCCAACTCAGTTGTGTATCTATGTAGAGGCTTTTGTAGACATATTGTACAGCCATAGGAGTGTTTGGTTGATAGACGTGATGGCTCTGATGGCCAATTACTGTTCATATATATATTTATGCGTGTCTGCTGGGCTGATACAGGTACTGTTTTCTTCTATTTACAACGAAGTGCTGCCCAAATTTCTAATTTTCATAAGTAATGTAAATGTGAAAGTATAGGTTATGAACGGGTTCTCCCGGGTCTCCTCGGCTACGGGTGCCAGTCCGCTTCAATGGGATTTGGGGTATGACAGAAGTGGTATCAGAGAAGTTCGTCCTAGTGAGTCTACTAAGCCGTGTCTACGTAGAATCTCATTTATCGGTGTGTTGTGCACCACATCTATAAACAGGAGGCTATTGGACATTTAGGGATTGTTTCCACTCTCCATTTCTTAGATCGTGCAATAGATCCCATATTAGAAATAAAGTCATAATCAATTGCTTAATCCAATTGTTTCTTTTTTATTTATTATAGTGACGATGCCGGTTACAAGGAGAAAGAATAAGTTGAAGCGAGTAGATGTAGTGGCCGGAGAAGGTACTAGTAAGTCACCACCGGCACAAGCTGAACAAAGTGAGTCTCAAGCTGAGCATATATCAAGCGCTTCTTCTCCTCCAGAAGGGCCGTCTATTAATGATGTTGATCGATTTGAGGGATGCAGTACAACTTCTGACGCGTATAGTTGCCGGTCAAGTTCAAGGGCAAGCTATTCCTACCACGGGTTCTAGTGGTACGGATAGAGCAGCTAGCCTTCGGACACAAGATTTTCTGAAACTGGATCCTCCTACTTTTACCGGATCAGATATTAATGAAGACCCGCAGGACTTTGTCGATCAAACCCAAAGGGCTCTAGATGTTATGCACATATCCGGTAAAGAGATGGTTGAGCTAGCAGCATATAGACTGAAAGGAGAGGCTATATTGTGGTACGAGGATTGGAAACGATCTAGGGGTATTGATGCACCTCCAACTACGTGGGGAGAGTTCAAAAATGCATTTATTGATCATTATCTTCCGTTTGAGACTCATCAGGCCCGTGCAGATCAATTCTTAAATCTTCGTCAGGGTAATATGAGTGTAAGGGAGTATAGTCTTCGATTTAACTCCTTGTCTCGATATGCTTCTAATGTGGTAGCTACTATGGATGACAGAGTTCATCACTATGTGGATAGATTGGAACCATACTTGGTTAGAGATTGTACCATTGCTGCTTTGAACAAGGACATGGATATAGCGAGGATACAAGCTTTCGCTCAGAAGATGGAAGATCAGAGGCAAAGAAGAAGAACCCAGGAATCAAAAAAAGGATATTCTAAGCGGGCCAGAGCTATAGGGTAGTTTATGGCATCTCAGGGAGGTTTTAGGCCTTCGTTCTCTCATATATTACCTATCCCGTTATCTTCTTATCCTGCAATTAGTACTCCACCGCAATTTCAAAGGTTCAGAGGTAATCAGTTTGGGCAAAGCAGTGAAAATCAGAGTTCGCGAACAGTGGGGTATCAAGGGCAAGGGAGTATGAGTCAATTGAGACCTCCACGACACCCGTGCCCCATATGTAGAAAATTTCACTTTGGCGAATGTCGGCTTGGGATGAACAATTGCTTTTGGTGCGGTAAGCCGGGGCATATGGCTAGAGATTGCCCACGCAGGACCACAGGTGGTATAACACGACCTACCGGATCAGCTGTTGCGTCATCTTCGGTGCCTCCTTTGAGTAGGGGTGCACAACCTATGGGTCACGGTAGAGGTGATAGAGGAGCAGCTAGTGCTAGCGGAGCTCAGAATCGTGTGTATGCCCTAGCAGATCGGCAGAATTTAGAGGCTTCTCCAGACGTGGTTACAGGTACGTTGTCCATCTTTGCATTTGATGTGTATGCCTTAATTGATCCTGGTTCTACATTATCGTATGCTACTCCTTTGGTTGCGGGAAGGTTCGGAAGAACACCCGAATTATTAGCCAAGCCATTTGAAGTATCAACGCCAGTGGGGGAATCTCTTATAGCTAGGAATGTTTATCGAAATTGTGTTGTGAATATTTGTGGTCGTGATACGATGGCCGATCTTGTTGAGTTAGAAATGGTAGATTTTGATGTTATTATGGGCATGGATTGGTTAGCGTCTTGTTATGCTACAGTAGATTGTCGTTCTAAGAAGGTATATTTCCATTTCCCAAATGAGGCAGTCCTTGAATGGAAGGGTAATGTTGGAGCGCCGAGAGGTAGATTTATTTCTTACTTTAAGACAAGAAAAATGATTTCCAAGGGGTACATATACCATTTGGTTAGAGTAAGGGATATAGAGGCAGAGCCGCCAACTTTTTAGACCGTTCCGGTTGTGAATGAATTTCTTGATGTATTTCCTGAAGAACTACCAGGTTTACCTCCTGAACGAGAAGTGGAGTTTGGTATTGATTTGTTGCCAGACACACAGCCAATCTCAATTTCTCCTTATAGAATGACACCAGCAGAGTTGCGAGAATTGAAAGAGTAACTGAAAGACTTGCTAGAGAAGGGATTCATCAGGCCTAGTATGTCCCCTTGGGGAGCACCAGTATTGTTTGTGCGTAAGAAAGATAGTTCGCTGAGGATGTGTATTGACTATCGGCAATTGAATAAGGTGACTATCAAGAATAAATACCCTCTTCCCCAAATTGATGATTTATTTGACCAGTTGCAGGGTGCCCAGTGTTTTTCCAAGATTGACTTGAGATCAGGCTATCATCAAGTGAGAGTCAAGGATAAAGATATACCCAAGACAGCTTTCCGAACACGGTATGGTCATTATGAATTCCTGGTTATGTCATTCGGGCTGACAAATGCACCCGCAGTTTTTATGGACATGATAAATAGGTTGTTTAAGCCGTTTCTAGATGTGTTCGTGATAGTTTTCATAGATGATATTCTGGTCTACTCTAGATCAGAAGAGGACCATGTTAATCACTTAAGGCAGGCGTTGCAGATTCTTCGTGATCGTAAGTTGTATGCAAAGTTTTCTAAATGTGAGTTTTGGCTCAAGTCAGTGGCATTTTTGGGCCATATTGTATCCAGTGAAGGCATAAAAGTTGACACTCAGAAGATTGAGGCTGTGAAGAGTTGGCCAAGACCTACGACGCCTACGGAGATTCGTAGTTTCCTCGGGTTGGCAGGTTATTATAGAAGGTTTGTTGAAGGTTTTTCTTCTATTTCTGCACCCTTGACTAAGTTGACGCATAAAGCCTCTAAGTTTCAATAGAATGATGCCTGTGAAAAGAGTTTCCAGGATATGAAGAGCAAGTTGACTTCTACACCGGTATTGGTACTTCCTGAAGGCACAAAAGGGTATGCAGTGTACTGTGATGCTTCGAGAATTGGCTTAGGATGCGTACTAATGCAACATGGTAGAGTAATAGCCTATGGCTCTAGACAGTTGCGACAACATGAGGGGAATTATCCCACGCATGATCTTGAGCTAGCTGCAGTTGTATTTGCTTTGAAGATATGGTGCCACTACTTATATGGGGTTCATGTTGACATATATACCGATCATAAGAGCCTGCAATATATCTTCAGTCAGAAAGATCTAAACTTGAGGCAGCGGAGATGGCTTGAATTGTTGAAAGATTATGATGTTGATATCTTGTATCATCCAGGGAAAGCGAATGTGGTAGCGGATGCACTGAGTCGTAAGTCTAAAATGGCATCTATAGAAAAGCAGGGGATGATTAAGGATCTTCACCAACTAGCTAATTTGGGAGTTCGACTTCTCGAAACTCCAGATAAAGAGGTTATTGTACGTAATGCAGCGGAATCTTCATTGATAGCTGAAGTGAAAGAGAAGCAGTATGCAGATCCAATTTTATTGCAGCTTAAGGAGGATGTGCAGAGTGGCACGACAAAGGCATTTGAGCTTACGCGGGAAGGAGTGCTTCAGTGTCAGAATCGTTTATGTGTACCTGATGTAGTAGAGCTAAGAAAGAGAATTATGACAGAAGCACACTGTTCAAGGTATTCCATCCATCCAGGGTCGACTAAGATGTATCAAGATTTGAAAGCAATATATTGGTGGAATGACATGAAGAAGAATATTGCCGAATTTGTAGCCGAATGTCCGAATTGTCAAAGAGTCAAAGTAGAACACCAGAAACCTGGTGGTTACATGCAATGTATAGATTTTCCAGTCTGGAAGTGGGACAAGATCAATATGGATTTCATCACGGGTTTGCCTCATACATATCGGAAGTTTGATTCCATATGGGTGATCATTGATAGGCTTACCAAATCTGCGCACTTCTTACCAGTTAAGACAACTTATACGGCGGAAGAGTATGCGAAGTTGTATATTAAGGAGATTGTTCGGTTACATGGAGTTCCAATTTCCATTATATCCGATCGAGGAGCCCAATTTATCACGAATTTCTGGAAGTCTTTTCAAAGGAGTTTGAGGACACAAGTAAATCTAAGTACGGCTTTTCATCCTCAAACGGACGGACAAGCGGAACGTACCATCCAGACACTTGAAGATATGCTACGAGCATGTGTATTAGATTTCAAAGGCAACTGGGATGATCACCTACCTCTTATCGAGTTTGCCTACAATAATAGCTATCATTCAAGTATCAAAATGGCACCATATGAAGCATTGTATGGAAGAAAGTGTAGATCGCCAATAGGATGGTTTGAAGCAGGTGATGCGGTCTTATTTGGAACGGATCTTGTTTATCAAGCAATAGAGAAGGTTAAAGTGATCCAACAACGGCTTGCAACAGCTCAAAGTCGACACAAATCTTATGCGGATGTTAGAAGAAGAGGACTTGAGTTTTCTATCGACGATTGGGTATTCTTGAAAGTATCACCAATGAAAGGAGTGATGAGGTTTGGTAAGAAAGGAAAGTTAAGTCCACGATACATAGGTCTGTATAAGATCATTCAAAGATTTGGACAAGTTGCTTATGAGTTAGAGTTACCTCAAGAGCTCTCAGCAGTTCATCCCGTATTTCATGTTTCGATGCTTCGCAAGTACATCAGAGATCCATCGCACATCACTACTACGGAAGATGTACAAGTTACAGAAGATCTCACTTTTGAAGAAATGCCTATTGCTATTCTTGATCGCCAAATTAAAAAGATAAGGAATAAAGAGATAGCATCGGTAAAAGTACTTTGGAGGAATCAACAAGTTGAGGAGATCACATGGGAAGCCGAGGAAGCGATGAATATTAAGTACCCTTACCTATTCAACGATGAGGAGCAAGTTCATGAGACGGAAGAAGAACTACAACAAGTAAGTGTTTATTTTTATGCAAGGATGTTATGATGATGAATATGTTAATTGTAAGCTTGGACATGTCTTAATTGAGTAACTATGCTAACATTCGAGGACGAATGTTCTTAAGGGGGGGATAATGTAACACCCCGTAAATTTTTTCGTACACTTATCGCGATTATATGGAGTCCTAAAGGCTTGCGTATGGGTTAAATTAAGTGTATGGTGTTCGGAAGTATCCCTTCAATAGTTGTATGTGTAGGTATTGGAATAAGCTTTTCAACGATATAAAGTTTGCCCAAAACAGAGGAGTATTTCATATAAGCGAGCACATACGAAATTTCAAATCGGTGGCCGGGAAGCCTGTGAACAGTAATTCTGCAAGAAAATTACTGCAGCTAGGCAATCCAACTTTAGACGATCATAACTCCTTGTACAAAAAGAAATGTGTGAGCTGATATATATCAACGAAAACCTCCGAGAGTCTTCTTTCCGATGAAATTGGTTTCATCCAAATTCAATGTCTGATTAAGCAGCTATACCCGTTTTACTACAGCCTATCAAAAAAAAAACAGAATTGTGGGACAGATTTTTGGGTCAAATTTAAACGACCATAACTCCTTGTAAAGGACGAACTGGGTGGTATACTTTATATGAAAATGAAATCCCTTTGAATTATATTTTCAATGCAATTGGTTTCACCCAAATACAATACCATAGAAAAGAGTTATGATCGATTTACTTCAGCCTGTCAAAACTGTCCATTGGGGACAGATTCGGGATTTATTTAAATTTTTAGGGCAAAATGGTCATTTTCTATTACCTCTTGGACGAAAATTGGTCTTTATAAATCTGCAATTAGCCTCATTTATATCAAATATTATCCTATTATTAAGAGAGGTGAAACCCTAGCCAATTTCAACTTCAAATATTTTGTGATTCAACCGTAGAAAATTCGAATTGGTTCCGTAGTTGTGTTCACCATCTCGAAAGCTTCGAGAATCACCCCATGGTTATGTAAGGAGGATTCTAAATACAAGAGTTCATTGTTAAGGTATGAATATTGTTTATCCTTGATTCTTATCTATGAATAAGTATTGATAAAGGATTATGAGTATTGTCTTGATGTTGGAAGATAACTAGAAACATAGTTATGAATTGTTGTGTATAAATTGTTAGTAGTAAATTATGGAAGTTGTTGTATTGGATTATGGAGGATGAATTGTGGTGATATATCATTATATTAGTGGTTATGTATGCCTAGTGATCATGTTGGTATTGGATGGTGATTAAGAAGGGAAATAAAGGCTAAGAGTGATGTTGAGGGATATTTCATGAAAATGCATGATATGTGAATGTAATAAGAGTATAAGAGGATGTATGTAGTACTCTTATTGATGAGCTAAAGGATTACTTCCTAGACATTATTTGGTGAAGTTAATACCTAAATGGTAAGGTTTGGTTGCTAATACTAGTTTGCCACAAATGACTTATTGTAGATAAGTGTTCGAAGAGTACGGGAAGTCACTTGTATTGAAGTGGTTATATCAAGGTATGTAAGACATACTCTACTAATCTTTGGCATGAATAATGACCCATGGCACTCTCAAGTAAGCTTCCAACATTTTCCTACGACACATGACACATAATAACATCATATGATCTTCGACACTACCAATTGAACTTGTTTTCACTTTTAAGATGTCCGGCTAGTCAAAAAAATGTCCATATACTATTGTTGACTCCGAAATGGTTTAATGAGGTATCCATGATTCTCTACTTCATTTTCATGATATTGATTACCTATTTACATGTTTTTCCTATTGAGGTATCATGGTTTCAAGTTCCATAAAGTGTGACCACAAAGTAACCAATCTCAAAGATTAATTGAATTAAGAAATGGAATGTCTGTATTTTAAATTGATGATATGATGTATTGTATTAGTACCACTGATCAGTTGGCCATTGTATTATAAAGATTATGTATATATGCTATTCCAGGGGTGGTCGCTGATGTATTGTATTAGTACCACTGATCAGTTGGCCATTGTATGACATATGTTATGTATTGCTAAGGATTACGGGAAGTAATGATATGAAAGTAATGTGCAGGTATCCCATCAGTTCTTTTAAGTGTGGTCTACTCATACTGTTTATTCACTGGTATCTGGGTTCTGTTGATCTTTTGTATCTCATCTTGATACTCACTGCCTTACATACTCAATACATATTTCCGTACTGACGCCCCTCACGGGGGACCTGTATTCATGCCTGCAGGAATAGGTACTTCAGGTCGTACACCTCCGCAGTAAGATCCAGGACATTCTGTTGTTAGTGGTGAGCTCCAGTTGTTTCGGGGCATCCCAAGTCGTCTCTATATGTACTTTTGGTATTTGTATAAAAGTCTTTTGTGGGCGGGAGTTTGTCCCGACCCTAACTCAGTTGTGTATCTATGTAGAGGCTTTTGTAGACATATTGTACAGCCATAGGAGTGTTTGGTTGATAGACGTGATGGCTCTGACGGCCAATTACTGTTCATATATATATATATGCGTGTCTACTGGGCTGATACAGGTACTGTTTTCTTCTATTTACAACGAAGTGCTGCCCAAATTTCTAATTTTCATAAGTAATGTAAATGTGAAAGTATAGGTTATGAACGGGTTCTCCCGAGCCTCCTCGGCTACGGGTGCCAGTCCGCTCCAATGGGATTTGGGGTATGACATACTAAGTCACTTACCAACTCAAATTCAATACACAGAAGTAACCTTCAAAATACCTATACTTAACCATTTTCTAGTGACTTAGTCATATACCAACTCACATTCATAACACAAAAATTACCTTCAAAACCCCTATACTTAACCATTTTCTAGTGACTTAATCACTTACTAACTAACATTCAAAACGCACAAATAACCTTTAAAATCTCTATACTTAATCATTTTCAAGTCAATAATTCACCTAACAAACCATATTCATAACACAAAAATCACCTTTAATGTCTTTTTATTTAACCATTTTTAATGTGAATAATTCACTTAACAAACCATATTCAAAACACAAAAATCACATTTAAAGATCCTATACTTAACCATTTTCAAGTGACTAAGTAACTTATCAGCTCAAATTCAAAACACAAAAATCACCATTAAAATCCCTATACTTAACGATTTTCTAGTGACTTAGTCACTTACCAACTTAAATTCGAAAAACACAAAGAGCCTTTAAAATTTCTATACTTAATCATTTTCAAGTCAATAATTCACCTAACAAACCATATTCATAACACAAAAATCAACTTTAATGTCTTTTTATTTAACCATTTTCAAAGTAAATAATTCACCTATCAAATCATATTTAAAACACAAAAATCACAATTAAAGTCCCTATACTTAACCATTTTCTAGCGGCTTAGTCACTTACCAGCTAACATTCAAAACACACAAATCACCTTTAGAATCCCTATACTTAACCATTTTCAAGTGAATAATTCACCTAACAAACCATATTCAAAGCACAAAAATCACCTATAAAGTTCATATACTTTACCATTTTCAAGTGACTAAGTAACTTACCAACTAAAATTCAAAACACAAAAATCACCTTCAAAATCCCTAGACTTTACCATTTTCTAGTGACTTAGTCACTTTCCAACTCACATTCAAAATACAAACATCAGCTTTAAAGTCACTATACTTAACCATTTTCAAGTGAATAATTCACGTAACAACCATATTCATAACTCAAAAATCACCTTTAAAGTTCCTATACTTAACCATTTTCAATTGAATAAGTCACTTACCAACTCACATTCAAAACACAAAAACCACCTATAAAGTTCCTAAATCAATTTATAAACACTAAGTCACTTACCAACTCAAATTCTAAACACAAAAATCATCTTCAAAATCCCTATATTTAACCAATTTCTTGTGACTTAGTTACTTAGCAACTCACATTCAAAACACAAAAATCAACTTTAAAGTTCCAATTATTAACCATTTTCAAGTGAATAATTCACTTAACAAACAATATTCATAACACAAAAATCACCTTTAAAGTCTCTATACTTAACCATTTTTAAGTGAATAAGTCACTTACCACTCACATTCAAAACACAACTATCACCTATAAAATTCCTATACTTAACCATTTTCTAGTGACTAAATCACTTATCAACTCAAATTCAAAACACAAAAATCACCTTCAAAATCCCTAAACTATTTTCTAGTCACTTATGAAGTCTCATTCAAAACACAACAATCATCTTCAAAATCTCTACACTTAACCATTTTCTAGTGACTTAGTCACTCACCAACTCACATTCAAAATACAAAAATCACCTTTAAAGTTCCTATACTTAATCATTTTTAAGTGAATAATTCACCTAACAAACTATATTCTTAACACAAAAATCACTTTTAAAGTCCTTTTATCAAACCATTTTCAAAATTAATAATTCACCTAACATACCATATTCAAAACACAAAAATTACCTATAAAGTTTCAATACTTAACCATTTTCAAGTGACTAAGTAACTTGCCATATCAAATTCAAAAGACCAAAATCACCTTCAAAATCACTACACTTAACCATTTTCTAGTGGCTTAGTCACTTACCAACTAACATTCAAAACACACAAATCACCTTTAGAATCCCTATACTTAACCATTTTCAAGTGAATAATTCACCTAATAAAGAATATTCATAACACAAAAATCACCTTTAAAGCCCCTTTACTTGACCATTTTCAAATCGAATAATTCACCTAACAAACCATATTCATAACAAAAAAATCACCTTTAAAGTCTTTTTACTTAACCATATTCAAAGTGAATAATTCACCTAACAAACCATATTCAAAATACAAAAATCAACTTTAAAGTGCCTATACCTAACCATTTTCAAGTGACTAAATAACTTACCAACTCACATTCAAAACAAAATAATCTCCTTTAAAGTCACTATACAGAACCATTTTCGAGAGAATAATTCACGTAACAAACAAAATTCATGACACAAAAATCACTTTTAAAATTCCTATACATAATAGTTTTCAAGTGAATAAGTCACTTACCAACTCACATTCAAAACACACAAATCACCTTTAGAATCCCTATACTTAACAATTTTCAAGTAAATAATTCACCTAACAAAGGATATTCATAGCACAAAAATCACCTTTAAAGTCCCTTTACTTAACCATTTTCAAAGTGAATAATTCACCTAACAAACCATATTCAAAACACAAAAATCACCTATAAAGTTCCTAAATCAATTTAAAAATACTAAGTCACTTACCAACTCAAATTCAAAACACAAAAATCACCTTCAAAATCCCTATACTTAACTATTTTCAAGTAAATTAGTCATATACCAACTCACATTCAAAATACAAAAATTGCCTTCAAACCCCTATACTTAACCTTTTTCAAGTGACTTAATCACTTACCAACTAACATTCAAAACACACAAATCACCTTTAAAATCTCTATACTTAACCATTTTCAAGTGAATAATTCACCTAACAAACCAAATTCATAACACAAAAATCACCTTTAAAGTCTTTTTACTTAACCATTTTCAAAGTGAATAATTCACCTAACAAACCATATTCAAAACACAAAAATCACCTTTAAAGTGCCTATACCTAACCATTTTCAAGTGACTAAGTAACCTACCAACTCAAATCCAAAACACAAAAATCACCTTTAAAATCCTTATACTAAACCATTTTCGAGTGACAAAGTCGCTTACCAACTCACATTCAAAACAAAAAAAATCTCCTTTAAAGTCACTATACATAACCATTTTCAAGAGAATAATTCACGTAACAAAAAAAATTCATGACACAAAAATCACTTTTAAAGTTCCTATACTTAACCATTTTCAAGTGAAATAGTCAATTACCAACTCACATTCAAAACACAAAAATCACCTATAAAGTTCCTCTACTTAATCATTTTCTAGTGACTAAGTAACTTACCAACTCAAATTCAAAACACAAAAATCACCTTCAAAATCTATACACTTAACCATTTTCTAGTGACTTAGTCACTTACCAACTCACATTCAAAACACAAAAATCACCTTTAAAGTTGCGATACTTAATCATTTTTAAGTGAATAATTCACCTAACAAACTATATTCTTAACACAAAAATCACTTTTAAAGTCCTTTTATCAAACCATATTCAAAGTTAATAATTCACCTAACAAACCATATTGAAAACACAAAAATCACCTTTAAAATCTCTATACTTGATAATTTTCTAGTGACTAAGTAATTTACCAATTCAAATTCAAAAGACCAAAATCACCTTCAAAATCACTATACTTAACCATTTTCTAGCGGCTTAGTCACTTACCAACTAACATTCAAAACACACAAATCACCTTTAGAATCCCTATACTTAACCATTTTCAAGTGAATAATTCACCTAACAAACCATATTCAAAGCACAAAAATCACCTATAAAGTTCATATACTTTACCATTTTCAAGTGACTAAGTAACTTACCAAGTAAAATTCAAAACACAAAAATCACCTTCAAAATCCCTATACTTTACCATTTTCTAGTGACTTAGTCACTTTCCAACTCACATTAAAAATACAAAAATCAGCTTTAAAGTCACTATACTTAACCATTTTCAAGTGAATAATTCACGTAACAACCATATTCATAACTCAAAAATCACCTTTAAAGTTCCTATACTTAACCATTTTCAATTGAATAAGTCACTTACCAACTCACATTCAAAACACAAAAACCACCTATAAAGTTCCTAAATCATTTTATAAACACTAAGTCACTTACCAACTCAAATTCAAAACACAAAAATCATCTTCAAAATCCCTATATTTAACCAATTACTTGTGACTTAGTTACTTAGCAACTCACATTCAAAACACAAAAATCAACTTTAAAGTTCCAATTATTAACCATTTTCAAGTGAATAATTCACTTAACAAACAATATTCATAACACAAAAATCACCTTTAAAGTCTCTATACTTAACCATTTTTAAGTGAATAAGTCACTTACCACTCACATTCAAAACACAACTATCACCTATAAAATTCCTATACTTAACCATTTTCTAGTGACTAAATCACTTATCAACTCAAATTCAAAACACAAAAATCACCTTCAAAATCCCTAAACTATTTTCTAGTCACTTAGTCACTTATGAAGTCTCATTCAAAACACAACAATCATCTTCAAAATCTCTACACTTAGCCATTTTCTAGTGACTTAGTCACTCACCAACTAACATTCAAAATACAAAAATCACCTTTAATGTTCCTATACTTAATCATTTTTAAGTGAATAATTCACCTAACAAACTATATTCTTAACACAAAAATCACTTTTAAAGTCCTTTTATCAAACCATTTTCAAAATTAATAATTCACCTAACATACCATATTCAAAACACTAAAATTACCTATAAAGTTTTAATACTTAACCATTTTCAAGTGACTAAGTAACTTGCCAACTCAAATTCAAAAGACCAAAATCACCTTCAAAATCACTACAGTTAACCATTTTCTAGTGGCTTAGTCACTTACCAACTAACATTCAAAACACACAAATCACCTTTAGAATCCCTATACTTAACCATTTTCAAGTGAATAATTCACCTAATAAAGAATATTCATAACACAAAAATCACCTTTAAAGTCCCTTTACTTGACCATTTTCAAATCGAATAATTCACCTAACAAACCATATTCAAAACACAAAAATCACCTATAAAGTTCATATACTTATCCATTTTCAAGTGACTATGTAACTTACCAACTAAAATTCAAAACACAAAAATCACCTTCAAAATCCCTATACTTTACCATTTTCTAGTGGCTTAGTCACTCACCAACTCACATTCAAAATACAAAAATCAGCTTTAAAGTCACTATACTTAACCATTTTCAAGTGAATAATTCACGTAACAACCATATTCTTAAATCAAAAATCACCTTTAAAGTTCCTATAGTTAACCGTTTTGAAGTGAATAAGTCACTTACCAACTCACATTCAAAACACAAAAACCACCTATAAAGTTCCTAAATCATTTTATAAATACTAAGTCACTTACCAACTCAAATTCAAAACACAAAAATCACCTTCAAAATCCCTATACTTAACTATTTTCTAGTGACTTAGTCATATAACAACTCACATTCAAAATACAAAAATTACCTTCAAATCCCCTATACTTAATCATTTTCTAGTGACTTAATCACTTACCAACTAACATTCAAAGCACACAAATCACCTTTAAAATCTCTATACTTAACCATTTTCAAGTGAATAATTCACCTAACAAACCATATTCATAACAAAAACATCACCTTTAAAGTCTTTTTGCTTTACCATATTCAAAGTGAATAATTCACCTAACAAACCATATTCAAAATACAAAAATCAACTTTAAAGTGCCTATACCTAACCATTTTCAAGTGACTAAATAACTTACCAACTCACATTCAAAACAAAATAATCTCCTTTAAAGTCACTATACAGAACCATTTTCGAGAGAATAATTCACGTAACAAACAAAATTCATGACACAAAAATCACTTTTAAAATTCCTATACATAATAGTTTTCAAGTGAATAAGTCACTTACCAACTCACATTCAAAACACAAAAATCACCTATAGAGTTCCTATACTTAATCATTTTCTAGTGACTAAGTAACTTACCATCTCTAATTAAAAACACAAAAATCTCCTTCAAAATCCCTATATTCGACCATTTTATAGTGACTTAGTTACTTAGCAACTCACATTCAAAACACAAAAAACACCTTTAAAGTTCCTATACTTAACCATTTTCAAGTGAATAATTCACTTAACAAACCATATTCATAATACAAAAATCACCCTAAAAGTCCCTATACATAACCATTTTTAAGTGAATAAGTCACTTACCACTCACATTCAAAACACAAATATCACCTATAAAGTTCCTATACTTAACCATTTTTAAGTGAATAATTCACCTAACAAACTATATTGTTAACACAAAAATCACTTTTAAAGTCCTTTTATCAAACCATTTTCAAAGTTAATAATTCACCTAACAAACCATATTCAGAACACAAAAATTACCTATAAAATTTCTATACTTAACCATTTTCAAATGACTAAGTAAATTACCAACTCAAATTCAAAAGATCAAAATCACCTTCAAAATCAATACACTTAACCATTTTCTAGTGGCTTAGTCACTTACCAACTAACATTCAAAACACACAAATCACCTTTAGAATCCCTATACTTAACAATTTTCAAGTAAATAATTCACCTAACAAAGGATATTCATAGCACAAAAATCACCTTTAAAGTCCCTTTACTTAACCATTTTCAAAGTGAATAATTCACCTAACTAACCATATTCAAAACACAAAAAATCACCTATAAAGTTCCTAAATCAATTTAAAAATACTAAGTCACTTACCAACTCAAATTCAAAACACAAAAATCACCTTCAAAATCCCTATACTTAACTATTTTCTAGTAACTTAGTCATATACCAACTCACATTCAAAATACAAATATTGCCTTCAAACCCCTATACTTAACCTTTTTCAAGTGACTTAATCACTTACCAACTAACATTCAAAACACACAAATCACCTTTAAAATCTCTATACTTAACCATTTTCAAGTGAATAATTCACCTAACAAACCAAATTCATAACACAAAAATCACCTTTAAAGTCTTTTTACTTAACCATTTTCAAAGTGAATAATTCACCTAACAAACCATATTCAAAACACAAAAATCACCTTTAAAGTGCCTATACCTAACCATTTTCAAGTGACTAAGTAACCTACCAACTCAAATCCAAAACACAAAAATCACCTTTAAAATCCTTATACTAAACCATTTTCGAGTGACAAAGTCGCTTACCAACTCACATTCAAAACAAAAAAAATCTCCTTTAAAGTCACTATACATAACCATTTTCAAGAGAATAATTCACGTAACAAAAAAAATTCATGACACAAAAATCACTTTTAAAGTTCCTATACTTAACCATTTTCAAGTGAAATAGTCAATTACCAACTCACATTCAAAACACAAAAATCACCTATAAAGTTCCTCTACTTAATCATTTTCTAGTGACTAAGTAACTTACCAACTCAAATTCAAAACACAAAAATCACCTTCAAAATCTATACACTTAACCATTTTCTAGTGACTTAGTCACTTACCAACTCACATTCAAAACACAAAAATCACCTTTAAAGTTGCTATACTTAATCATTTTTAAGTGAATAATTCACCTAACAAACTATATTCTTAACACAAAAATCACTTTTAAAGTCCTTTTATCAAACCATATTCAAAGTTAATAATTCACCTAACAAACCATATTCAAAACACAAAAATCACCTTTAAAATCTCTATACTTGATAATTTTCTAGTGACTAAGTAATTTACCAATTCAAATTCAAAAGACCAAAATCACCTTCAAAATCACTATACTTAACCATTTTCTAGCGGCTTAGTCACTTACCAACTAACATTCAAAACACACAAATCACCTTTAGAATCCCTATACTTAACCATTTTCAAGTGAATAATTCACCTAACAAACCATATTCAAAGCACAAAAATCACCTATAAAGTTCATATACTTTACCATTTTCAAGTGACTAAGTAACTTACCAACTAAAATTCAAAACACAAATATCACCTTCAAAATCCCTATACTTTACCATTTTCTAGTGACTTAGTCACTTTCCAACTCACATTCAAAATACAAAAATCAGCTTTAAAGTCACTATACTTAACCATTTTCAAGTGAATAATTCACGTAACAACCATATTCATAACTCAAAAATCACCTTTAAAGTTCCTATACTTAACCATTTTTAATTGAATAAGTCACTTACCAACTCACATTCAAAACACAAAAACCACCTATAAAGTTCCTAAATCAATTTATAAACACTAAGTCACTTACCAACTCAAATTCAAAACACAAAAATCATCTTCAAAATCCCTATATTTAACCAATTTCTTGTGACTTAGTTACTTAGCAACTCACATTCAAAACACAAAAATCAACTTTAAAGTTCCAATTATTAACCATTTTCAAGTGAATAATTCACTTAACAAACAGTATTCATAACACAAAAATCACCTTTAAAGTCTCTATACTTAACCATTTTTAAGTGAATAAGTCACTTACCACTCACATTCAAAACACAACTATCACCTATAAAATTCCTATACTTAACCATTTTCTAGTGACTAAATCACTTATCAACTCAAATTCAAAACACAAAAATCACCTTCAAAATCCCTAAACTATTTTCTAGTCACTTATGAAGTCTCATTCAAAACACAACAATCATCTTCAAAATCTCTACACTTAACCATTTTCTAGTGACTTAGTCACTCACCAACTCACATTCAAAATACAAAAATCACCTTTAAAGTTCCTATACTTAATCATTTTTAAGTGAATAATTCACCTAACAAACTATATTCTTAACACAAAAATCACTTTTAAAGTCCTTTTATCAAACCATTTTCAAAATTAATAATTCACCTAACATACCATATTCAAAACACAAAAATTACCTATAAAGTTTCAATACTTAACCATTTTCAAGTGACTAAGTAACTTGCCATATCAAATTCAAAAGACCAAAATCACCTTCAAAATCACTACACTTAACCATTTTCTAGTGGCTTAGTCACTTACCAACTAACATTCAAAACACACAAATCACCTTTAGAATCCCTATACTTAACCATTTTCAAGTGAATAATTCACCTAATAAAGAATATTCATAACACAAAAATCACCTTTAAAGTCCCTTTACTTGACCATTTTCAAATCGAATAATTCACCTAACAAACCATATTCAAAACACAAAAATCACCTATAAAGTTCATATACTTATCCATTTTCAAGTGACTATGTAACTTACCAACTAAAATTCAAAACACAAAAATCACCTTCAAAATCCCTATACTTTACCATTTTCTAGTGGCTTAGTCACTCACCAACTCACATTCAAAATACAAAAATCAGCTTTAAAGTCACTATACTTAACCATTTTCAAGTTAATAATTCGCGTAACAACCATATTCATAAATCAAAAATCACCTTTAAAGTTCCTATAGTTAACCGTTTTGAAGTGAATAAGTCACTTACCAACACACATTCAAAACACAAAAACCACCTATAAAGTTCCTAAATCATTTTATAAATACTAAGTCACTTACCAACTCAAATTCAAAACACAAAAATCACCTTCAAAATCCCTATACTTAACTATTTTCTAGTGACTTAGTCATATACCAACTCACATTCAAAATACAAAAATTACCTTCAAATCCCCTATACTTAATCATTTTCTAGTGACTTAATCACTTACCAACTAACATTCAAAGCACACAAATCACCTTTAAAATCTCTATACTTAACCATTTTCAAGAGAATAATTCACCTAACAAACCAAATTCATAACACAAAAATCACCTTTAAAGTCTTTTTACTTAACCATTTTCAAAGTGAATAATTCACCTAACAAACCATATTCAAAACACAAAAATCACCTTTAAAGTCTTTTTACTTAACCATTTTCAAAGTGAATAATTCACCTAACAAACCATATTCAAAACACAAAAATCACCTTTAAAGTGCCTATACCTAACCATTTTCAAGTGACTAAGTAACCTACCAACTCAAATCCAAAACACAAAAATCACCTTTAAAATCCTTATACTAAACCATTTTCGAGTGACAAAGTCGCTTACCAACTCAAATTCAAAACAAAAAAATCTCCTTTAAAGTCACTATACATAACCATTTTCAAGAGAATAATTCACGTAACAAAAAAATTCATGACACAAAAATCACTTTTAAAGTTCCTATACTTAACCATTTTCAAGTGAATAAGTCAATTACCAACTCACATTCAAAACACAAAAATCACCTATAAAGTTCCTCTACTTAATCATTTTCTAGTGACTAAGTAACTTACCAACTCAAATTCAAAACACAAAAATCACCTTCAAAATCTATACACTTAACCATTTTCTAGTGACTTAGTCACTTACCAACTCACATTCAAAACACAAAAATCACCATTAAAGTTCCTATACTTAATCATTTTTAAGTGAATAATTCACCTAACAAACTATATACTTAACACAAAAATCACTTTTAAAGTCCTTTTATCAAACCATTTTCAAAGTTAATAATTCACCTAACAAACCATATTCAAAACACAAAAATTACCCATAAAGTTTCTATACTTAACCATTTTCAAGTGACTAAGTAATTTACCAATTCAAATTCAAAAGACCAAAATCACCTTCAAAATCACTATACTTAACCATTTTCTAGCGGCTTAGTCACTTACCAACTAACATTCAAAACACACAAATCACCTTTAGAATCCCTATACTTAACCATTTTCAAGTGAATAATTCACCTAACAAACCATATTCAAAGCACAAAAATCACCTATAAAGTTCATATACTTTACCATTTTCAAGTGACTAAGTAACTTACCAACTAAAATTTAAAACACAAAAATCACCTTCAAAATCCCTATACTTTACCATTTTCTAGTGACTTAGTCACTTTCCAACTCACATTCAAAATACAAAAATCAGCTTTAAAGTCACTATACTTAACCATTTTCAAGTGAATAATTCACGTAACAACCATATTCATAACTCAAAAATCACCTTTAATGTTCCTATACTTAACCATTTTCAATTGAATAAGTCACTTACCAACTCACATTCAAAACACAAAAACCACCTATAAAGTTCCTAAATCATTTTATAAACACTAAGTCACTTACCAACTCAAATTCAAAACACAAAAATCATCTTCAAAATCCCTATATTTAACCAATTTCTTGTGACTTAGTTACTTAGCAACTCACATTCAAAACACAAAAATCAACTTTAAAGTTCCAATTATTAACCATTTTCAAGTGAATAATTCACTTAACAAACAATATTCATAACACAAAAATCACCTTTAAAGTCTCTATACTTAACCATTTTTAAGTGAATAAGTCACTTACCACTCACATTCAAAACACAACTATCACCTATAAAATTCCTATACTTAACCATTTTCTAGTGACTAAATCACTTATCAACTCAAATTCAAAACACAAAAATCACCTTCAAAATCCCTAAACTATTTTCTAGTCACTTATGAAGTCTCATTCAAAACACAACAATCATCTTCAAAATCTCTACACTTAACCATTTTCTAGTGACTTAGTCACTCACCAACTCACATTCAAAATACAAAAATCACCTTTAAAGTTCCTATACTTAATCATTTTTAAGTGAATAATTCACCTAACAAACTATATTCTTAACACAAAAATCACTTTTAAAGTCCTTTTATCAAACCATTTACAAAATTAATAATTCACCTAACATACCATATTCAAAACACAAAAATGACCTATAAAGTTCCTATACTTAACCATTTTCTAGTGACTAAGTCACTAACCATCTCATATTCAAAACACAAAAATGATCTTCAAAATCCCTATACTTAACCATTTTCTAGTGATTTCGTCAATTACCAACTGACATTCAAAACACAAAAATTATCTTCAAAATCCCTATACTTAACCATTTTCTAGTGACTTTGTCACTTACCAACTCAAATTCAAAACAGAAAAATCACCTTTAAAGTCCCTATACTTAACCATTTTCAAATGAATAACTAACCTAACAAACCATATTCATAACACAAAAATCACCTTTAAAGTCCCTTAACCATTTTCAAAGTGAATAATTCACTTAATAAACCATATTCAAAACACAAAAATCACCTATAAACTTCATATATTTAACCATTATCAAGTGACTAAGTAACTTACCAACTCAAATTCAAAACACCAAAATCACGTTCAAAATGCCTATACTTGACCGTTTTCTAGTGACTTAGTAACTTACCAACTCACATTCAAAACATAAAAATCACCTTTAAAGTCCCTATACTTAACAATTTTCCAGTGAATAATTCACCTAATAAACCATATTTATAACACAAAAATCACGTACAAAGTTTCTATACTTAACCATTTTCAAGTGACTAAGTAACTTACCAACTCATATTCAAAAAACAGAAATCACCTATAAAGTTCCTATACTTAACTATTTTCTTATGACTAAGTCACTTACCAACTCAAATTCAAAACACAAATATCACCTTCAAAATTCCTATACTTAACCATTTTCTAGTGACTTAGTCACTAACCAACTCACATTCAAAACACAAAAATTCCCTTTAAAATCCCTATATTTAACCATTTTCTAGTGACTTAGTCACTTACCAACTCACATTTAAAACACAAAAATCACTTGTAAAGTTCCGGTACTTTATCATTTTCAAGTGAATAATTCACCTAACGAACCATATTCATAACCCAAAAATCACATTTAAAGCCCCTATACTTAACCATTTTCAAGTGAATAATTACCTAAAAAACCATATTCATAACATAAAAATCACCTTTAAAGTTTCTTAACCATTTTCAAAGTTAGTAAGTCACCTAACTAACCATATTCAAAACACAAAAATCACCTACAAAGTCCCTATACTTAACCATTTTCATGTGACTAAGTCACCTAACAAACCATATTCAAAACCCAAAAATCACCTATAAAGTTTCTATACTTAACCATTTTCAAGTGACTAAGTAACTTACCAACTCATATTTAAAACACAAAAATCACCTTCAAAATCCCTATGCTTAACCATTTTGAAATGACTAAGTCACCTAACAAACCATATTAAAGACATTAAAATCTCCTTTAAGGTTCCAGCACTTAACCATTTTCAAGTGACTAAGTCACTTAACAACTCACATTCAAAACACAAAAATCACCTTGAAAATCCCTATACTTAATCATTTTCTTCTGACTAAGTAACTTACCAACTCACATTCAAAACACAAAAATCACCTTGAAAATCCTTATACTTAACCATTTTGAAATGACTAAGTCACCTAACAAATCATATTAAAAACACTAAAATTCCCTTTAAGGTTTCAACACTTAACAATTTTCAAGTGACTAAGTCAATTAACAACTCAAATTCAAAACACAAAAATCACCTTGAAAATTCTTATACTTAACCATTTTCTACTGACTAAGTCACTTACTAACTCACATTCAAAAAATAAAAATCATCTTAAAAATTCCTATACTTAACCATTTTGAAGTGACTAAGTCACCTAACAAACCGTATTCAAAACACTAAAATCTCTTTTAAGGATCCAACACTTAACCATTTTAAAGTGTCTAAGTCACCTAACAAACTATATACTTAACCATTTTCACACAACTAAGTCACCTAAGAAAACACATTCAGTAAACAATCAACAACAATGCTAGTGAATGGCACAAGGCCACACATGGCTTCACTAGACTTCAATATGAATAGTAAAAAGAAGATAACAACAATGCCGGTGAATCGATCAAGGCCACACACGGTTTCACTAGACTTAAATATGAAAAAAAAAACAGTACTTTATTATAACAAATTAGTGAGAAGTCAACTTACCTTTGCTTGGCCTAAATTAAAGTCAAAGAAACAAGCGATCACCGAAAAAATAGCAAAGCAATCCTTTTCCTGAATTCAGATTCTGTCAAATGGTAACATCAAATTTCAAGCTACACACTAGGCTTGTATAATTAAAAAATCTTGATCATTATGTAAAATAACAAATGTCTTGTCATCCTTATTTACTCTTATTTTTATTGACAACATTGAGATTTTAGTGACAACATTGAGATTTTACAGTCAAAATATGGTCGGAAAATAAGGTAGTTCCGACTACTTTCCATTTCAATTTTATAGTCGCTTTAGTATCCTATTTCAATTTTAACAAGATGCAACTATTTTATTTCCAGTTTTCTGGCCCCAAAAATATTCCTAGTCATGGCAAAACTATAAATAAAGACACACATAAGTTAGAATTCTTAATAATGCTACTTTGGTCAAAGTGACTCTTCCTCACTTCAAGAGATGCTTGTATTTTTAATATCCTTCTAATCTTCTTTCAAAATTCATGATCATGGTCATCTACTGTTAAAACTCTCTTCTTATGTTTTTCTCCTAGTGAGTACACTTCACAGAGAGTCCAAGGACCCTACCTTATCCAAGTCACTAATATTATGTATTTCTCCAACTAAACTTCAATATTTTTCATGATAACACATAATTCAAACATAGTTTTCAACTGAACCGGGGTTCTTGATTTTACTTGGAACCTTAAAAGGGATTTTAGTATTTTAAATTAGTACCTAAAGGAAGTTTTTGGGACTTACCGGATCTAGGGGCGGCGGAGAACGGCGGCACACGATGGCATACGGTAGACTGGTTTGATTTGGAGAACCTTTTGGTTGAAATCACGATTTGGAACTGAGGGGGGGTTGTTTATGATTTGGGGATTTAATATATTTAAGTGGGTCGGGTTGGTCTTTAATTAATGAATTTTTTTTAATATTTTATGAAAACCGACCACTTGTGGTCGATTTTTCAAAATTTCCAAAAAAGCTACCACCTTTTCAAAATTTCCAAAAAATCTATCACAAATGGTCATTTTTTTGGAAATTTTGAAAAACCAGCCACATGTGGTCGGTTTTCATAAAATATTAACAAAAATTCTAATTAGTTAAAATATAACTTTTTTTATAAATTAGTTAGAAAAAATATTAATCAATTAATTCATTAATTAAGTAAATTAAAATTTTACAAAAATGATCACAAAGAAAATTAAATATTTATGTCATTCCTACTTCAATCGTGATTTTACTATATTATCCCTAATTAATTAATAGAAATCAGTTACGTATTAAAAAATTAAAATTATTTAATAAAAATATTGAAATAGACATTTAAAAAATATTAATTAATTAATTAAGTTAATTAAAATTTTACACAAATAAATTCTATTTTGATGTTTTCCATTAACTTGAAACTTATATGAGATCACTTTAAAAAAAATTCACAACATTTCACAACTCTTTATTAAGATAATTTTAGTATGTCCCTTATAGTTAGTACAATAAAAAAAATTTATAAATTACAATAATTAAAAACTAAAATTATTTTAAAAATATAATTGATTATCAATGGCACATAAGTTTGAATAATTTATAAAAATATTGTTATACAAATTTCATCAATTCAAATATAATAATATATGTCTAACTTATAATTTATCAACCAAATGAGGAAAGGTTTTAATTCAATGATAAAATTATATGCCGTAGAATTTTTAAGGATCAATATTGGGCCGTGTGTAGCACGAAGTAAGACCACAAGTATGTATATATATATATGTGTGTGTGTGTGTGTGTGTATTATCGTAGTTAAAAGTTAATTAACCAAAAATTTATCTGAATTTTTAAAATTCATTGATATATATATATATATATATATATATATATATATATATATATATATATATATATATACATACCTCGCTCTTAAAACAATGTGTTAATAAAAAAAATTATCTGTTATTTCTGTTACGTTAATTTGCGTATGTCTACATTATATTGACACAAAATAGTATATCTATTTCATCACTACACAAGATCGATATACATATATATAAATATATTCAATTGGCTATTTACATTCAAAGACGTACTACAAACATCACATACCCGATTTTGCTACCCCATAATAATATACAACGTATTTCACAGAAACTCAGTTGAATTATTGGTTGGTTTATCTTATGTCATTAATATACCTTCACTATATATCTATATATGCCTATACGTACACACGCACATACATATATATATATATATATTCCCGACAATATCAACACATACAATATACATCACATACGTACACGAGTAATAATATAATGCGACATATTTCATATACGTACTCTATACATCACATACCCGATTTTACCATCCCATTGTATTTCACATATACTCAAATAAATTATCGTCTGATTTATCTTATGTCATTAATATACCGTCGCTATATAATATCTATATATTACATATACACATGTACATACACACACATATACACACTATCGACTATATCAAGTTCAAAATACGTACTATATACATCACATGTATACAAGTATATTATCCAATAATATAATGCAATGTGTTTCTTATACATACTTAGATTAGTGAACGATTGATTATATTTGATTAGCTTAATATATTAGGTTTTGATTATATATAAAATTAGGTGTTACTAAAAATTATTTATTTTTTAATTTTATTTTTTAATATTTAATTTTTAAATTATTTAATATTAATTATATAATTTTTAATTTTTTTTATTTCAAAAACCAACCACTAGTGGAAGGTTTTTACAAGTATTTTAAAAAAAAACGACCACTTGTGGTCGGTTTATTTAAAAATAAATTAAAGAAGAATTTTAAAAACCTACCACAAGTGGTCCATTTTTTTTAAATATTTTTAATCAAATTTTTTTTAAAAAAAATGACCACTAGTGGTCGATTTTATTATTTTTTTTAAATTTTATTTGTTAAATAAATAATAATAATTATTAACATTATTGTAATAATTAATTTTATATTTTAAAATTAAAAAGCTTCCAATTGTGGTATCTTTTTTTAATAAAAAAAATTAAAAAAATTAAAATCCGACCACAAGTGGTTGGTTTTTTCCGACCACAGCTTGTGGAAGGTTTTCTGTGGTCAGTTTTTTCCTTTTTTTAAGAAGTGTATTGTTTTTAAATTAATTGACCTTAGAGATGGTGAAGATGTTTTGAGATAATATGGATGGTTGACTACCGAATGTACTCTGTATCCTCTTGGTTGTGTTTTAGTTGCTTGAGGACAAGCAATTGTTTTAAGTTGAGGGTATTGATGTGTGAGCAGATGCTAACACACTTGAGGCTTTTAGCTAAGAATAATTGCAAAGTCTTAAGCAACTTTTGTCGTTTTTGATTGTTTTCTATTTGATATTGCAGTAAAAGTCAAGATGCAAGAGAACCAGCAATAATAAAAGTAAAAGAGTTGATTTCTGAGCAAGTAGAGAGAGAAGTATAGCTGACGACTTGTCTGATAAGTTGTTAGCCTTGTGATAAGCTATTAGAGTTGTCGTCAGCCTTAGATAGAGAATGGGTTTCATCTAGAATTCATGACGACATCTATAATAGGCCGTCAGAAGTTTGATAAGCCGACAGGATGATTTTTAGGCTTAGACAGAGAATTAGATTTAGCTAGAATTCATGATGATATCTATGATAGGCCATCACAAGTGTAATAAGCCGTTAGGCTTGTTGTTAGGCTTAGGCAGGGAATGGGATTTAAAGAGAAAAAGCGACGAAAATTCTGATAAGTAGTCACATGTCTGATAAGCCGTCACATCTCATCGTCAACCTAAGGCATAGATTGTCAAAAGTGAAGAGAAGCTGACGACATTCTTGATAGTCATCAGACTCCTGATAAGCCATCACACACGTCGTCGCCTGTCCGAGAAAATACTGTGATCTATGATTTTGTTTCCATAATTAGGATGAAGTATTTAAAGCATATGTTAGGGTTTTCTAATAAAAAAGGGGCAGAACATCTTGAACTGATTCGAAGGGAGTTTACTTTTCTTTTGACTCTCAAAACTTAGAATTCAATTTTCAACTCTTTGATTTGGTTGTGGAAATTTTCTCTTAAACTTAGAAGATAATCAACTTCAGACTTCATCATTTGTAAGTTTAATTACTTTGAATGATGAATATAATTGTTGCTATCTCTTTCTTTCTCATGTGGAACTAAAACCCACAACTAGGGTTGTAGGATCTATGATTAGTCCTTCATGCATTTAATAGTTGGCTAGGGTTTGAGTGATTATGGGGACATCTTGATAATTCATTTGATATGATTGTTATCTATTGGTTGCAAACAATAAATCCCACCTTATGTTGATTTGCTAGAACTATGAAATAAACTAAAGGTAGCGAATTATAAACAAGAATTTGGGAAGGTTAAGCTCCCATCTAATGATTAATGTTGTAACAAGATTGATCAACTAGAGATAAAATCAGTATAAATAGAATGATTTCCTAAGTTTGAGAGAATTATGGAGTTCAAAATCTAAGTAGGTTGAGAAACACTTAGATGGACTGTCGAAACTGATAATTTGGTGTTTCCCACAAGTCATGAGAACCTAATAATATAGTTATTATTTAATGGGGATTAATAATCGTAGTGATCACAACCCTAGTTCCTTTCAATCACTGATTTGAACTATTGAAATTTTAGTTTTGAGCTCTGAAGCAAGTTAAAACTTTAACATTTGTTTTATCATTAAACAAGAGGGATAGAATAGGTAGCTTTAGTTTTTCTCAGCCAAAGTCAGAAGGTGGTAATCATCCTAAGTTTTGCCTAAAAAATTTAGTCCCATCTCCATCCTTATCCAGTTCTCCAGTCCCTAAATTTAGAAATAGTAATAGGGATAAGGCGCCAGGCTCTAAATCTCAGGGTAGTGTTAGCAGTGCTCGAACAAATCCTCTTTTCTAGAAATATAGCAGAAACTATCAGGGTAAGTGTAGAGCTAGGTGTGATGTATGTTTTGGGTATGTCAAGCTAGGTCATCGAATTTAGAAGTGTCGGGTAGTTGCTCAGAAAGGAAGGGATTTACGCCAATAGGGACAGTTCCATCAGTCATCGGCTCCAACCGATCGCCCGACTCAGCAGAGCACCGCTTCCAGTACTACTAGTGGTAAGCGTCAGAATAGGATTTATGCACTTCAGTACCGACAAGATCAGAAAAGTTCTCTTGATGTGGTTACTGGTATGTTGCAAGTCTTTCATTTACATGTTTATGCTTTATTAGATCTTGGAACATCTCTTTTTTTTGTAACCCCTTATTTAGCCGTCAACTTCGGAGTTAGTCTCAAACTCTTAGTAGAGCCTTTCTCAGTGTCTACCCAAGTGGGTGAGTCTATCATAGCTCAGTGGGTATACAGGAACTACACGGTTATAGTGTCTCAGAAAGTTACTTCAATAGACCTTGTAGAGTTAGAGATGACGAACTTTAACGTCATTCTCGGCATGGATTGGATCTATTCATGCTATGCTTCAGTGGATTGCAGAAGAAGAGTAGTTCATTTTCATTTTTTAAATGAACCAGTCCTTGAATGTGGGGTAGTACTACAACGCTTAGGGTCAGCTTGTTTCGTATCTTAGAGCAAGGAAAATAATATCCAAGGGGTATATTTCTTATCTTGTTCGAGTAAAGGACTCTAATTTTGAGACTCCTAATCTTGAATCAGTTTCAGTAGTGAGGGAATTTCCATATGTGTTCCCTGAAGATCTTCCCAAAGTTCCTCCCGAAAGAAAAATTAACTTTGGAATAGACCTTCTTCCAGATACTCAGCCCATCTCTATCCCGCCATACAGAATGGCTTCAGCTAAACTTAAAAAGTTGAAAGAATAGTTGAAAAACCTCTTAGAAAAAGGGTTCATTAGGTCCAACATATCTCCTTCGGGTGCACCAGTTCTTTTTGTGCATAAGAAAGATAGTTCTCTTAGGATGTGCATCGACTATCGGTAGTTAAACAAAGTCACAATCAAGAATAAATACCCACTTCCCAAAATCGATAACTTATTTGACCAACATCAGGGTGTCAGTAATTTCTCTAAGATATACCTCAGATCTGGCTCTCATCAGCTTAGAGTCAGAGAATGTGACATTCTGAAAACAGCTTTCAAAACTTGGTATGGTCACTTTGAGTTTCTAGTTATGTTTTTTGGTCTTACTAATGCCCCAGCAGCTTTTATGGACCTGATGAACCGAGTGTTCAAACAATACTTAGACATGTTCATCATAGTCTTCATAGATGATATCCTTGTCTATTCCCATAATGAAAACGATCATGCAGACCATCTCTGAATCATATTACAGACTCTTAGAGACCATTAGTTGTTTTCCAAATTTAGTAAGTGCGAGTTTTGTCTAAGATTAGTAGCTTTCCTTAGCCATATTATTTTTGGTGATGGCATTGGAGTTGACCCTCAAAAGACTAAAGTTGTAAGAAACTAGCCTAGACCCATCTCTCCGTCAGATCTCAGGAGTTTCTTGGGTTTGGCCGGCTATTACAGACATTTTGTCGAATTATTTTCATCTATCATGTCCCCCATGTCCAGATTGACTCAGAATAAAGTCAATTTTCAGTGGTCAAATTATGAGAAAAGTTTTCAGGAGTTAAAGACTCGACTCACTTCAACCCTAGTTTTGACATTACCTGATGGTTCAGAAGGGTTTATCATTTATTGTGATGCTTTCAGAGTTGGTTTGGGTTGTGTTTTGATGCATAGAGGTAATACCTCTAGACAACTTAAGCCCCATGAAAATAATTACCCCATCTATAATCTTGAGATAGAGGTTGTGGTCTTTGCATTAAAAATTTAGAGGCATTATCTGTATGGAGTGCATATTGATGTGTTCACGGATCACAAGAGCTTGCAGTATGTATTTTCATAGAGAGAGTTAAATTTTCATTAGAGAAGGTGGCTAGAATTGTTAAAAGATTATGACATAAGTGTTTTGTATCATCCGGGCAAGGCCAATGTAGTGGCAAAAGCTCTTAATAGGTTGTCTATGGGTAGTGTGGTTCATGTTGAGAATGATAAGAAACAGTTAGTTCAGGAGGTTCATCATTTGGATAGATTAGGCATTCGTTTGGTTAACTTAGCTGAGGCTGGTGTTTGGGTGCAGAGTAGCTTAGAATCTTCTTTAGTTTTCAAGGTGAAAGAAAAGCAGGATAATAATCCCAGTTTAGTTAAGCTGAAGGATTTAGTCAGAGATCAGAAAGTAAAGGTTTTATCCCAAGGGGGAGATAGTATGTTGCGTTGCCAGGGTAGATTGTGTGTGCCGTGTGTAGATAATTTGAGCTAGTGAATTCTTGCATAAGCGCATGGTGTGCGTTACTTTATTCATCCAGGGGCCACTAAGATGTAGCACGATTTGCGGGAGGTCAATTGGTAGAGTGGGATAAAGAGACACATTGCGGAGTTTGTAGCTAAATGCTATACTTGTCAATAGGCTAAGATTGAACATCAAAAGCCCAATGGGTCTATGCAGGAGTTCAGTAGTCCCACTTGGAAGTGGGAGGAAGTGGACATGGATTTTTTGATGGGTTTGCCTCGTACTCGTCGTCAGCATGATTTGATCTGGGTTATTGTAGAAAGGATGACCAAATCAGCCCATTTCTTGCCTATCCATACTTCTTATTCAGCCGAAGATCATTCCAAGCTCTATAATAGAGAATTGGTTAGGTAGCAAGGTGTTTCGCTATCTATCATCTCAGATAGAGGTACTCAATTTACCTCTCAATTTTGGAAAGCTTTCCAGAAGGGTCTTGGTACCCAAGTTCACCTCAGTACAACCTTTCACCCTTAGACAGATGGTCAAGCAAAAAGGATAATTCGTACCCTTAAAGATATATTGAGAGCGTGTGTCGTTGACTTTAAGGGCAGTTAGGATGACCACTTGTCTTTGATTGAATTCGCTTATAATAACAACTACCATTCTAGCATCCAGATGGCCCCATTTGAAGCTCTACATTGGAGGATATGTAGATCTCTTATTGTTTGATTTAAGGTAGGTAAGGCTGCGTTGATAGGACCAAATTTAGTGTTTGATACTTTGGAGAAAGTTCAGTTGATCAAGGAGAAGCTTAAGACAGCCCAGAGCTGACAAAAATCTCATGCAGATATGAGGAGAAGGGATCTTGAATTTGAGATTGGTGATTTGGCATATTTGAAAATCTCTCCCATGAAGGGGGTGAATAGGTTAGGCAAAAAGGGAAAGCTCAGTCTCTGATATCTAGGCTCTTTCAGGATCTTGAGTCATTTTAGGAAAGTAGCATATGAGCTTAAATTACCTGCATATCTGGCATCAGTGCATCCAGTGTTCCACGTTTCTTCATTAAAGAGGTATATTAGTGATCTAGCAGTCGTTGTTCCTTTAGAAAACATAGATATTCAGAACGGACTTTCTTACGAAGAACTTCTAGTTGAGATCTTAGATCGACAGATTCGCAGACTGAGGAACAAAGAAGTTCCCTTGGTCAAAGTTCTTTGGAGAAATCAGTCCGTCGAGGGAGCTACTTGGGAAGCAGAAGAAGACATGCGTACCAAGTACCCTCACCTCTTCTCCGCAAACTTAGACTCAGCTCAAGGTAACGGTTTTCCTTAGATTATATCTTTTCCATTCTCAGTTCCAGCCATATAATCATGTTTATGGCATTGAATGCATCCATGAATCAGTTTAGTTAGTCACTATATTGCAGATTCAATCATATAACCATGTTATCAGTTATGCATAATCAGCAAGTAATATCAGTACCTCAGTATTCTCAGCTTATTCAGTCTCATTCGATGATAAATGTTCCCAATGGAGAGATATTGTAATGCCCCGTATATTTTCTAAGTTCAGACTATCTCCTAGTACAAGTATAAGAGGCTTAGCACCTGAAAATTTAGCTAAGTGTTGGGAACTTAGCGTAAGTTTTAGCCTCCTAACTTTGATCATCCTCGAAAATGACTTTCCCGAGACATAAGTTTATAAGTTGATTTATGTTCAGGGGGCTAATTAGCATGTCTCAGGTAATTTTAGGATTTTTTGGATGGGGTTTGGATCATGTTTGGATTTCCAAAACAGCATGTCACCGCGATTCCATCGCGTCACGGTGACTATAACGTTGGAAGGGCCATCGCATCGCGGTGAGCAGTAAATCAGCAATTGTCTAATCCCAATAAGCCACAGCGATTCCACCGCATCGCGATGGAAATTGCGATGGAAGCCTCACCAAGTCGCGGTGAAAGCCAAATCAGCAGTTGTCAAAACCCAGTAACTCACTACTATTGCCTCGCGTCACGATGCATATAGCGATGGGGTATTCATCGTGTCATGGTGAACGTTAAATTCGGGTTCCAGATGTCGAATTAAAATTTCCAAGGTGTATTTAAGTCCTTTCCCTTCACCTTATTCAGTCAAAACACGGGATTAAGTCCCCCAAAAGCATAATTGGTCACCTTTTTCTCAAATTCTATGAAATTAAAATCATTCTCTCTCAAGAACGAACCCTAGCCCCTTCAAAATTCAAGGTCAAATCTTCAAGAAAACACCAAGAACCCTCATGAATTCATCAATCCAGGTATGTTAAATATTCATCCATAGGCCCCTTCCACCCATAGAGTCCAAAAATCTAATTTTAAATTTAAAGTTGTGATTTTTACAAGCTATTGTGATTTTAACCATGAATCCCCATGAATCTTGATTCTATACCATGTTTACATGAAATTATTGTTGTTATTAAATTCCACATGTTTGAATAATATTGTTCACTGATTTAAACCATAATTAGTGTTGTTGATATTGAAAACATGCTATTACTACAAGCTTTAAACTATCTCCATGCTTAGCTTAAACCACGAATATCAAGTGTTAGATAAAATGCCTACAATAATGAATTTTAAATAAATACTTTCACATTATGTCCTCTAAGTTTTAGTACTATTTTTCTATTATTGCTATCGAGTCCTGGGGGTTATGAATACCTGAAAACATAATTGTTTACTTAGTTTTGATATCTTCATAATAGTTTAAGATATGTTATGAGCATTATCAGTTCAGTCAGTTATCATAATTAGTTAAATATAGAATAGTTCAGTATCCCGAGTCAATTCAGTTGGGAATAGGATTTAGCACCGAGCGAGTATAGGGATAGTGGCTTCCCCATCAGTTAGGTAGAGTCGTTAGTAGCAGTCCCTGTACTCCAGAACTACATAGCTAGCATAGGATATGAGGATTCACCCGTCATTTCAGGTTTGACTACCTCTTAAGGGTCACCCATCAGTTTAGGCTTGACACCCTTAGTACTTTTGGGACAACATACTAGTGGATCCACACAGCTAATTTTAGAACCCATGGAACGGTGCTAACACCCTTCTAACTGGGGTCACAGGTTGGACCCCAATTTGCTCATTGGGGCATGTTGGTTAAATAATAGCTCCTACTGTCTCAGTCTACTAATCAGGTTAGTAATTCAGTTTCAGTTTTGCTTGACCATAGCATATAGATATAAGTGATTCATTTGATAGCATTCAGTATTTTAGTTTACAGATTATATTGAGAACATGTTCTATGCTTGCTCATGCATTCTCAATATTTACAGATTTCATGCATTCTCAGTCTCTGCAGATTTCATGCATTCTATTCAGTACTTCATGCTATACATTCAGTCAGTTATTACTCATGCACATGAACTTATGCATATCAACCTAACCTTATTTAGCATACCATTACAAGTACTAATCGCATACTCATTTCTTGCGTTATGATGTCTAATATCATAGGTTCGGATGCTCAGTTCCCTAATCGTGCATAGACATACCATATTATTAGGTGCAATAGTAGTGAGTCCTCATACTTTGAGGACATGGTTTCTTTAACTTAGCTTACTTTATCAGTTTCAGTATTTTCTATTCAATCGGAGTTAGTTTGGGGTTTGTCCTATCAGCTCCACAGTCAGTCAGTAGAGGCTTTTCAAATTACTACAGACAATTAGACAGTCCTCTATTTTTCGATTGTTATTATTAGCCATTTTATCAGTATTTTTAGTATTGTTTTACAATATTATTAGAACTATGATTTAAAATATTATGGCATTCCTCAGTTAGATTCTGCATATGATCTTTTATTGTCAGTTTTACTTAGTGCTCACAGTAGGTACCAGCTCATGGGTTAGCTTGTGGTCTCTTGGGACTATAAGCACCATGTGGCGCCCAGGGTGTAGTCTCGAGGCATTACACATAAAGTATCTAAAAATTGAAAACAAGATAATGCATATGAAGGAATAGTAAATAAGATAGATTTAAGCATCGCTTCTTTCCCTGCAGGGCTTAAAAAATTATTTTTTCACTCTTTTATCTTCATATTCAATCTATCTTTTATGACCTTTAACATTTTTTCATCGATCTTCCAACTACCACAGGTAACTCAAGATATACCATAAATGATTTTTACAAAGTTGTCCTAACTCCCCAATAATCTCATCTATATCTATATCAGAGGTATTTTTACTAAAGAAGACTGCCAATTTTTCAAAGTTCACTTTCTAACCCGAGTATTCTTCAAAAATTCTTGAAGTTTTAGTAATATTTGAAGCATTTTGAAGTTGTGCATTACAAAAGATAAAGGAATCATCTGCAAAAAAAATAAGTGATTAACGAGTAGGTCCCCTTTTAGCTAAACTTAAGCCATGAATATCTCGCACAACTCCGTTTGATTTAGAAGTCCGGAGAGGCGCTCCACACATAATAGAAGAGATATAGAGAAAGAGGATCTCCTTTCCTTAGTCCCCTAGTAGGTATAACTTCCCCAGCTATATACCCATTAATATTAAACTTATAATTTGCGGTGGTGCTACATTGCATAATCTATTTAATAAGTTTTTCAAGAAATCCCATTTTAAGAAATATTTTATGCACGTAATTCCACTCCACTCAATCATAAGCTTTAGCCATGTCTAGTCTTAGAGCCATATACTTTAGCTTTTCTTATCTTTTATTTTTCTGAAGGTGAATGAATTCATCACAAGCACCACGTTATATACTATTTATCTTTTTACCGATAAAAGTAGATCAGTTTAGAGAGATAATATTGGGCAAATAAGCTTTAAGCCTCATGACTATGATTTTAGCAATAATTTTATACACTGTAGAGTAAGAACTTATGATCCTGAATTGACTAATATTACTAGGATTTTCTTACCTTAGGAATAAACGTTAAAAGGGCCTGGTTCCAAAAGGAGGCAAATATCCTAAGCAAAAAAAACTAGTTACAACTTCACAGAAATCACTTGATAGATTGTTCCAATATTTTTGAAAGAAAAAATGGGCTATGCCATCTATTCGTGGAGCTTTTAAAGGGTGCATATCAAAAGTAGCAATTCTTATTTCATCATAAGCGACCTCTCTAATAAGCATATCATTAACAGAATTATCTATTAGCATAGGGATTAAATTTAGGATGGGATCCAAGTTAGATCATCTAGATGTAGTGAATAAATTTTTATAATATCTTGCCACTTTATGCACAATATCACTATGCTCAGAGACCCAATGACCATCGTCTAATTGAAGCCCCTTAATATTGTTACACTTTTGCCTCTGGACAATTTTTATATGAAGAAAAAGGTTTTTATCGCCTTCTTGTAACCATAATGCTCTGGATTTTCTCTTCATCCTTATAAGCATGTCTTAATTCTTTTCGGAGAAACTTCAACTTATTGAGATAAAAAATACTAGGATTACTCTTAAGATCGTTGATTCTATCCTTAATGCTTTGAATCTTTTTCTTTTCAATTTTTCTTCCCCCTCGAAGACAAGCTAGTAAAGCGTTTCGACAGTTTTTTATTTTGAAACTAACTTTTGATTTTTTACTCCCTCCCACCTGTTTATTCCAAAACTGCATAACTGTGGTGTTCGCTTCTTTTTTTTTGCTCCAACTTTTATCAAAATAAAACCTCTTCTTTTTTTCCTTAAACTCATCCATTGTATTTATAAGCAAAACACTATGACTAGAGGACTCTATTTTTAGGTGATGGATATTGGCAAGGTTAAATTCTAATCTTCATTCTGAAAAACTAATAGCTCTATCTAGTCTCTCTTGAATAACACCATCATTTTTTCTAAAGCACAACCATGTCCAAGGTTTTTCTTTAAAGCCTAAATCTATCGCTCCTATATCTCAAAAAAAGAATTCTTAAAATCTCTAAAGGACAAATTATCTCTAATTTAACCACCTACATTTTCAGAGTGGTCAATAATATCATTGAAATCTTCTGCCATTACCCAAATTGTACCCCGATTATTCAATTTTCAAATAAGTTTTTGTAATTGAGTTCTATGAATAGTCTTATCGATACTTAAGTAAATGAAATATACCAATATTAGTTGTCCACTAAGTGACGTATGTATGTTTTAATATAAAAAGAAGTTGAATGAGATTGACATAACTGAGTATCATTATTCCAAAGTAAGCATAAAACTCCATAAAACTCCAATAGGAACCATAGTAATAATGTTCGCCATAGTAAGTTGCTTTTGAACTCATACTAGCACTTTTTCTTAATTTTTAGTTGTTGACATCCAATTTGGCTCACTCTTTTTCCTTTAATTACTTTTTTTATTCTTCTTAGTACTAAGAAATTTTTTGAAAACAAATTCATACTTTAATTTCAATAAATTCTTTGAAAAATTGAAATAAAAAGTTTATTATTTTTTCTATCACATTTTGAATATTCTATTAAAATATAATTAGTGATTTAATTTCAAAAATAACAAAAATATTCTTGATACTCACATTCATATTTTTTCATATAATTATTTTCATACTATATATATATATATATATATACTCATCTTTAAGTTGCAAAATTATTATATTGTAATACATTCAATTTATATATACATATATTAAACTAATTTTAGGACAATAGAGGCATGATAAAATTAATTTTAAGTGAGAAAGAGAATATTTGGGTCAAATATAATTCAATCCTAATTTTATTTACTCAAACCCAATCCATTTATCAATTTTTCAATAAAAGAGACCCAATTTTGGTCCAAACCCGGTCAATAAAACTACTCCATCCAACTCTAAATCCAAGTCATTAATCTTTGCCATATCTTTCCAACCAATCACATCTCGTCACGTCACTCAGCTAACAAATACAAACTCATCTCTACCACTTTAAATCTTTTGATCCAAGGGCCACAAGATTTCCAACTTTAAATATTATATATATATATATATTATTTCTACATTAAATTTAAATCTTACGATCAAACGATGGAACGGCTTGAATTTAATCAAAAACACCAAGCGCAAGGGCAGTCTTTCTCTCTTCCCAAGCCAATTTACGGTTTTTCCCTTTCCCCACCAGAAGCATCAGATCTTTCCCTTCCTCTTTTCCCAAATCAACAACAACAAACTACCTTTCTTCTTTTCTCCTCCTCTGTCTTCTCCACCATCACCAAATAAGAAACCATAGCCGCGTCAGCTCTGCCACCACCTGCCACACCTACAAAGATTCTTTCTATTCTCATCCATTCCAGATTGTGAATCAACAAATCAGCAAAAATCAGACCCAAATCGGTGCTTCAATGGAAATTTGATTTTAAATCCGCATTAAAGACACAAAATCGTCCAAACTCGCGATATGAGTTGTCGCTTTCAATTTTTGAATTTCAATTACCTCCTTTTTGGGTAGGCTGTTGGTTTCTTTAAATTCTTAATTTTAAATCCAGATTTTGAAGTCCGGATTTACCTATAAATATAGGTGTTTTGTACTCCTCAAAGAGTAAGTTGGAGATGGATAAAATTTGACTACATTCACAAAAAAATCACAAGGAAAGTTACAAAAATTTCTGGTTTCTTCTCTTATTTTCGGTGTGAATTTGAGTCTCGAAATTCGAATTTTAGTGGCCGAAAAGATTTTTGATGTTGGAGCTCCGATTTACTGCCTATTAAAAGGTGCGAACCCCTCCTTATTTAACTTTTGACCGCCTCTTCTTCATCTACTCTTACTTTATGAATGTGTGATTTTTCTTTTTTCATGTTGTTGTTGCTGTTCTTTTGACTCTGTGGGTGATACGTGATTTTGCTGCCCAAAACGATTCTTGTGCTTAAACATATAAGTTTGTTAAATATGCATAATTTGTAGGCCTATTTTGTGTAGTGTTGTTGTCCATTTTTCTACAAATCTAGTTTAAGAGAGCAATTCTGTTTGATTATCCTTTTTCAAAATATGATTGTTATGTTCAGAACTGTGATATGTGAAAATAATTTTCTTTGCATCTCTTCTGTTTGGTCTGTCTCGGCAAATACGTGATTTATTATAATTTTCAAGATTATGCGCAAATCATCTTGCCTTACCCCGTCTCATGTGTTTCCTTTCGGTTTAAGATTTCTTTTGAAGTTTGAATCAATCTTTGTCTATAAAAGCATGTCGAAAGCTTTGATTTAGAGTGTTCTAAATCTCTAGGAGCCGATTTGCTTCCATAGGAATTGATAGTATCCCGTCCTTTACCTTCCTCATGACTTTCTTATTCGCATTTGTTTCATTAACTTTGTGCCATTTTGATCATGTATTTTATGTGGCTTTTCATTGAAATCGACAACTTACTTTACTTCGTTTAGTTTTGTTTTAACTTTTGAATAATCTAAAATTGATTTTATTCGGCCAATATCATATTTATTTGATACCCATAAATGTAATAATGGTACATGGTTAACCACCGAATTTGACAACTTTAACCTACAAATCGACCTTTTAGAAAAAAAAAAATGGCAAACTTTGTTTTTTTTTTTATCAATCTGAGATGGAAATATACTTTTGGACTTGAAATAAAATGTTAGTTATAGTCCTTGTTTTATAACACATAAATTAACGACTTTTAACCCTTTAATTAAAAATTTCAACTAAGTCACTATAAATAGGTTTCAATAAGTTAATTGTTTAGATTTGCAAGTAGCTCATTGATCGAATTCGATTTTCTATGTAACTAACATGCTTACTACAAACCATATTTATTTCTCAACTCTATTCCACATTTTCAGATAAAGCTAAAAAAAAGAACACAAGGTACATGTAAATACACACTGTCATATACGAAATATTGTTATTGCTACTTTTATTTATTTATCTTCTTAAATATTGAAATTATTTTTCTTAATATCATTATTTACACTAATTATATAGTTGTATGTGAATATTTTTATTACTTTTTTTTTCTAGTTTCAAATACTATTTTTTAATTTTGTTTTATAAATAACTGAACAATTTCATGATTTCTTATATTACTCAAAACTAACACGCTATGTATCTTGATGTTTTATAAGTTTTTATTTTTGCAAGAAATGCATTTGTATAAATTTAATTTTGAAATGAATAATTCCTTATATTTTTGGGATGTGTATTTATAAACAACCCAATGTTTGCATACTCTAAAAATGATATTTTCTTTTACTGCCATAAATGATTTCTTCACGCGCTTAACTTTATATACTATTAAACTTTATATTATTGTAAAAATCATAAGATATTTAAATTTTTAGTATAACAAAATACTAATGTTAGCTCCCGCGCTTCACTTCATATTTTAAAAATATGCATGTGTATTTTGACAATAACTTACGTTACTTTTCGTATATTGAAAGTATGTGTTTATGTACCTTACACGTTTTCTTTAAATTTGATAATATGTGTAGTTAACACCATTAGCAAATAACGAGGTAAACGTTTTCCAAATATTTTTCTAAAACTAAGTTTAAGGACTAACTTCGGATAGGCTCTGAGGGGTGCCTAATACCTTCCCCTCGAGTAACCAAAACCCTTACTTAGAATCTCACCGATTTTCATAGATTAAAAATAGAGTTTTCACATTATAAAAAATGTTTTTCCTAATTTTTCCTTAAAAGTTAGGTGGCAACTCAAAACAAAACAAACTAATATTTTTTTATAAAACCAGAAAGAGTCATTACGACCGCCATACATTGCGGACTGTTTCGACCAGTCCGAAAATTGGCGTTACATTAAGTTCATTCAAGAATATCATGCTCGGGCGGTGGGAATGTGATGTTTCCTTCAGAAATAGAATTTTCAAGGCGCCCCCACTCTTCAACAATTCCATACCAACGTCTTTATTTAAATGAGGGAAGCCATTAAGGGTTGGCTTCCTGATCTACCTCATTTTCCTATCTTTTGCCTTATATGTAGTCAATCTAATTTCCTTCTCCTTTTCAATTCTCTCCCAGATTTTGTGTGCACAAATTAGTAACCATAACATCCACCAAATTATCATCTAACATATCCAAATCCATGGTTTCTTTCCCTTCTTTTAGCATATTAGCTTTAGCCAATCTTTTTTGTTTTTTCATACTCCCTTCTATCTTTCCATATGATTTACTTTGCTTAGAAAAATCTGATTTAAAACCTTGAGAATGTCCTATTTCTTTATCTATTTTTCGGATGATTTTGCCTTACTACTACTTTCACTGATAGAATATACCTGGTTTTTTGCATTCTCCACATCTGACATCTTGTGGTTTTGTGATATGCCATAGAAATATAGCATTTTTTACGCTTAAAACTATGAAAATATGCAACTTTCTTAGGTTGTTTTGTTAGATATGATGTATTTTGGGTATGTTTTGAATGAAATTAGGTTTTGGATCCTAAATGGAAGAAAAAGATAAAACATACAGTTTTGGCTACTTACTTGGACAATTTCGGACGTATGTGGCACTTACTAGGTGTATGTGAACAAAGTATGTACCAGAACTTAAAGTTCAGAGGCTTGGTTGCAGGAATTTGAAGACTCTGTCACTTAATAAGGATACATAAAATCTGTATATAGCATATACGGTCCTTATGTGTCTAAATTATGTGTCAGAGTTGGAGATCCAAAGAGCTGCAGGATCTGGAAAAGTTCTGGAACTTACCTGGGTCCACATATGAACTATATATTGTCCATACGGGCGATATGTGGCCCAAGTAAGTGGTTACCTACTCCATTTTTCCTTTTTTGCCCGAGCTTTGATTTTTAGGGTTTCCTGATGTACGATAAATATCTTTTGTGTTTTTAGTAGAAATTATGCACTTTGACGTGTTTTTACACTCTTTAACATATTATGATCCTTGAATTCTTGTATAGGTGATTTTGGTTGATAATTCAGTTTTTGACTTTGGATTTTGATCATTGATTATTGTGTTGTTACTTTAATGTTTTCTATCAGGAAATTCATTGGTAGTTTCACAAGTATGAGTTTCTAAAACCCTTAGCTAGGGTTGTGGAAATCCTAGTAGATTGATGAAGTAGATAAAGTGTGAAGTTGTTTTGAACCAGTTCCCATGCATGTATTGTATTATCTTCGATTTAGTAGTTGTCTTAGCAGTTGCAAATGCTAAGATCTCGCCTAGATATCCCAATTCACTCCAAAATGGGAGTAGGGACTAGGAAAAGATAATGATAATAGTAATTTAGAGTTAATTACTGAAACAAGCTTACTAGTATTATCTATTTAAGCCAATTAGTTTCATCTAATAACTTGAGACCCACAAGGTGATAATTTACTGTGATCTAGGATAAGAGTTAGTAGAGCGACACTCTGAGACTCAAAAGGTAAAGGGTGAAATTCATCAATGAGTCCATAAGATAGTTGATGGTACATAACTTATCAGATTATGCATGCAAGGTACTGGGTTGGTTCAGTTGAGTACGACAAACCTATGAATTCGAGATGCTGGGGGAACACAATCCTCGTGTTCATATCCTATTGATTTCAACCAAAATCAACAATCAGTTACTTACAATTACTTTAAACTACAAACCCCTTTAATTACTTTCCATATTTACCCATTGATTATGACCGCTTTAGCCTCAATTTGGAGGTGTAGTATGGGTATGGATCAAAATTTTAGCATTGTTATCGAGGACTACGGTGTTGAGTAGATTGAAGTTACTGAAGTTTGCGGGTTTCATTTGTTGTTCTTAGTTGGGTATATGTCAGTGTATGCCTAGCACCGGGAGTCATGGAAATATCTTACTCCCTTTGAATTTGAATCCAGAGAGTATCTTACAGCCAATGAGTAGGATGACAGATCCTAAGAGAAATGACATTCTTGAAGGGGTTCGTAATGGAACACACTAGGTGCCTCCCCCTTCTCAACACGGAGCTCAGGATATTATTGATCGGGAGAGTAAGGAGTTGTTAGCAAAAGATGCTAATGAGAGGAGGGAAAAAATGCTTAGTATAGAGCATGTGAGGTAAATCTAGCTAAGTAGCGATAGTAAATAAATCGATGAGCAACACTCGGTGGTAAATAGTGTTAGAGGTGGCTAAGCTCAAGTAATCCTAGCGTACCAGTGATTACAGCCATATAAAGATAATGATTAGGACTTGGGATACGTTGAGCTAACAAAAATAGGAGTTATTATTCCTCCTATTTTTCCCCAAGGTGTTAATTTTGATATAACTAGTGCCATGATCCAGCTCTTAAACTTCAAGGGTGTATTTGTGGTTTTCCCTATTGATGACACAAATATGCACCTTGCAAATTTCATTAGGATCTGCAATTCTTATACAAATCCAGGGGTGAATCAGGAGGTGCTTAGATTGAGTTGTTCCCTTTCTCACTAACACGATAAGAATATTTATGGTTAGGGGTATTTCCAAGAGCATCTATCACCACATGAATGATATGCACAGGCAATTCTTGAACTGATTAATTCTCTATCCAGGATGTTGCAACTTAAGGATGAGATTTATAATTTCAAGCAGCTATAATTTGAGTCTATGTACGAGGGTTGGTTCAGGTTTAAGAAGAGGTTGAGTATGGTGCCTAACCATCGGATTTCACGAACGAACTTATTGGAGATATTCTATAGAGCCCTAGCCATATGTTCCAGAGCCATGGAAAACACAATCTCTAGAGGAGTTATTATGAGACTATTTTTGGAAGTGGCTTCTGACATTCTAGACCAGATATCTCTCACTAAGGGTGGAAAAATTGGGAGGCAGAAAAAGGTTCTGGCACTTATTCTATTGGTTCCTTCAGTGACTAGAGAGTAGATAATGATTCTGTGGTGCAAGAGGTTGCACTATTGAGAATTGATCTTGGGTTACTGGCTAAGAAATTTGTAGCAGTGAATTTTGAAAAGGTAAACACAGTTAGAAAACAGGGTGCATCTTCTAGAGCTTATAAGTCTGAATTAGAAGACGAGGCTAAGTATTTGGACTGTTAGCTAGTGGGTTTCCGAGCCCAAGGGCAAGGAAACCAAGGTCGGAACTACTATGGTGATAGATACAGAGATCGTAGTAGGGAGAGAGATGACTATAAAGAGAAGGGAAACAGGTATATTCCACCAGGTAGTCGTGATATAGAATTAAGAATAGAAGAGAAGCTAACCAAACTGGTGAAAGAACAAGAAATTCGGGAGGCTAGACTTAAGAAAATCAAAGAATATATCTTAGGATTTATGCAAAAGGTCAAGTCTTATATAATTACTATCAAGCAGTTAGAGCACCAGTTTGGGCAGATATCAGCCACTTTAAATCAGAAATAGCTAGGGACCCTTCCGATTAACACTGTTAAAAATCTAAAAAATGATGATCATGTTCTAGTTATTATCACAAGGAGTAGTATAACTACTGTGGATCCCCCTTTACCTGATGTAGAGATGCCAAGGAATGATAAGGTTGTTGTTGATGAGATATTTGTAGTAAAGTCAGAAAAGCCAATAGGTGGTGAAGGTAAAATTGATGAGGATAAAGGTATGGGTGAGGTAAATGAGCCAGTAATAAAATCGATCTCATGACCATCCCCACCTATTCCTCAATGGCTGAAAAAAAGAAAGAGGAAAAGAAGTTCAAGAAGTTTATTAATATGCTATAAAAATTGGGCTTGTACATCCCCCTCCTCTAAATGTTGGATAAAATACCTGGGTATGCCAGGTTTATGAAAGAGTTAGTGAACAAGAAACGGACTATAATTTTTGAGGACGTGAGTGGACTGCACCATTATAGTGCAGTTAATTCTAGATCTCTGGACCAGAAAATGGGTGATCCCCATGCGTTCATGATTCCATGTACTATTGGGACCTCTTAATTTTCCAGAGCTCTATGTGACTTAGGCCCCAACATAAATTTGATGTCGTTGACCTTGTTCAGACAATTGGGTTTGAGCCCTCCCGAGCCAACTACTATGCGATTGTTGAGGGGTGACTGCACTGTTAAGAAACCCGTGGGCATTTCATTTGATGTGATGGTAAGAGTTGATCACCTTATTTTTTCAGTTGATTTCTTGGTTTTGGATTGTGAGATTGATTTTGAGATGCCAATAACTTTAAGAAGACCATTTATGGCCACAGGCAGAGGAATGGTTAACATAGAAAAGAGGGAACTCAAATTCAAAGTCCACAAGGAAGAATTCAAATATTCAATGTCCAAAGAATAATGAAGCAGTCGTCTGACATGCAAGTGGTGTCGGTCATTGATTGTATTGATGGCCCAAGAAGGTACTCTTTTGGGGTATTTTGATGTATTTTGAGTAGTCAAAATACCTACGTCATCCCACGACATTAAATGAAGCTCTACATGGGAGGCAACCCTTGGTCTTGTTGGTGAAGTCTGAGTAACCAACATAGCTACGATGTGCCGCAATGTTAAATAAAGCGCTGGGTGGGGGAAACCCACTATTGTAGTGTTCACTTTGTTTGTTTTGTTTTTGTAGGTTTATAGACTATGGACTGACTCGAAATGAGATAAAATGCTACATTCATAGTTTTCCAGGTAAAGGGACTTTGTGACCAACTCATCAGGGTCACAAGTCTCATGTAGTCCAGGTAATTTGTGCTTAACTTAAGAAAAAAGAAATTTTAAGAAGTTTTTGGGAGATATTTCAGGACTTTTACGTACGAACTTACTTACAAGGTCAAAAACACTAGTTTCATACCCATAAGTAGCAGAGTAAATGGCAACATAAAAAGTCCTGAGAGCAAGGAAATTGGCCAAAAAGATGGGCCCACGTACAGTCCTAGCATGTGGACCATATGTACTACATATAGCCTGTATGTGGGTGTTGTAAGTGGGTACCTATGGTCCCACCAATTCTTAAATAGACCCTACCCCTCCCCCCCCCCCCCCACGCTATTTAAGCCCTGTTTTACCCATTTTTTAACATAGCAACTCCTCAAAATTCATCTTTTCTCTTAAAATCTTAAGTTTCGTCTCAAAGTGGAATCTTTTCACACTTCGAAAAAGTTTAAACTGTCACTTGTTTGTGGTACCAACTTGTCTGAATGTGCTATACACATGTCCCAACTTTGAGTTTACTTCACTTCTTTATAGTACACTTTCAGTTTTCATCTAAAAGGTAATGTTTTTGTCTCCTACTCGCAGTACTCTATGTTAAAATTAAAAACAAGTAGTTAGTATGTTATTTTCATGCAATATATAATATGATCAGTAAAATTGTTAGTTATGAGCCTTGAACTAACCTAAAATCTTAATGTAGGGATAGGTTCTTCGACTAAATCCTAAAATTATGCCCTAAACAAAAGTGGTACTTGAAGAAGTAGAAGAATATTAAAAGTTTGGCATGTTAGTTGGTGTAGATAAATATAATTCTTGATGTATGTATGTAAATTGGACTCATTGGAACTAGATTCAAGTATAGGGATGTGAAAATTGAAGGAAAAATTAAAGTTGTCAAATTTAGAATTTTTCTTTGAATTTTACAGTCCCTCATTCTCTGTTAGAAACTAACGCTTGGTTTTTCAGGTACATATAGCACCCAAAGCTTCAAAGAATAAGGTTTCTTTATTGAGGAGATGGGATAAGTCCCCCAATCCTAGTGGCTTGATGAGGAGTACCCCATTATACAACTTAGAACAGCTGCGGCTGGGGCGATATGCTGAGTGACTAAGAGACAGGTGCATGAAGTAGCTGAGACTATTATTTTTGGCACTATGGGTGTGAAGATGCTTGATGATTCATAGTGGGGAAGAAGGCCAGCCTTTACTCGACCTGGATCTCAAATTGAGGCCATTTAAAAAGTTCAGGCTACCCAGGCAACTCTAGCACAGTCAAGGATGAAGTTGGACTGGAGATCACCCCTACACTTTCCTCTACCGGGTGATGATGATGATGAGGCAGAGTTGAATCCAGTTCCACAAGTTGATACACAGGACCCCTAGTCTAAGAAGGGGTCATAGGATGAGTCTGAGGCTATAGTTCAGGAGGAGGCATCAACATTACCCCGGTCTAAGGCGGGTATCATAGTTCATGTATAGCTATCAGGTATACCCAGTCTGAGGAGGGTACAGGGAATTCTTCCCATAAGGTGCCAGTTCAAGGTATAGAGGCACCAAAACAACAGGTTCAGAGCTTTGTCCTTACACATGTCTCAGAGGGACCTCTTGAGAAAGTAAACCTGAGATAGTGGGGGGGGGGGGGACTTAGAACGATATTTATTAAAAATAGTTATATCCAGGAGACTGGCCATCCCAAGAGGGTCATTTATGAGGAGTGCAGGATTGAGCTATTTAGGTTGAGTAGAGCACCTCAGTTGCGGGATGGTTTTTATCATTATCGGTTGAAGTGGATGACTAGACCACTCATTTCATACAACCCGCCTTTGGTGAGGGAATTCTATGTATCATATTGTGCCACAGTATCTTTGACTATGCCCAAGAGGGCTATTTTGAGACATGTAGAGCGTCTACAGCTTAAGCAGACCCTTATGAGAAGGGTTATGGTTGATATTTTTGTGCAAGCTATTTACCTAGTTCTATTTGGACCAGATTAGCTACACTAGCTTCCATAGCAGAGTGTGACTATAAACTGATATTTACTGCTAAATTTTGGTGCTCATCAGATATAGAATATGTTTGATTTCTTTGAATAATGTATTGACTTAGAAGAGAGATGCTCTGATTGTTAGTATGATGGTCGGGTATGATATTGACTTTGCAGCCATCATTTGGCACGAGGATCATGAGAGAGTCTTTAGGGAGACGACGACTCTGCCATTCCCTTCTCTTATTTAGAGATTATGTGATGATGCTGGTGTACCAGAGATATCGAGAGTTGATGAGAGAGTACAAGTGAAAACCATGGCACAAAAAAAGATAATGAAGGATCCGGCACGTTCGGTCCTTCACAGGAGATCTCTTGAGCATGCCACGGTACCTCATGCCCAAACTGAGGGTCCTTTAGTTTCCGCAAAGCCTAGTGATGTACAAATAAAGATTGTAGGAGTATAGAGAGGCTCCTGAGGTAAGTAAATGGGTTGAGGGAACCTGGCGATATCCATATCATCCCCGACTTTCACCTCAAAGTTGGTTAGTGCATCTTCAAGGCCCAATCACCCATCCACTCAGGACCGGACGTGGACAGCTCATGATGTTAGTTTCTTTTGCATTCTTGCAGAGCTTAGTGGACAGCCAGAGCGCCACCACCAAATGACTAGAGAATGTAAACATAGAGATGGAAACTTTGAATGAGAAGATCCGGCCATGGGTCCAAAAAGACTAGAGGCAGCGGAGGCTAGATGGGAGTCTGCACATACAACTACTATGTCATAACTATATATTAATCTATATGTGGGTATTGATACTTTTTAGAGATGTGTGAAAGATAAATTCATAATTATTGAGGCACCGAATAAATTCATAATGATTGAGGCACTGAATCAAGCATTGAAGAAGAGATAGACACATTGAGAGAAGAAGTACGCTCTCTTACAGAGAGCCATATAACAGTTATCCCTTCGATCATACCCCCATTTATTTAGACGTCACCTCTACATGGTACTATATACTTTGATTTATTTGTAAAAAATGGTGATGAGGTCATTATAGTTAAGACCAAGGCAGGCCACGAGGCTATATGAGAGAGATTCAGGATCCTGATTTACCATTAGGCCCTGAAAAGGGCCAAACAATAGTAGAGTGAGACTTGTTTCATTGATTGGCAGAGGTATACCCAGATAGCAGCGAGTATATCTTCCAGTAGTCCACTGCCACTACCATCGCCACTGCTAGTAGATATACCTTCATCTGGTCGAGATCATGACACGAACACTTAGTGCATCCCAGGTATGTCCTCACTTCCCTTTGTTTTACTTTGTTTTGTACATTGGGGATAATGCACACTCTTTTAGTTAGGGGTAGGAGTACTATAGCCAACGCAGGTTTTTATTGCCGTGTTGTTTTTATGTCGGTTGTGGTATGGTTGTATAACCGGCATGTCTAGGTTTAAAGTTATTTCGTGATGTGTTTTGTATTGTGTTGTGATGTGTTTTGTTGATTAACTAGGTGATTTTTTTGTATCTAGGGAAGTTGGCATGTCTTGACTTAATTTATTAGAAAAATGATACCCCTAAAAAAAATTAAACTATGTGTGATGTATATATGTGTGGCCTTCATAGATCTTACTATGGCATTAGTATTAGGGACATAATAACCATAGCTAGAAATTGCATGAACTGTATATGTTTTTTAGCTTTGTGATGTAATCTTGTGCCATGTATGTGCGAGATACTACCTAGTTCCTTTTGTGTGTTAAAAATCAGAACTTGCCCAACTGGTCTTGTCTAGGTTGTAGGATAGTCGGTTAAGAAAGGATCATAGGCCATTTTTAATCTAAGTCCATTTTTAGCCAAAATAATCTTCCTAATGTGAATTAGTAATTCCTTGATCCCTGTTTTGAGCCATATCGCCTATTTCTTTGTTTTTACCTTTCACTTTCCCATTCGTGTTACAATAAACCTATTTTGGCCTTGATCCTTCTTGGATATTGTGCACCTCAGCACAGGCAAATCGCCTAAGCTGAGGGTGGCTATCATAAGGGTACATAATGTATAGTGGGTATGAAGAAGGAAAGAATAAAAGAAAAAGAAAGTAGGGATGGGTATGGTAGCAAAAGAAAAAGAAAAAGAAAAGGAAAGAAGAAGTTGAAAAAGAAAGAATCATAAAACCACATCCAATCTGAATGTGTTTAAAATAAAAGGGGAGAAATAAGGGTGACAAGAAAAAAAAAATTGGTTAATGAGACCCCAAAGTTAGTGTAGTGCCAAGGGGGCTTAGTCACTTGATATCCGCATATATATATATATATACACACACATATATATACATACACACACACACACACATATATATATATATATATATATATATATATATATATATATATATATATATATATATATATATATATATATATATAATTCCAGCCACCAAGCCTATATTACAAGATGAGAAAATTCCTACAGTAATCCTAACTTAACCGTCTGAAAGCTTAGGTATAGAAAATAAGGGCAAGCCTATGGTATTTGACATGCATTGACCAAAACTTCTTTCTGAGTGTGATGTCTATTGGATGTCCCTTCATTAACATGTTTGATTTCATATATGAATGAGGGGGACTTCCTTGATATAAGGGCACATGGGTTGTATTACTAGTTGCATGCTTGTTTGGGTAAGTGTAACTTGTATATATGCATGTTTACCTGTTTCTAATGTAATTACCATAACTTGATCCCATTGTGTCATATTATTGTGCTTCATGTATACACACGGTTGGTTTTCACTTATGATATAGGAGAGGATAATGAGTTTGAATTTGAAATATTGATTGACTGCCTTGGGTTCCATAGATTCTCCTAGTTAAGCGTTGTGTTTTGATTTTATTTTATTTTGTTTCCTGAGGACATGCAAATGTTCTAAGTTGAGGTTGTTGATATTCTATAGAAACATAACATTTTTTATTCTTAAAACTATGAAAATATGCAAGTTTCTTAGGTTGTTTTGTTATATATGATTTGTTTGGGGTATATTTAGTAGGAAATTAGTTTTTGGATACTAAATAGAAGGAAAAGACTAAAATGCAGGTTTTGGCTACTTGGAAAATTTTGGGTACATGTGGAACTTACTGGGTGTATGTGAATAAAGTATATACGGGAACTTAAAGTCCAAAGGTTTGGTTGCAAGAATTTGAAGACCCTGTCACTTACTAAGGACACATCGGTCCATATATAGCACATATTGTCTATATGTGGCCAAAGTATGTGTCAGAGTTAAAGATGTAGAGAGTTGTAGGATCTGGAAAAGTTTTCTGGCACTTACCTGGGTCCACATATAGACTATATGTAGTACATATGGGCCATATGTGGCCCAAGTAAGTGGACACCGACTCCGTTTTTCCTTTTTAATCTGAGCTTTGATTTTAGGGTTTTCTGATGTACTATAAATACCCTTTTTATGTTTTTTAGTAGGACTTACGCACTTTGACATATTTTTACACTCTTTAACATATTGTGATCCTTGAATTCTTGTATTGGTGATTTTGGTTGATAATTCAGTTTTTAACTTTGGGTTTTGATCATTGATTATTATGTTATTACGTTAATGTTTTCCATTATGAAATTCATTGGTAATTTTAAAAGCATGAGTGGCTAAAACCCTTAGCTAGGGTTGTGAAAACCCTGATAGATTGATGAAGTAGGTGAAGTGCGAAGCTGTTCTGAACCAGTACCCATGCATGTATTCTATTATATTTGATTTAATAGTTGACTTACCGGTTGCAAATGTTAGAATCCCACCTAGATATATCTATTCACTCAAAAAGGGGACAAGGGACTAGGAAAAGATGATCACAACAATAATTTGGAGTTAATTGCCGAAACAAACTTACTAGTATTGTCTTATTAAGCTAATTAGTTTCATCTAATAAGTTGAGACCCCTGAGGTGATAGTTAACTAGGATCTAGGATAAGGGTTAGTAGTGCGACAGTTTGAGACTCAAAATGTAAAAGGTGAAATCCATCAATGATCCCACAAGATAGTTGATGGTATATAACTTATCATATTCTGCATGCGAGGTACTGAGTTAATTCAGTTGAGCAAGACAAACATATGGATTCGAGATGCTGGGGAGAACACAATCCTAGTGTTCATCTCCTATTGTTTTCAACCAAAAGCAGCAATCAGTTACTTACGGCAACTTTAAGCTACAAATCCCCCTAGTTACTTTCCGCATTTACCCATTGATTCTAGTAAAAGAGAGATACGATACATTTAGTCCCTATAGGCATGAATCCAACCTTAGTCGGGTTACTACACGAACCGTGATCGCTTTAGTTTCAATTTGGAGATGTAGTTCGGGCATAGATCATTCTGCCCTTGTGCAGTTGCATTTGTTGCTTTCTTTGGAGAAACAACTAGATTCTAATCCATTTTTGTAGACATAGCAGTATTTTTTGGATGGCGTTCAGCGACGCATCGTTCTCATTGGTCAATGGTAATTTTTTTTACTTATTTTGGTTCTGCCGCCATCATATTATTATTGTATCTATCAATATCATCTTGATCAAAGGTATCGTCCAGTCCTATTTTTGATAACATATAACATTCTTTCGCTTCCCTGCCTCTTGTATTATTTGCAATGTTGGGTTTATTTGCTACAACCGTCTTCTATGAGTTCTCAGGCACCATAGCATCAACCTATATATTCATATACATGCACAGTAGTTGGATTTCCCTCTTGTATTTCCTCATTATTTTCACAAAAAAACTAGGCTACACCCTGTTCCAAGGCATGTTCAGATTCTCAAAAAATCCTTTTTCCAATAGTATTTATTTGTTGCTCAATAAAATGGTCTTCCTCAATAAGATTTCCATCCTTCAGATTATTAAAAAATTAATGTGGTGCAAGATATGGAGGTTTTTTGTAACTCCCAGTATATTTTTGTATTTCTAGTCCATCTCCATAATGCATTAGTTCATTAGAACCAGGACCTTCAATACAATCCATCACTTTTTTTCCTTTACCATTCGAGGATGCAGGGATTCGTATGTTGTTATTCCCTTGACGCCTAAAATTTTCACCATTCAAACCATGATTTTCAGGCCTCATCCAAGCACCAAATTTCATTACGCACATCTTCCTCATGAAGAACGCAAAATCTTTCTGTATGTCCTAGTATCCCACAGTACTAACAAACATATGGGATATTTTCATAATGAATTTCAACCCATTTTTCCTCTGATCCTATTTTAATCAATTTTTCATGAGATAGAGGTTTGTTAATACTCATTAAAACCATCAAATTTATGTATCGCCCATCCTAACTTCCTATTTTTGGAATAGCAACATCAGTCGTCCCTCCCAAAGCATGTCCAATTTTACTACCTACTTCATAGAATATCCAATGTAGTGGTATGTTCCAAACTTGAATCCATAATTTGCATTTAATTAAGACATGGGAGTTAATATTCATTTCTAGTTTCCATTGTTTTATGTTGAGAAGATACTTATCGTAAATTCATGATGTCCCGTATAACACCTTTTTTTATGTTCTTTGTGTAGAAACACAAGTTGAAAAAGGTTCTTGCCTACCATAAAGACTTTCAGTCTAACCAGGCCTCCCCAAACCTGATTCATTATGTTCTTCACCTAAACCACATTTACTTGTTTGTCCGCAATCACTTTTCCGAGTAGACATACTTCAAAGTATTCCATGCTAGTCATAATATCTTTAACTTCATTTTCAATCGAATCGTTTTCCTCCTCCGTGAGGATAAACTATCGAAGTTTATCCATAATGTCGTCGTCCATCTTAAATTGCTCAATCTAAGTTGAATTCTTTACTGTTAATTGCTTTAAGATATTTGGATCTTTTTTGAAAAAAGAAAAAGAAAAAAGAGAAAGAAGACAAAAAAGTTGTAAAACAAGATTAAAACTGTGTTTTTAATAGTTTGTAGAAGAACAGGTGAAGAGACGTGGGTATTTTGGTGGATGGAACATGGTCATTTACCTTCATACTCGGCAGTTTTATTCATGAAGTCTCCCACTAAAAGGAGAAATAGACTCTCAAACTCTCCTTTTGAGTGCTTTTTTTATAAGTACTCCGGAGAACTTGTACAAACACTCATGATAAAAATGTTAGTAACAAATAAATAATTATCAAGATAAATTGATAACTATGTGTGCGTATAAGTATATAAATGTATATAAAAATAGAATTTTTGTTAAGGAGTGGTCTCGGATTAAGTTTTAGATACGTCATGGCTTCGAAGTGCTTGCTCGATATATCCACCATCCTAAATACCTTTGCCAAGATATGAATCATAAAACCTTTTATGTTTTTATGATATTATAAAGATTTCATCATTGCTCAAATTTATTTATTTGTTACATATTTATATACATAATGAGCGTTCTTTTATTTGTGGAAGCCTCGAATACTGATGAAAGTTTCTTCATTGGCCATATAGACTCGTCCAAGTGAATTTAATAACACGGTAAAGAGATAAAGTGGTAAAATAACATTTCAAGGAGATGAACACAATTATACTACAAAACAAAATACTGAGAAAGTCAAACTAAACATAACATCAAAATCAATAAAAGAGAACTCAAAATAATTATAATAAAATAATAACAATAGTAGTAGTAATGTCATAACATGTGTGACAGAATTTTAATCTAAGAAATAACTAGCTTATGAGGATTAATAAAATACGAAAGAACAACTCACATAAAATAATTAGTGGCCAAACGGTACAAAATCAATCCAAGAAAAATAATACCAACAACCAGTAGCCAACAAAGAGAACATAGTTGAGTTCTAATAGAAAAACATTATAAAGAAACCTCCATAGTTGAGTATTCTCTAAACCGTTGAACATGTTCACTCTTGTTCTTTTCTTCATCTCATCATCTTTATCTACACTATTTTCTTTAGTTTATAGCTTTTATGAAGTGGTTTAGTTTTGTTTTTCTTTTCTTCTTACTTTGTAATGGGAGACTCTCCTTTATTTATGCTTTCATAGATATATTTTTAATGAGAGGAGTCCTCTATTATATATACTTACATCTAGTTTCCATTTCTAGTAGCGGCGATGAGTCGATAGGTCTTAGTAGGCTAGTTGACTTTGAACCACCATAGGATCGGAGGTAAGATTTATGTTCCCATCCTTGTATTTTTTTTAATTTATTTATGATAAGGATTAGGGGTGTGCGGCTCAGCCCCTGACCTCTAGAGGAGGTGAGATCCCCGGGTAAGGTCCGTTTCTCAAAAAAATAAAATAAAAAAACATTGGTAAAGCAAATACAACACCAAATTAAAATTAAAACAGCCCCAAAATGGGCCTTAAAAGAAAATGAAATGCATTATTATCGAGAATAAAATTGTAAAATAAACATAATCACTGTGATTGGGTCGAACAATTTTGGAGAAACATACATATATACTCAGATCTATGAAATACACATGATTATATAAGGAGAAACAAAGGGTGGATTTGTGGTCGCTCCGGTTCATCGAGAAATTAGACAGGAACATTAAGAAAAATCCAACATAGCTAAATTAGTCCGACAAATCGAGAGAAAATATAGAAAAATAGCAAATTATGCACAAATATATATGAAAACTGTTTAAAAGAGCAAAAAGAATCATCGGTTTTAATGAGACTTCGTATTAAAGTTTAACTTCAGTCATATCTATGAAAGTAAAAATTAAAAATTATATTCAGCGTATACAACAAGACAAAGCAGTAGCGGAGAGTGGTGTTACTTCAACGGATTTCACTAGAGCAACACCGAAAAATGTGAGCATGGCCAGATTTGCCCCTTTTTCTTCAAATAGTAGTGATGGACGAGGAAAAGTAGTGTGGTGGTTGAGTTGGTCGGCGTGATAGTTGCCAGTGCCGGCACGCCGATATCACCTCCAGTGAGAGAGGCAATGGGAAAGAGTAGAAGAAAAGGGAAATATAAGACCCCACAAAGTTCTAGTCATTTCAGTACTATATAGCATACAAAAAAAATCCTAGACTTAGAAAATTCTAGCTAAGTGTTATCACTTAGACTCATTTTTTACCTTGATATTCCAATGGCATCATTTATGATCTTTTCGGCCTTAGATTGTCGATTTTTAAATTAATTCATGATCAGAGATGTCAATAGGTCATATTGGATGAGTTTAAAAAAATTTGGACTTTTTTTGGGTCATGTTTGGATGGCCAAAACAGCAAGCCAATGCGATCTTGACACGTTGCATTGGCTATCGTGTTGCATCAATTGATATGATGTGTCATCTATCGTGTCGATAGCATCAATGCGGCACGACACCTATCACATCACTGGGTAGCTTTGTGTATTAAATTTAGAATTTCCAAGGGCATTTAAGTCCTTTTCCCCTCACCCAATTTAGCTAAAACACGAAATTTAATATCCTAAAGGAAAAAATACATTCATTATTCACAAAATCCTCTCAAGAACAAGCGGTAGTTTCATCAAGCTCAAGATCAAGTCCCAAGAATTCACCACAATCCTAACGAAATCAATAATCAAGTTATGTTAGGTGTTCATCCTTGGGTCTCATTCCACCTTTGGAGTTCAAGAAAACTTTTTGAAAACTTGAATTATGATTTCCATGTTATGAATTAAATTATTCCTATGTTTGAGTTATTGTATGGATTTGAAGTTGAGATCTTTTATGAATTTCATGAAATTATGTTAGCATGTGAGTTGAATTATGAATCTTTCATGTCAAAACCCTTGAAATTACAAGTTTAAGCTATAGTCATGATGCTTATGTCTTATTTATTATCATGTGCACTAATTATGCTTCTCAAGTGTTTGATAGAATATTCATATGAATTGAATAGTGAAATCATCACATGTTAGCAAGTGTTCTCAATCATGTACAATTTTATGTCCTCCAAGTGTTTGACAAAACGACTCAATGAATGAATTGCAAACAATTGACTATTTCTATGCTTTCAAGATTTGCTATGTTTTATCCATTATGCTATCGAGTCCTGGGGTATTTATTCCCTAAAATCTAGTTGTTTACTTAGTTGCAGTAGTTATAGAATAATCCCAGTAAAGGTTAAGATCAGTAGTACTCAGTCAATTAGCAGAACTTAGTGAACTCAGTCCAGTTCAGTTAGTTAATACGATCAGTGTCAGTTCATTCAAGCCTAGTACAGTTTAGTGACTAGTTTAGTATTGATTTCAGTTGGGAGTAGGATTCAGCGTTGAGCGAACTCGGGGATAAGGGCATTACTGCTAGCAGAGGGTTTGACCCTTAGTAGCAGTCTCTGTGTTACAGAACTACGTAGCTAGCACAGGGTAAGTCGTCCTCCTATCAAATTAGGGTTGATGCAATCATATATATATTTCATGAGTCTTTCTGCTAGGTTATGGTTGACATAACACTGTTATTATCCCTTAGCAATGTGCTAACACCCTTCCAACTAGGGTCACAGGTTGGACCCTAACTCAGTCTATATCGGGGTATGTTGGTTAGATGATAACTCCCACAGCTACAGTTTTAGTCTCAGTATTCAGTAAAGAAATCAAACAGTTCTACAGAACCATGGCTATCAGTTATCAGTTACACAACCAATAGAATTTAGTACTTCAGTATCAATTTAAACTTTTAGTTACCAGTATTCGTTTATCAAAACTCAGTACTTCAGTTTTAGTACAATTCAGATAGATGTTATATGCGCAGTATTGCATATTCAACATGCTCAGTAGTTATAGTTTTGCATGTACTCTCATCTAGTTACTTTATGATGTTCATTCAGTCAGTTATCATCCCATGCATATGAATCCATGTATATTAGCCTACCTTACTTAGCATACCAGTACATTTAAAGTACTGACACATACTCTTTTTTTGTACTATGATGTCTCATATCATAGCTTCAGATGCACGGGCTCCTGATCATACTTAGCAGCTCAGGCTATCAGCAGTAGAATCAGTAGTGAGTCCTTATCCATCGAGGATATTATTTTATTATAGTATTTTAGTTAGTTCCATAGTTATTTCAGTCAGAGTTAGTTGGGGGTTAGTCCCATCAACTCTATATTCAGACAATTAGAGGCTTTCAGACTAGCATAGTCAGTTATTCAGTTTTGCCGATATTATTATCTGCACACTCAGTTATTATTTAAGTATTTTGAGAACCTTATGGCATTTTCAGTTGTACTTCTATATATATTTTTAGTATTACTATTCAGTTCTTACAGCAGGTACCGGTCCTGGGTTAGATCCTTTGGGGTCGTAAGCACCGTGTGACATCTAGTGTATAGATTCAGGGCGTTATATACTTGGTATTAGATCCTAAGGTTCTAAAGAGTCCTTGAGAGTCTTAAAGTCACGTCAAGTAGAGTCTTGTGCATGGGTGTGTAGCGCGCCACACTTATGGACAAGAGAGTATGAGACATTTTTAGGAAAAGTTTCCCCGCTTTCAGTATTCATGTCGTGCGAGTGAGCATAAGATCAAGTTAAACTCTCTGTCAAATCCAATTTTTGCTTCTGCTTACAGAATATGTCTCCTAAAAAGACCAACAAAAAAAGAACTGGAAACCATACAGCACCTCTGCCCGTTCATGAAGATCCCCTGAATGAGCATGTCTCCTACGCAGAATTTAGAACAGCTTTTACCACTCTAGCCCATTTTGTAGCAGCCTAAAATGGCGACCAGCTACTGTTCAGTCCATTCCAGGGGCCAATACTACTACTGCTAGAATTTAGGACTTCACCCAAATAAACCTTTCTTTATTTTTAGGGCCTATGTCTGAAGAGGACCCATAGAAATTCCTTGACATGGCACAAAAAGTAACAAACATTATGGGGTAACCACTAGTGAGAGTGCTAATTTAGCTACCTATCAGTTGTAGGATGTGGCTCAAACATTGTTTAAGCAGTGTAAGGTAGGTGGGTCACAAATGTAGGGCCCATAGAACGGGAAAAGTTTGCTACTACATTTCTATATAGGTTTTTCCTATTGGAGTTGAGGGAATCCAAGGTTTAAGATTTCATTAACTTGAAGTAGGGTAGAATGGCAGTGAAGGAGTATTCTCTCAAGTTTACTCAGTTAGCCAGCTATGCTCCTCATGTGGTAGCTGATAGCAGATCTAAGATGAGTAAGTTTATATCTGGTGTATCCAACAGTATGGTCAAGAAGTGTAGGACCACAATGCTGATTAAGGAGTTACACTTGGCTAGATTGATGGTCTATGCTCAGTGGATAGAGAAGCAGAATACTAAGGAGAAAAAGAGGGAGAACAAAAGGGCTAGAACAAGTAGCTTCAACTTTACTCAACCTAAGTCAGAGGGTGGTAATCATCCTTAGTTCTTCCAAAATCTTTAGTTCTAGCTCTTTCCTCAGCCAGTGCTTCGGTGCCTAAATTCAAAAATGGTAATAAGGATAGGGCATCAGGGTCTAAATCTTAGGGTAGTGTTAGCAGTGGTCGAATAAATCCTCTTTGCTAGAAGTATGGCAGAAACCATCAGGGTGTCTGTAGAGCTGGCAGTGATGTATGTTTTGGATGTAGCAAGCCAGGCCATAGGATCAGAGAGTGTCCTTAGGTGGGTTCACAAAGTCAGCATAATCGTCCCCCATGTTAGTCCCATCGCCCATCTCATTAGGGTACCGCTTCCAGTGCCACCAGTAAGAAACGCCCAAACAGGCTTTATGCACTTCAGTCCCGACAGGATTAGGAAAGTTCTCCTGATATGGTCACTAGTGCGTTACAAGTTTACCATTTACATATTTATACTTTGCTATATCCAGGAGCTTCTTTGTCCTCTGTAACTCCTTATATAGTTGTTGACTTCAGAATCAGTCCTGAAATCTTTACAGAGCGTTTCTCAATCTCTACCCCAGTGGATAAGTCTATCATATCTCGATGGGTATACAGGATGTATCCAATTTTGGTATCTTAGAAAGTTACTTCAAAGGAGTTAGTAGAGTTAGACATGACAAATTTTGATGTCATTCTCGGCATGGATTGGCTCCATTCATGCTATGCTTTAGTTGATTGTAGAAATAGAGTTGTCTATTTTTAGTTCCCAAATAAACCTGTCCTAGAATGGAAGGATAGTACTTCAGCACTTAAGGGTCAACTTGTTTCATACCTTAGAGAGAGAAAAATGATATCCAAGGGGTGTGTCTATCATTTTGTGCGAGTCAAAGAATCTAGTTTCGAGACTCCTAATCTTGAGTCAGTTCCATTAGCAAGTGAACTTCCAGATATGTTCTTCAAAGATCTTCCCAGAGTTCCTTCCAAAAGGGAAATCAACTTCGGAATAGACCTTTTTCCAGACACTAAGCCTATCTCTATTCAACCATACAGAATGGCTTGAACTGAACTCAAAGAGTTGAAGGAACAATTGAAGTATCTCCTAGATAAGGGATTCATCAGGCCCAACGTCTCCCTGTAGAGTACACCAGTTCTATTTATGCATAATAAAGACGGTTCTCTCAGAATGTGTATTGACTACCGTCAGTTGAATAAATTCATCGTCAAGAACAAGTATACACTTCCTAGAATCGATGACTTGTTTGACCAACTTCAGGGTGTCAGTTACTTTTCTAAGATAGACCTCAAATTAGGCTATCATCATCTCAGAGTCAGAGAATATAATATTTCAAAAATAGCTTTCAAAACTCGGTATGGTCAATTCAAATTTCTAGTCATGTTATTTAGTCTTACCAATGCCCAACAGCTTTCATGGACTTGATGAACCGTGTGTTTAAGAAGTACTTGAACATGTTCATCATAGTCTTTATTGATGACATTCTTGTCTACTTCCGCAGTGAACATGATCATACAGACCATCTCAGAATAGTACTATAGACTCTCAGAGCCCATCAGTTGTTCACCAAATTCAATAAATGCGAATTTTGGCTGAGGTTAGTAGCTTTCGTTGGTCATATCATTATTGGTGATGGAATTAGAGTTAATTCTCAAAAGACCAAAACAATAAGAAATTGGCCTAGACCCATCGCTCTATCAGATATCAGGATTTTCTTGGGTTTGGCTAGCTATTACCGATGGTTTGTTGAAGGATTTTTGTCTATTGCATCCCCTATATCCAGATTGACTCAGTAGAAAATTAAATTCCAATAGTCATATTGTTGTGAGAAGAGTTTTTAAGAGTTGAGGACTCGACTTACTACATCCCAGTTTTGACTTTACCAGATAGTTCAGACGGGTTTGTTTGTATTATGATGCTTCCAGAGTTGGCTTGGGGTATGTTTTGATGCAGAGAGGTAAGTTTATACCCTACGCCACTAGATAGCTTAAGCCCCATGAAAAGAATTATCCCACCCATGATCTTGAATTAGCAGTTGTTGTGTTTGCCTTAAAGATTTGGAGGCCTTATTTGTATGGAGTGCATGTTGATATGTTTACAGACCACAAAAGCCTGCAGTATGTATTTTCTCAGAAAGACTTGAACCTGCATCATAGAAGGGGTTTGGAGTTTTTGAAAGATTATAACATGAGTTTTCTGTATCATCCAAGCAAGGCCAATGTAGTGGTAGATGCTCTCAGTATATTGTCCATGGGTAGTATTGCTCACATTGAGAATGGTAATAAGAAGTTAGTTCAGGAAGTTCATCATCTTGCCAGACTAGGTGTCCGTTTGGTTGATCGGATAAGGTATTATTTGGGTGCAGAATAGTTCAAAATCATCTTTGGTTTCCAAAGTAAAAGAAAAGCAGGACAAGGATCCCTATTTAGTTAAGCTAAAAGACTCCGTCAGAGACCAGAAGGTAGAGGTTTTCTCCCAAGAGGGAGATGGTGTGTTGCATTGTCAGGGTAGATTATGTGTGCCATGTATGGATAGCATGAGATAGTGGATTGTTGCATAAGCGCATGGTGTGTGTTACTCGATTCATCCAGGGGCCACTAAGATGTATCGTGACTTACAGGAGATCTATTGGTGGAGTGGGATAAAGAGAGATATTGCAAAGTTTGTAGCTAAGTGCTCTACGTTTCATCAGGTTAAGATTGAACATCAAAAGCCTAGTGGGCCTATGTAGGAGTTTTGTATTCCCGGATGAAAGTGGGAGGAAGTGAACATAGACTTCATGATGAGTTTGCCTCGTACTCATCGTCAGCACGATTTGATTTGGGTCATTGTAGATCGGATAACCAATTCCGCCTATTTCTTGCTAGTTTATGCCTCTTACTCAACTGAGGACTATGCCAAGCTCTATGTTAGAGAGTTGGTCAGATTGCACGGTGTCCCTTTATCCATCCTTTCAAATAGAGGTACATGGTTCACCTCTTATTTTTGGAAAGCCTTCCAAAAGGGTCTTGTACCCAAGTTCACCTCAGTACAGCCTTTCACTCTCAGACAGATGGTCAATAAGAAAAGACCATTCAAACCCTTGAAGATATGTTGAGAGCGTGTGTAGTCGACTTTAAATACAGTTAGGATGACCACTTTCCTTTGATTGAGTTCGCATATAATAATAGTTATCATTCCAGTATTCAGATGGCTCTGTTTGAGGATCTTTATGGAAGGAGATATAGATATCCCATTGGTTGGTTTGAAGTAGGTGAGACCGCAGTAGTAGGGCCTGACTTGTTGTTTAATGCCTCAGAGAAAGTTCAGTTAATCAGAGAGAGGCTTAAGACAGTCCAGAGCCGCCGAAAATCGTATTTAGATATGAGAAGAAAAGATCTCGAGTTTGAGATTGGCAACTTTGTGTATTTGAAAATATCTCCCATGAAAGGAGTGAAGATATTTGGCAAGAAGGGGAAACTTAGTCCCCGATATGTTGGTCCTTATAGAATTCTCAGTCATTTCGGTAAGGTAGCTTATGAGCTTGAGTTACCTACAGACTTAGCATTAGTGTACCCAGTATTTCACATCTCCTTTCTAAAGAAGTGCATTGGTGACCCTGTAGTTGTAGTCCCTATAGAGAGTGTAGATATTCAGAACAGTCTCCCTTACGAAGAAGTCCCAGTCAAAATCCTTGATCGTCGGATTTGCAGACTAAGGAACAAAAAAGTTCCTTTGGTTAAAGTTCTTTGGTGGAATCAGTCCGTTGAGGGAGCTACTTAGAAAGCAGAAGCAGACATGCGAACCAAGTATCCTCACCTCTTCTCTGCAAACTCAGATTCAGCTTAAGGTAACAGTCTTTCTTAGATTTACTCTATCTCATACTCAGTACAGCTGCATAATATTTTCATATCATTCATGCATTCATGAAATAGTTAGGTCATGTGTCGTGTATCCAGAATTTAGTCATGCTTCAGTTATGCATGTCAGCGTAAGTACAGTTTCTCAGTTTCTCTTAGTTTAGTTATTCTCATTCGAGGACAAATGTTCCTAGAGGAAGATATTGTAAGACCCCACAAATTTCTAGGCATTTCAATCCTATTAGCATTCCAAAAGAGGTCACAGACTTAGAAAATTTTAGCTAAGAGTTAACACTTAGGCTTATTTTTGGCCTCGATAATTCAATGGCTTTATTTATGATCTTTTCGGCCTTAGATTGTCAATTTTTAAATTGATTCATGATCAGGCATGTCAATAGGTCATATTAGGTGAGTTTTGGAATTTTTGGACTTTGTTTGGGTCATGTTTGGATAGACAAAATAACAAGCCAACGCGATCATGATGCGTCACGTTGGCTATCGCATTGCACTCATCGACGCGACGTGTCGGCTATCGCATCAATAGCATCAATATGGTGCATCGCCTATCGCGTCACTGGGCAGGTTTTGTGTATTAAATTCCAAATTTCCAAGGGCATTTAGGTCCTTTTCCCCTCACCCAATTCAGCTAAAACATATAATTTAATATCCTATAGGGCAAAATACATTCATTATTCACAAAATCCTCTTAAGAACAAGCCCTAGTTTCATCAATCTCAAGATCAAGTCCGGAGAATTCACCACAATCCTCATGAAATCAATAATCAAAGTATGTTAGGTGTTCATCCTTGGGTCTCCTTCCACCCTTGGGGTTTAAGAAACCTTTTTGAAAACTTGAATTATGATTTTCATGTTATGAATTGAATTATACCCATGTTTGAGAAGTTGTATGGATTTTAAGTTGAGATCTTTTATGGATTCCATGAAATTATGATAGCATGTGAGTTGAATTAAGAATCTTTCATGTCAAAACCCTTAAAATTGCAAGTTTAAGTTGTAGTCATGATGCTTATGTGTTATTCATTATCATGTGCGCTAATTATACTTTTCAAGTGTTTGATAGAATGTCCATGTGAATTGAATAGTGAAATCATGACATGTTAGCATGTGTTCTCAATCATGTACAATTCCATGACCTCTAAGTGTTTGACAAAATAACTCAATGAATGAATTGTGAATAATTGACTAATGTTATGCTTTTAAGATTTCTATGTTTTATCCATTATGCTATCAAGTCTTGGGGATATTTATTACTTGAAATCTAGTTGTTTGCTTAGTTCAAATAGTTATAGAATAATCCTAATAAAGGTCAAGACCAATAGTACTCAGTCAATTAGCAGAGCTCAGTGAACTCAATCCAGTTCAGTTAGTCAACACGTTCAGTGTCAGTTCATTTAAGCCTAGTACAGTCTAGTGATCAGTTCACTATCGATTTTAATTGGGAGTAGGATTCAACACCGAGCGAACCTGGGGATGGGGGCATTCCTTCCAGCAGAGGGGTTGACCCTTAGTAGCAATCCTTGCATTACAAAACTACGTAGACAGCGTAGGGTAGGTTGTCCTCCTACCATATTAGGGTTGACGCAATCATATATATATATATATATATTTCATGAGTCTTCCTACCATATTAAGATTGACACATCATTATTAGTATCCCTTGGCAAGGTGCTAACACCCTTCCAACTGGGTCATAGGTTGGACCCCAATTCAGTCTATAATCGGGGTATATCGGTTAGATGATAACTCCTATAGTTACAGTTTCAGTCGTAGTATTCAATAAAGAACTCAGACAGTTCTACAGAACCATGGCTATCAGTTAGCAGTTACATAACCATCAGAAATCAGTACTTCAGTATCAGTCTAAAATTTTAGTTACCAGTATTCAGTTATTAGAACCTAGTACTTCAGTTTCAGTACAATTCAGACGTTATATGTGCAATATTGCATATTCAGCATGTTCAGTAGTTATAGTTTTGCATGTACTCTCATCCAGTTACTTCACAATGTTTATTCAGTCAGTTATCATCTCATGCATATGAACTCAATTATATCAGCCTACCTGACTTAGCATACCAGTACATTCAAAGTACTGGCACATACTATTTCTTTGCGCTATGATGTCTCATATAATAGGTTCAGACACATGGGCTCTTGATCATACTTAACAGCTCAGGATATCAGCAACAGATTTAGTAGTGAGTCCTCATCCATCAAAGATATTATATTATTGAAGTATTTCGGTTGGAGTTAGTTGGGGTTTTTTTCCATCAACTCTATATTTAGACAGTTAGAAGCTTTCAGACTAGCATAGTTTATTATTTAGTTTTGTAAATGTTATTATCAGTACACTCAGTTGTTATTTTAGTATTTTGAGAACCTTTTGGCATTTTCAATTATACTTCCACATATGTTTTCAATATTATTATTCAGTGCTCACAGCAGGTACTAGTCATAGGTTAGTTTGTGATCCTTCATGGTCGTAAACACTGTGTGATGTCTATGGTGTAGACTCGGGGCGTTATAGGAAAGGGGTGGCGTAGTGATGGTAGTAAAATAGGGCCTGAAGCTCACCCGTTGGTGATCAACTCTGGCGAGGTGCAATAGAATATGAGGAGGGATATAGAAGAGATTTCTAAGAGGGATGAGAAAAGGGAGATGAAAGATCCAATTTATTGTGTGTATAGTTTTAAGCGTGTGTGTGTATTTTTTTCTGTACGTGTTATGTGTTAACAATGTAGAAACTAATTAACCCCCCCCCCCAAACCCCCTCCTTTATTTATAATTAAAAAATCCCCTTTTTACCCAAAAATAAAAGGCTAACCCCTTTTTCCTCTAAAGCATGATTTAGACCATGAGATATTGTCCAATGAATTTTTCATCCTTTTAATCAAAATGCAAAAATTCTTTATCCAAGGGATGAAAACACTAACCCATCACCTCAAGTGTTACTTTTTTTGATGAGATCTTGACTTGATTTATTTGCTGCTCTGAGTATTAAAATAATTTAGTCGACTTATCATTTATGGACTATATTAAATAATGTACAAAAAATACATGTCTATGAATAATTATAGAAAAATGTGAACAAGAAATAAAATATAATTATCTTAAAAAAATGTATTGCTGTAAATAATTAAAATTATAATGTATGGAAAAGAATTGTATTGTTAAGTTGTGTACGTATGTAGGCGACTGTGCAAAAAATGTAAAATAATTATAAACTGATAAAAATTCTATAATTTATGAAATTAAGGATAATTATCATTAAATTATGAAAAGTTAAAATATGACAATAGATTAATAAAAATTTAAAATAATGATGATTATCAATAATTTATTAACAATTGTAAAAAATAAATGTGTGAAAAAATTATATTTTGTGCCTTTTAACAATTAGGGAGCCTGAATGCATTAATTTTAAGCATGGCGAGCAAAAATTGAGTGTCAACAGTTGCCTCTTTTCGTTTGAAGATAATGAAAAAGTCTTCAAACAAAAATATTTACGTGTATCCAATTTTGCTAGACAAAAAAAATATATTTTGATAAGAAATTCAACCTAACTATAATTTAGAGTTGCCTACCTACCTCGAGTTGCATGAGGATTAGGTCGGGTGTAGTTCAAAACCTATCTCAATATGCCCTATTTTAGGGTGGACAGGTCCAACATGTCCTATTTTAGGGTGGACAAATTCTGAATGTCCTCACATTAAATGCCTACAAAATTTATCAAACTAAGTAGTAGTGCTCAATAAGACACAAATAAAAAATTATGCTTGATTTTTTTTCTTTTTTCTTTTTTTTCTTGAGAAATTTAAAAGGTAGCATGCAGTGCTTAACAAATTAAGAAAAAATAGTAATTGATAAAATAAATGCATTACAATACGTGCAAGTAAAGACAAGCAAGTATAAATATCTAATAAAAGCAAACATGCATGACTGTCTTATTGGAGGATAGACTAATATAATGTGTCCTGTTTTAAGGTGGACGAACTCAATATATCATTTTTAGGATGGCCAGACCCAATGTGTCCTATTTTAGGGTGGACGAACCCCATTCATGCCTGCAAAATTTATAAAACCAAGACGCAGTGCTCAATAAAACACAAATGAAAAATTAATCTTGATTTTTTTAAAGACTTTAAAAGATAGCATGCAGTGCTTAACAAATTAAGAAAAATAATAAATGATAAAATAAATAAATTGCGAGATGTGCAAATAAAGTCAAGCAAGCATGCAGTGCTTAGCTAATTAAGAAAATAATAAATAATAAAATAAATATATTTCGATATGTGCAAGTAAAGACAAAGTGGCACGCAGTGCTTAAATGATAAAATAAATGTATTGCGATATACACAAGTAATGGTAAAAATATCACGCAGTGCTTGAATGATAAATGCATTGTGATATGTGCAAGTAAAGACAAAGATGACATTTAGTGCTTAAATAATAATTGCATTATGATATGTGCAAATAAAGGTAAAGATGAAATGTAGTGCTTAAATGATAAAATAAATGCATTGCAATATGTGCAAGTAAAGGCAAAGATGACATGCAGTACTTAAACGATAAAACAAATACATTGCAATATGTGTAAGTAAAGACAAAGATGACATGAAGTGCTTAAATAATAAAATAAATGTATTGCGATATGTGTAAGTAAAGGCAAAGATAGCATGCAGTGGTTAAATGGTAAAATAAATGCATTGTGATATGTACGAGTAAAGAAAAGAAAATATGTAGTTCTTAAATAGTAAAATAAATATATTGTGATATGTACGAGTAAAGGAAAAGATAGCATGCAGTGCTTAAATATTAAAATAAATGCATTGCGATATGTATGAGTAAAGGCAAAGATAACATACAGTGCTTAAATGATAAAATAAATGTATTGCTATATGTGCAAGTATAAGGCAAAGTTGATGTGTTGTGCTAAAATAATAAAATAAATGCATTGTGATATGTGCAAGTAAAGGTAAACGAGCATAAATATCCAATTGAAGGAAAACATGCATAACAGTCTTACTGGAGGGAAGAGTAGCCTAATGTGTCCTATTTTAGGGTGGACAAACCCAACATGCCTTATTTTAGGGTAGACAGAGCCATAAAGTCCCATTTTAGGGACAGACCCATGTGAAATGATTATTGAAAAAAAAATACTTGGGAATAGAATTATTCACATATTTTCGATGCTCCTTTCAAAATTGTCCTAGTATTGAGCTATGAGTATTGGGGGATGCAAGATTGTATACTAGTTGGGGAGAAAGAATGATTATGGGGTCGTGATGACCGAACTTTGAATAAAGCTTCCTAAATATCTCGAGTGTCACAAGAATCAGGTCAATATAGTTCAAAATAAGAAAATAGGGTACATTTTGAGTCAGTTCTTAAAATTTGCCCCAGTGTATGATTTATGGCTAACACTGTCTTCTTTAAAAGAGAAAAACATCTTGTTATGGATTGTTTTTTCTCCTGAAAAGGTACATGACATCTTCGATTATCTATGGAAAATTGAGGATGAATGAAGTCTCTGATTATCTATGGAGATTTGATGTATGATATCTTCAATTATCTACGGAAACTGATGTTGATTACCATCTTCGATTGTCTATAAAGTCTGATGATTGTTATCTTCGATTGTCTATGAAGAGGTGACTGAAATCTAGTAACCTCTCGACTGGCGGAGCTATTGAAATGCAAAAGTCTCTCAACTGAAAAAACAAATGTAATATTCTCTCGATTAACAGGGCTATAAAAAAATGTAAATTACTCAAATAAGGGTGTCTGAAAGAAAAGTAAAATGCTGGTATTTGAAGGTATGTGCTTGAAAGAAAAAGTTAAATTCCCATATTTAAAAAATCGAACACCTTGAATAAAAAGTAAAAATTCCTGCATGTGAAAGTGGGTGTCTTAGTAAAAGAAAAAAATGCTCGTATGTGAAAGTGGGCGTCTTGAAAAAAATAAAAAATATTTTATATTTTCTTGATAAAAAATGCTGAAAATGAAGAAAGCACGGTCGTGTCTTGACTTCAGTTGGTACCAATAATTAGTAGTGTGTATAAGAATTCCTCCATCTCCTTCCCAGCTAACCTAGATTGACTTCAGAGTAACTCTTATAGTTTCAAGTGTTACCTCAGACATATCTAAGTATTGACAAGATAGAATTCCTCCATCTTCTTCCCAGCTAACCTAGATTGACTTCAGAGTAACTCTTATAGTTTCAAGTGGTACCTCAGACATATCTAAGTATCAACAAGATTTGTTCATCTTACTTTAAACAAAGGTTTCAAACTATACTTATCCTCATGCTTCAATCATTATTTCCAAGAATAAAAGTTTCATTTCACACAAATTTGAGTAATTTTCTTTTCGAATTTGAGAACATCTAGAGAAATACACTCACACTCGAAAAGAAATTCAATGCATGTAATTGTGATACCATAGGCTTGAACTTTACGTAAGTATCCACTAATGTGAGAACACTTGAAATAGGATCTTGTAGGACTTGTTATCGGCTTGTAATATAGGCTTGGGCATGGGTAGATAATATTTGGGATGAAAGTGACTAATTCCTCAATGAGTGTTACACTGTATTTGTGCTTTCGACATTTGTTATGCTTTGACGCATGATCTTTTTTGTTGTGCTTCGTTGAACTTTGTTTTTTGTTTGCTTCGAATTCTTTTGATTATTGTGTTGGATTTTTTTCTCCTTTTTTTCAATAAAATATTTTTTTTCTTTTTTAGGGTGTGGTTTTGCTTCTGTTGAAGTCGTCTTTCCATTTTTATTCTTTTGGGATAATATATCCTTTGGCTTTGACATCTTTGATCTTAAATCTTCATTCGCAATTTGTACATATTAGTGCGCTCAAGGAATTGGGGTCAAGAGAGGGATAGTGCATGTAAGCACTCAAAAAGGTATAGGCTTAGATGCGGTTGTCCAAAGAAAGGTTTTAGGCTCAAAAGGGGGAATGCTAGGGATTAATATCATTTGGCGAGATGTGAAAGGTACAATCGGGTCAAAGAGGATCTACAATCCTTTCCTAAGCCAAGTTTAACTCAGAATTTCACCTCAATAGACATTTAGGCCAAGTTCTAGATCAACAATGCAATGTAATGAATTAATCTAAAGCTCATCATACATTGCACATGAAATGATGAGGTTAACTTTGATTTGGTCTTAGATGTATGCAAGAGAATATTTCAAGTATCACTCATGTGTGACTAAAAGATACCAAAAGCATCTATAGTTTACCATGAAGTCGGTCATTTTCATCATACCAATTTGTTCTTTCTCATACGTTCTCCTAACTGTATTGATACCAATCAAGTAAAGATTCTAATTTGATTTTTTTAAAAGAATGGGACTGAACCCAAATGAGGGTTGCCTACGTATTTCTAAAAATAAGAATCAGGACTGCGTAGTTCAGGCCAATTTTGCAATTTTGCATATGACATATATGATTGTCAAGAAGTGGTGTCCATCCTTAAAAATAATGTGAAAGACGACCAGGAAGAAACTGTTTATAGTATCAAAATTACTTCGATCAAATGACCAAGAAGATGATCGAGAAAATGGATATCAAACATGAGGAGAGCTTTGATACTACTTCAATATGTTGACAAGATTAAGAAGGTCGACATTGAAGAAGTTATGACATTATTTTTCTTCAATTAGCAGAATTGTTATTACTAAAAGAGTGTTGATCCCTTGATTTTGAGAGTGAGAATCGATACATCATGAATTTAATGGTTTACGATGTTCGAAAGAAAAAGTTAGGTATTCTCAAACCAAAATTGGGTGAGGACCTGGAGGTAGGCCAGCTAGGCATTAATGTCATTGAGATTTGGATTTTGAGGAGCTATTGATTTGCGCTCTTGAAGACCATTGGATAGTGTATTTGAACTGTTCTAGAAAATTGCCTCAGTTTTGAATACCAGAGAAATTATTCTAAAACGGTGAAAAGGCCAAACCCTAATAAAGGGTTGGCTACCTATCTTGTCATGACAAAAAATGGGTCAAAATATGGTTCAAACCTATGCCAAGTTATTGGCGATGTTGTTAAGGCGCATCTTTCAACCGATCCGCTCTGCAAAACAAAGGTTAATCACAAAAGCATAACTAATTTAGAGAAAATAATCAATATATAGGCATTATCATCCTCAAATATGCACATAGGTTATGACAATGTGTCACTTGGGTTGTGAACCCTCGTACATCTAGGTAACATTGACTAATGGACTTAATACACCAAGGGTATTAAGCGTCCTAGGCTTGATAGGATGCATGTACCAAAAAAGGTATTGGTTTAGCTCTATTCTAGGTTGACTAAGAGTGGGTTTGCTAAACTCATGATTTCTCGAGCAAATTACTCGAGCGAGAAGGCTACACAGGCACACAAAAAAAGATCTGGACACCCTCCTGTGCATATGCTAACTCTCCTAAAATTTAGAATTTTGAAAAAAAATTGCAAGTACATAAAATGTACCTCGCGTGTACTGGTGATTGTGTCAATTTTATCAAATGAAATAAATATGAACAGAATGACAGTTTATATAAAGTAATAACAAATTAACAATTATATAATAAAAAATTATATCATATAAACCTAAAAAACACATAAAGAAGTTACGGTAAAATAAGCAAATATTAAAAAATCATAATTATATACCTGAGTCGGTAATAGTTAGAATCTTTTTGCTTCCCCAACAGAGTCACTAAACTGTCATGCCTTATTTTACCTAGGTTAAAACAAGAACGACTTTTGAACTTTAAAAGAAATAATTTTTGTACAGAATCGTTACCTAATTTTTAAGGAAATAAGAAAACCTATTTATTTATCAACATGTATGACTCGTGTTTTAATCTGCAAAAACCAATTTATATTCTAGGTAAGGGTTCAAATTATTCTAAAGGAAAAGGTTTAGGCATTCTTCAGAATCCACAACTAGAGTTCCCAACCAGACTTAAATCTATCAAAAGAAGAGAGAAAAATCAATATTTATAAATACAAACATAAAATGTGTATTATAATAATATAAATAATTTATATGTAAAGAGTGTATAAATTATATATACTATCGTAATATATATATAAGTATGCGAAGATATAAACAAAAGTGTATAAGGATATGTAAGTAAAAAGGAAAATGTTTTATAAAAGAAAGCATTTTATGTGATATATGAAAAGAAAAGCATTTTTTTTATACAAAGGAGAAGTATTTTCCTTATGATACTTTATATTCAACAAAAGTTAATGGGAGAAAAGATTGAATAAAGAAAAAAAATATTTTAAAGAAAAAGATTATACAATATTTTCTAATGTAAAAATGTGAATTAATTAATTAAATATCTAAGTTAATGTAATTTTTATATAAATATTAACGACCTAAGTTTGTCTAAACGCGTAGTGAGAATTGTAAGTAAAGAACTCCCCCCCCCCCCAACGCTCCAAAAATAATTTTCTTTCATATGATTAATATTTGCACAATAGTAAGAATATAAAATACAAACATAAAAAAACCTCAAACTCTCCTTTTGAGTACCTTTTTTGATAAGTATTCTCGAGAACATGTACAAACGCACGTGAGAAAATATTAATAACAAATAGATAATTATCAAGATAAATTGAGAACTTTCTCTTTCTCTGTGTATATATTAGAGGTGGGGGTTTGATTTTTCGGTTTGGGTTTGATTCTTTTATTTTTGAGTTTTTCGGTTATAAAATTAGTTGCACCGAAAACCAAACCAAATTAGTATGGTTCAGTTCGATTTATGTAAATTTTGCTTTGAGTTTATATCGGTTTAATAATTTTGGTTTTTTTGTTTTGGACCTGTTTAATGGGCTAAATTATATTTGTGAATTAAACTTTTTTTTAATGTTTTTAATACTTTATAATGTTCTTGTTTAATAATTTTCAAGTGGACTAACCAATAAACATAAGAAAACTGGTGTGGAAGTAATGTCAGTGTCCAATGATGATGAGAATAAAGTCTTCGGTGTTGTCTTCAGGATGCCTCCATAAGTTTATGTTATCATATTATAGATTGATAGTGTGTTTGTATAAGGATTACTTATCTGTGTAACTCATACCTGAATGGTGTCATATTCAAGAACAATATCACTTGTGTTTCCTGGAAACTAGAAAGGAACAAGGAAAGATAACACATCAAAAATATTGAAACAGACATCATATAGGAGAGTTCAGTTCCAAGAACCATAAAAAGAGAACTTCTCGAACTTAAATCTTGGGTCAACCTCTGAATATTGATTATCCAAAAGACAGACATTACTATGCTTATTAGGAAGAAGAACAGAGATGACTCTGGCACCGTTATTATTGCTTATTGTGTTTATACTGATTTAGAGTTTGTGGTTTTCTTTTAAAATAAGTTAACGTCCTCGCCTTTTCGCAATTAACACATGACTAGTTAAAGGGACTTCTTCTTAAAAAAGAGACTTTAGCAATATTAATATTGGACTGACTAGTTGCTCACCTCGATAATATTTTATTTAAAATAACAAGTGTCACAGTCTCCACATTTTTTCAAATAAAGAAAATTAATATCATCTTTTATGAATAGCTAAAATTCAAACTTTACTTTTAAAAGGGAAACTGTTCATCAATTCTAACCCATTTGAATAGATTAAATTTTATCAATGTTTTACCTCACTTCCATTCATCCTTCTATACTAGTTTTAAATATTTAGTCTTTTAGGAGCCCAAACAAAATAAAAAACACAAGGTGCATATAAACTTACACTATCACATATGAAATATTGTTATCGCTATTTTTATTTATTTATTCTTCTTAAAATAAAAATATTATTATTATTACTATTACTATTACTATTATTATTATTATTATTATTATTATTATTATTATTATTATTATTATTATTATTATTATTATTATTATTATTATTATTATGGTTATGGTTATTATCTTTCCCTACACTTTATTCCGACTACATAGTTACATGTGTATTTTTTATTACCTTTACTTTTACCTACTTTTAATTACTACTTTTAAAATATTCACAAATAAATCACATGATCTCTCATAATTTTAGAATATGCAAGTCTATTTTACTCAAAATTAATATACTGATGTATTCTATATTCTTACATATTATTTATTTATTTATTGAAAAACACATTTTGTATAAATTTACTTTCGAAATAAATAATTTTTATATGTACATGATGATTTATAAACAAATAAATTTTTACATATTTTAAAACAACATTTTCTTTTATCTCATAAATATTTTCTTTACGTACTTATCTCTATATATCATGAAACTTTATATTCTTATAAAATTATAAAATTTTGAGTATAACCAAATGCTAATGTTATCTTTTCTCTTTGCTTTCATGTTTTTTTTTATGCATGTGTATTTTGATAACAAATTATGCTACTATTCGTATATCATAAAAATATATTTATGTACCTTGTATGTTTTTCTTTAAATTTGATAGACATATATGTAATTACCACCATTTTAGCAAATAACAGAATAAAAATTTTTCTAATATTTTTCTAAACTGAGTGTAAGGACTATCTTCGAATAGGCTCTGAGGGGTGTCTACCACCTTTCCCTCGAGTAACCAAAACCCTTACTCAAAATTTTAAAATATTTTTTGACAAGACCAAACAGAGTTTTTACATAAAAAGTGATTTTTTCCTAATTTTTCTAAAAAGTTAGGTGGCGACTCTAAAAATAAATTTTCAAAATCCAAGATTCACAACATAGCCACCACATGTTGTGTGCTATTTCAACTGCTTCGAAATAGGGCGCGACAGTAGGGTAGAGTCGTATTTTGTCTAGTGTCTAATCCCTTGGGTTCTGTCTAGAATACGACTAGACCATACGAGTCGTATGGTCAGGTCACGAGTGGGATCATAGAGTCGTAAGGTGGACAGTGTATGGATGTCCAACTCATTATTTAGGATATGGCTCAAGGCTATGAGTCGTATCATGTGGTGACGAGTCAATGGGTTGACTCGTAACCAAAGATGATTTTGCTACAGCTTTTGAGCTGAGGGTATTTTAGACATTTTTCTATTTAAGTTCCTTTGATACCACGACCTAAAACATCCTTTGGGACTCCATTAACATATCATTCCTAATAAAACACTCTCAAATTCTCTCTCAAACTCTCTATTCAAGCAAAATCTAGGATTCCATCAAGTTAATCAATTAAGGCTTTTAAGGGTGATTTTTCTCCGTACTTTTTGGTGTCTAAGGCATGTTACTCCTCCATCATTGTTATTTTACTTAGAGCACATATTTTAATGTATGGCTTTCAAGGTATTGTTATGGTTTTGAAATAAAGGTTGGGGCTTTTGAATGCTTATGGTTGAATAATGTTTACCCATGTTTTAATTATGGTTTTCTATGTTTTCATTATGGTTTTGAACATATGGGTGCATGGTTATAGTGGTGGAATTTGATAATGGTAACTTTCTCTAAACTTGTGACTTTTGAAGTGGGTATGAACCCAACCCTGTATAATAAAACTGGTTAGTAGTTATGAGAAAGGTGGGAATTTGAATTAGCAATACAATGGAATCCCCAAAGTATTTGGTTTGACATATTTCTTGAAACTAGTGCATGGTATAAATGGTTAAACGGTTATGGATGATTTTGAAAACCTTGTGGTGTACATAGGAATCCACCAAGTAATTATATAATAAAAACCTTGTGGGGTATACGAAAATCTCCTAAGTGATTTTAATGATGCAGCTTGTGGGGTATATGAGAATCCCCTGAGTGTTGGCTAATGACATTGCTTGCAAGCAATAGTCGGTATAACGATACCACTTTATAATGCCTTAATAATTGACACCTGAAATTGGTGGTTTGGTTATGTGCTAATATTTTAATTGGACAATAATAGGGGCTATGATAGATAGCCGTGAAGGTGTAAGTCTAAAGGACGGACACTAGAAACTTATGTTTGCCAATATGAGGGTTGGTATTAGTGACCTTATGCTTGTGGGGTACATGGTAATCCCCCAAATATATACTTGTATATATGTATCATGGAGGGCAAAGGGTACACAGGAATCTCTAGCCCTTATGATATCTCTGGTGCGTGCAGCTATACGCACTGGGGCCTGTTTAGGGGGTAACATCGGACCCAAATAGCCCGTTGGTGGATTTATGACGTTCAAACTACACAATCCAGGTTTAGATTTTAAATGCAAGCTAAACCTTGTTCCCTATCCCAGCATGATATATATATATATATATATATATATATATATATATATATATATATATATGTATTTGTAAATGGTTTATGTGCATTAGTTTGACTTGGTTTGGATTAATAACATTAATTTATCTTTATCCCTGAGTTACATATTAGTGTTTATTCTACTAACCGTCTTGGGGCGTTGTATCCCCACGCAATGCAGGAACTGACCATAATTCTATCCTCCAACTCAGTGACTTAGATCCGGGGACATCTTTGAGTCAGATTAAAGTGGTGATCTTCCATACTACGAAAGACTCCATTTCATTCTATGGGCTTCTTTATGTCATTTTTATGTTTTTGGTTTTGGTTTTGGTTTTAGTTATAGTCAGGGGCATGTCCCGACCTAATATTCTTTAATTTCTGGTTAGAGGGTTTATCGGAATACTATAGGCATGGGCGGTGTCGGTATTAATGTTAGCATTGGTATTGGTATTTGCATTTGGATTGGTAATGGATGGTCAATTGGTTTTGGCTTTTGATTTTGATTCTAGACTTATTGTCATATCTTTAATTTATTATTATCTTATCTTATTATATACTGGGAATTCACTCGACATGGGATGTAGGGTGGTTAATGGTTTGGGTATTGGGGGTGGTCTCTTGTCCTAGTTGGACTTGAAATACCCAATAGACTAGACCCTGGTCTGGGTAGTGTCTGATTGGTATCTGAGCCCTAGGTTCAAGGTCAATTAGGTGTTTAAAAAGTCGTATCGAGTAGAGTCTCTTTTAAGGGTGTGTAGTGTGCCACACTCATAAGAGAGAGGCTTTGAGGCATTTAGAAATATTTCTCTTTCTTGTGTTTTGTATTCGAGTTGTAGAGTCTAAGGTCCTGAATTCTCTTCCAATTCTTGTTTGTTCGCTTTTCAAATCATTTCTCCAAGACGATCTGAAGCTTATGGAAACTCCTCTGTCCCACCCAAGGAAAATATTGATTGGATACATTCTACTTACAAGTTTCAGACCCAATCTAGGGGTCCACTTCTTGATTGCCCTTCTGTAGTTCCACCGGTTCCCTCCATCCTTTCTCGAGCTTCTCAGGCTAATATGACGAATGCTGAGTTTCGTCAGTCTATCCTTATATTGGCTCAATTGGTAGCTGCTTAGTCTGAGCATAGTGCTTCTATTACTCCATCTTTTGAGGCCACAAGGGTTGGCCAGTTTATGAGGTTGAATCCTCCAACCTTTACTGGTTTTAAGGTCGTGAAGAATCCTTAAGGTTTTCTTGATGAGATAGAAAAGATCTTCCATGTGATGCATGCCACTAATATGAAGGGCGTTGAGTTTGAGGCCTACTAGTTAAAAGATGTGGCATACCACTGGTACGAGGAATTGGACCAGTCAAGAGGTGACAATGTTGAGTCAGCCCTATGGGATGATTAATGCTTTCCTGGACCACTTCTTTCCTCTAAAGTTGAGGGAGGCAAAAGCAGAAGAGTTTGTCAACTAAAAGTCAAGAAGTGTGCCTTAAAGTTTCACCAGTTATCCTGATATGCTCCGGAGTTGGTTTCTAGCATGAGTGCTAGAATGAGAAAGCTTGCTTTCAGACTGTCCCGAGACTTAATTTTGGAGAGTAAGGATGTCTTATTGAGCAGGGACATAGACATCTCTAGACTGGTTGTGTATATGCAAAAATTAGAGGAAGATAAGAGGAAGCAGGCTGAGACTTGGGAAAAGCAGAGCAAGAAATTCGAACATTCAGAGCAAGGGAGAGGTCAACAGCGGAGCAGCAGGGATAGTGAAAAGTGGTCCAAACAAAGTGGGGCAATTTTGGGTCCTAATCGTCAGCTAGTGCTCCCTACCAAAAGCCATCGGGTAACAGGTGTTATCAGGGTAATGATAATTATATGGCACAGGATGCCCAATCTCATCCTAGTGGGGCCAATTAGGCCCATCATATCCCCCCTGCAGATTTTATGGTCGATCGCATCAGGGTTTTTATGATGAGGAAAATGACAAGTGCTTCAACTTGTATCCGCCAGCGCACATGCTTAGAAACTGTCCAGTAGCTAAGGTTGCTCTAGGCAAACAAGGTTTCGGTTGCCTCTTCTTCAGCTCCGGCACAAAAGAGTCCATCATCTGGCTCCGGCACTAGTCAGAACCAACCCTATACTCTCACTATCCGTCAAGAGTCTAAGGCATCACATAATGTCGTTGCTGGTATATTAAAACTCTTTTCCCATGATGTGTATTATTTACTTAACACAGGGTCCACTCTTTCTTATGTGACCCATTTATGGCTCTGCATTTTGGTTTTGGTCCCGAGTGTATATCGGACTTCTTTTTTTATTTTACCTCGATAAGTGACTCTGTGTTTCCAAGCGAGTCTACAGGGGTTGTGTGGTATCTGTGTGTGGTCGAGAGATTTTGGTAGATCTTTTTGAATTAGACATGGTTGATTTTGACGTCATATTAGAGATGGATTGATTGCACTCATGCATGCTTTTCTAGACTATCGGACCCGTAAGGTCACCTTTAAATTTCTTTATGAGCCTGTTATTAAGTGGGAGGGTGGTTTTCTAGCACCCAGGTAAAGGCTCATATCATATCTTAGAGCCTGAAGATTAATCTCCAAGAGTTTTCTCTATCATCTTGTCCGGGTGAAAGATTTTAACTCGGAGGGTCCTTCTTTATAATCCATCCCAGTGGTGAATGAAATTCTTGAGGCCTTTCTTGATGACTTTTCTGATGTCCCTCCCAATAGGGAGATTAATTTTGGGATTGATCTTATTCCGGACACTCATCCTATTTCTATTCCCCCATATAGAATGGCTCCAGCTCAGTTAAAGGATCTTAAGAAGAAGCTAAAGGATCTTTTAGACAAGTATTTCATCCATCCTAGTATGTCCTCATGGGTTGCACCAGTGTTAATCTCGCAAAAGAAAGATTGTTTCTTTCGTATGTGTATTAGTAAGTACCCTCTTTCGAGGATAGATGACTTGTTTGATCAGCTCGGAGTGCTAAGTTTTTCTCCAAGATTGATCTTTGGTCTGGGTATCATCAACTAAAAATTAGGGAAGTGGATATTCCTAAGATTGTCTTCCGTACCTGATATAGGCATTATGAGTTTGTAGTCATGTCTTTTGGGTTGACTAATGCCCCGGTGACATTCATGGACTTGATTAATAGAGTCTTTCGACATTTTCTAGATTTGTTCATCATTGTATTCATAGACGATATTCTAGTGTACTCTAAGAGTAAGGTGGATCATGTCACCTTCACATAGCATTACAGACTCTTAAAGAGCAGCAAGTGTATGCCAAAATTTTGAAATGAGAATTCTGGTTGAATGTTGTCACTTTTTTGGGTCATATCATATCTAGTGAAAGGATAATGGTGTACCCGCAGAAGATTGCAGTGGTTAAAAAATGGCCTAGACCCACGACTCCAACCAAAATTCGAAGTTTTTTGGATTTAGCCAGTTACCACATGAGATTTGTGGATATTTTTTCACTATAGCTGCCCCGTTGACTAAGTTAACTCAGAAGAAGGTAAAGTTTTATGGTCTGATGCTTATGAGGGTAGCTTTAAAAAGCTGAAGGACAAGCTGAATTCGGCTCCAGTTTTGACTTTGACTTAAGGTATTGATAGTTTTATGGTATGTTATGATGCATCTAATGTGGGGCTTGGTTGCATTTTGATGCAGCATGGTAAGTTGGTAGCTTATGCCCCTAGACATTTGAAGGTACATGAGAAGAATTATCCAGCTCATGACTTAAAATTATTGGTTGTGGTGTTCGCATTGAAAATATGGTGTCACTATTTGTCGGAGTGCATGTGGATATCTTCTCTAATCATAAGAGCCTACAATATTTGTTTACTCAAAAAGAACTTAATCTCAGGCAACGGGGGTGTCTTGAGCTACTTAAGGATTATAACATAAGTCGCCACTACCATCCAGGTAAAGCAAACATAGTTATTGATGCTCTTAGCAGGTTATTCGCGGGGAGTCTAGCTCATGTGGAAGAAAGAAAATAGGAGCTGGTGAAGGATATTCATCGGTTATCTAACCTTGGAGTTCGTCTCTTGGACTCTGAGGATGGTGGTGCGTTTGTGCAAAAGGTGGCGCAATCATCTCTTGGTGTTAAAATAAAGGAGAAGCAGGTATTGGATACTGTCTTGATGAGGATCAAGGGTGATATAGATGGGCAAAAGGTAATAGCCTTCGAGGTTAGTGGTGATGGTACCTTATAGTACCAAGGGAGATTATGTGTTCCCAACGTAGATAGATTGCGATAGAGGATCTTGGCTGAGGTGCATAAGTCACACTATGCCATTTATCCTGGTTCGATGAAAATGTATCATGATCTTAAGAAGATGTATTGGCGGAACAATATGAAGCGGGATGTGGCTAAGTGGCTGGTGTGTCAACAAGTGAAAGTTCAGCACTTGAGGCCTGAAGGATTATATCAAGAAATTGAGTTTCCTGTGTGGAAATGAGAAGTGATTAATATGGATTTCGGTACCAGTCTTTCTCGATCTCAAAATCAGTTTGATTCAATTTGGGTCATCACGGATAAGATGACAAAGTCTGCTCATTTCTTTCCAGTGAGGATAAACTTTTTAGCAGGGGATTATGCGAGGTTGTACCTCCAAGAGATTATGAAGTTGCATGAGGTACCTGTTTCTATCATCTCGAATCATGGTACGCAGTTTTCATCGTACTTTTAGCGATCATTTCAGAGAGGTTTGGGGACTAAAGTGCATATTAGTACGGCTTTCCACCCGCAGTCAGATGGGAAAGAGGAAAGAACTATCCAGACATTAGAAGATATGCTTCGAGCTTGTGTTATTGACTATGGTGGTATTTGGGTTGAACATTGTCCTCTTATAGAGTTTGCATATAATAATAGCTACCACTTTAGCATTGGGATGGCTCAGTTTGAGGCCTTGTATGGTAGGAGGTATAGGTCTCCTACTAGGTGGTTCGAGGTTGGTGAGGCAGAGATGTTTGGCCCGGATTTGGTTCACCAAGCCATGGAGAAGGTGAACATAATTCGGGATAGGCTTAAAGCCACCTAAAGTTGCCAAAAGTCCTATGCAGATATGAGGTGTAGGAAGTTAGAGTTCGAGGTTGGGGATAGGGCATTCTTGAAGGTGTCTCCTATAAAGGGGTGATGCGGTTTGGAAGAAGAGAAAGCTCAGTCCTCGGTATATTGGTCCGTACTTGGTTTTAAGAAGGGCTGGTAATATTGCATACGAATTTGAGTTTCCCTCCAGTTTGATCTCTGTTCACCCAGTGTTCCACATATCTATGTTAAGGAAATGTGTAGGTGATCTGTCGCAAATTGTGCCTATAAAGGATATTAGTATTTCGGATTCCTTGACTTATGAGGAAGTCCCGATTGAAATATTGGATCGACAAGCTCATCAGTTGATACCAAAGACGTAGCTTCGGTAAAGGTTCTATGGATGAACCACAGGGTTAAGGAGGCTACTTGGAAAGTCAAAGAGGACATGGAGTCAAAGTATCTATTCTTGTTTCCTGTTCCAAAAAATTGTGCTTAATGTATGTGTTGCTCTTAATATATTTATTTTTTGTCTTTGTTAAAGGTAGATCGTGAATTCCTTGGTAATCTGTTTTCTATTTTAAAGGTAAGAGTAGAAATGGTTGGGGGTTTAATTATGCTAGTCACTGCCTTTTCCCATCATTCGGGGACGTATGATCCAAGTAGGGGAGAATTGAAACACCCCAAATTTTGTCCCTTGAAAAATTCTTGTGCTTTGAGCTCACTATCCTAGTAACAACTCATTGTACGAATCGTATGGTGTGGTTACGGGTCAGGTGACCCTAATCGTAAGGTTTCCAGTGGATGGTGGTCGATTTTTTATCTTGGTTACGACTAGGTGGTACGAATCGTTAAGGGTGATGACGAGTCGTTAGGACAAACCTTAACCAAATTCATAACTTAGTGACTTGACTTGGCTCTAACTACGAGTGGCTCATTAAGAGCCATGAGGATAGGTACGAGTGGTAGGGTTGAGTCATAAGTTGTCCAATGTCTCACCCCTTGGGTTCTGTTTTGGATACGACTAGACCACATGAGTCATATAGTCAGGTCACGAGTGGGATCATGGAGTATTAAGGAGGACAGTGGATAAGTGTCCAACTTACTATTTAGGATATGGCTCAAGGATAAGAGTCGTATGATGTAGTGACGAGTCAAAAATGGCGTGGTGGGTGGATTGGTCGGCGTGATGGTTGTCAGGGGTTGCTCGTCGGCCATCACCTCCAGCGAGAGAGGCGATGAAAAAGAGAGGTGGAAAAGGGGGAGGGGCAGCGCAATAGTGGTAGTAATAGGGCTTGAAGCTCTCCCGCCGACGATCAACTCCGACGAGGTGTCACAAAATAGGAGGAGGGAGAGAGAAGAGATTGGTGAGAGGGATGAGAAAAGGAAGATGAAAGATCAGATTTATTGCGTGTGTTTACGTGTGAGAGCGTATGCGTGTTTTTTTGTGCATGTGTATTCTTGTGTTAACAACGTATTGAAATAATTAACAACCCCCCTCGCCCTTCTTATAATAAAAAAAAATTCTTTTTTTACCCAAAAATAAAAGGCTAATCCCTTTTGTCCCCCCTGAAGAGGGATTTAGACCATGAGATATTGTCCAATGGATTTTTCATCATTTTAATAAATATATTAAAATTCTTTATCCAAGAAATGAAAACACCAACCCATCACCTCAAGTGTCATCTTTTTTTAAAGGTGAAGAGATCTTGACTTGATTGATTTGTTATTTTGTGTATTAAAATAATTGAGTGGACTTATCATTTGTAGATTGTATTAAATAGTATACAAAAACATGCATGTCGATGTATAATTACAAAAAATTGCGAACAAGAAATAATATATAATTATCTTAAAAAAATGTATTGCACTATAAATAATTAAAATTCTAGTGTGTGGTAAAGAATTGTAGTGTTATGTTGTGTACGTATGTAGGTGACTACGCAAATTTTTTTAAATTATAATAAACTGATAAAAATTTTAAAATTTACGAAATTAAGGATAATTATCAATAAATTATATAAAGTTAAAATATGACAATAAATTGGTGAAAATCCTAAAATAATGTTGATTATCAATAATTTATTAACAATTGAAAAAAATGTGTAAAAAAATTTATATTTTATGCCTTTTAACGATAGAAAGCCTGAAAATATTAATTTTAAGCATGGAAAGCCAAGGAGTCAACACAACGTTCTTTGTTTCTCCCACGATTGAAATCATCATTCCGCTTATGAATTACTTCTATATTCATTATCTCACATTAACTGACAATGTAAGTATCATTTTATCAAGAACTTTAACAATCTTCTGCGTTTAATTCTCTGACATAATGTTCTCTATTTGGCTTTTTTTAAAATTGAGTTTTAGTCATATTAAAAATTATAATTATAATTTATTTAGAATGAACTATGAAATTATTTAAGTTATAGGTACACAAAATATGAAAGAAATTAAATAAAGTGTTATTATAGCGAAAAGAATATATAATTTGGATAATAGAATGTGACGCTATTTATTTGTTAAATAAATATATCCAATGATATAAAATAAATAAATAAATAAATAAATAAATAAATAAATAAATAAATAAATAAATAAATAAACAATACTAAAAAGTATTAAGTAATGGAATATACAATAACAGTAATGATATGCAAAGAACGGAAAAATAAATTATTTTAAACATTTTAGATAAATATTTTGTAAAGATAAACTTCGCTGAATTTAAAATGAAAATTTTAATTTAATTAAGACTAAAACGATAAATTTTAATTACTTAATATTTTCTTAGCAAATACAATAATATTACAGAGATAGAGGAGTAGTTTTTAAGCATAAGAAACGTATCACAAACATATAAATTTGTAGGCAAAACCTTTTTACTTTTAAGTATAAAATATAGAATATAGATATCATTGAATATTATTTTTAATTTAATAAAATATCAATAAGGAGTGTATATATATATATATATATATATATATATATATATATATATATATATATATATATATATATATATATATATATATATATACTAGACGTTGAAGGGCCGTGCTAAATTAAAAATATCAATAAGGAGTGTGTGTGTATATATATATATATATACTAGACATTGAAGGGTCCGTGCAATATATATTATTTTTTTATCTCAATTTATGTGACACAAATATAATCTAGATAATTAATTATTAAAGTAATTTTAATTTTTAATTATTGTGATTCATAATATTTTTTCTTCTATTCCAATTTAAGTAACATTGATATAATTTTGAAAGCCAACCTATGTGGCACTAATATAATTTCGATAGTCAATCAGATGTTTTATTGTAATTTATAATACTTTTTATTCTATTTCAATTTAAGTGACACTGATATAATATCGAAAGTTAACCTATATGGCACTCTATAATTTCTATAGTCAATCAAATGTGTTATTGTGATTTATAATACTTTTTCTTCTATTCCAATTTAAGTGGCATTGATATAATTTCGAAAGTCAACCTATGTGGCACTAATATAATTTCGATTGTCAATCAAATGTTTTATATTAACATATCATTTTGTGTCCATTTATGAAATATTATTGATTTTATAATGCAACCATAATAATTAATTAGAGGTCATATAATAAAATCACGATTGAAAAAACGAAAAAGACATATCTTAAATGATTTATAACAACTAATTAGAAGTGATAAAATAAAATTATTATTAAAAATACTTGTGAAAAAAAGCATAAATGGGTTTCATATAAGACATCAAGTTAATTTAAAAATTTAAATATTAATTTATTATTTTATAATTTTATATTTTTTATTAAATATTATAAATTTTTAATACTTAAATAACCTGTAGTAATTAATTAGGGTTGATATAATAAAATCACGATTGAAGCAGCGAAAAAGACATGTCTTAAATGACTTATAAGAACTAATTAGAAGTGATATGATAAAATTACTATAAAAAATACTTGTGAAAAAAACATAAATGGATCTCATATAAGATATCAAGTTAATTTAAAAAATTAAATATTAATTTATTATTTTATGTCTATTCTATATTTTTTATTAAATATTATAAATTTTAATACTCAAATAACCTATAGTAATTAATTAGGAATAATATAATAAAATTACGATTGAAGCAGGCAGCATAAGCAGGCATGTAAAAGACATGCATGTAAATATATATATATATAAAATAATATTCAATGATATATTATAAGTAATTATTGATATTTTATTAAATTAAAAGTAATATTCAATGATATCTATATTCTATATTTTATAATTAAAAGTAAAAAGGTTTTTCCTACAAATTTGTCTAAGGGTGCATTTTTTTTTTTTAAGATTAAGACGTCTGAATCTGAATGGATGTCTGAATGATTAAGAAGTTCTTTCTAGATCTGAATACTGAATGATTAAGACTGTTTGTTTTTATAACATCTGAATATATGTAATTTATTTATTTGTAATAAATATACAATTTAAATTTAAAAAGTAATAAAATATTATATAAATTTTTTTTAGATAAAGTATTAACTTAAATAACAAATATTATTTGAGTGATAATTAAAATATTTAAAAATATAAATAAATAAATTATGTTAAATATAATTATTGAACTATCTAAATTATTAAAAAAAGATATATCGATTAAAAATTATTATAATAAGATGTATTTATAAAATGAATTACTACAACAGTGAGAGAGTTTTGAGGTGTAAGTTATAATTACTAGAATAGTTCAATATTTTTAATAATAAAGTGAGAGGAAAATAAATAATTGTCAAATAAGAGAGGAAAATAAATAATTCAATACGTGAATTGCTAGTATTATAATTCATTGCATTATAATTCATTTGATAATAAATTAAGTTATTTTAATTCATTTTACACGTATATAGAGAGGAAAATAATAAAGTGAGTATATCATGTTTATTCAGATTCTTTTTCATATCTGACTGATTCAGAGGATTTCAGACACATTAAGAGGCGGTTATAAAAAAAAATATACTTAATAAACTGAACATTCAGATTCAGACCTCCATTAAGAGCAAACAAATGAGGCCTAAGTGACATCCATGACGCCATATGTTAATTTTAGGACTAATTCTTTAGGTAATACGTAATTAGCTAAAATTTGCTTTTAATTTTTACATCTTTTAATAAAATTCAAATTTTGTAGTTATTCTTTTTAATAGTTAATTTGAGACAATTGAAAGACCAAAAAATAGAAACTTTAGAAACTTTTACAAAATAACCAAAAAGAAAAACATAATTGATTCATTTAAATTAAAGCAAATAAAAAGAAACTTAATGCAAATGATTTAATTAATAAAAGAAAAAGACATACCCCCAGTGTATTTATGAGTTGGTAGGGTAATTGGGATAAGGGAAGCGTATATTAGTTTTATTCAGTTTATTAGTTTATTTATTTTGTCTTTTTCTATTTTTTAAAGATAAAATATGAAATTGTTTAGGCGAGAAGTTGTTTAATCTTCTTAAGTGAAATAGCAATCAGGTATTAATGAATATGAAACCTTAAATATTTAGTATTAAAAGAATTTTAATCTTATTTTTCTAATCAAATAAATTAATATGATTTAAAAATGAGTATATATTTTTCTTTAATTTAGAACATGAATCCCAATTCACTTTGTTTCGGCAAAGTATGATAAATATGCGTCGTTTTTTTAAAAAAACTGATAAAATATTAGATAAAGTAACACTAGATTAATTTGTTAAAATTTAAAATTAAGATTGAAAAAAAGGACGAAGCATCATTTTTCAAAACTAATAAATTATCAGTAAAGTAATATTTTAATTAAGTTCTTAATTTTTTTAAAATGCGATTAAAACAAGAAGAAAAAAATGATATAGCTCATAAACGGGAGAGCGTATTGCAATAGATATGCTCTTTTCTGATGTATATTTGGGCTCTAATTCTATATTATCTTATCTTTGTTGTTTTTTTTTTAAAAAAATTCAATTAAAATACTAACTAAACTACCATTTTACCCACGAAATTCAGTACACCACAATCAAAGGCATAATTGTGTAATTAAATTTTTAATTGAGAGCGATAAATAATATTGTAACGATTAGGATACTTTTTTGAATTTGAAGCCGATTTGCAACTTCTTATTATGATTTTAGAAATGTTTATGATTATTAATAAAATAAGAAAAGACCTCCTAAAATACCACCCACTTCTGCCTAATAACTTCTTCATTCCCTATTTACCTCATGCATTATCAAAAAACCAATGCCATAAGAAACCATACGTAACCACATTCAATGTCATTTCCTTTGGAGATAACAGTTAAGTACTATTGCAATTCATTTCTATAAAGCTTTAGAATTGAAAAGGTAAAAACATGAACAATAATATGCACAATGATTATGTTGATGGGAAGATGCAAAATTTATATAATTTAGGTAACTTGCTACTTTTGACGTAAGTGATGCTGCCTAGAACAAGAAGATTGGGATAATTATTTTTATCCATTTTGTTCACTCACCATGTCACCCTACTTCTGTCTCTCTATATGCTAGCTTCTTCTTCTTCTTTTTGCTTGTTTCATTTTAGTTATGGTAATTGGGAGATATAATCTCTTTAATTGTGCAGTTGTTCTTATTGGGGTTTAAGTTTTTTTGGGGGGAATTAAATTTTATTAAATCACCCGTATGGAAATACAAAATCAGGGGAGAAAACACAGAATTCATCCCCTCTCAATTCTTACCTACTATCCAATTGTCCATACTACCTTAATGATTCTCCTACTACAAGGAACAAACAAAATTAAACAATACTACATTATTGCGACTACGAATGCAAATCTCTTTCAGTAAAGAGTGCAACACTTGATCCATAGGACGAGCCAACCCCTGATACACTCGCATGTTCCTCTCTATCCAGATCCCATGGATTGTTGCAGCAAAACAAGCTTTAAGTAATCTACTACGAGCCTTCTTACCTTTAGATTGTTGTAGTACCCATGTCCATTGGAGTATGTTCCTTTGTCATTTCATCCATTCCAGCATTTCTTTCCAAACAACTTTGGTGTGGTCACAGTTAAAATAAAGGTGCTCCGCAGTCTCATTATCGTTTTGGCAAAACACACAAGCACAATCCACATCAATGATCATCTTAGATTACTATATACTAGATTATTCTTAAATAACATGTTCTTCGGTCACTATTAGCATGGTAGCCATCCATAATATAAACACCTGTTTGGGACAAGCTATGTTATTACATACCAAATGCTTCCAGGTTACCAGTTCCACTTCACCTCTTATACATTCATATGCTTTGGATATCTGGTATTTGCCTTCCACTATGACCTGTCTTTGGCTGATCAGCCTTCCCCAATGCTTTTTTGCATTTAGAATCTTTCGGACCATCCATGAGGCATGGTGAGGGACAACCATATCAGAAACATTCTGCTGCTTTAAAAATTTTACATTGTATTGAGTTATAACAAGGTTTGAGATTTTGATCTTCTTTGAGAAATTGTCGTTATCATGAAGATAGTGGTGCGTTGTGTATCATATGTCTGTCAAATCGGGTAATTCTTGGGAACACAATCATTTTTTTGGACTAAAAAAGTTTATACTTCCCAGAAAACGTCCTTCCACTTTCATCCTAAAAAGACTTGAAATTATTGGTTAGTATCTTTTTTCTTTGTCTGTCTACTAATTGTGTATCAAAAATGTTATCATTCTGTAATCTATGTTAAAGTTTTATTTTTGAGTACTTTGCTTATGGGTTATAATAAGGTCTTGGATTTTGATTTTCAGAAGATGTAGGTGATTACCATGATGTTAGAATGATGACGCGTAGAGCATTAACTTTTTCTGTCAAGTTAAATTGTGTTTCTTGATAGCACAGATATTTTAGCAGAGATTAATATTCACATAGAGCTCTTTCACTTTTGACCTTAAAAGAATTAGATTAATAGTCAATTTTGTATACTTTTTATCAATAATTTTTAATTATATAAAGATAATTGATAAGAAAAAAATCAAGTGTAAGAATTGTTAATGAATTTGAGAAGATGATAACTACTGTATAGACAATGGAAAAAGGAAAATACAAAAATGAATCTTGCTTGAGGGAAAAGGAAAATACAAAATGCCCATAGTATTTGATTTCATTTTAGAAGTATATATACGTAACATATGTGTTAATTTGTGGAGGAATAAATATCGATTGATTTAAACAATGTTCATTCAATTAATTTATAACAATTGTTGTTTTATTTGCTTTCTTCTCAACTTTTTAAGGTTTATCATCGTCGTGAACTTGTTTTACTATATAAATCCGTGACCATTTAAGAAATTTATAACAAGTGCGGTTTAGTTTGTTTTCTTCTCATTTTTGACGTTTATCATTATCGAAAATTTGCATATCTTTTTAAAATGAAACATTAGACTTTTGTTGTGGAAATGAATGTGTGTAGGCTCAATTTGTCTAGATTTGCACGTATGCTTCTCGATTTACTGAGATGGTTTGTAGAATATAAAATTATTTAAGTATATGATATACCTGTTAATGTATGTGCACCTATTTAAGTAATATGGACAGGTATATGTTCATATTTTTTTTTTGTAATATTTTGAATCCAACATATTTGAATATATGTAAAATATTGCTTTAACCAAAAAAAAAAAAAAAAAGGAATACTAGGCATGGTCTTTTCATGCTTCTGATTTTGTGCAATTGTAAATTCTTTAAGTATAAGTAGATAAAGTTTATAACTTGCTATACTCTCTTGATATTTTTGAAGTTCTCTGTATTTCTTGAGAAATAAGTGCATCTATAGTAAAATTTACATATCGTTTCTAAATGGGCGAGCTACAATATAAGCAAGTGAAAAAAATAATTTTTATTTAAACACTAGATAAAAATTAAATGACAGTTTAAATTCTCATATAGGTAATTTCAATAATTAAAAATTTGAAATTTTATATGAAATTATTTTATTATTTTAAATTTTTATCAATATTTATACATGTTATTAAAATATGATAATAATAGTATTAATTTTATTATATCAAGCAACTAAGAGACTAATTTCTTATGAATTCTATTTTCTAATATGCTCCTGCATTGCGCGGGACTGTATTCTAGTATGACTAAATATGAGAAAATTAAATTAAATTAGAAAAATTAACATCATTCAACTATTATAAAACAACTTAATCACATTATATGCGAGTCCACAACAATTCGACATATGATCAAACAAGTATTAGAAAGAGATGCTTCTGATGATCTTAGGACAAATAATATTTGAGAGCAAGTACTGTTTTCCAAAGCATAAGTTTTGTTCTGAATAAGTGGTTCTTACTATTACTATTTTTTCTTATACTTATTTGATCATGTGTTTAATTGTTGTGAACTCCTATATGATGTGATTAAATTATTTTACAATGTTTGAATGATTTTAGTTTCCTAATTTTATTTAATATAAATTAATTTTCCTCTTTTTGATCATACTATTGCTTGACTATATATTCATATGATTGATGATAGACTTCCGACACTTCTAGTATAGATTAAGTTTTTATTCTGTAATAGACGAATAGGTTTATTGTATATCTACATAGATAAAGATTTGTATATGACTAAGAAAAATGAAAATTAATTTAAATTAAATTAAATTAGTTGAATTAACATCATTCAAACATTATAAAATAATTAAATCATATCATGTGGGAGTCCACAATGTTTGAACACATGATCAAATAAGTATAAGGAATAACAATGATAGTAAGAACCACTTACTCAGAATAAATCAATGTTTTAAAAAATAATACTTGTTCTAACATAACTCACAAAAATCACTCTTTCTAATACTCATTTGAGCATGTGTCTAATTATTGTGGACTCCCATATGATGTGATTAAGTTGTTTTACAGTGCTTGAATGATGTTAATTTTCTTAATTAAAGTTAACTGTAATTTCTTTTTTTAAGTCATATTTTAGTGATTTAGGATCATTACATATCCTACTACTTAGTTGATCATATCTAAAAGTGATATGGACTCACAAATAATATAATCAAATAATTTAACAATGTTCAAATGATGTTAATTTTTCTAATTTAATTTAGTTTCTCCTTTTTAGTCATAATATTGCTAGTCTATATATTCAACTGCTCGTTGTAAACTTCTGCTACATTTATGAATGGATGAATAGTCTAATCTATTATCGACTTTATGATTTATTAGTGGTATATGAAGTTTATTATGTCTTTGTCAAACGCTCAATTATGAACTTATCAATTTAATTTCACTCCTTTTAAGCATATTCATATCCATTGCATTATCACCCCTATGCTCTCGTCTTCTACAAAATTATCATCGTCAAATGGGGTTGGGGTGGGGTAGATGTCAAATCCTTCCCCCGAGACCTTCCGACTACATTAATTATTCAAATAGGTCCAAAACCATCAAGGACAACAACAAACATGTAGAGTCCCATGTGTTGATCATTCTTTATGAACGTTGGATGTATTTTTCACCTTCATTCATCAGGTTGCTAATGACCAAGCCACTTGGATTACAACTTAAGTCTTCACTCTTTATTATGCTCGCGATCATGTGTCATATGAACCATTGCTATGATGGATAATCGGCATTGTCTCCTTCGTTACAGATTTCTATTTTCAATATTTAGGAGTCTTCTTCCATTGAACCTAGAATTCACCATCATTGATAATAATTTCTGTAATAGACATTGTAGACATAGATGATAATCTTGAATAGACTAACATTGTGGTTTATAACTGATCGATGGCTAGAGTGCCTAGACTATACTAGTTGAGATTGACGATATCTCTGTACAATAATGAATAGATTAGACCTGATTACTTTTCCGACAACAAATAAAATAATGAAACTGATTATATCTTTGAAATAACACCTGAAATGTTGGAATGGAGCTAATGAATCTAGAATCTCTTCAGAAAAAGTGGACTGATTTGGAAACTTTATGAACAATGGTAGAGGAAAAATTCAGTGGAGAGAAGGTTAATAATGGATAAAAATGGAAGGATTATAGAACTGATGGTGGAATTTTTCGATGGTAGATGGTAAAAAAATGAAGCTCCCAAAATCACAAAAATTGAACCCAGTTTCTCTTCACTTGGAATGGTAAGGGAGGCAAGTAACCATCCTAATTTAAGACCCAAGCTATCTTGCTCAGTTAGCAATAGAGTGCCTGAACCATGGGCTCCTGATATACGAGTCCAATGTCTGGGTGCCAACCCTCTTTCAGGCAATCAACTCCACTTACTAGGAGGAACTGACATCAGCCTCTCTATCCAACATCACGGATAAGCTCAGTCTACCCTTCTTTCCACCCCCCAATCTACCTCTAATACTCTAGGGGACAGCTTTTGTGAAGCCCATTGGGGAAACCAGGGTTCTCTCAGTCATCTCCAAGTGCTACCTCTAACCACAACCTCACTACACCTAACTTTGGAGAGAGTAGAAAGGGAGAATACCCTAGAAGCCCTGAGAGCAAGCAACATGGATATGGATGAGTTCTTATCTTAGCTGAGAGTCCCAAGAATAGAAGTACTAACCCTAGAAGAACCCTTAAATCTAGAGTTCATAGAGCTCTTCCAGGAGATAGTGATCATCCTATTGCCTCAAGGGTTAACCAACCTAGGTCTAGGAATAAATATTTCAAGCCCTATGAAAGAAAAGAAGTTCTCAGTCAAAATATCCTTTCTAAATAAGAAGAGGAAAGCCTCAGCTTTGGAAGAAACCTCCAACCCCATGGGGAAGGTCAAGGAGATTGCATCAAAACCTCACTAGCCTCCACAATCCATAATGATGAATTGCATTATTTAGAATGCTAGGGGTGCAAAAAATGCAGAATTTATAAAACACTACAAATCCATGGTCAACATCCATCAACCCATCGTGCTTACTTTGTTGGAGTCTAGGATGGCTGACCACCAAGAATTATGTGAAGAATTGGTTTTTCACTGCCACATTCAAACTGCTGCAGTAGGGAATTCAGTTAGTTTGGTTATTATGTAGAGGGAGGACTCTATCTCCATTGATACTGTCTTTGTTTTTGCTTAGGCTATCTATGTCTCAGTTAAGGTTAGCTCCGACCTTCCTCTTGGGTCATTAGTATCATTTATGCAAGTACTAATTTCCATTCTAAGCTAGAACTATGGAACCAACTTTTCTCTCTCGAATAACATCATATCCCCTAAAGATAAAAATTGGTTGGTAGAAGGTGATTTTAATGAAATCCCTAGAGCTGCTGAGAAATTTGGTGGCTGTAACACCCCGTAAATTTTTTCGTACACTTGTCGCGATTATATGGAGTCCTAAAGACTTGCGTATGGGTTAAATTAAGTTTATGGTGTTCGGAAGTATCCCGTCAATAGTTGTATGTGTAGGTATTGGAATAAGCTTTCCAACGATATAAAGTTTTCCCAAAACAGAGGAGTATTTCATATAAGCGAGCACATTCAAAATTTCAAATCGGTGGCCGGAAAGCCTGTGAACAGTAATTCCGCAGGAAAATTACTGCAGCTAGGCAATCCAACTTTAGACGATCATAACTCCTTGTACAAAAATAACTGTGTGAGATGCTATATATCGACGAAAAGCTACGAGAGTCTTATTTCCGATGAAATTGGTTTCATCCAAATCCAATGTCTAAGTAAGGAGCTATACCCGTTTTACTACAGCCTATAAAAAAAAAATAGAATTGTGGGACAGATTTTTGGGTCAACTTTAAACGACCATAACTCCTTGTAAAGGAAGAACTGGGTGGTATACTTTATATGAAAATGAAAGCCCTTTGAATTATATTTCCAATGCAATTGGTTTCACCCAAATACGATACCGGAGCAAAGAGTTATGATCGATTTACTTCAGCCTGTCAAAACTGTCCACTGGGGACAGATTCGGGATTTATTTAAATTTTTAGGGCAAAATGGTCATTTTCTATTACCTCTTGGACTAAAATTGGTCTTTATAAATCTGCAATTAGCCTCATTTATATCAGATATTATCCTATTATTAAGAGGTGAAACCCTAGCCATTTTCAACTTCAAATATTTTGTGATTCAACCGTAGAAAATTTGAATTGGTTCCGTAGTTGTGTTCACCATCTCGAAAGCTTCGAGAAGCACCCCATGGTTATGTAAGGAGGATTCTAAATACAAGAGTTCATTGTTAAGGTATGAATATTGTTTATTCTTGATTCTTATCCATGAATAAGTATTGATAAAGGATTATGAGTATTGTCTTGATGTTGGAAGATAACTAGAAACATAGTTATGAATTGTTGTGTATAAATTGTTAGTAGTAAATTATGGAAGTTGTTGTATTGGATTATGGAGGATGAATTGTGGTGATATATCATTATATTAGTGGTTATGTATGCCTAGTGATCATGTTGGTATTAGATGGTGATTAAGAAGGGAAATAAAGGCTAAGAGTGATGTTGAGGGATATTTCATGAAAATGCATGATATGTGAATGTAATAAGAGTATAAGAGGATGTATGTAGTACTCTTATTGATGAGCTAAAGGATTACTTCCTAGACATTATTTGGTGAAGTTAATACCTAAATGGTAAGGTTTGGTTGCTAATACTAGTTTGCCACAAATGACTTATTGTAGATAAGTGTTCGAAGAGTACGGGAAGTCACTTGTATTGAAGTGGTTATATCAAGGTATGTAAGACATACTCTATCTAATCTTTGGCATGAATAATGACCCATGACACTCTCAAGTAAGCTTCCAACATTATCCTACGACACATGACACATAATAACATCATATGATCTTCGACACTACCAATTGAACTTGTTTTCACTTTTAAGATGTCCGGCTAGTCAAAAAAATGTCCATATACTATTGTTGACTCCGAAATGGTTTAATGAGGTATCCATGATTCTCTACTTCATTTTCATGATATTGATTACCTATTTACATGTTTTTCCTATTGAGGTATCATGGTTTCAAGTTCCATAAAGTGTGACCACAAAGTAACCAATCTCAAAGATTAATTGAATTAAGAAATGGAATGTCTGTATTTTAAATTGAGGATATGATGTATTGTATTAGTACCACTGATCAGTTGGCCATTGTATTATAAAGATTATGTATATATGCTATTCCAGGGGTGGTCCCTGATGTATTGTATTAGTACCACTGATCAGTTGGCCATTGTATGACATATGTTATTTATTGATAAGGATTACGGGAAGTAATGATATGAAAGTAATGTGCAGGTATCCCATCAGTTCTTTTAAGTGTGGTCTACTCATACTGTTTATTCACTGGTATCTGGGTTCTGTTGATCTTTTGTATCTCATCTTGATACTCACTGCCTTACATACTCAGTACATATTTCCGTACTGACGCCCCTCACGGGGGACCTGTATTCATGCCTGCAGGAACAGGTACTTCAGGTCGTACACCTCCGCAGTAAGAGCCAGGACATTCTGTTGTTAGTGGTGAGCTCCAGTTGTTTTGGGGCATCCCAAGTCGTCTCTATATGTACTTTTGATATTTGTATAAAGGTCTTTTGTGGGCGGGAGTTTGTCCCGACCCTAACTCAGTTGTGTATCTATGTAGAGGCTTTTGTAGACATATTGTACAGCCATAGAAGTGTTTGGTTGATAGACGTGATGGCTCTGACGGCCAATTACTGTTCATATATATATTTATGCGTGTCTGCTGGGCTGATACAGGTACTGTTTTCTTCTATTTACAATGAAGTGCTGCCCAAATTTCTAATTTTCATAAGTAATGTAAATATGAAAGTATAGGTTATGAACGGGTTCTCCCGGGCCTCCTCGGCTACGGGTGCCAGTCCGCTCCAATGGAATTTGGGGTATGACAGAAGTGGTATCAGAGAAGTTCGTCCTAGTGAGTCTACAAAGCCGTGTCTACGTAGAATCTTGTTTATCGGTGTGTTGTGCACCACATCTATAAACAGGAGGCTATTGGACATTTAGGGATTGTTTCTACTCTCCATTTCTTAGATCGTGCAATAGATCCCATATTAGAGATAAAGTCATAATCAATCGCTTAATCCAATTGTTTCTTTTTTATTTATTATAGTGACGATGCCGGTTACAAGGAGAAAGAATAAGTGGAAGCGAGTAGATGTAGTGGCCGGAGAAGGTACTAGTAAGTCACCACCGGCACAAGCTGAACAAAGTGAGTCTCAAGCTGAGCATATATCAGGCGCTTCTTCTCCTCTGGAAGGGCCGTCTATTAATGCTGTTGATCGAGATTTGAGGGATGCAGTACAACTTCTGACGCGTATAGTTGCCGGTCAAGTTCAAGGGCAAGCTATGCCTACCACGGGTTCTAGTGGTACGGATAGAGCAGCTAGCCTTCGGACACAGGATTTTCTGAAACTGGATCCTCCTACTTTTACCAGATCAGATATTAACGAAGACCCGCAGGACTTTGTCGATCAAACCCAAAGGGCTCTAGATGTTATGCACATATCCGGTAAAGAGATGGTTGAGCTAGCAGCATATAGACTGAAAGGAGAGGCTATATTGTGGTACGAGGATTGGAAACGATCTAGGGGTATTGATGCACCTCCAACTACGTGGGGAGAGTTCAAAAATGCATTTATTGATCATTATCTTCCATTTGAGACTCGTCAGGCCCGTGCAGATCAATTCTTAAATCTTCGTCAGGGTAATATGAGTGTAAGGGAGTATAGTCTTCGATTTAACTCCTTGTCTCGATATGCTTCTAATGTGGTAGCTACTATGGATGACAGAGTTCATCACTATATGGATAGATTGGAACCATACTTGGTTAGAGATTGTACCACTGCTGCTTTGAACAAGGACATGGATATAGCGAGGATACAAGCTTTCGCTCAGAAGATGGAAGATCAGAGGCAAAGAAGAAGAACCCAAAAATCAGAAAAAGGATATTCTAAGCGGGCCAGAGCTATAGGGTAGTTTATGGCATCTCAGGGAGGTTTTAGGCCTTCGTTCTCTTATAGATTGCCTAGCCCGTTATCTTCTTATCCTGCAATTAGTACTCCACCGCAATTCCAAAGGTTCAGAGGTAATCAGTTCGGGCAAAGCAGTGAAAATCAGAGTTCGCAAACAGTGGGGTATCAAGGGCAAGGGAGTATGAGTCAATTAAGACCTCCACGACACCCGTGCCCCATATGTAGAAAATATCACTTTGGCGAATGTCGGCTTGGGACGAACAATTGTTGTTGGTACGGTAAGCCAGGGCATATGGCTAGAGATTGCCTATGCAGGACCACAGGTGGTATAACACGACCTACCGGATCAGCTGTTGCGTCATCTTCGGTGCCTCCTTTGAGTAGGGGTGCACAACCTATGGGTCACGGTAGAGGTGATAGAGGAACAGCTAGTGCTAGCGGAGCTCAGAACCGTGTGTATGCCTTAGCAGATCGGCAGAATTTAGAGGCTTCTCCAGACGTCGTTACAGGTACGTTGTCCATCTTTGCATTTGATGTGTATGCCTTAATTGATCCTGGTTCTACATTATCGTATGCTACTCCTTTGGTTGCGGGAAGGTTCGGAAGAACACCCGAATTATTAGCCAAGCCATTTGAAGTATCAACGCCAGTGGGAGAATCTCTTATAGCTAGGAATGTTTATCGAAATTGTGTTGTGAATATTTGTGGTCGTGATACGATGGACAATCTTGTTGAGTTAGAAATGGTAGATTTTGATGTTATTATGGGCATGGATTGGTTAGTGTCTTGTTATGCTACAGTAGATTGTCGTTCTAAGAAGGTATATTTCCATTTCCCAAATGAGGCAGTCCTTGAATGGAAGGGTAATGTTGGCGCGCCGAGAGGTAGATTTATTTCTTACTTTAAGGCAAGAAAAATGATTTCCAAGGGGTACATATACCATTTGGTTAGAGTAAGGGATACAGAGGCAGAGCCGCCAACTTTTCAGACCGTTCCGATTGTGAATGAATTTCCTGATATATTTCCTGAAGAACTACCAGGTTTACCTCCTGAACGAGAAGTGGAGTTTGGTATTGATTTGTTGTCAGACACACAGCCAATCTCAATTCCTCCTTATAGAATGGCACCAGCAGAGTTGCGAGAATTGAAAGAGCAACTGAAAGACTTGCTAGAGAAGGGATTCATCAGACCTAGTATGTCCCCTTGGGGAGCACCAGTATTGTTTGTGCATAAGAAAGATGGTTCGCTGAGGATGTGTATTGACTATCGGCAATTGAATAAGGTGACTATCAAGAATAAAAACCCTCTTCCCCGAATTGATGATTTATTTGACCAGTTGCAGGATGCCCAGTGTTTTTCCAAGATTGACTTGAGATCAGGCTATCATCAAGTGAGAGTCAAGGATAAAGATATACCCAAGACAGCTTTCCAAACACGGTATGGTCATTATGAATTCCTGGTTATGTCATTCGGGCTAACAAATGCACCCGCAGTTTTTATGGATCTGATGAATAGGTTGTTTAAGCCGTTTCTAGATGTGTTCGTGATAGTTTTCATAGATGATATTCTGGTCTACTCTAGATCAGAAGAGGACCATGTTAATCACTTAACGCAGGCGTTGCAGATTCTTCGTGATCGTAAGCTGTATGCGAAGTTTTCTAAATGTGAGTTTCGGCTCAAGTCAGTGGCATTTTTGGGCCATATTGTATCCAGTGAAGGCATAAAAGTTGACACTCAAAAGATTGAGGCTGTGAAGAGTTGGCCAAGACCCACGACGCCTACGGAGATTCGTAGTTTCCTCGGGTTGGCAGGTTATTATAGAAGGTTTGTTGAAGTTTTTTCTTCTATTTCTGCACCCTTGACAAGTTGACGCATAAAGCCTCCATGTTTCAATGGAATGATGCCTGTGAAAAGAGTTTCCAGGATCTGAAGAGCAAGTTGACTTCTACACCGGTATTGGTACTTCCTGAAGGCACAGAAGGGTATGCAGTGTACTGTGATGCTTCGAGAATTGGCTTAGGATGCGTACTAATGCAACATGGTAGAGTAATAGCCTATAGCTCTAGACCGTTGCGACCACATGAGAGGAATTATCCCACGCATGATCTTGAGCTAGCTGCAGTTGTATTTGCTTTGAAGTTATGGCGCCACTACTTATATGGGGTTCATGTTGACATATGTACCGATCATAAGAGCCTTCAATATATGCAATATATCTTCAGTCAGAAAGATCTAAACTTGAGGCAGCGGAGATGGCTTGAATTGTTGAAAGATTATGATATTGATATCTTGTATCATCCAGGGAAAGCGAATGTGGTAGCGGATGCACTGAATCGTAAGTCTAAAATGGCATCTATAGAAAATCAGGGGATGATTAAGGATCTTCACCAACTAGCTAATTTGGGAGTTAGACTTCTCGAAACTCCAGATGAAGAGGTTATTGTACGTAATGCAGCGGAATCTTCATTGATAGCTGAAGTGAAAGAGAAACAGTATGCAGATCCAATTTTATTGCAGCTTAAGGAGGATGTGCAGAGTGGCACGACAAAGGCATTTGAGCTTACGCGGGAAGGAGTGCTTCAGTGTCAGAATTGTTTATGTGTACCTGATGTAGTAGAGCTAAGAAAGAGAATTATGACAGAAGCACACTGTTCAAGGTATTCCATCCATCCAGGGTCGACTAAGATGTATCAAGATTTGAAAGCAATATATTGGTGGAATGACATGAAGAAGAATATTGCCGAATTTGTAGCTGAATGTCCGAATTGTCAAAGAGTCAAAGTAGAACACCAGAAACCCGGTGGTTACATGCAATGTATAGATCTTCCAGTCTGAAAGTGGGACAAGATCAATATGGATTTCATCACGGGTTTGCCTCGTACATATCGGAAGTTTGATTCCATATGGGTGATCATTGATAGGCTTACCAAATCTGCGCACTTCTTACCAGTTAAGACAACTTATACGGCGGAAGAGTATGCAAAGTTGTATATTAAGGAGATCGTTCGGTTACATGGAGTTCCAATTTCCATTATATCCGATCGAGGAGCCCAATTTACCGCGAATTTCTGGAAGTCTTTTCAAAGGAGTTTGGGGACACAAGTAAATCTAAGTACGGCTTTTCATCCTCAAATGGATGGATAAGCGGAACGTACCATCCAGACACTTGAAGATATGCTACAAACATGTGTATTAGATTTCAAAGGCAACTGGGATGATCACCTACCTCTTATCGAGTTTGCCTACAATAATAGCTATCATTCAAGTATCAAAATGGCACCATATGAAGCATTGTATGGAAGAAAGTGTAGATCGCCAATAGGATGGTTTGAAGCAGGTGATGCGGTCTTATTTGGACCGGATCTTGTTTATCAAGCAATGGAAAAGGTTAAAGTGATCCAACAACGGCTTGCAACAGCTCAAAGTCGACACAAATCTTATACGGATGTTAGAAGAAGAGGACTTGAGTTTTCTATCGACGATTGGTTATTCTTGAAAGTATCACCAATGAAAGGAGTGATGAGGTTTGGCAAGAAAGGAAAGTTAAGTCCACGATACATAGGTCCGTATAAGATCATTCAAAGATTTGGACAAGTTGCTTACGAGTTAGAGCTACCTCAAGAGCTCTCAGCAGTTCATCCCGTATTTCACGTTTCGATGCTTCGCAAGTACATCGGAGATCCATCGCACATCACTACTACGGAAGATGTACAAGTTTCAGAAGATCTCACTTTTGAAGAAATGCCTATTGCTATTATTGATCGCCAAATTAAAAAGATAAGGAATAAAGAGATAGCATCGGTAAAAGTACTTTGGAGGAATCAACAAGTTGAGGAGATCACATGGGAAGCCGAGGAAGCGATGAAGATTAAGTACCCTTACCTATTCAACGATGAGGAGCAAGTTCATGAGACAGAAGAAGAACAATAACAAGTAAGTGTTTATTTTTATGCAAGGATGTTATGATGATGAATATGTTAATTGTAAGCTTGGACATGTCTTAATTGAGTAACTATGCTAACATTCGAGGACGAATGTTCTTAAGGGGGGGATAATGTAACACCCCGTAAATTTTTTCGTACACTTGTCGCGATTATATGGAGTCCTAAAGACTTGCGTATGGGTTAAATTAAGTTTATGGTGTTCGGAAGTATCCCGTCAATAGTTGTATGCGTAGGTAATGGAATAAGATTTCCAACGATATAAAGTTTTTCCAAAACAGAGGAGTATTTCATATAAGCGAGCACATTCGAAATTTCAAATCGGTGGCCGGGAAGCCTGTGAACAGTAATTCTGCAGGAAAATTACTGCAGCTAGGCAATCCAACTTTAGACGATCATAACTCCTTGTACAAAAATAACTGTGTGAGATGCTATATATCGACGAAAAGCTACGAGAGTCTTCTTTCCGATGAAATTGGTTTCATCCAAATCCAATGTCTAAGTAAGGAGCTATACCCGTTTTACTACAGCCTATAAAAAAAAATAGAATTGTGGGACAGATTTTTGGGTCAACTTTAAACGACCATAACTCCTTGTAAAGGAAGAACTGGGTGGTATACTTTATATGAAAATGAAATCCCTTTGAATTATATTTCCAATGCAATTGGTTTCACCCAAATACGATACCGGAGCAAAGAGTTATGATCGATTTACTTCAGCCTGTCAAAACTGTCCACTGGGGACAGATTCGGGATTTATTTAAATTTTTAGCGCAAAATGGTCATTTTTTATTACCTCTTGGACTAAAATTGGTCTTTATAAATCTGCATTTGGCCTCATTTATATCAGATATTATCCTATTATTAAGAGAGGTGAAACCCTAGCCAATTTCAACTTCAAATATTTTGTGATTCAACCGTAGAAAATTCGAATTGGTTCCGTAGTTGTGTTCACCATCTCGAAAGCTTCGAGAAGCACCCCATGGTTATGTAAGGAGGATTCTAAATACAAGAGTTCATAGTTAAGGTATGAATATTGTTTATTCTTGATTCTTATCCATGAATAAGTATTGATAAAGGATTATGAGTATTGTCTTGATGTTGGAAGATAACTAGAAACATAGTTATGAATTGTTGTGTATAAATTGTTAGTAGTAAATTATGGAAGTTATTGTATTGGATTATGGAGGATGAATTGTGGTGATATATCATTATATTAGTGGTTATGTATGCCTAGTGATCATGTTGGTATTGGATGGTGATTAAGAAGGGAAATAAAGGCTAAGAGTGATGTTGAGGGATATTTCATGAAAATGCATGATATGTGAATGTAATAAGAGTATAAGAGGATGTATGTAGTACTCTTATTGATGAGCTAAAGGATTACTTCCTAGACATTATTTGGTGAAGTTAATACCTAAATGGTAAGGTTTGGTTGCTAATACTAGTTTGCCACAAATGACTTATTGTAGATAAGTGTTCGAAGAGTACGGGAAGTCACTTGTATTGAAGTGGTTATATCAAGGTATGTAAGACATACTCTATCTAATCTTTGGCATGAATAATGACCCATGGCACTCTCAAGTAAGATTCCAACATTGTCCTACGACACATGACACATAATAACATCATATGATCTTCGACACTACCAATTGAACTTGTTTTCACTTTTAAGATGTCCGGCTAGTCAAAAAAATGTCCATATACTATTGTTGACTCCGAAATGGTTTAATGAGGTATCCATGATTCTCTACTTCATTTTCATGATATTGATTACCTATTTACATGTTTTTCCTATTGAGGTATCATGGTTTCAAGTTTCATAAAGTGTGACCACAAAGTAACCAATCTCAAAGATTAATTGAATTAAGAAATGGAATGTCTGTATTTTAAATTGAGGATATGATGTATTGTATTAGTACCACTGTTCAGTTGACCATTGTATTATAAAGATTATGTATATATGCTATTCCAGGGGTGGTCCCTGATGTATTGTATTAGTACCACTGATCAGTTGGCCATTGTATGACATATGTTATGTATTGATAAGGATTACGGGAAGTAATGATATGAAAGTAATGTGCAGGTATCCCATCAGTTCTTTTAAGTGTGGTCTACTCATACTGTTTATTCACTGGTATCTGGGTTCCGTTGATCTTTTGTATCTCATCTTGATACTCACTGCCTTACATACTCAGTACATATTTCCGTACTGACGCCCCTCACAGGGGACCTGTATTCATGCCTGCAGGAACAGGTACTTCAGGTCGTACACCTCCGCAGTAAGATCCAGGACATTCTGTTGTTAGTGGTGAGCTCCAGTGTTCGGGGGCATCCCAAGTCGTCTCTATATGTACTTTTGGTATTTGTATAAAGGTCTTTTGTGGGCTGTTTGTCCCGACCCCAACTCAGTTGTGTATCTATGTAGAGGCTTTTGTAGACATATTGTACAGCCATAGAAGTGTTTGGTTGATAGACGTGATGGCTCTGACGGCCAATTACTGTTTATATATATATTTATGCGTGTCTGCTGGGCTGATACAGGTACTGTTTTCTTCTATTTACAATGAAGTGCTGCCCAAATTTCTAATTTTCATAAGTAATGTAAATGTGAAAGTATAGGTTATGAACGGGTTCTCCCGGGCCTCCTCGGCTACGGGTGCCAGTCCGCTCCAATGGGATTTGGGGTATGACAGAAGTGAGTGTAGGGACGGCGATACGTAACGCCTGCATTCACTTAGGCAAATCCCACATCGGTAGTGAAGGGGAACGAAGTGTGCCTTATAGGTGCATGGATACCTTCCACGTATGTGACACGTTTTAAAACCGTGAGGGGCCGAGGCTCCAAAGCGGATAATTTCGCATGCGCCGGTGAGCTTGGGCTGTTACAGATGGTATCAGAGCCAGCGCCGGTGCCGGTGGTGGGGCAAACCTCAGCGAGGACGTTGAGTCCCTACGGGGGGTGAGTGTAGGGACGGCGATACGTAACGCCTGCATTCACTTAGGCAAATCCTACATCGGTAGTGAAGGGGAACGAAGTGTGCCTTATAGGTGCATGGATACCTTCCACGTATGTGGCGCATTTTAAAACCGTGAGGGGCCGAGGCTCCAAAGCGGACAATTTCGCATGCGCCGGTGAGCTTGGGCTGTTACAGTGGCACTAGGATCAACCTTAATAGATCCAATTAATTCTGGAACTACATCAACCATTGCAAGTTAATTGACCTTGGGTTCAGGGGTAGTATGTGTACATGGGTCAATATGAGGTACAAAAAGAGATAAAGCCTAATCCTTAAAAATCTTGACAGATTCCTTGCCAGTGATCATTAAATCCATATGTTCCCTGAGTCTTTTGTCACTCACCTCCCCAGAACTTACTCTGACCACTCTCCTATGCTCTTAAGTCTTGGTTCATTCCCTCAAAACCAGAATAGACCCTTCAGGGTAGAGTCCATGTGGCTTAGCCATACTGACTTCCCAAACCTAGTAAGAGCCTCCTTCCACAACTGTTCCAGCCTCACTAATGCCACCTCTGAGTTTGAGGTTAAGGTTAAATATTGGAACAAGAACACCTTTGAAAACCTCTTTCACAAAAAAAAGCACTTGCTTTTAAGGTTAGCTGGCATTTAGGCCTCCCAAAATTACCCCACTAGCTCATTCATCTATAGTCTAGAGCAAACTCTTTAAAAAGAGTTCAACCTCCTCGTAACTATAGAAAATAAGTTCTAGAAACTCAAGTCTAGGATTACTTGGATAATGGAAGGAGACTCTAACACCAAGTTTTTCCATACCTCCACCCTCATTAGGAGGAGAAGAAACATAATCAACTCCCCCACTAATGGAGGGGGTAATTGGTACTACCACCATAGGGACATTGCCAATACCATTTCCAAATTCTACAATAACCTCTACTCTACTGAACACTCCTTGGGACATCTGAGAACTCAACTCAACCCTTCCCCTTCTGGTTCCATTAATTCCTCCAAGCATGTCTTTATAGATTCAATCCCTAGTCTAGAAGAGGTTAAAAAAGTTGTGTTTTCCTTTAAACCCAATAAGGCCCCTAGTCCTGATGGAGTACACCCCTTTATGTACCAAAAATACTGAGATATTCTGGGACCCTTTGTCAAGTTTGGCCAAGACTCATTCACCTCCTACTCTATTGATTAGAAGGTAAACTTCACCTACCTATGACTCATTCCAAAGTGCAAAAATGCCAATTCCCTTAAAAATATCAGACCCATTGGCCTTTGTAATACCCAATACAAAATCATCAGTAAAATCATAACTAACAGACTAAAAACCTTCTTTACTGATATTATTGGCAAAACCCAAGCTATTTTTCTCTCTAGAAGGAGGGCCTCAGACAATGCTATAATTGTGCAAGAATATATTAACCACTTCTCAAAAATGAAAGGGAAAAAGTCTAATATGATCCTCAAAATTGACCTAGAAAAAGCCTTTGATAAGATGAATGGTCTTTCATTAGGCAGGCCCTCTCATTTTTAAATTTTCCCCTTTCCTCACCAAACTTATTTTATCTTGCATCTCTACCTCTACTATCTCCATCCTTGTCAATAGGGGAATAAACCCCCCTTTTCTGCCTTTCAAGAGAATTAGGCAAGGGAATCCCATGTCTCTCTACCTATTTATTATTTGCATGGAACTTCTCTCCAGGAGAATCAACTCTGAGGTGAACACCCTTTAATGGACTCCTATCTCTATATCCAAGGAGGGCCCCTCTATCTCTCATCTTTTCTTTGCAGATAACCTAAGTCTTTTTGCCAAATCAAACCTTAGGAACTGTCAAACCACCAATAGAATTCTCCAACGCTCCAGCTTACATTCTGGCTAAAATATCAATCTTACAAAATCTAAGATTTTGCTCTCTAAGAATTGTAGTACTGATGACCGAAACAACCTCTCCTCTACCCTAGGAATCCATCCCTTAAATTTCTTCAGAAAGTATTTGGGTTTTCCCATTTTCCACAAAAAACCTTAAAGGGGGGACTTCCAATTTATCCTTGACAACCTCAACAGTAAGCTGGCAGGTTGGAAAACCAGAGTACTCAATATGGCTGGCCGAATTACCCTATTTAAATATTTCCTCTCAAGCATGCCAAATCATGTCATGCAATATATCTACCTCCCCAGCAAAATCCATCACCATATTGACAAAACCCAAAGGAATTTCATCTGGGGTACCACTGATGCCAAAAGAAAGATGCACTTGGTAAAATGGGACATCATCACCCAACCGAAAAGAAATGGGGTTCCAGGCATGCAACAGGAAGCCATAAAAAATAACTTCCTTCTATGCAGCCTTACCTGGAAAATGTACACCAATCCCTCAACTCTGTGGGCCACTATTCCAACTTTCAAATATGAGAATGAGGGTAGACCCAAAAAGAAGGCTCCAAGACTTGGAAAAACATCCACAAATGCAGGAAGATATACAAGGATGCCATGTTTTGGTCCATCAAAGATGGGACCAAGACTAATGCTTGGAAGGATAGATGGATACTTGAGATTCCCCTTTTAGCAACTATCTTTCACGGTCCCCATTAAATCTCCCAAAACTATCTTATAGTTAAGGATATTTGGAAAGATAGGGCATGGGATGTTGGGGTCCTACCTTATGAAATCCCCCCAATATATCCCTCAAAATCCAGAAGTCTTTCTTACCTAACAGATTCTTTAGCCTGTATACCCCCCTCTGAAGGCTAAAGGGGAATGGAATCTTCTCCTACAAAAGTGCTTACTACTACATGAAGAATCTCCTGAATGCTACCTAACGGAACCCAACCTCTTCTAGCTAGATCTGGCACTTGAGAGTCCCTAACACAATTAAAAATTTCATGTGGATGATGCACCATAACAACCTTCCCACCAAGGCTACCCTCTCTCAAAGGGGCATCAACATTCCCACGTTTTGCCATAATTGTAGCCAAAGCCCTGAAGACCAACAACACATTTTCTTTGGATGCAGTTACGCAAAGCCACTCTGGTTGAATCTAATCTAAAAATATGAGGGAAACATCCATCTTCAGCTAACCATGTTCAACACTATGAACTGGTCCATTACCTGGGGAATTCTCAAGAGCGAATGGTTTGATAGGAACATTCCCAGGGGACCTCTACTCCCCTATTGTGTTTGGCACATCTGGAAAACTAGAAACCCCAACAACTTCAAAAACTCACACACTTAACCATGCTTTAGTATTCCTATGCTAAAGTATTTGAATACCATCACCATTGCAACACTAGACCTATTCCCTCAAAAGCTATCATTATAGTAAAGTGGCTTCCCCCTAGTACTAATCACTTCAAGCTGTACACTAACGGCTCATGCTTGGTGTCATCAGGAATAGCAGTGGGGACTGGGTTATTGGATTTACTAAAAGCTTCACCCATGCCACCAACAATGTCATGGAGCTTCTGGCCTTAAAAGAAGGCCTAAAACTTGCCTTGGATCAAAACCTTAGACCTCTTGAAATCTGCATTGATTCCCAGAAAATTATCAACATGCTTCAACATAACAACTTACTATATGATCCAACTATCTTTGAATCCAGGTCACTACTAAGGAGCTTGGGAGGACCACCAGTCCAGCACACCTACAGGGAGCAGAATAGAGTGGCTAACCTGATGGCCAAGAAAGGATCGAAGCTGGACCCTTTTGACAAACTTTATGTTTTTGTTACTCCACCAGCTAGCGTAGGAGTAGTCTTTTGGGAGGATTTTGCTGGAAAAATATATGGCAGATTAGTGAACAATTGCGGGACCATCAATTTCGATATGCATGTTTTTGAGCCAGACTAGGCTGTTTGTATAAGCACCTTAACTTTTCTTTAATGCATTCTACTTTACCGAAAAAAGTCCTTTTAATTTAGTGTCTCTTTTCCTAATTTTTCAAGACGTGTTTTTTTTAATCAAAATAATTTTTGAGAGTGTCTCTTTTGCCAAAAGCCCCATGAAAAATTGATATCAAGTTTAGGAGGCTGACGATATATTTGATCCTTTCATTATTATAACTTACTCCTTCATTCATTTTTATTTGCTCTATTTGGGTTGAGCACACCCATTAATAAATTTCTTACTCCCATAAAATTAAAATTAGTTTTATCAATATACCCCTAATTAAATTTTATACATCTTTTCAAATCAATAATAATTATATTTATTGAATAAAGGTATAATAGGAAGATTTTGTTTAAAATATCCTTGAAAGATTAAAGAAAGAAATATTTAGGAATATAAGTACAATCAAATAGAGTAAATAAAAAGAAATGGAGGAGTATATAACATAATAAATAAAAAAAGTCTTTTTAAAAATATTTTGAGAAAGATCTTCCATGAATCAATTTGGATTACAAATTAACTCGATTTTTAGAGTTGAAATAAATTAAATTGAAATAAGTTGAACTAATAAATGAGCGGGTCAATAACCAATTCAAAATTAAAAGGATTGGGTAGATTAGGTCTGACTTTATCACCCCTAACCACATCTTATGATTGGAACTATTGCATCTGTGAGCCGCATGTCATGTCCATATGGAGAAGTAACAAACAATGCTCTAAGGGGTCGTTTGGTTGGAAAATAAGTTGTGCTGGGATTACTTATACTGAGATTAGTTGTCCTGTGATTAGTTATCCTGGTATTATTTTTTAGTGGTTGTTTGGTTTGTGGTACTAAAAATAATATGCATTTCATTCTTTTTAAGAATTGATAGTTTGTTTACAAAAATATCATTCACCTTGTTTAGCTTAATTATTTTCCTTAATATTAAACGATACATTTTTTTTTGAAAAGTTACTATTTTTTTCAAACTTTAGTATTTTCTTTTTTCTAAGACTACATATTAAGAAATTTATGTTAACATTTCTTAAACGTGTATGAAGCTTTAATATTTCATGTTAAATTACTTATTTTGTCCTAAATTCTATAAAATATTGATAATTTCATATTTTGTTAAAAAAATTTTATCATCAATAAATGTAAAAATAATTACTCTCATTTTTCATTATTTAGTATCGTATTTGGGAGTTAAATTGTACATTTTAAAAAAATTAAATTTTCAAACATTTTAGCTATTTATAAAAAATAATTTTTTATTTAATAATTAAGCATGTACTAAGTTAAAATGGGAATGTCAAGATATTAATTATTTATTCATGATAAATTTGTTAGGAAAAATGAAAATCTAAAGTAAGATTAATAAATGTTTCTACAAAATAGAAAGACAATAAATCCTTGCATCAATTTTGAATTTGATTGTATAAATAATTTTTATGGTGTCACTGTTATTTTTTCATGACTCGTAATAAGCTCATATAATTGTTCAAATTTATCAAAATGGATGAAAATTTGTAGAGTAATTAAAATTTAAATTAGGCATACAATTGATAAAAAAAAAAATTGATATATATATATATACACACACGCATACTAGTTTAGAATACGTGCGTTGCAATTGTATTTCGTGCTAATCACTAGAATTGTATATAAAAAACTAATAGTTAAAACGTAGCAATTTACATTAACATAAATGAATTATCAAAAAAAGATTTTAATATAAATACTCTATATATTTAATAAATAATATAAATAAATATTATGCAGTATATAATTAATTTTAAAATTCTTAATATTAATAATATTTTTTTACTTAATTTATGTAATAAAAGATTTAATAAATCAATCAACTTTGCTTTGCAATCTCCTTGTAGCTCGACGAAATAAAAAAAATCTTATTTTTTCTCTTAGGCCCCTCTTTTCTCATTTCCCTCACAACAACCTCCTCAATCTTTCTTCCACCCCATCTTTGTCTTTTATTTTTTGGTAGATCTAACTAACTTGTTTCCAAATTATGGGTTGAATTACACAATTATTGCTATTTTGTAAAATCAAGTACTTGTTTGATAATTCATTATTAAGCATTTTACGCATGATCAACACCATAGAAAAAATTAATTTAGCCACGAGCATCATTAATAATCCATCAATAAATTCACATGTCATTTGTTTTTTTGATAATTCTACTAATTTGTTGCTAAACAAAATTAAAAAAAAAAATATTTTGAGGTGAAATAACTTACATATAAAACAAAATTAAAAGTTCTCATTTGTTAGATTAAGTGTAAACAAAAAGATATTGATCCTCAGAAAAATATTGTTAGTCTCTTTTACCCTTATAAATTTCACATAAATAGATTGATTTTATTTCTTAATATATATTTATAAAAAGATACTTAGTTATTCCCCTAATATGCCCAAAAATTTTGATAATTAAATCCTAAAATCATTCACAAGTACAAATCTTGTATGAGTCTTTTTTCTTTTGTCTTTGAGAGTCCGTGTCCCTTTTAAAAAAATCAACGCAACTCAAAATTTTGATATCTTTTTTCAATTGGTGAAAGTGCTCATAATTGTCAAATGAGATTTCTTCGGCAAAAGTTTATTTGTAGGCAAAAAAGTCCAATCCCATTAAATCGGCAAAAATATAAATTTTCAAATAACACTCTATGTTATTCTTATAGAAAAAAAAGAAGAAGATGATAAGATTAGCATAAATACAAATACATAATAAATTTATTAACATTAAACGTCTTGTAAAGTGAAGTACTCTTACAAATTTAGATATATATTTATAAAAAAAAAAATTGTAAATCCTATTAAACAGGTAAATGCAAAATTTTAATTTTTTTCTTAAAAAATTTAAGTAATTTATAAAAGTCGAAAATTTTTCCGCCAAATATGAAAGATAATTTTCAACAAGAAAACAATTACCACAAAAAAAATTTCTAATTATGATTAAAACATTAAATCATACACTCACCAAAAAACCTCTTAAATTTGACAAAAAGAACATAAAACTAATCAAAAAATAGTTAACGAATATTATAATATATAAGTACCTCTTGAAATATTAAAGTGTCATGCATGTATGTGAAGGCCTTCCTCATTAGAGTTTCCATTGATGATTAATAGTTTGAAATAAAATTTCCTTTTTTCGGAAAAATGCATTGGCATCTTTATGTTAATTTTGTGTATTAGGTTAGATTTTAGAAGTTCATATAGGTCAAACTAAATATGGTTTACATCTTCGATGTAGTTTGTGAAGTTGTGAATTTTTCGTAAAATGTGGTTTACATCTTTGGTGGGGTTTGCATGGTTGTGAATTTTCTATGAAATTTTAAAAAATACTTACAACTTTTAGACGATTTAGTCCATCAAAATCTGAGTTTCAACTTTTCAACATTTACAAAACTTCTTCTTTGTCCCTTGCCAATCTTGATATCTTCTCAACCACAACAGACTCCATAGGAGCAACACTAATGTAGTTTTTGCGAATAGCTTGCATTCTCTAATGACTTGCTCATTCCGATGTCCTTGTCCTTTTTTATTTCCTTCATTATTCTGTTCCTCTCTATTGGTAAAAATGTTGAATTAGTATTACATTAAAAATTAAACCAACATGTATTCGATGGGAAAGATTAAGGGAAGCAATGTGCATTTCTAGAAAAAAAATTATAGTCTGTATTTTGGCTACAGTTCTCCAATTCTTAAGAAAATTAATTTATCTTCATTAATCTTGGGAGTATTTATATGTCCAAACATCACGATTTACCTATATTTGGACTTGTTTGAGAACAATTCCAGTGACGCAATGCGATCTCAATGTGTCGCGTCGACTGGCAAGATGTGCGCTTTAGCAAAAATATAAAGAATAATTTTCAGTGCATCGATGCGATGTCAATGCATCGCGTTGATGCATAAGTTCTGTGCCTCAGAGAATTATACATGTGCAATTTACAGTGCATCGATGCGATGTCAACGCACCATGTTGATGCTTAAAGCTTTGACACTTACCCAAATTTTGAAGAGCAAATTTCAGTGATACGACACGATGTCAACACGTTGCATTGTGTGGTGAAGAATATGACTTAGTTTGATTTTCAAAGATGAATTTCAGTGTGACAACACGATGTTGACACGATGCGTTGGTTGGATCAACGTGATTAGCAATGCGTCGCGTCATGGTTTCAGACCTGGTAAAATTTTACCAAGTATAAAAGGAACACGTGAGTACAATTTCGGAGACTTTTGTCAAGCATAGCAGCGGCGAAAAAGCATAAAATTCTTCTTTTAGGGTTCTTATTATTTCTTTTGAACTTCTTTACTTCAAGACTAATTTTAGGTATGATTAATTACTTGTTTTTGATGTTTAATTCAAACATGAGTAGCTAAATACCCTTGTTCTGGGGTTGAGGTCAAGAACATAATTACTCTTTGATATTCTTTATAGAAGTTTCTTTTTGGATTATTACCTGGGTTTTTCTTAATTTCTTGAGCTTACTATTTTAATGCTTGGACTCCATTAGAATAAATTTATATTTCTATGTGAATCCGAGAGGAGAATCATAGATTAGAGCGAGGAAATTAAGGAGAAAAGTTCTTATCCTTTTATAAAATAAGGGGTTTGAATTAGCATCTAGGATAGAGATATACCTAGAAGCCTTGTTTGATTCAATTGCAAGAAGATTACATAAGGAATCTAGAAGAATTATTGTATCTCTGCGGGAGTTGTAGATGCAATATTCAATAGATAAAAGATTTTAGGTCGGGAGATCAAGATCGTTGCCTAAAACTTGCGAACCAACAACCCGATAACCAATTAGACTACTATAAGAATAGAGATTTGTATAATTGTTTGAGAAGCCTCAACCCTGAAATTCTTATCATAACTGTTTACAGTCGTTGCTTGCTTTTCTCTAGTCATAAAATTTTATTTCTTGTTTATTAATTTATATTTTTATTCGCAATTTCAAAATCATCTTGATACTATACAACACCTAATACTCATTGTTTGAAACTAAAAGTTGGTTAAATTTATAGTTGTTTAGTCCTCGTGGGAACGATATTTAATTGTCCAAATCACTATATTACTTGAATGATCACATGCACTTGTGTGTGCGTCTGAGTTGCAACGAGTTTTTGGCGTCGTTGCCGGGGACTAATATAATTAGTAAATTGCTAAATTTTTGGTTTTTCCTATTAAGTTTAGGTGTTAACAACTTGATCTTAGCGGCTGAATTTTTGCGGGTTTAGCTAAATCCAGGACTGGCAAGAAATAAATAACTAGTAGAGCCTTTTGTAGAACCAGAGCAAATCTTTCAACAACGGCGAAGAATGGCTGAACAACGAAATAAACCGGTTTATCCAAATGCTGGGAATATTCCACCTTCTGTCATTCATGTTATTCCAGTTATTCCTGCTCAACAAGCGCTAGACCTGTTCGTGAGGTAGCCATCCCACTCACAAACCATGTGATGAGCAGTACTCTAAAGCCCGAACCAGGAGGTCAATTTGAATTGAAGCAAAATATGGTGCAATTACTGAATTCAATGGGGCAATTTCATGTCCTGTCACACGAAGATCTGCAGCAGCATATACAGACCTTCTTGAAAATCAGCAATACATATATTCTTGAAGGGGTGAATTCCGATTATGTCAGGTTGACACTCTTTCCCTTCTCTCTAATGGGGGAAGCAAAAAGGTGGTTACATGCTGAACCACCACTCTCTATCACTACATGGGAAGCTCTAGCTCAAAAGTTTCTTATTCAATTCTTTCTTTCTGGGAAGATAGCATGCTTGAGGAGTGAAATCTTGAGTTTTACACAGAAAGACCGAGAGAATCTCTACCAAGCTTAGGAGAGATTTAAGGGTATGCTCAAAAATTGCCCTCACCATCATCAATCCAATGATGTTCTTGTGCATACTTTCATAGAAGGATTGGAGCCAAACACGAAGATTCTCTTAGATTCAACAGTAGGTGGACAGGCTCTTGAGAAGACATATAAAGAATTGTACATACTGTTGACTCGAATTTCACAAGGGAACCCTAACTGGTATGCAGACTCGAGGACTACTCCTAAAAAGGTTGCAGGGATATTAAAGGTAGATTAGTTAACTTTATTACAGGAACAGATTGTAGCCATGCAAAATCATATGATTACTCAGCTTAATAACAGTGTTACTCAACCAACAGCTACAACGAATGCAGTCCAACAAACAAATTCTTGGTGTGAGGTTTGCAGAAGTCGTGAGCATATAGCTGATGCTTGCACGGCTAATCCAGATTCTGTCTACTATGTGGGGAATACAAATCGACAGGGATAACAAAATTTTGGTAATACTTATAATCCCAACTGGAGGAACCATCCCAATTTCTCATGTGGTAGAAATCAGGCACAAAATGCAAATCAATACAAGGGACAAGTGCAACCAAATCCACAACCATCTTAGAATACTCAGGCGACTACTCAATATAGCAATATAGAGGAATTGATGATGCAGCTTATGGCTCAACAAGCTTAATTTGCAACTGAAATTAAGACTCAACAGATACAGTTTGTAGCTGAGTTGAAGAGTCAACAATTGCTTACAAGAAATCTAGAGTTACAGTTGGGTCAAATTGTAGGAGCACAGAATACAAGACCTCAAGGAGCATTACCTAGTGATACAGAGACAAATCCCAAGTAGGTAAATGCGATTACAATAAGGAGTGGGCTACAAACTAAGGAGACAGTTCAGGAGCAGGTTAGTCCCATAATTATTGATGACAGTGCTAAAGACAGTGCAGAGAAAAAAATTAAAGAAAAAGCAACAAATGATGAAATTTATGTGGACAAGAAGACTCTTCCCTTTACCCTTTCCTCAAAAAGCAAGGAAGCATTAGGAGGAGGTAAGTTACAAGGAGTTATTAGATCTTCTGAAGCAGGTTCAAGTGAATCTTCCTCTTGTTGACATTCTGCAAAATATGCCAAAATATGCAAAATATTTGAAGGATATAGTTGCGAATAAGAAATGGTTAACCGAGTATGCTACAGTTGCACTTACTCAATAATGCACGTCCAAGATTCAAAACAAATTGCCCATGAAGCTTAAATATCCGAGTAGTTTTACCTTGCAAATTACCACTGGACAGACTATTTATGCACGTGGATTCTATGACTTAGGGGCTAGCATAAATTTTATGCCCACATCATGGTACCGGAAGATGGGTCTTGGGAGTCCCAAACCCACTACTATTATTTTACAGTTGGCGGATAGATCACTTGCCAGGCCGGATGGTATTATCGAGGACATTTTGGTGCAAGTAGGATCGTTAATCTTTCTAGTAGATTTTATAATTCTTGAATTTGAGGCTAATCCTGTGGTTTCATTTATCTTGAGATGACCCTTCTTAGCAAAGGGAGATTCACTAATTGATGTAGCAGCCGGAAAAATGACAATATGAGCTCATGATAAAGTAGAAGTCTTTGATGAGTACAAGGCGCTGAAATTGCCAGCTATATATGAGGAGTTATCATCTATATCAATTATTAACCTTACTTTGGATTTGCAGTTGTTGTAGTCTAATAATCCATTAGAGCGAGCTTTGATAAGTTATGATCTTTATGGAGAGTATAAGCATTGGAATTAGTCCAGGTTATGAATTTGGCTGTGGTTGAGACGAAGAAAGTGCCTGTCGAACCATTGAATAGGCCAATTGGTCCATCGCCCAAGCCCTTAATTGAAGAAAATCCTAACTTGGAGCTTAAGGTTCTCTCTCCACATTTACAATATATTTTTCTTAGTGACCAAGATACTTTACCTATTATTTTATCTGCAGGATTAACAGATGTGCAGGTAAAGACAACTTATAGAAGTTCTAAAGAGGAGAAAAAAGGTGATTGGTAGGAAAATATCCGATATTATAGGAATCAATCCATCATTTTTCATGCACAATATCTACATGAAAGAGGGTTACAAAATAAGAGTGCAGCAATAAAGATAGTTGAATCCTCTGATGAAGGAGGTGGTCAGAAAAAAAATGATCAAGTGGTTAGATAGTGATATTGTCTATCTAATTTTTGATAGCAAATGGGTGAGTCCAGTGCACTTTGTACCCAAAAAAGGAGGAATGATTGTGGAACTAATGATGATAATGAGTTGATCCCCATACGCATGGTGGCCGGTTGGAGGATCTGTATTGACTATCGGATGTTGAATGAAGCAACTCGTAAAGATCACCATCCGATTTATTTTATTGACCAAATGCTGGATAGATTGGTGGGATAAGAGTATTATTGTTTTTTGGATGGTTACTTCAGCTACAATCAGATAATCATAGCACCGGAAGACCAAGAGAAGACAACTTTCACTTGTCCCTATGGTACATACGCATTCAAACGCATGCCCTTCGACCTATGCAATGCACCTGCTACATTTTAGAGACGTGTGATGGCGATATTATCCGACATGGTTTAATAATTTGTGGAGGTATTCATGGATGATTTCTCTGTTATGGTAATTCTTTTGAAAAATGCTTGCAAAATCTTGACAGAGTTCTAGCTCATGCGAAAAGACAAACTTGGTGCTAAATTGGGAAAAATGCCAATTTATGGTTAAGGAAGGAATTGTCCTAGGCCATAAAGTGTCATTTAAAGGACTCAGAGTAGATAAGGAGAAATTTGAAGTGATTGAAAAGTTGTCACATCCAGTCATTGTCAAAAGAGTACGGAGCTTTCAAGGACATGCAGGTTTCTATAGGCAGTTCATTCAAGATTTATCAAAGATTACAAGCCCCATGTGAAAATTATTGGAGAAAGAGGAAAATTTTGAGTTTGGGATGATTGCCAAGCAGCTTTTGAAAAACTAAAGAAGAAGTTGATTGAATCACTTATTCTGATTGCACCAGATTGGGAGTTACCGTTTCAGCTGATGTGTGACGCTAGTGATGTTGTTGAGGGAGCTGTTTTGGGTCAGAGAAGAGATAAGGTATTTTTCTCGATCTACTATGCTAGAAAAGTTTTGAATGGTGTTCAAGTTAATTATACGGTTACAGAGAAAGAGATGCTGTCAGTGGTGTATGCATTTAACAAGTTTTGATCTTACTTAGTTGGCACTAAGGTCATTGTTCATACTGACCATACTGCTATTAAGTATCTTGTAAACAAGAAGGATGTAAAACCTAGACTGATTAGGTGGATTCTAATACTACAAGAATTTGATCTTAAGGTTCGAGATCGGAAGAAAGCTGAAAATTAAGTTGTTGGCCACTTGTCACGGCTAGAAAGACGAAACCATATTGTTGATGACTCTCTTAGTATTACGGAAGAGTTTCCTGATGAAAAGTTATTATCTTTAGAGGCAATTGAGTTCCCATGGTATGCTGATATTGTTAATTTGATAGCTTGTGAGGTGTACCCTCCTGATGCCACCACACAACAAATAAAGAAATTGATCCATGATTCACATGCCTATATTTGGGATGAACCATATCTCTTTAAGCAGGGTCCATATGGAGTCACTCATAGGTGTAACCCAGAGGCTGAATTTTCAAAGGTTCTTGAAGATTGTCACTCATCTCCTTATGGTGGAAACCATGGGGGGTAGAGGACTGCTAGAAAAGTGCTGCAATCAGGTTTTTTCTGGCCTACGTTGTTTAGGGATGCAATTTCTTTTGTGAAAAATTGTGATCAATGTCAAAGGTTGGGTACTATATCTAGGCGTCATGAAATGCCTCTCAACAATTTGTGAAGAAGAACATATTTTCCAGATTTGGTACACCGAGAGCGATAATTAGTGATGGAGGTACACACTTCATCAACACTTGGTTCAAAATTCTTCTTGCTAAATATGGTGTTATGCACAAGGTTGCTACTGTGTACCATCCCCAAACTAGTGGACAAGTTGAGGTGTCCAACCAAGTGATTAAGCAGATACTGTGAATGGGCAGAGAAAAAATTGGGCTGAGAAGTTAGATGATGTACTTTGGGCTTACAGAACAATGTACAAGACGCCCATTAGGACGTCCCCATATCGTTTAGTTCATGGTAAAGCATGATATTTGCCTACGGAGCTAGAACATCAAGCATATTGGGTTGTGAAAAAGCTGAATCTTGAGATAACTGCCGCGAGGGAGAAACGGTTACTCCAGCTGAATGAGCTTGATGAGCTTAGGATTAACGCCTACAAAAATTCCAAACTATACAAGGAGAAGACCAAAATATGGCATGATAAAAAAATTAAAGAGAGAGCATTTGAACCAAGACAACTTGTTTTATTATTCAATTCAAGGCTTAAGTTGTTCCCTGGTAAATTATAATCGAAATGGTTTGGACCTTTTGAGGTGGTGTGAATGACACCTCATGGAGTTGTGAAATTGTGGAATAAAGAGAAGATGGAGAAGTTCCTGGTGAATGGACAACGTGTAAAACATTATTGGACTGATCATCCGGATAAGCACAATAAGTCCAACACCTTTGCTGAAGGGTAGAACTGAGCTATGTCGTGGCACGACATAAAATAAGGCGTTGTATGGGAGGCAACCCACGAATATAATGTAATAGGTAGTTTAATTTTTAGTAATTGAAGAACAAAAAAAAATACAAAAAGATGAGTCGTTCCACGACCAAAAATAAGGCTCTTGGTGAGAGGCAACCCACTTTTACTTACTTGATTTTGTTGTTTTTCATTAATGTGCAGAAACGAGGAACTTGGTGGAGAAAGAGAAGATGAAAAGATGATGAACATAGGCCTTAGAGTAAGTAAATAGGTGATACATAGGGAGAAAAAGGTAAAGGATAGGTAAAGATACAATAAGGTACGGGAAATTTAGCCTTAGAAAATTTTTAGGATGCAATTTCCAGTGGCTCGACGCTATCTTGACGCGTCGCGTCGAGGTGCACCAATTCCACACAGAAAAATTTTCTAATACTATTTCCAGTAGATCAATATGATTCTGACACGTCATGTCGATCTTCAATGCGTTACACGACGCGTCGCATCAGTGCTCATGAGGTTACACTTAGATAAATTTTTGGGGCAAAAATCCAATAACATGATGCGAACTCAACGCATCATGTCTAATGACCATAGCGATACCTGACATATCGTGTCAACCCTTTATTTCTGGGTCACCTCTATAAATATAACGCTAACCCATTCCACCACTCACCTAACCCTAGAACTGCCACCGTCCTTTTTTTCTCTCAAGTAAAAAAGCAATTCCCCTATTTTTCTTCATCAAGTCAACAAGGTAAGTCATGTATTATTTTTACTCTCTACTCAAAATTGCTTTATATGGTAAACAATGCTTAGAATGCTAAATAGTTAGTGATAAAGAGCATGACTTGGTTTTGTTTTTTGAACTTGAGATGATAAATGACATGTTGAGGTGAATTAGTGACAATAATTGTGTAGGTTGAGAGTTTTGTTTGAACTAAAGCTTGTAGACCTACGGTGGCGGACTTTTGAAACTTTGTTGACTGCATTAGAGTGTTTATATGAGTGCTAAATTGATAAGTGAACTTTCAAATTGACTTAGTTTCTAAACAAATGAGTTATTTTGCTGAATCATGGGGGAAAGTTTAATGAATTAGGATGTGTTTGATGCACTACGTGATAGCAACTAAGTCTGGGGGTGAATAACCATGTCACAACACCTTAGTAGTAGCTATGCATGACTAAAGTGAGTGTTAAGAAGAAAGGAAAAAGTGCTCATGATTGAAGATGTTTATGTGCAAATTGAGAAGTCATTAGTGATTGATGCTTAGAGTGTGCACTGTAACAACTCCGAAATGCGTTTTTGTGCTTACTCTTGGATGATTAATTATGAGAATTGTGAATTAGAAAGGAAAAGTTTGAGTACCTTAGTACATTCATATATAAAGTTGTGCTAGCAATTAAGTGTGGGGTAAATTTCACATTTAATGGTGCCTAGATTTTAAGGTGCTTGTTTTATATGTTTGTGGGCTGTTATATTTAATAGGTAAAATGTCGAGCATCCACCAACAAAGAAGCAAAAGTAAAAATACAGCTAGACCATCTGAGCTTAGGCACAAGAGGAGTCATGAAATTGGCCGGGTACCTGCAGCCCTACATATTCCTAGGGGAAAAAGAGGTTTGGAACTAAGGCTATATCTGCGGCAGGACGAAAATGGTACTCCCAACACAAAGAGTCAAAATATTCAGCTAATCAATTTATCAACAGGGGAAAGTTTGATAAAGGAATATCCTTCGATAATGAGAAAGATAGAGGCCCACCACATGAATTTTATCTTCGAGCAGCCGGGTCCATGCAACTTAAGCTTAGTTTGGGAATTCTATACAAATTGGTATCCGAAATATTCTGAGGTCAAGGTACGTGGTCATATGATAACTTTCACTGCAAACACTGTTAATGAGCTGCGAGGTGTACCCTATGTGGATCCAGATCCATTGAATACAATGATTATTGAGCCCCCGTATCAGTATATTCGCCATCTCCTGTGCGGCACTTGATCTACGCATGTTTTACTTTTATTTGCTCACTTGAACAAGGAGGTACATTTATGGACCATAATCATCTATGCCTGCCTGGTTCATGGGAAACATATGACGGATGTGACTCATGATAAGGTGTGTCTTATTTATGCCATGATATGTGATGATGTGGATGTGAATATAGGTGCCATTATTTTCTCGTCGATGAGAAAGGCCCAATTTTTAGGAGGTCAGAGATATGGATTTGATGGATTGCTGATAAGATTTTTGAGGCAACATGGTGTGCCTGAGAAGGATGCAGACTATTTACCGTCTGTGGGTGACAGGCCACTCGATATTTCTCGTACCAAGGGACCATCTCCTCATGTTGTGAATTTGACTATGCCCGAGCATAATGCTCGTGCTGATGAGATCATGGCCTGTATGAATGGGCTGACTATGCTGCAGTTAAGGACTGGGGGGCGTGTGGCCACCCAACAGGAGATTCGTACTGTGGAGCTTGACTACCCACTGAGACCTCATGCTTGGACTTTGCTATGTATTGGCCCAGATTTTGATGATCCCTTGGATGATGATGTCCCTATAGATGAGGAGAGACGCATGGCTTATTTCGATGATGAGTCTGAGAAAGATGAGCAGTCTGATAATGGTGACTCAGGTGACAATTTCGGTGATGATGATACTGATGTTGATGACATAATGGTCATGGTAACATTCGACTGAGCAGGGAGTACCAGCCACCCTGCCTTATGCTTAATTACTAGCACTGAGACAGTGCTATGTTTAAGTGTGGGGTGTTGGTCATTAATCATCTTCATCTTCATCTCTTTTATTTATATATTTGAACAATGTTGATTTTTGGTTGTGTTGGATGAACAATTTTTATTTCTGTTTTTATGTTTTATGGGTAGTAAGTTGACAATATTGCCCTTTTTGGAAATTTAGTTTAAAAGTATTTGCTTTATTTACAGTATTTATTTTCACCCTTTTTGGTAAAAATTTCAGATTACAAGTATTTTGTGTGCCCTTTTTGGCATTTTCATTATGCAACGTCATAGCTAAGTGCCTTCCCCTATGATAGATGGATAACGACTGTGTTAAGAGGAGTGCATCTGTAGAAGCTAAAATATAATAGGACCCTAATCACTACCTTTAAAAAATGCGGTGTGTTGGGTAAAATATTTTAATTTGATTATAAATAAAATTGTGTTGAAAGAAAATGAGATGTTCTTAAATAGAAGCCCCAACAAGTGTAGTTTGGTTTGATTGGCTTAATGTTGAATTTGATAAAGTACAATATCGGAACCCACAAGGATCCGACTTGATTCTTTGCATGCACAGTGTGAGTGAGTGTTTGTTTATATTCTGCATGTAAAGGAATGACTAAAACTTGCCCGGTGTGTTTACAAAGCAAAATAAAGGGTGTAAGCATATATTTTATTGTAAGTATATATATATATATATATATATATATATATATATATATATATATATATATATATATATATATATATATATATATATATATATATATATATATATATATATATTACCAACATAAATTTTAAGTGGTTAATGGATTTAATATATTGTAGATGTAAATTTATAGATTTTTTAAATCTTCTTAAAATTAAATTAAATTGATTCAGAATTCTTAAACTAATAAAAAATATTAATTGTTATTAATTCTGATGAGAGTTGATTTTATTTGTATCCAAACATGCTCCTACATGGACCAAAGAGCATCATATTTCATTTAGGAAATATGGTTACACGGAGGCTGAGCATTCTTCAGATGCTTGAAGAAGATATCAATGTCAACTAATTCAATTGCCTTATTTGACTATCACATAATTGCCTTTTCTTTTTATTTTTTTAAGAAAGACCGTCACATAATATCTCATTTATATTAAAAAGGTATTAGTTACCAAAAATATATATTTGTTTTTCGTAAGCAATAATATAAAAGATTTAATAAATATATGCTCTAAATATTAGTGTCATAATTAAATATTTATTTTTAAATGCTTGGAATATGTTCTACACGTACATCTTGAGTCAATCAATAAAAGAATATACAAAAAATATTATTAAAAATTTCAATTAACTTTAAAATAAATAAATCTGTCAAAAAACTCTAACTTTGGCTTATATACAAAGAAAAAAAAAAACAGATAGTAAAAAGGAGGTGTATCCCAATTTTAATAAAAAAATATGCTTGTAAGTTGCAACACATCATTTATTAGAGAAAGTTATTTTAATTGACAATAGAAACTAAAATTATCTCTAAAAAGAATGTTTAATCATATTTTGTATGTGTGGTAACAATTGGAGCCTGTATTAAAAAAAAAAAACTATTGAACTATCAATAAACATAATGATGATATGTTAAATCTCAAAATTTATTTACAAATAAATTAATTTTATATTAGCAAAAATTTTTAAAGGAACTTCATATAATAAAGAAGACGAGAAAAACTTAAAGAATCCAAGAAGAAAACGTTAATTAATCATCAATCAAAATCAAAACAAAACTAAGAATAAGAAGAAAATATAGAAGTAGAAGATATTTTTCTAGTAAAATTTGATCAAATAACTACTTAAATAGAATTGTAGACTTTTTTTTTTTTATATAAGGTAAAATTTTATTTGATTTAGAATTGTTAAATATTATAAATTTTATATGAATAAAATATAATTTTTTTCTTTCCATACATATGTTTTTAAAAAAGAATATTTTGGTTCGTAAAATTTTTTCATTAATAAATTTGTACCTTTTCTTTCTTCCTTTTTTTAAACTATAACGTTTGGTTCTTCTTACAAAAAAACACACACACACGTTTGGTTCTAATTTTTTTTCTTTTTATGGCAAGTTTTTTTTTCCCTAAAAATTGTGTAGGACTCTTAATTTAAAATTGGCCATATTACATTTAATTTCTTTTAGTTGTGTGATTCTTTTTTATTTTTCTTTTTGTATTCTAAATATTTGAATAATAATTTAATGATAATTATTTTAAAAAAGTGAAAAGACGATTTTGTCTATTGCGGGGTATTTTAATGAAGGATAAAAAACTCAAATCACTTTTATAAGATTGCTAAATATTATGTATGAATAAAACATGTTTTTTAAAAAGAAATATTTTGGTTCCTAAATTTTTTCCATTAATAAATTTATACCTTTTCTTTTCTTCCTTTTTTTAAACTATAACGTTGGTTCTTCTTACCAAAAAAAAAAACGTTTGGTTCTATTTTTTTTTTTTCCCTTTTTATGGCAATTTTTTTCCCTAAAAAAATCGTGTAGAACTCCTAATTAAAAATTAGTCATATTACATTTAATCCCTTTTAGTTATGTGACTCATTTTTCTTTTTCTTTTTCCCTTTTAGTTATGTGACTCATTTTTATTTTTCTTTTTGTATCCTATATATTTGAATAATAATTTAATAATAATTATTTTAAAAAGGGTGAAAAGACAATTTTTGTTTTAATGAAGGGCTAAAAGTTCAAATCACTTATATTATAGATATAGATTATATATAAATATATATATATATATATATATATATATATATATATATATATATATATATATATATATATATATAATCATAGGATTTGAGGGTAGTTCTGTCATTTTATAGTTTTATCCCAAGAATAAATTATGTTGGAATCATCATATGTGTGGGATAACTTATCCCGGTAATATTTATTAATTCTGTAATAAGTTATCCCGAATATTGACAACCAAACAATGCATCAAAAATTTTATCCCGAAATTATATACTTTAGTACCTCACACCAAACGACACCTAAGTAACCAAATGATAAGGATTAATACATCGAAAAACTTCTTAAACTTGTCATCAAATTTTATTTAAACACTTGAATTATGATTTGTTCCAATTGAATACTTAAATACATAATAAAATACTCCTTATCATACACTAATAGTTCAAAAAACCTCTGGCCCCTGTAATCAAATGTCAATACTATAGATAAGTTAACGACATAAAATATGTCACTTCGTTTAGTTCTAAACAGTAGTCTCAATAAACCGAAAAGCCTAAAAAAATGTTCCAATTGAAGCTAATGTAATGTGCATAATTAAATGAGATGAGATATTTTATGCAGTTAATTTAAATATCTAAATAGATGATTGAGAGCACATAAAGATTTTACAAAAATTTGAATCGAAAGTATATAATAGAAATACTATTATGTATTCAAATACTCAATTGGAACAGACCAAAATTCAAGTGTGACTGAAATTAGTTTATAAGTTTAAGGGACTATCAATGCATTAAGCCAAATAAAAATGTGTTGTCAAAAGGTGCATGCATACACTTCGGAAGCAAAATGTGTCATGTCATAGCAATACATAGGAAGCATAACTGCTAGTTCAGGCGACATCCCAAAATTGCAGAATTGGCATATTTCCTCTTTGCTATGAATATAACAAGAAGTCTTAACTAAATATAAGATTAGTTACATATCGCTTTCAATGTTACTCTGCTATTTTACTACCAAAATATAATGCTGTCCATTTGGCATCTTTGTCAAAGGAAATGATGGAGGTGCGAAGCAGCCATAGAAGTTGATGAAGCTACGCTGAAGCTCTTTCAGGTTCAGATATCAGGCCAGCAGCTTCTACTTTTCACATCCTATTCTACTTGTAAAATTTACGTCTTATAGCCTGATGAAAGGGATGAAAAATTAACCACAACAAGAAAAAGAAGAAAAACTAATGTTAGTGTTCCATGTTTAATTAGTGTTGTGCCTTTGCTCTCTATATAATAACTCATATGCTACATAGGTTTCTCTTAATCATTCAGTAACAACGCTTTTGGTAATACTATATTCGTGGAAGTCAGTATACAATTTAAAAGTGAGCATAGGGTCTTTAGAGGGACGAAAGACCAAGTGTTTGAAAGTTAAATCTATTTACTGCAGTCTCATGAGTTAGAAACAGAAGTACTTACTAAAGCCAACGTTTTTGTGCAACTGCATCCTTCGACTTAGCAACAGGAGGTCGACTCCGCCTAGATTCTGCACTAATAGATGATTCCTGCTTTGGTTTCAATCTGGAGACTGAATCTAGTGTTTGATTCAATGATTTCTCCGTTAAGGGGTTTACTGGTCGTGACTTTGGATGTCTGTCTGTTGGTTTCACTAATAAAGGTAAGCTTTCAACCTGCTCCTGTTTCTGGTTTTCCCTTAAAGTATTTTCATTGTGATAAATGCTGATGTCCTGACTAGCCAAAAGAGGTTGAGCTATTCTCCTAGGGGAGCTATCTGAATCTGAAGACGAAGGGCTAGTAGTATTGTCCATATCATAAAGGATATTGTCTGTCAATTGAGGAAGCTGAACCCCCTTTGAGCTTCTTGAAGAGAAAGATGGTCTTCTAAGTCTTGTTAGATTCACAACCTGTTAAAAGCCAAATTCAATCATAAAGCACAAAAACCTGATTATAAGCTTATGCCAAATATGGTTCACGCTTTGTGCAGACCTAATAAACAAAATTACTAGTCGAATGAAAAAAAACACAGCCATGTGTACTTAAGCTCCTGCTATACAAGGGGCCGGGGAAAAGGCTGAATAAGTCAATAAATTTTAGTGGAGCATTAAGTTTAAGAATTCTGTTTTCAAGAATTCAAATATGCTTCAAGCAAATATACTGCCGAGATTAGACCGTAATTCAGTTTACAAGACCACTTTTTCCACAGGCATCACAACATGGATCAGTAGGTATCATGATGGGGACATGAACCAAAAGTATAGTAGATCAAAATTTTCGCCACAGCTAGTAACAAAGTTTGTAAAATAACTAAACAGCATTTTGTTGGAACAAGTTCTCTTTTTTTTTTTCTTTTGCTTTTTTTTTTTGTTCATTTCTTACTTTGGTTATACCACCCATTCTATTTCAACCTTGTTAACCATTTATTATCTAGAGCCAGGGGTCTATTGGAAACAACCTCTTTACTTCTTCGGAAGTAGCTGTATGGACTGCGTACATTTTACCCTCCCCAGACCTCACTTGGTTGGATTACACTGGGTTTGTTGTTGTTGTTGCTTTTTTTTTTTTTGTAATTTGCGACAAGTTCTTTCACATATACAGACAGATAGAGTCTTCTAGCATTTGTTAAGAGACATCATTACCTTCTGCTCTAAGATTAAAACATCTTTCTTGAGTTTTGTTATAATCATGTTCTTTCTGCGGATGATATCTTCCAGCTCTCCAGTCCTCTGTTAGACCAAACCAATGGGACAATTATAAGTAACTGTAAGACTGGTATTCACCACATTGTTTTGTACAAAGAGCAGCACACATTTCTTCTTTAATATTATATAAAGAAAAATACATGCTACAGTACCTTTGCACCAAAAGCTTCTGATGATTGAAGAAAAGTAGATAACTCCTTGATGATGGAATCTTTTTCTTCACATTCCTTCTGGAGATTATAAAAATCTTGTTCAACTGCTGAAGAGTTCAGCTGAAAGGAATAACATATGTTGCAAATTAGATCACACTGACCGGGAATCATTTCTTGTCTCTATAAATTAGTTCAATTCCTAACTTATTTGGGTAAAATCTCTTAGAGTCAATTTGTTGAAATACAATACAACAACAACAACAACAAACCCAGTGTATTCCCACCTGGTGGGGTCTGGGGGGTAAGATGTACGCAGTCCATACCTCGACCTCTAAAGAAGTAGAAAGACTGTTTCCGATAGACCCCCGGCTCAAGACACAAGATACCACACAAATACAAATACAAATACAAAGTAAAGCACCGAACAAGGTTACAAGATTACATAACATAACATGCATAACATAGATACGGCACCCATAAGTAAAAGAAAAAGAAAAGGAGGAAAACGGAGGAAAACACCCAGATTCGTACTAAAACAAGGAACAAGTAAGACGAAATCATAACTAGGATACTACCCCCAGCAAGAATTCCCTTCACTAGCGACCCAAACTGGTCCTAGTCCTCTGCCCTAATTCGCGCCCTCCAGACCTTCCTATCTAGGGTCATGTCCTCGGTGAGCTGTAACTGCTCCATGTCCCGCCTGATCACCTCACCCCAGTACTTCTTCGGCCTACCCCTACCCCGCCTAAAACCATCCAACGCTAGCCTCTCACACCTACGAACCGGGGCATCCATGCCCCTCCTCTTGACGTGTCCGAACCAGCTCAATCGGACTTCCCGCATCTTGCTCTCCACTGGGGTAACACCAACCTTCTCCCTGATAATCTCATTCCGAACTCTATCCCCTTTAGTCAGCCCACACATCCAGCGCAACATTCGCATCTCTGCCACCTTCATTTTTTGGATGTGGGAATTCTTAACTGGCCAACATTCCGCTCCATACAACATGGCCGGACGGACTACCACCCTGTAGAATTTGCCTTTAAGCTTGGACGACACCTTCTTATCACATAACACCCCCGACGCGAGCTTCCACTTCATCCAGCCCGCCCCAATACGGTGCGAGACATCCTCGTCAATCTCACCGTTGCCCTGGATCACGGACCCGAGATACTTGAAACTATCCCTCTTACATACCACCTGTGATTCCAGCTTCACTACCACCTCATCCTCCATCCTTACGTCATTAAACTTGCATTCCAAATACTCTGTCTTGCTTCTGCTCAACCTGAACCCTTTAGACTCAAGGGTTTGTCTCCACTCCTCTAATTTACCATTCACACCCCCTCGAGTCTCATCAATCAGAACTATATCGTCCGCAAAAAGCATACACCACAGCACCTCCCCTTGAATACGCCGCGTCAATACATCCATCACCAAAGCAAACAAAAAGGGACTAAGAGTAGATCCCTGATGCAATCTTGTCAAGACGGTGAAATGCTCCGAGTCTCCTCCCGCCGTCCTCACCTGAGTATTTGCTCCCTCATACATGTCCTTAATTGCTCTGATATAAGCCTGCGAGACTCCACTCACCTCCAAGCACCTCCAAAGAACCTCCCTGGGGACTTTGTCGTATGCCTTCTCCAGGTCGATAAACACCATGTGCAGGTCCTTCTTCCTTTCCCGATACTGTTCCACCAGCCTCCGTACCAGGTGAATTGCCTCCGTCGTCGAGCGGCTAGGCATAAACCCACACTGGTTTTTCGAAATAGACAATATCCGTCTCAGCCTCGCCTCGACCACTCTCTCCCAAATCTTCATAGAGTGACTTAATAACTTAATCCCCCTATAGTTATTGCAACTCTGGACGTCCCCCTTATTCTTATAGAGAGGGATCATGGTACTCCACCTCCAAGCCTCGGGCATCTTTGTCGTCTTGAAGATTTCGTTGAACAATCCAGTCAACCACCTTACACCACCCTCTCCAACGAACTTCCAAAACTCCACCGGTATCTCATCCGGCCCCGTCACCCTACCCATTCGCATCCTGCGAATAGCCTCTCTAACCTCTTCAACCCTAAAACGTCTACAATAACTAAAATCCCGGCACTCCTATGAGTGCTCCAGTTCCCCTAACTCAATAGCTCTATCCCCTTCGTCATTCAAGAGCCTATGAAAGTACGACTGCCATCTATCCTTAATGTGGATGTCCTCCACCAACACTCTACCGTCCTCCCCCTTAATGCACCTCACCTGGTCGAGGTCACGCCCCTTCCTCTCCCTAGCCTTAGCGAGTCTAAACAACTTTTTCTCCCCTCCTTTCCCCTGTAACCCCGCATACAAGCTCTCAAAAGCGGTCATCTTAGCTGCCGTGACAGCTGACTTAGCTTCCTTCCTAGCTAGCTTGTACTCCTTCCTGTTTACCCGCTTCTCTTCTTCGTCCTTACTCTCAACCAATCAAAGCATAAAATCAAAAGATATAACTATCATAGGTGGAGAGAGTAAAAGATGCCATGGCCTTATTCTTGAATTTTCATGCTCACTGAACATATTAGGTCCTCAGTAATGGCTTAATCTATAGATAAAGAGTTCAATCATGGCAAACTAAAGAACTTAAATCATGTATATACCCTTGTTTCTCAACAAAGAATGTGCAACTTCTATGTCTCATCAGTAAAGATTTAAAAGACAGTTTACACAGTATGTAAACAGTGGTTACCATTAATAATTATCTGTACAAGGGGAAAACAAACTAATGAATAATAGCTTGCAAATTTGTCCACTGTATCAATCAAACAACAAGAAGCCTACGTCCAAATTTATCCTCCCTTAAAAATTCTGGCTGCATGATACCAAAATTCCAGGATATCCAATCTCAAGAAGTGCATATTCACCCGTTCGGAAACTTTTTTCTTTTCTCTTGAAAAGTGAGGTCATCTAATTTCTTAGATATGAGCGTTCATAAGATGAGAAATTCTGATGTGGGATACACTATTGGACAACAAAAGATTCACATATAAGCAAAGCTCAATGCTAGTTCTTTGCATAATTGACAAATCTAATAGATATTGTAGATACCTGAATATCTATGGAGGAAGTCACACTAGCAGCCCAATCTGACAAATCAGACATACGCCGTTCCTCTGGTTCAATCTGATTAGCTTCTGGAGGCATTTTAAATTGAAGCATCTCTTCTCCCTTGATCATATTCCTCTAGTTAAGAGGAAAGAAATGGTAAGCACTGGATTCCAGTCCCAAAGGAGTACAAAAATTAACAACAACTACGCCTCAATTCCCTACTAATTGGTGTTGACTATTTAACTCCTCTATATCCATTCCATTCTATTTGGGCCTCTTCATTCTAATATACTTCTATATAATTTTCTGCTGGAGGCATTTCTTAACTAATCACCTCCTCTTCGGTGATCAGAACTGACTTGTAGAGAAATAGTACAAGGGCCTAATTGAGCCTGTCAGGATTGTTTACCTCCTTAAAGCTGTTGGACTGATTCAAGTGTTGCTCACAAGAAAAACATCCATATGTATCTGCTGCAGTCTCTGGCTGATCCTTGAAATAGTTAACCTGTTCACATAATGTGTCCAGCTTCTGTTGCATGCCTAAGAGCACTTGATCCTGGACACAATAGAAGAAGAAATTGTGAAACCTGAAGATTCTACTAAACTCGTTCAAACACAGTTTCTGTCCCATTTAGAAACATCCCTATGTAACATCATCACTAAGGAACGGTTTATACTATAAAGTATCAATGCAGTTTAACCTATGATAGCAACCCATTTTACCAAGTTACCAGTAACCAGATAATGTTTATCATAGGGATTTATTTGTAATTTCACTAGAGGTGAACCTAGTTGTTATTCACTAACAATATTATTGTACACACTTTCATGAATTTCAAGAAGAATACAAATATATTTAATTACTCAACTTTGAAATCTGATTAAATGTTTTTCTATCAGACAAACTTTCAACCATTAACCTCCTACAATACTGATATAAGATACATTAGTGAATCAACACCTCATCATCTAATTTGGAACAAAGGTTCAGTTAATAATTTTCACCTTTTGGACAATAATTTTTAAGAAAATAAGTGAATTTATTTTGCCTAAGCGGAAAAAGCTAAACATGCAAGAGGAAATAAAACAACATACCCAGTGTAATTCCAAAAGTGGATTTTGAGAAGGGTAGAATGAACATAGACCTTATGTATACCTTTGCAGGCAATGTCGGAAGTAGGATTTGCACTAAAGGTATTCGAAATATGAAGAAGTAAGCATATATAAAAATTGAGGGGGTTCAACATTGGCAGGTATCCCGTAGAATTAGTCGAGATGCACGCAAGCTGGCCCGAACACCACAGCTATAAAAAAAAACAGTGTACTGTTCCGCCGAAGGGAGTTCGATGAATCCCTCGGCCTAGGAGAAGTTGTTTCTCATAGAACCTTGACTCAAAACAAGAGGAAATAGAAGAAAAAAGAAAACCAGGATTTTCCAGAGTAGAAATGGTTAACTAAATCTCAAAACCTTTTTAAATTACCAAATCAAATTACTTCCTCCGTCCCAAATTGAGATGACACATTGATTAAGAAAAATAATTAATAACATGACTAGTTTACCTTAAATGATGTTTACAATTTAATTTGAAGAAAAAGTAATTAATGCAAAGGATAAAACATGAAAAAAAAATTGTCTTGCCTTGATTAATGAAAAAAATAAATAAAATGGAAAATCAAATTAGAAAATTTGAGATCTAGGGACTATTAATGAAGACAATAAGTCATAACAGCAGCATTAAACACTTAACAATATCAACAATAAATAAAACTATTACTTTGCGCAACAAAGGAAGTACACAAAACCCCATTACCAAAAATAAAACAACTAACCCTAAGTTCAACAGATTTCTTCAGCCGACAAATTTGTTTTTTCGTTTTTGAATTAGCAGCGGCAACGGCAACAACAGCAACTACAAGAATCCGATGAATGGGGCTAAAGAGTTCCCAAGCGACAGCTTCTTTAGGGGTTAAGCCGCCGCCAATTTTCCTAGCAGAACTTGCTTCCTCTGCGCCAATAAGCCTTCCTTGAAGAGACACCCATGCAAGTTGCCTTTTTGCTTTTATGAGTTGGCTCGGCTGAGAATAGCAACTCGAAAGCCGCCGAGGAGAAGGCGGAACTGATGGAGTGAAAGGTGATAATGACACTAAATTTGGCTGCGGCTGTGTGTAAAAAGCTGAGCCGGGCATAAAAGCTTCATCTTCGTCGGGTGATTCCATGGAGGCGAAGATACAGGAGAGGAGAAAGAGAAGGGGCGTGCTTTTTGTTTACTTTATATTTTTATACGCTTTCTGTGTTTTTGAATTTATATTTGCGAGGGAATAACAGGAAATGTAATGAACGTGGGAGAATATACACGCGGCACTTGGATTTGCCTAGCTGGATATTTTGGATTTAGGTAGCCGTTGTGGATTTTTGAATTTTGAAAAGCTTGGCATTTTGTTAATGGGCTTGTTTGGAAAGCCATCCTGATAAATGAATTTGGTGTGTACACTGTCCGATATATTTGATTGACAGGTAATTATGGGCGAATCTCAAAAATAAATGTAAATTATGATGATTTTAAAATTAAGTTCTAAATAAAAATATTCTTTTAAAATAGTCTTTACCTATTAACTAATATTTTTTTAGATAAAATTATTCTTGATCAATGTAGTAAATTATATAAATGATCCTTATAATGGATAACAATTCCATATTTATATCTTTCACCTTTTATTTTATTCTCTTTTAATTTTACTTTGATTTTTATTTTTTATTTTTTCTTTCATCTTTTTTTTTTGTTCTTTTTAGTTTTTATCAGCCCTTACTTTTTTTCTTTACACCTTTCAGCGTCTATTTTTATGAACTATTTTTGGATCCAAAACAAATATCATCATTATGGATATCGTTGGACTCTTTTTGATTTGTAAATGTCATTTTTTAACTAGATTGGATGGGTTTTGTGAATATTCATGAAACACCCATATTTTTTTTGAACTAAAAATTGAACCGTAGTTCCTACATGTGTAAACTCTAATCTCATGATTTATATTTGAATATGTATGTAATTATCATTATCCTAGTGTGTAAAGTGCTATTGAGGTGAAAATTTTTCATAGGAATCGCTTAGAGCAAAGTTGAGCTAAGAGACTTTGATTTGGCTAAATCTTGGTATTTAATTCTACAAGGGTCAGCTTTGAATGCATATAACTTCTTAAATATGTGTAATTTTACCTATCAAAACCCACCAAATTGCATATATATGAATTAGTTTCCCAACGATACCAATTTTTCCTTAATTTGATACTCGAGAAAAAAGTTATGGCCATGAATAGGCCGGGCGTCGCATGACAATCGCAAAAGGTCACTGTAAAGGGTGTGTGATTAGCCATGTGATGCCCACTTGGAGTGTGTATGATTGTCAATGCGACACATGGGGATTGAACAGTGCAAAAAGTGCTCTATTTTGACTAAATCAAGGGCATTGAAGTTTTGTCATACCCCTAAACCGTCTCTAATCACTCCAAAATGAATAAAGGGAGTTTTTAACATGTTAAATCCACTCTCTTAACCTAAAACAATCAGTATACGACACCAAAATCCTTCCCGTATTCCCAAGAACAAAATCCATGTGTCATCTCTCAAGATCAAGGAGTTAAGTTCCAAATTCAAAGTTCTCTCCAAGGGTTTATCCAATCAAGGTATATGGGGTTTATGAACATGGATATTCTTTCATCCTTTTGCCTAAAACTTATTTTAAAGTTAAATTTAATTGATTTGCAATTAGGGTTCATACCCAATTTATCTTTTCTGAAATTTATGAAATTATCATGTGATTGAAGTATTAAAGTGCAAATATGTTCTCATCTATTTATGTCTTGCCTTAAAGAATTTTCTTTTATGATTTAAATAACATGAGTATGATTTGAGACATTGATTAAAAATTTTCAATTGAGTTTTAAGCATATGTTGTGTTACAAGTTATATGAAAGAAAGCATAAGATTCAAAGGCTTTAAGTGAATCAAGATTACATATGCTCGTGTTTTAATTTATAAGATTCATATTGTGATTTTGATTCATTATCTTGACTGAAATTATTGGAGTATTTCAAGAAGATTATTGATCTTGAAGTTTTGTTATGAATTTCTAAGAATTTAAGCATATATTATAAGTCCGAAGTACAAGTTTTGAGATTTCAAGAAGATTATGCTCTTAAGACCCTTTGATAGTCTATACCAAGATTTAAAGCAAAGATTGATCTTTTCATCTTAAGATAAGCTATACAATCCTCATTTGTTCATCTTGATTATGATTTAAAGAAAAAAAGCATAACTGGTTTTTATTCTATAAACCCTTATGCTATTTTAAGGTGGATTTCCTAAAGTATGAGCATATAAGTATCATGGGTGTAGTATTTATCACCAAGTTGGGTATGAGTTCGAGGTCGCATGCCCCAAAATTATGTACCACCATAGGTTCAAGTCCCAATATGGGTTAAGTATAGTGATCACTTAAGTTAAGGTTCTATTTCGATGGCAATGATAGAACAGATCTCCTCAATGTGGGTAAGATGCTTGACTCCATAATAGCTCATATAGTTTATGCCGGTTGGAAGAACCTCCCAAAAGAAAGTGTAAAAGTAGAGCTTTTAGAACTAAATGTTATAGCTCACAAAGTTTATACTTATGCTTCATTACTCATGTTTATAATTTTACAACTTTTGTTTTATTTAAGCTCAAGGCGAGTCATCACACATAACATGTATTATTTTAAAGTCTATGTGTACATTCAGTTATTGTTTTACTTATGCATTCACCCCCACATACACAATACATTCCAGAAGTATTGATCCATATATATGTCTATGTTCTACATTATCTCATAATATAGGTACCAGTTATAGCCCACACATCATAATCAGAAAATGTGCAACTTCCAGTCAGCAGGTTATGAGCCTTTTTTATTCGAGGGCTTGAGTCAACCATAGTTTGAGTATCATCTTATTTTTCTTATTCAACCTATTGATTAGAGATAGTTGGGGGTCATGTCCCGGCTACTTATAGTCAATATTAGTAGAGGCTTTATAAACAGTTAGTAGAGTTGATGTATTTTATTCTAGTTTTATTTTGTATAACCACAGTTGTAATCAGTTTAATACAATATTATATTGATTATATTTAGAAAATAATCTCTTTCGCTTATTTATTTTAGATTTATGTAACATAATCAGTTGCTTATGAGGTATGACATACAAGGTTTAGCTTGGGATTACTTATGGTCCTATGCCCTGTGTAACGTCTAAGGGGTAGTCCCGGGTATGACTAACTTGGTATTAGAGCATAGAGTTTAAGTGTCCTAGGGTGTCTATGAAGCCATGTCTAGTAGAGTCTTGCATAACGGTACAGAGATGTCTATACTTTTCGTTAAGAGGCTATATGGAATTTAATAAATATTTCCCTTCTTCATGCTCTAGATCATGCTATAAAGTTATTCTCTCAGAAACCTCATTCTATTTGTGTGTAACTCCATAATTCTCTATATATGAATTATACTTGAGATAACATGATTAGTAAGTTCCAATTTCTCCCAAGATGATACTCTCAGATTTACTATCAGTAACTTCAGAAGTAAAAAAAGGGGCTTGAGAGGAGCTCGCTAGTGTGCTATAATTTCTTAAGTTGAAAGCTTATGTCCTTATCCACATGATTTGTGTAGTTAAAACAAAATATGTTATGAGTTTAGATTCCTCATTATCCCCTTTAATCAAGATAGTGCTCATGTAAAAAGATAGTGTGAACCTAAATTATTAAATAGAGTTTGCATTTAAGAGATATTATGACATCGAGTGTTATGATTCATAAGTAGTAGAATCTTCTTATAGTTAGAAGTATGGGTTTAAAAGTGTAGTGATAATAAAGGTGGTGATGGCGATTGATTGAATGTATAAAAATGAACTTTTGCATACGATTGAGTTAGTAGTGAGGTGATGTATCCTTATGTGTTTATTTTAAAGGTAATGAATGTGGTACAGGTTCCTTGGTGGAAGGTAGAGAAGGAGTTATTAGTAAAGGTGAATTGTTGTTTGCTTGAAGTATGAAAAGATTTATTGATGATATTTATTCTATTATAAAAAGTATAAGATATTAATGAAGTATTTGGTGGTTGAGTATTGTTAATATAGGCTTTCCCATATGGCTGTGAAAAAGAAGATTGGTTGATGCTTTAAGAGCTATGAATATAATTGAGGCATGTAGATGGGTGAGTAGTAGTGATGTGTAGAAGAAGGATGTGCTAATGGAATATAATAAGGTAGGGCATATGATCATCATCAATTATTGTTATTATGAGGTTCTAGTGGTCTAGTGTTTCTTGATGTTTTATTTTATAGCTTCCAAGTGAGAATAGTATGTGAGGTTGGGTTGTTAATCATGTCTAGCAGTAGATAATAAGTTTGAATAGTGAATGATCGTCAAGGTAGAAATAATGATTTCTTGGTTAGTAATGCTAGTTATATGGAAGTGATCAGTAGGCTTAGATAGAGTATGCAAAAGTTTAAGTTTATTTATTCATAATTAAGTATGATATAGAGGTGTGCCCAAGGTGATATATGGTTGTATCATTTTCTAAGGTTATTAAGTGTTGCATGGTTAATAGTACCCTTGAGTTGCTAAGTGGAAGAATTCTTGTTATATAGTGCATGGTGTTCTAAATAGCTAAGTTAAGGAGTTATGGATAGATGATGTTGAGTCTTTTGGTATGATTTTGGTTCTCGGGGTTTAGGGAAAAATATAAGTTTAGAAATATGATATGGGTTAGGTGTTTAATGAGACATGTATTTTTATGGGGGAGAGTGTAAGTCTATGGCGATGATAATTGAAGATAGAGATAGTTAAGGATGGAATATGTGAAGGGGGATTATCCAAGAATGAAGTTAGTATGTTTTAAATATAGTTCATTCATGTGAGTTGAGAATTCCTCTATAGAATATTAGAGTGAAGAAATTATGTCTAAGTATTAGGGATATGAAATAGATCCATAAGTTTAGAAGGATGGCTTTAATCTAAGGGGGAGATAATAATGGTGATGGAAGATTGTGTAGAAGCGAGAGAGTAAATATTTCTTGTTGAGGAAAGATCGTTGTATGTGTGTTTCATATAAGGCTATAAGTGTGAAGTAAGGTTGAGGCCAAGGTTTTGGTATACACCATGGTTAGTTGAGATTTTGTGTGTGTCTTCTTAAGAATAGCTGAAGAAAGTTGTTAATGATGAAGATTTAGAGAATATGAGACAGACACTTTTATGAGTGTTTGGCTGGAAGTTTATATATGGTTATAATAATAGGCTTGAATGTCATTTTGGTATTTAAGTGGATGGGTGTGTTTTGTGCTAATGAATTCCTAGTAAGAGGTTGAATTTAGTTATTGAAGTGATAAGAAGAATTATCCTAGAGATGAGAAGTTGTGAAAATGGTTGGGGTATTGAATTCATGGTTCAAACTAGTATTATTGTGTTATGTGCGGTACCTTGTAATTTTGAGTTAGGCTTGAATATGGTGAGAGTATATAGCTCAACTTAGGCTTTGGATAGAGTAGTTATATGTGCCCATGTGAGAATTATAAGTTGAATCAAATGAGCATGGTGTTTAAGGGGAAAGTATAGTTGAGGGAGTATTTTAGAAATATGGCTAAGCTTGAAAATTAGCAGTTGCCTTGCCTAAGGCTTAGTCATTTCATCCTAGATTATGTTCTACAGACCTATATTCCATGTCATAAATTTATAGCCATGTTTCAATTCCTTATTCAGATATCATATTCAAATCATTCCCAAGTTTCTTTGCTCCCTAAATGTTATTAGAACTTATTGCAAAGAGTATTAAAGAAATACTCTAATTGAATATGAACTATCAGTATAGTTCAGTATGTATAGCCAACAATTTAGTTTAGCAGTCAGACAAATAGGTTCCTATGGGTTTCCATCTTTCCATCTAGTCTCACTATCCAAAGTTTTATGAGTATGCCTATTCCATGAGGTAATTTAGTTCAGTACATGCATCATATCTAAAATTCAGATATTTAGTCATGATTCTATTCATAAGTATTCAGTGAATGATCTTGGTTTTCCAAGTATCCCAGCTCAGATAGTGTAATACCTATTGTATGATCTTAGTCACATTGTCTCTTGATTCGTGCTTACATAATGTACTTTGCGATGCTATGAAGCCCTCTTATTTTTATTCCTATACATGTTTTATTGAGGAACAATTCCTAATGAGAAGTTACATACTTTATTCCATATTTAGTAACTCTTGGAATATTATTGCATCCGTTATCACTTCACAATTCTATATATAAGATCATATCATGAGCATTTCAAGTGAGCTCTAGTCTCTCAGCATGAATCAACCCTTTATAAGTCAATAGAGTCAAGTCAGCTAAGAAACTAGTTTTATGATAGAACTTTTAATATTTTACCTTAGCTATATCTTTCATTAGAAGACATGTCATGTGTACCTTATTCCATACTTCTAAAGTTTCAATAAGTACCCATCATTCGTGGATGAATGGTTCCAAGGGGGGATAATGTAACACCCGTATTTTTTTGATATAAAAATTGAACCATCATTCCTACATGTGTAAACTCTAATATCATGATTTATAATTGAATATATATATATGTCATGATGATTATCCTAGTGTGTAAAGTGCTATCGAGGTTAAAAATGTTCATTGGAATCGCTTAGAGCAAAGTTGAGCTAAGAGCCTTAGATTCGGCCAAATCTTGGTATTTGATTCTACAGGGGTTATCTTTGAATGTGTATAACTTCTTACATATGTGGAATTTTACCTCTCAATACCCACTAAATTGTAGACCCACTAAATTGTAGATAATTGAATTATCTTTCCAATGATACTAATTTTTCATTAATCCAATACCCGAGCAAAAAATTATGGCTATGCAAAGGTTGTGCGTCGCATGACAATCACAAAAGGTCAATGGAAAGGGTGTGCGATTGTAGGGTGTACGATTGTCCATGTGACGCCCACTTGGAGGGTGTGCAATAGGCCATGAGACACTAACTTGGAGGGTGTGCGATTGCATTTTCATCACATGGTGATTGCACAGTGCCAAAAGTGCTCCGTTTTGACTTAAATCAAGGGCGTAGAAGCCTTTTCACACCCCTAAACCATCCCTAATCACCCCAAAACGAATTAAGGGGATTTAAAACACATTAAATCCACTATCTTAACCCTAAACAATCAGTATACGACACAAAAGCCCTTTCCCTCTTTCCAAGAACAAAATCCAAGTGTCATCTCTCAAGAATCAAGGATTTAAATTCAAAATTTAAAGTTCTTGTAACACCCCAAAATCTAGTTCCCGGGATGCAATACAGTGCTCCGAACTACAAGTAGTCCTGAGCTAACCCTGGTTGCTTTCTACTAAGTTTGTATCTCAACATAGGGAAAATATGAATATGAAATCATAATAATGTAGAAAATCTTAACTGAAACATGCTAGAAGTCTGGGTAAAACAATACTAAAGAATCTGAATTCTGAATCAAATGTCTAAAACTAAATCTAGTAGTCCGACAAGACTCTACTATCTAAATCTAAAGAGTCACTGGGACATGCTCCTCGCTGACTTAAACTGTCTGAAATGAATAAAGAACATCTACTAATAAAATGAAAGTATGAATAACTAAGTCCCCAAACTATGAGGACTCACCAACTGCAGGGATGTAGATGAGATGCTCGGGAATCACTCATGCTGTTGAGACTGAGCACCTGAACCTACATTATAAGACAATGTAGCACATAGAACTATATGTGGATCAGTACTTTAAGGATGTATTGAGTATATGGGGTTGCATGGAATAAGTAAACAATATCATCACAATTTATAAAATCATGCATGCTAAATGTAAATGACTCACACATCTTGAGTAATCTAAAATCTGATGATCATAAATCATAAATGATAAAACATATAACGTAATTCTGGTGAGCCATTACACTTATTTCTGAAATCTATAATAATATTTTATCTTAAAGTTTAAGAATCTTAAAACCATAACTTCTAAAATATATACTTTTATCTTAAAGCTTTAAATCAATAGACTGTTGAAGAATGAGGGACATGTTTTTTGGGAGGTTCTTCTAACCGACATACACCATGTGAGCATCCATGGAGTCCCACGTCTGGCCCTCATTAGGTAGGGCTGTTTTACCATTGCCATCGGAATAAAACTTCTATCTTAGTTATCACAATCTGAGTCATCCACATAGAAGTGGGAATAAATCTGAATCCTACGTTGGCATGTAGTTCCAGGGTATGAAACTGTAGTAACCTAACCATCTCAGTGCTAAATACTACTCCCATTCTTATGCTCAAAATCTTAAGAAATGCACTTCAAAAATACCACAAGGGTTTACAAGAAAACCCATTAAGCTTTTATTTCTTTATATCTCAAGTTATCTAAACAAGTGGAATTCTTTATCTTAGCTTAGGACCAAAAGGTCAAATCTTTGTCAAAATATGTTAGTAATCTTATATGAGGGTGTTCATTGCACAAATAATCTTGAAATAACAATCTTAAATTGGGGCTTAACGATCCATGCATCAATCTCATGTTAAAAATATCTTAAAATTCATGCTAGGTGATATGAACACTCATAATTCATCATAATATGTAGAAATTACTGCACAATGCATAGAAATATAAATATAATCATGTAATTGAATTTCTAAATCATGGAAAATCTTATAATCTTGCAAATAATGATAATGGGTATAAACGCTAAATTAAATTTCATGAGAAATCTCATAAATTGCAGTAAATTTGTAATTAAAATAAAGTTTTGGGCATAAGTATGAAAGAATTATCCTTGTTCAAACCCCACATAGAACTTGAATCTTGGATCTCAATTGATGTTTTTGAGATGACTTCTTAGAGTTCTTTAATTGAAAATTCTCAATCTTAAAGAGTCTTAGATAATAAATGGAGCAATTTTTGATTTCTTGGGGATGAAGTATGAGCCTTAGGGTTTTGTTTAAGAGAGAATGATGAATAAAGTATAAAGTGCTCTCAAATATGATTAATCTTTTAATTTTGAGTAGATTAGGGGTTGGAGAATTACCAAAATACCCCCTTTAAACTTGATACGAAATTGGAAATGTATTTTTTCTCGATTTGGGTGGGCACCGTGATTCGCCACTATTGTGGTGGCTCACTGAAAATTGACGAATTGAAACTGGGCAGACTCTGCAATACGGAGGCATCACAGTGCCCCTTTGGAATGCCATTTTGGCATATGACGCGATGTGCCATTATCGCGCCGGACCTCTAGAAATTAACAAACGGGAAATTGACCCTCTCTGAGATACGCTAATATCGCGGAGGGCCACTAGAATGGGACAATTGTAAATTTACATTGATCCATGAACAAACGACATTGTTTTATGATCGAAACTTAAAATAGTCATAATTTCTTACTCGTTATCGAATTTAGGCGAAGTTTATATCGTTGGAATGCTTATTCAATTTCATAGCTAATGGAAATTCTAAATATAAGGAATTCCATGCAAAATAAATAGTATTTGTTTTGGAAGTTACCCCTTAACATTCTAGAGAAAGATTTAAGCTAAGAAAAATCATAGGGTATTACAGTTCTTTCCAAGGATTCATCCATTCAAGGTATGTTGGGTTTATGAACAAGGATACTCTTTTATCCTTTTGCCCAAAGCTTATTTTAAAGTTAAAGTTATTTGATTTGCAATTAGGGTTCATACCAAATTTATCTTTTCTTGAATTTTTGAAATTATCATGTGATTGAAGTTCTACCAGGTGGGAATACACTGGGTTTGTTGTTGTTGTTGTATCATGTGATTGAAGTATTAAAGTGCATACATGTTCTCATCTATTTATGAATTGACTTGAAGAATTCTTTTTTATGATTTGAATACCATAAGTATTATTTGAGACATTGATTAAAGATTTTCAATTGAGTTTTAAGCATGATGTTGTGTTACAAGTTATATGAAAAAAAGCATGAGATTCAACGTCTTTAAGTGCATCAAGATTACATATATTCATATTTTGATTTATAAGATTCATATTGTGATTTTGATTTCATTATCTTGACTGAAATTATTGAAGTATTTCAAGAAGATTATTGAGCATAGAGTTTTGTTATGAATTTCTAAGAATTTAATTATATATTATAAGTCCTAAGTACAAGTTTTTATATTACAAGAAGATTATGGTCTTAAGCTCAATTGATAAGTCTATACCAAAATTAAAGCAAAGATCGATCTTTTAATCTTAAGATAAGATATGGAATCTACATTTGTTCATCCTAATTATGATTTAAAGAAAGAGAAGCATAACTAGTTTTTATTCTATAATCCCTTATGCTATTTTAATATGGATTTCCTAAAGTATGAGCATATAAGTAACATGGGAGTAGTATTTAGCACCGAGTTGGGTATGAGTCCAAGGTTACATACCCCAAAACTACATGCCACCATAGGTTCAAGTCCCAATATGGGTTAAGTATAGTGATCACTCAAGTTAAGGTTCTATTTCGATGGCAAGGGTAGAACAACTCTCCTCAATATGGGTAAGATATTGGATTCTATGATAGCTCACATGGTTTATGTCAGTTACAAGAATGTGACAAAAGAAATAGTAAATGTAAAGCTATTAGAACGAAGTGTTTGTTCTCCCAAAGTTTATCCTTATGCTTCATTACTCATGTTTATGATCTAGCTCAAGGCGAGTTATCTACAATTAGCATGCATTATTTTAAAGTCTAATCGACATAAAGTTATTGTTTTACTTATGCATTCACCCTCACATACACAGTACATTCCAGAAGTATTGATCTATATATATGTCTATGTTCTACATTATCTCATAATATAGGTACCATTTGTAGCCCACACATCATAATCAGAAAGTGTGCAACTTCTAGTCAGCAGGTCATGAGCCTTTTTGATTCGAGGGCTTGAGTCAATCATAGTTTGAGTATCATCTTATTTTCCTTATTCAGTTGTATTGATTAGAAATAGTTGGGGTTCTTGTCGAGGCTACTTATGGTCAATATTAGTAGAGGCTTCATAGACAGTTAGTAAATTTGATGTATTTAATTCCAGTTTTGTTTTGTATAACCAAAATTTTAATCACTTAAATACAGTTTTATATTGATCATATTCAAAAAATACATCTCTTCTACTTATTTATTTTAGATTTATGTAACATATTCAGTTGCTTAAGAGTTATGCCAGTACAAGGGTTAACTTGGGATCACTTATGGTCCTAAGCCTCGTGTGAAGTACAGGGGTAGTCTCGGGGCATGACAATTCAAGGGAGTAGAGCTTTTGGATATTGTTGGAGTCTTTTTGACTTGTATATGTCATATTTTACTAGATTGGGTGTGTTTGGTGAAGATTCGAGGGAGTAGAGCACTCAGTTGATGTTTTTGATTGTGTTTTGACTTGATATCGTCTTTAAAGGAGTTGAGATATACCTTGAATTTCTTTGAAGTGACAATCTATTGTATGTTTGTTTATATTTTTGCATATTATTTTGGTTCGAGGGTCCCATTTAGGTAAAATTCCGAGCATCTCATCGAGTATCAATGTCTTTTGATGGTTGTAGTTATATAAATGCTTACCTTAGTTTTCAACTTGTGATTTTGGTTAGGATATATTGTAGATAGTTAGATCATTTACCTTGGATAAATTGATAGTGGATTCCTATTTTAGTGCTTGAATTACGTTTAATATATTTTATTTATGATGATCGGGGCTTGGTGGCTGTTTAAGGGATAATTATGTTATTATTGTTAGTTATGAAATGACTAAGGTTTAGAGAATACTTAATGTATAAATAGACTTGTAATAGGCAGTGTTCTTATTGAGGTTTAGTATCACTCATTAGAATACTAATGTAGTTTTTGTTTTTGTAATTTAGGCTAATGATGTCATCTATGGAAAAGATGAGCTTATTGCGGAACAAACTAGTTTTGGATTGTTTTGCGGTATTTTGTTATTGGGATTGTTGTTACTTTTTCGTGTTGTCGTGTGGGCAATATGTAAACATTATTATTGATTGGAGAAATTATTTATTATCAGGTGACTAAGTGAGGCTTATATGCATATTATTATTGACCGGAGAGAAAATATTATTGTAATTACCCTCAAAGTCATTTGCTGCATTTTCATACCTTTTTACCATTTTGAGCATTCTTGTATATGTCTAAGTCATTAGTTACCTTTTGGAGATAGTTGCCCGGTTACCGAGCAGTTCATTTGGTTTTTAGAGACAATTCTCTATTTTGAAGTCTTAAGTAGTAAGGATTACCTTTGGGTAAAGGATATTTTATGCAATTCTAATAGTTCCATCTACTCTGAAACTTTAATTTTAGGATATTGGGACCTTCGGTTTGGGTCCCAAGGTTTTCAGACCCATTTTGGACTATCGGGTGGATTTTGATAAAAGTGACTCTTGGGTGTAGGGCCTATATTTCATTGAAATGACTTCCAATGAAAATTTTGATGCCGCCACTAAGTCTAGAATGTCGAATTTGATAGCGTAGCATAGTTGGTTTCCATTCATAAAATTCTAAAAGAATCCTGAAGGGTTGATAAAAACTTGGCAAGAATAAAGTTTCAGCTGGTGCAACCACTTAAGCGATCCTTTGGTCACTTAAGCGGTGGTCACATTAGCGGCCAAGCTGGTCCCTGCTAGGTTGATTTAGAAAAGGACTGACTATTTTAGAGGATCTCAATTAAGTGATATATTATCCACTTTAGTGGAGGTCAGCCAGATGCAAGGGTCTCTTAAGCAACCATGTGCCACATTAGTATTGATCGCTTAAGTGATCAAGTAATGCTTAAGCATTAATCGTAGGGGCATTAAATTCTCATCTTCTCTTAATACTATTCCATTTTCTCAAATTCCCAAGAGCCATAAAACCCGATAGAATTAGGAAATTGGAAGATCAATCCTTGAGTGATCATGGGGTGTTGATGAGCTTGGAAAAGTCATTTCCTCATTGTAATCCTAGTAAGTTTCCATCAAATTCTTTATTTAATTCTTCGAATCGGTCTTAAATCCCTATTTTCTTAAATGGTCAATTTAGGTGTCATTTAAGCATGGAATTTACTCATTCCTGAGGGTAAATGTCCCTTAAGTATAAGGGGATATGTTGACGATTTCAAAATTATGATTTTACAAGTAGGCCCTACATGGTATTTTGACATGATTTTGGACTTGAAGTATTAAATATACATATGGATATCATTATTCTCAGATTAATATGTAGATTACTACTCTAATAGCGTGTTATCATGCGGAGGCTTCTCAAAAGGGAAAATCTCCAATTTAGCGGAATTTATCGGGCATTCTTTGGTGTCGAGGTATTCTAGACTAACTCTCTTCTTAGATTGAGCTTTACTATGGTATTGGCATGATATTATACTAGTCTTTTGTTGGAATTATGACTTGCTCATAGGGTTAGCAAAATTTGGATTTTTTAGCCAGTTACTGAGCCGTATTTAGGAGGCTTTTATGTAACTACCCATTTCTTGGGTTAAATTGCCACCTTAAGACTTAATGAGACTTATGTATCACCTTATAGTGGGATTTTTGGAACCTTAGTCGAGCTCAGGGTAGAAATTCCTTAGAATGGTATTATTTACTCAACATTTACTTTTAGTATTTGGAGCACCGTTCTAAGTTTTTCCTTTTCCCTAACTTTAGTTTATTATCTCAAATTTTATTATACTTATATTATGATTTAGATGAGTCAGTCGATGATGCCTACCGAGTACCTAATTTTTGGGTACTTATACTATACTTTTGAATCTTTTTCTGATGCATATCTGAGTACTAACTATCATTGTTGATGTTTGTACTAGTATTGGTTGGAGTTCAGAGATAGGGTAAGCTTTCGAATTTTGGGCTAACTTTTTCTCCTTACTCTATTTTAGATGGGATTTCTATTTGAGACTATCGTATATTTGACTCTTATAGTTCTCTTATTCTTTTGCAAGAGGCTCTTGTGCTGACCTTACTAGGTCATGGGATATTTCTACTTTTTTTTATCTATAATTATGTTATCATCGTTATATTTTATTACTTCTAATCTAATTACTTGCATAATTTTGTATTATGCTACTTTTCACCAACTAGCCCATTACTTATCATTCTGGGCTATAGTTTGGATTACTTATTAGCGGGTTAATATAGGTTCTATCATGCCTTATGAAATCGGGTTGTGACAAATTTGTATCAGAGCCTAGGTTCATTGGTATTTTTGGTACAATGGAGATTGTCTAGTAGAGTCTCGTAGATCAAAATAATGATGTTCCTTTCTTATCTTTAGGAGGCTATAGGAAATTCTTCGAAGATCTTTGGTATTTTCATTCATTTCATGCTATGTGTCCTAGTCGGTTTCTAAAATTAACTTAGTTTCACTCTGTCATAGATGGCTAGGATACCAGCTACTGTTACTGGAGCTGAGAACCCCGAATCTACAACCAGGGATCCTACCAAAGGTTATGCCCAACCTAGAGATAAGAGTAGTGAGAAATGTAATACCAACTAGGGGTTTGGATTGGGAGCCTTTACCCAAACCTACTCCTGTTCCCACATAAGAGATTCCTCCACCCTAGCTAGTGGTGGGCTAGGGAAGCCCAGTATCTATCAAGGTTTATTACTTTATTATTGCTCAAAGATGATTTAGTTTAGTTTTTGGGTTTTGTTGGTAATGCACAATCTAGTGGTGATTTGTCTGCAAATCACAGTGGTACAGAGATACGGACACAACCTATAGTTATGACTCCCAAAGTTGAGATCCCTCCAGAACCGGTAGTTAGTCGATCGATAGTCTCCTAACTTGCTATGTGTGTAAAGGATTAGGAGATGTTGGGAAAATTTCTGATATTGACTTTGCCTAGGTTTCCTAAGGCACCAAGTGAGGATGACTTTGAGTTCTTGACTACTTCTGATGATAGGATCCATAATTTGAGCCTAGTTAAGACTTGTGGAATTGACTACACTAATTTTTAGTTGGACTTGGTAGCTCGATATGGTGGAGATATTATCTAGATTCTAGGCTAACTGGATCTCCCTTATTGACATGGACTTGGTTTTTCAATGTTTTCTTGGAGAAGTATATGCCTCGTATCCTTTAAGAGTGCATAAAAGATTAGTTCTTGAGATTGGAGCAGGGTTCTATGACCATCCTAGAGTAAAGGCTTAATTTTATGAGTTGGAAAAATATGATACTTCTATCTTACCAATTGAGTATGAGCCGATTTGTTATTTTGTTTAGGGGCAAATACTTCATCTTTACAAGGCTACACATAGTTTGTTGCCATTGGTAGGGATTTTATTGAGGATTTTGATCATGCTCAGACCATGGAAGAGATGGATCACAAAACCTAAGGGGGAATTGATAAGAGATCATATTTCCATTGTAGTTTTAGTGAGAGATAGAGCAGCTCAAAGTTTAAAGGCAGAGGTTCTTAGGGTAGGTACCCTCTATGCCAGCCTTATCATCATCAAGTTTGGTCTAGTAGGCACACCCATACCATATTTTAGATTACTGATGGGGGTCAGCCTAGCTACAGTAATCATCCTACTGGAGTAACAATTATTATTTGAGAGATGCATATTTTGGGTTTTCTAGATGAGGTGGCGATTCTAGGGCCATTAAATCTTTTGGTCTTAGTGCAACGCCTGGTGAATGTTATGAGTGTGGGGCCTTAGATATTATTCTAGAGAGTTTCCTTGGTGTGGGATAGTTGTACCAATAATATAGAGTATTCAATTGATTAAGGTAATACCGCCACCAGCTAGAGGTAGTATGCAGGGTTATCCGGGTTATCCCAGGGTTCTCAAGGTAACTTTTAAGAAGGTAGGGAAGGTTGTTGGTCAGATGCCCAACCAAATAGTGGGCAAGTTCATTTATATGCAGTAATTGGTAGGTCAGAGGCAAAGTATTCAAATGCTATTATTATAGGTATGATCTGAATATGCCATCAGCTAGATTTTGCTTTATTTGATTCGAGATCCACTTATTCATATTTGTGTTCTTATTATACACCACAGTTAGAGTGGTCTTGGGATTCTTTATTAGTGTCATTGCGTGTATCTACTTCTATTGATTCTTTAATAATGGATTAGGTTATTAAATCATATGTGGTGACTATTTGAGAGTTTGATAATCATGTCAATCTTATTATGTTAGATATGGTGGATTTTGATGTGATTCTGGGAAAGGAATAGTTATCTCCTTATTATGTGGTGTTGGATTATTTTTCCAAAACCCTAACCTTAGCCATGACCTGTATACCCCCAGTTATGTGGCAGAGATCTATTAGCTATGCATCAACATGGATTATTTCTTATGTTTATTCTCTGAGACTTATATCGAGGGGTTGTGATTCTTATCTTGCTTATATTTATGATGTTAGTACGGAAAGTCCTTTGATTGATGCTACTTCTATAGTCTGTGATTTTCCTAATTTCTTTGCTACCGACCTACCTGGCCTTCCCCCTGAGCATGATATTGTGTTTATTATTGATATTGAGTGAGGAATCTGACTTATTTCTATGGCACCTTATTGTATGGCTTCTTTCGAGCTTAAGAAGGTAAATTATCAACTTTAGGATCTTTTGAGTAAGGGTCTCATTAGGTCGAATGTCTTACCTTGGGGTGCTCCCGTCTGGTTCATAAATAAAAAAGATGGTTCTTTGCGTATGTGTATTGATTACAAGCAACTGAATAAGGTGACTATGAAGAATATGTATCATATGCCTCATATTAATGATTTATTTGACAAACTTTAGGGTGTGATGGTGTTCTGAGATTGAATTGAGGTCCAATTACCATTAGTTGAGGTCTGATTACCATCAGTTCTCTAAGAGTGACTTGTTTTTTTAATGAAATTTGGTTGAGTTATTTCTCATAAGTTGAGAAAGCTTAATATTCGTGATAGCAACTACCTTCCTCATGATTTGGAGTTGGCACTGTAGTCTTTAGGATTAAGATTTTGAGGCATTACTTGTATGGTGATAACTTTGAGATCTACACTTACCATCGTAGTATTCAACACTTTATGACTTAGAAAGAGATTAACTCAAGATATCACAGTTGAATGAAGTTGCTAAAGGATAATGACAACTCTATTTTATTCCATTCACACATGAAGAATTTGGTAGAGGATGCCTTGAGCCGGAAGGCATGAGTACGGGTATCTTAGCTTTAATTTAAGTCCTTGGGTGCTTGTTGGTGTGGGATATCTAATACTATCCAACTTGATGGTTCGACTTGATATTTCAGACTCCAAAAGGATCCTTGCTAGTGTGGAATCTAGGTCTACTTTATTTGAGAAGATTTAGAAGTATCAGTTTGAGTATAGTGGACTTTGTGACATCTGTGATCAAGTTCTAAGAAGCGAGTCCAGGAGCGCTACCATGGATTTGAGGGTATGATGAGATATAATGGTTGCATTTATTTTTCAAGAGTTAGACACTTGATACAATTGATATTGTGTGAGGCTCACAGCTCCACATACTTTATTCACCTTGGGATAGCTATTATGTATTGGGAGTTGAGGTAGAACTACTAGTGGAGCGGAATAAAGAGAGATATAGCAGACTTTTTAGTTCATTTCCTATGTTATTAGTTTGTGAAAGTTGAGTATCATAGGCCTAGTGGCCTGATTCAGAGATTGCCCATTTCCAGGTAGAATTAGGAGTGGATTATTCTGTACTTTGTTAGAGGTTTTCCCCGTACCCCCTATAGTTTTTACGACATTTGGGTTATTGTATATTGGTTGACCAAATTGGTACATTTCCTTCATATTCAAATGGCTTTTAGTGTCGAGAGGTTCTCCTACATCTATGTATGTGAGATAGTTTGCTTGTATAGAGTACCCATATCTATTATTTTGGTCAGGAGCTTAGTATTCACTTCTAGATTCTAGAGGGATTTTCAGGAAGAGTTGGGTACATAGGTGGATCTTAGCAAAATTTTTAACCCTCAGACCGATGGACAGTCAAAGAAAACTATTTAAGTTCTTGAAAATTTGCTTCAATCTTATGTTATGGTCTTTAGAGGTTAATGGGAGCAACACTTGGAATAGGCGGAGTTCGCTTATTATAATAGATACCATTCGAGTATTGACATGGCACCATTTGAAGAACTATATGGTAGACATTGTCGATATCTGATTGGGTGGTTTGAGACCTCTAAGGTTAGGCCCTGCGGTACTGACTAACTTTGGGAAATTCTAGATAAAGTTTAGGTGATTAAAGATAAACTGAGGAAATCTCACAGTAGGTAAAAGGCTTAGAAAGATCATAGACTTTATGCCTTGAGGTTTGGAGTTGGAGTTTGAGAAAATTTTCAAGTATTTCCTATTAAGGACATGATGAGGTTTAGGAGGAAGGGCGAGCTCAGTCCCATATACATGGTGCCTTTTGATATACTTTGCAAAATTAGAGAGGTAGATTATGAGCTAGAATTGCCCCCAATTTTTGATGGTATTCATCCATTCTTTCATGTTTTTATCTTGGGGTGTTACATTCCTAATGAGTCACATATGATTTGGTAGGACACAATTTAGTTGTATAGGAGATTGACCTTCGTAGATGAGCCACTTCTCATATTAGCCAGGGATGTCAGATGGTTGTGCTCTAGAGAGATTCTACTAGTTAAGGTTTAGTGGAGATACCGCCCATTAGAAGAGGCCACTTAGGGTATTAAGAGATTGATGTATGCCCAATATCCCCACTTATTCATGTTTGTAGGTACATCCTAACCCTTTACTTTCTCAAATAAATATTCTTTTAGTATTGGATTTTATAATGACCCTCCAGGTTATTTTCTACATTTCCATTTTCCCAAGTCATTATTGACTTTCTGGAGCAGACAATTTGGTTACCAGGCAGTTTATTTGATTTTTAGATTCAATTCCCTATTTTGAAGTCTTTGCTGGTAATGATTGTCGCACATTAAATTCAGGTTAGTTTTGATAGTTCCGCCAGTTCAAAACATTAATTTTAGGCTCATAGGACCTTTGGTTTGTGTGTTAATACTTTGAGACTCATTTTGGGCTATTGGGTGGATTTTTATAAAAGTACCCTAAGGGTGCGGATCCTATATTCTATTGAAACAACTCCAAATGGAAATTTTGATAGCATCACCAAGTCTGGAATATTAAATGTAATAGGGTTGCGTAGTTTATTTGCATTGATAGGATTCCGAACGAATCCTAAGGGGTTGATGGAAATATGACAAAAACTTAGTTTTAACTGGTACATGGACTCAGCTGGTGCAACCGCTTTAGTGAGCAAGTGAGTCACTTTAGCAGCCAAGATGGTCCCTGCCTTGTCACTTTAGTGAAGACCTGATGACTTTAGTGGATGTCGCTTAAGTAGCGTGTTGTCCTCTTTAATAGAGGTCGACCAAATGCACGGGTCTCTTAACCGACCATGTGCAGCTTTAGCACCAATAACTTAAGATATCAAATAACCGCTTAATCAGTAATCACAAGGGCATTAAATTATGCTCTTTATTAAATTTTCTCCCATTTTCTCCTAGTCCCAAGAGCCTAAAAACCCTAGAGAGCTTAGGAAATTGGAAAATTGATCCTTGGGTGGTCATGGGGTGGTTGTGAGCTCAGGAAAGTCGATTACTCATCATAATCCTTGTAATTTTCCGTCTAATTCTTAATTTAATTCTTTGAATTAGTCTTAAATCCCTAATTTCATAAAAAGGTCAATTTTGGTGTTATTTGGGCATGAAATTTACTCATTCTTGAGGGTAAATATCCCGCATAAGGAGATGTGTTGACGATTTCAAAATTGTAATTTCACAATTGAGCCCCACATGGGATTTTGACTCAATTTTTGACCCAAAGCATTAAAATGAAATATAGGTATCATTATTCTTATATTAATGTGTAGATCACTATTTTTATAGAATTTCATCATACAAAAACTTTTCAGAAGGGAAATTCCCTAATTTAGCGGACTTTATAGGGCATTCTTTGGCATCCAGGTAGGCTAGGATTACTTTCCTATTAGATTGAGCTTCACTATGGTATTGTATAATGTTATGCTAGTCTTGGGTTAGGAATTATGACTTGTTCATATAGTCAACAAAATTTTGATCATTTAGCTAGTTAGTGAGACGTATTTAGGTGGATTTGACTTAACTACCCATTTCTTGGGTTGAATTGCCACCCTAGGACTTAATGAGACTTATATAGCACCTTGTAGTGGGATTTTTTGAACCTTAATCTAGCTCAAGGTATAAATTTTCTTAGAATTGTCTGTTGGGGTTAGAAGCAGGCCCCTCGTCCTACTTAAGGCCAAGATTATAGTTAGGTCCTTGTATACTTAAGAGGCCTGCTCCCATCATCCCATGTACATTCTTGAGACCGAGTTGGATTTAGATATATTTTGACATTGTCTAGGCTTGTACCTTGGATATATTAAGACTAATTTAAGTCCGACAAATATGATATTAAGATCAGTTTGAGTCTAACAATTATTATATTAAGATTGGCTTGAGTCCAGCATCTATGATGATATTATTTTTGGTTCGAGTTCAGTATTCTTGATACTATTTCTGGTTCAAGTCTGGCATTGAGAGATTACTTATGGTTATAAAATCAATTTGAGTCTGGTATTTATGGTATGGAGTATCCATAGTCTAGTATTTATGGTATGGAGTATCCACAGTAATGGTTTTTAGGTTTAGATATCTTATGCGTGTTACTGTAGCTATTTCCTCTTGATTGTATCCATTGGGATTATGGAGGCTCGGTTATTATTTATTCTTTCTTGCATCTTATAGGCTTATGGGCCACTATTAGGCTATAGTTAGTCATGTTCTCTTTGATATTATTTACTCGACTATTTACTTTTAGTATTTGGAGAACTACTCCATGTTTGCCCCTTTTTTTTACTTTAGTTTATTAACTCGCATCTTATTGTACTTATATTATGATTCAGCTTAGTCGGTTTATGATGCCTATTGATTATCCATTATTTTGTTACTCATAATACACATGCATTTTTTGATGCAAATTTGAGTACTAGCTAGCGAGCGTTGTCATTTGCACTAGTGCTGGTCAGAGTTCGGAGGTAGGGTGATCTATTCTTCTATTTTGGATGGTCTTTCTATGCGAGACTATTGTACCTTTGTTACTTATAGTACTCTTATTCTTTTGCTAGAGGCTCCTGTGACCTTACTAGGTTGTGGGATATTTCTACTCTTTTCCTTATTTATCTTTAATAGTGTTATCATACTTATATTCTATGGCTTATAATCAAATAACTTGTGTAATTTACCCTACTTTCCACCAACTAGCTCATTACTTGTTGTTCTGGACTACAATTTGGCTTACCTATTTGTGGGTTAAAGTAGGTGTCATCACCACTCGTGAATCAAGTTGTGAAAATTATTATGATGCTCGAGTCGGGAGCTTGAATTTATATTAGTGGCCTTGATTGAGCATTAAATTGCCATTTACATTATTGTGTCACTAAGTAGGGCCTGACTTATTATCGTAGTCGTTATTTTTGTATTAAATGCCCTTATTTTATTTATGATACCTGAGTGAAGGGTTTGAAATAATATTATTGATGTCTCATATGACTATTTATTCTAATAGTAAAGAGCGAGGGTAAATATCATAAATTATTGACACAATGAGTTGATTATAAGTTGACCTTTACATGTATTGAATGGATTATTATCTTCATAGTGATTGGTTGTGAGTATTATATCCTCATTTTATACATACATATTCATGAGACATTGGTACCACTGAGAAACACTGATTTTAAAAGAAAATGTGACATCCTTAAAAATGCCTAGACTAAGGGATGTGTAGATATGGTTGATTGAGATATTAGAAACACTTTATAAACCTTGATCCGTGAACATTATTCAAAGAGGTAGATTGAGATTATGACAAAGTGTAAGGGTTACAAACCCCCCATGGGTCCTATCTTAAGAGCGCCAAGTCCTGATAGGTGTATACAAAACGTTCTTCAATAACTTTCAATCATTAATCATCATCCCATTATCATCACTACATTGTATTGCAATAACTTTAATTACATGGAATTTCCTTGGTATGTTTGGATATTGTGTTTCAATATTTACTATTGTGTTGAATTATAACAACTGAACTTTGTTTGTGATATTATGTACTCGACATTAATTTCAATAAAGCCCACATATTATACTACCTCTTGATTGATTTCAGAGTTAAGATATTCATGAAATGCAGTGTTAGGATATGGCTTGATTAGTCAGAAATGTAGTGCCATACCTATTGGTAGCATGATATTTACATAGCACACTCTCACTACTTTATCCAGATTATTGGCTAAACATGATAATTGAGCCTGATATACTGTGTTAGTGAGTTTCCCTTATAATGACTTCCTTCTTCTTATTGGTCATAAAAATGGTTAGTGTGGACTTACTTGGATTATTTAGCATACCCTGTATACTGATACTCCGATGACTGTTGTGTTAGGTCAACCTGATAGGATAAAGTGGAGTAATTGTTGAGTATAGATCTATTAGGTAAACCTTGGGTAGTTGGGATGGTGGTTCTCGCCATTATATTGGATTAGGGCCGATTATTGATGATTCTTGCTGAGTACTAGTATTTCATACTCACTCTCTTTCCTTTTACTTATTTTCTTTACTCTGTGCTGGTATTTGGTTCGAGTATCAAATCATAGAATAGATTCCTTCAATATTGGAGTGTGGAGATTGAGGTAGTGGTTGACAGACTCCATATCTTACCGGATGTATTTTTATTTATCTTATGCTTACCTGATTTAAGATACTTTAGCTATTAATATTATTTTGTATTTAGAGGCATGTACTAGTGACAACCAGACCTCGATGTATCTTTGAACTATTATTTCACCTTTATACATATTTTTGGGATTTTTCTTCTTGTTATTCCACTTCTAATATACATAAATATTCTGTTGGGTTGGGATAGACTTACTTGTATTGGAGGGTATGAAAGGTGACATTGTACTTTATTTTTGGGTCGTGACATGTCTTAAATATAAATAAGCATAATATAAAATAAGAAGATATCCGGGTAAGCTCTAACAACTGCTACCTCTATCTCTGGAAAATGAACACCAGGAAATCTCAAATAATGCTTAACTACTCGCTCAATATTTGCACATAGTGAAGAAAAAAAAGAAAAGAAGAGCAATGGGTGAGTATCGACAATCGACCCTAATCTAAAGTGATGGTGAGAACCATAAAACCCAACCATCCATGATTTTCCCCAAATAAACCTACACTAAAAAAAATTCCAGCCTATTCTATTATATAACAATGATTGACAAGATATCCAAATTAGTTCAACTCAGGCAGCCACCTATAGGTTCAAGATCAACAATAATAGTGATAAGTCACATTAGGGAGAATTCCACTAACACAATATATTATATCCACTCACCATGCCAAACTAATAATCCAGGATAAGATAGAGAAGATGTATATCCCGCAATAAATAAATGTGACATAAAAGTTTTAATGGATGAAAGCGTAATCAACACACAACATATATAATATATCGACCATAATATCACATAAAAATGATAATGCAATGCAATATAGTAATATAATTTGATATACAGAGGCCAAAGTACAAGTTGTATACATCTTCCGAGTCTAAGCACTAGGAGAGGATCCATAGGGGGTTTGCAACCCACATATCAATCATAATCTCATCAATTAACCTTGTCAATACTTTCCCAGGCTAAGATAATTTATAAAATAGTTTATTTTTTTTTGCATAGAATCCAAGTTTTATAGTAGAACCAGTTCCATAAAAATGTGTGATAAATGAGTATGCATGGTCATGAAAAAATTAACAATGAATAATAATCAGCTCTACAATGGTAGAAGTGCATCCAAGTCACTTAAATCTCGGTGAATCATGATACAATCCCTTACACAAGAATTACAACAATAATAAAGAACTACTAATACTCAAACAAAAATAACACCAACCTCTAAATGGGCATCAAAATTATAATAAGGAGCTATAAATACTCAAACAACACTAACACCTGCTCTAACACAGGCATCACAATAATAATATCTCAAATCAATAATAAGATTCAGTTAAGGCTCCACGCGAACATCACAATAGTGCTAATCGATCAAGTTAATAATAAGATTCACACAAGTCCCCACATGGGTATCACAATTATAATTATAATTAACTCAAATTATATAAACATAGAAGATTCACCCAAACCATAGATTGTTTTATATTATAAATTTCCACTTTTTTCTATTTATGAAATAATTATATTTAAATACTTAAAAGGGAATGATACTCTTAACTAACATGATAAAAATTTACTTTCATTCACAATACAGAGTAATTACCCTAAGATTCCTATTTTAACTTCTTATTTATAACTACAATCACTTTACACCCTAAGTGATTACTAAACCCCAATTATTTTGTTAATTTCACTAAACATTATTCAATCTTTACTCACTATAAATTTATTCATTATTAATACATTATTCATCAATAATATACCATAAATATATTAACAAGTAGAGAGAATAATTAAGATTCCCATTTTATTATTTTAGCCTATTTATACACTTTGGTTCCTTGGGATGCTCGCTATCTTATCTAGGTGGGACCCATAAAACCTTAGGTGTTGTTTGGTGTGAGGGATAGGAGTAAATAATTTTGGAATAAAATTTTAATACCTCACAATTGCTTGTTTAGTTGTACAACTTGGGATAACTTATTCCGGGATTATTCATTAGTACTAGGATAAGTTATCCCTCCCTCATGGTGGTATAGTAATACCATGATAAGTTATCCTTCGTTAAAGAAATTAAAATGACAAAAGGACCCCCACAAACCCTTTTTATAATCACTTTTCACATCCATTCATATTCACAATATTTTTAATACCACTTATAATAACATTCACAACCTCCACTACTCATTATTTTATGACAAATCTTTATATATTTTATTTAAAAAATTACACTATATAATATATTTTTTATTTATGAATATATTACACGATATATTTATTTGACTAATTATTATGTTTATTTATATATTTTGATTTCTCTCAGGAATAATAAAACTATTGAATCCATTGTTGAGTTACATATTTTAAATTAAATAATTTTTTTATCACTTGAAAATTGATATTGTATATATCAATTAAAATAAATTTTAATATTTTATAGTATATGAGTGATATGTGCTTAAATGAAGTGACATAAACAACAAATCCTTTTTTACTTTAATAAATTTAAGTTGACAGTTTTATTTAAAACTAAATAAGATGTAGTAAGATATTTTTTAATTACACACGACATAATCATGGAAAGGCACACAAAAAATTAAGCAAAATAAGTTGAAAGTTTTATTTTTAAATACACACGATATACTCATAGAAATGCGCATACACAAAAAAATAAGCTACATAAGATGGAGTTTTATTTTTAAGAATGAATATTTAGAGTTTGAAAAAATATTATATAATAAAAGCTAAATAAGATGGAGGGTATTTTTGTAATCAATTAACTTATTCTTAGAAATTATACCTTGCATATTATTTTGAATAAACAAACCAAACACTCAATAAGAAATAATCTCAACTTAATTAATATAACTTATCTCAGCTTAACTTATACCATCATAACTAATCCCAACATAACTTGTATTCAAACCAAACAACCTCTTAGTGATTCATAAAATACAAGCAATAAGAACATAACACGTAAACACCTTAGGAAAGAGTCAAGGTAGATCTTAACTTTCCTTTAAAAAGACATGCAAAGCCAAACCATAGTCCAAAGAATCCAATGAAAACTCTAATATCTCAATAACCTCTAAGTGCATCTAATCTAATCAAATGACATTCATACATAAACAAAAGATCAATAATATTCATATTGACACACTTTGATTTGAGGTATTAAATCACTTCAAAAATCAACCACAAAGATAAAAGAGTGAAACTAGAATTTTAATACAAAATCACTTTTCTCATAATTTACGGGTTTCAAATAAAAAATCCCATAAAAAACAGGTTGAAAGCAGGTTAGAAATCATCAAAATACTTATTTTTTTCACTTTACTAGATAAAATCCTAAAATATCAAATTCAAAAATCTTGAATTGAACACAATTTAGCAATATAATCAAGTATTAATGTTTGAAACAAGATTTAGAAACCCACCCAAGGTTTAGATCTCGAAAACCCCTTTTAATTAGACTTACATTGATTTCCCATGCTTTAAAAATGGTGAAAATAGAGGTCTAGGTTGAAAATGCAAAATTTAAAGGTTGTTAGGTCCACTTCCATCACAAACATATAGAGGACATCTCATTCTTTGTTGTCCTAACCTTATGACCATCATAAATGCAGTAGATCTATGTAAATGGGGTGAAGAAATTCCTCGTGAACTAAACCTCAATAAATAACTTTTCACAAATTAAATCACTACCTCATGTTTGTAATGCCCAAAATATGCTTCTCCATAATTGTTAAGAAATAACCATAACGTGACAAAGGAGTTGTCTACATTAGAAGACAAAAAATTTGCTGAAAACACAACATTGGAAATCCCCAACTGACCCTCAAAATACATTTAAAACCTCATAAAAATAAAATGATAATGTTGTTATGCTAATTTTGAATGTTCTGACTCAATGGAACCATTAGATTTATTACATAGGGTTGTTATTAATAATTTAACCCTAAAGTGACCTTTAGACCATTACAACTCATATTTTGATGAAACACTCAAAAGTCATAAATGGATCTCAAAATCTGAATCAACTATACTACTAATCCAAAATGGACATTCTGTATCTAATTAAACAAACAATAATTTCATCCATGTAAAACCCTATATGTTATTTTCTATATTTCCACGTATTTTTACAGTTTAGAAAGCTATTTTCACAATTTAGAGCTTTCATATAGATGCCCAAGTCATTTATTAGTTATTGGACCTGACAGTTCAGTTACCGAGCAGTTTATTTGATTTTTGGAGTCAATTTTTGATTTTTAAAGTCTTCATTTGTATGAATTAGATACCGGGAGAAAGTTTCAGTTAAACAACCTTATATAGTAATTCAAATAGTTTCAACAACTTTGAATAAATAATATTAGGCTGAGGGGACCTTTGGTTTGGTCCCAAGGCTTCCTGACTCATTTCATACTATTGGTTGGAAAGTGAAAAAAATGGTCCATGGGTATCGGGTCTAATTTTCATCCAAACAACCTCTAATGGATATCATGATTTCTCCATTGAGTCTAGAACATTGAATTTGATAGTGTATCATAGTTTAATTTCGCTCATGAGATTTTGGATAAATCTTGAGAAGTCAGTGATGACTTGGAATTTTTGAAGTCCCCAATGGTGCATCTACTAAAGCAACACTTGGGTTACTTTAATGGAGGCTTCTTATAGATGATTGCTTCAACGACCAACTTTCTCAGCTGGTGGGTAGCTAAAGCAGACCCTAGCCCGTTTATGAGAAGGCTGTTTAAGCGGTTGTTGGCCTTCTTATGTAGAGCGTTCAGGGAAATAGGTACCACTTTAGCGGTACTTGGCGGCCTAAGGGGTGACCGCTTAAGCGATCAAGTGTTCTCTTCAGTGGTCAAGTATCAACTAAGGTGGTCAAGTCTTAACCGGCTCTTAGGATGCATTAAAGCCCACCCCTACACGATTTTCTCCCCGTTTTCCCATAAATTAAAGAGCTTGGATAATTAGGGGAGAAATTATTTTGAGATTTTGGGGTGATTGTGAACTCGGTTTCCTTATTTCATCATCAAAATCTTAGTAAGTTTTCATTGAATTCACGGTTCATTTCTCAATTTATTTCCCAAAATTACTAGATTATTTTTAGGTTTGTTTTAGCATTATTTGAGCTCAAAATTTACCCAATATTTAGGGTAAATATTTCTTTCTCATAGAAGGACGTGTTGACGATTTCGAATGTGCAATTCTACAAGTGTGCGACACATGGGATTTTTTTTGTAATTTTCATAAAAATGCAATATGGGTACCGTTGTTCTTTTATTGATGAGTATCTTATTACATTGATAGCATGTCACTGTGTAGAAGCTTTTTTAAAGTGGTAATCGATGATTTAGTAGATTTTACTGGCTTTCTGTCTAGGTAGGCTAGGTTTACTTTCTCATAGACTGGGCTAAATTGGTATATATTTATGATAATGTGCTAGATATAGGTTGGAAATTAGGGATTGCAATTGTATTTAGTATAATTTTGATCTTTTAGGTGGTTAAAGAACCATAAATAAGGCATAATTAACTTAGTAACACCCTAAAAATAGGTTTTGAGATATCACACGTTGCTCAAGACTACGAGTAGCCTTAAGCTAACCCTGTAAGACTTCTACTAAATCTGAAGCACATAATAAAGAAATATAGGATATAATCAAAGCTCAAAAGTAGAATTTTGTCTGAGCTAAGATGAAATTATCTAAACATGATATCTGAAAATATTAGACTTAAAAGTCTGAACAATCAACACTAGACATCTGAATCATAACTAGCAGTCTGACAAGCCTCTACTACTAAAAACTACAGAGCCACTAGGAAAAGTCCCCAGTTGACTCGAACTGACTGACAATACTGAATCAACTACTCTAATAAGCTGAAAAATTGAATAAATAGGTCATCGAACTATGAGGACTCACCAACTGTCGGTATGTAGATGGAGATGCTCAAAATCACTCATGCTGTTGAAACTGAGCACCTGAACCTACATTATGAGACAATGTAGCACATAGAGACGTATATATGGATCAGTACATCTGGAATTTACTAGGTATATGGGGGTAAAATGCATAGTAAAATAGTGAGGAACTATATATATTTTTCTCATAAACAATGCATGCTAAGTAATAATGGATCACTTAGGCTTGAGTAATTGAAAACTGTAATCATAAATCATGAATGATAAAACATACTATATGAATGCTATGAGCCATCACACATAGTTCTAAATATGTGCTTGAAATCTATTTTCAAATCATACATGCTAAGTATAAAAGGACTCACCTCTGTATCTTTAAACTGAAAGCTGTAATCTCATAGCTAATGACTTACGTAAAACAATATCTAAATAAAATCATGAGTCTTTACATTTAGTTTCTAAAAGCTGTTCTATTATTCTTTACTCTTTTTTGTAGGCTGTAGGGAGGTTCTTCTAACCAACATAAACTATGTGGCTAACATAGAGTCCAACGTCTAGTTCCCTTATGGGAAAACCTGATGTTGGGGAGAGATGTCATACTCTTGCCAAGGAGTATAACCTAAGCTAAGTGATCACATCTGTAACTCTCATCCATATAGAAATGGGAATAATCTAAACCTACATTGGATCGTAGTTCTGAGGCATGTGAACATACCTAACTCGGTGCTAAACACTACTTCTTTTAATCTATATGCTCATTATGTAGGAAATCCACTTTTAAATCTAGTATAAGAGTTTATAATGAAAATCTCTTATGAATCTATTTATTGTAAACTGTAGTTAAAATTGTAAATTGGATTCCATATCTAAGATGAGATCAAACGATCAAGTATTTGTTCAAAATCTGAATATAATCAATCATGGGATGCCTAAAAGCATAATTTTCTTGAAATATCAACATTCAAACTAGGGCTTAGTAACCCAGGCATCAATTTCATGTCAAATCATCATAAAGTTCATCCTAAATAATGAAAATCTTGATAATTCAATTCTAAATTTGAAAAATAACATCACATGCATAAAATATGCAAGTAGAAATGTAATTCAACATCTAAATCACTTGAAAGATCATAATCTTCAAATAACAATATTTGGGTATGAACCCTTACTTGAAACTCATGTAAATTCATGTGAAATTAACTTCAAAAGTAATTTTTGGACACAAGTATGAAAGAATTATCTTTGTTGAAACCCCCACATACCTTAATTAGTGAATGGATGAAGAAGCTTGAACTTTGAGTTCCTATTTATTCTCTTGAAGATTGTTTCTTAAAGACCTTGAATTGGGAATCTTAAATTTTGGGTTATCTTGTAAAAAGAATGGTGGAATTTGGATTTCTTGAGGATTAAGATTTGAAGTTCTAGGGTTTCTTGGAGATAAATTTAGTGAAAAGTGAGCGTATAATGCTTAGAATAGGGTTGATCTTGTTTTTTACACGATTTGGGGGCTTGGGAAATGATTAGGTTGCCCTTTGTAAAACTTAGTTCGGAACTAGAAATCCCAATTTTGGGCCTTAGCGCAATGCGCTACTTGTCGCGGTGGCTAATTGGAAAAGGGTCGAGTGCGATTTATCAACATAGAGCAATGCAGAGTAATCATATTGCGCCACTTGAAAAGGACGAGTGCCATTTTGCACTCCTCCGCGAGGTAGTGCTATGCTCCACTGCAATTCTTGGTGCGACACTGACCAATCATGGTGAGCTACTGGATAAGGACAAGTGGGAATTAGGACTTCATCGTGACTTGGGATAATCGCATTGCTTTACTGTAAATTGGACTATTGCGATTCTGCACCTCACTGCGATGCGGTGCTATCGCAGTGCTCTACTGATTTTCACTAAAATTGCCATAACTTCTTAACCGAGTATCGGATTAAGACGAAATAGGTAGTTGGAAAGCTAATTCAATTATCTACAATTTGGTAGGTCTAGAGATGGAAAATTATTTACGTATCAAGAGTTATTCATTTTTAAAGTTGACCCTTGACATTCTTGGAGCTAAACCGAGCTAGGAAAAGTATGTGGTAATACAATATGTCCCTCTTGGTAACATTTATCCTCAAATGAGGCTAGTTAAACTTAAGATACTGAGGGACTAAGGCTATATACTTGCATGCACAACTAAAACAAACTGTATTACTGAATCTAAAACATAGTGAGCGACTAAACTAATCTGCGAATGCATAAATTTTAAAAAAGATAACTATATGGATGAATCTGAGTCTAGAAAAGAATTGAATTAAGAAAGACTGTTACCTTAGACTGAATCTGAGTTCATAGAGAAAAGATGAGGATACTTGGTTCGCATGCCTACTTTTGCTTACCAAGTAGCACCCTCAACAGACTAATTTTTCCACAGAACTTTGACCAAGGGAACTTATTTGTTCCTTAGTTTACGGATCTGATGATAAAGAATCTCTAGTAGAAGCTCTTCGTATGAAAGACTATTCTAAATATCTGTGCTTTTTAGAGGGACTACAACAGCTGAATCGTCTATGAACTTCTTCAATAAGGACACATGTAAACACCTAATTTTTGACCAAACCTATGGTTTTTTTCGCTATTTTAGTGTTCAATTTGTATCTTTTTAGGTCTAAATCAGATATTTTAAATTTACTCTTATTTTTACTAAATTTGTTTTAAAAATTTGAAAACTACAAAAATAGAGTCACATTTTTTAAATAAGTTTTTATTTTGTTGTTTATTTATTTATTTATTTTTAGGAAAAAGAAAATTTTCTAAATTATATATTTTTTCTTCTTTTAACTTTTAATAAAAAAAGCTAGTGATATCAATATTTCTTAATCATATTTCTAAGGCTAGCTGTTTAACTTATTTATATTTTTATTAATTTTAAATAGATTTTATCCTTTTTATTTCTATTTAAAATATGAAAAAGATATAATAAAAATAATAAAAAAAAAAACTAAAAACTACCCATACTTATTCCCCATCCCCACGTCCCACATCACATATTTCCCACAATTCTCTCACTTTCACAACCCACACCCCATTATTCCCTCAACTCTACAATCTACAACTTTTCCTGCACTACATAATTCATGACACACACATCACTCACTTGGACTCATTCCCTCTCAACTACACACTCCCTATATAAACACACATAAGGAAAAAACCTAAAAAAGAAAAAAAAATAATCATTCCAAAGAAAAAAGAACATTACAGAGGTGAGAAAAAAGAACACAAAACGAGAAAAAACAAAAGAAAGAAAGAAAGAAAATACAAAGAGAAATAAAGGGAAAGAAAGGAAAAGAGTGACAAGTTGAGTTCGGATTCCTAATCGAGTTTTCGGTGGCAACGTTAGAGTTTTTCTTTTGATTTAGTTCATCATACAGGTTTTTATCAGATCCTACACTACTTATTGTCTAAGTTTTATTGTAAATCAAAGTATGAATATAGATGTTAGATAATTTCATGCATTATTTGGTATGTAAAGCCTCTCTTATTATGGTATTTTATTTGCCTATGACTCTCTTTATATGGTGTTGTTGACATGGTATTTTTAATTGACTAAATGTATACCTATTTTTCTTCGAATACATCTCGTCACTATAGATTTCCATGTTTATCTATTTATTAATGTTAAAGAAGTCAAGGATCATCTATTGAATATCTCATTAAGTTTCAAACTTTATGAGTGATATTGCTAAAGAATCTTATGATGAACCACCTAAAATGTAATCAAGATAGTTGTTGTTGTATTGTATTTTGTTCTAAAAGTGTCTTTGATATGAATTTAAAATGTTATTAAAAATTATTTAAGAGGTAGTTTATTATTAATTAAGTTGGGTTTCAAGAAAAGTGACTCTTGTCATATTTTTATATTATTTGATCAATTGATTTTTTGTTTCCTTAACCATTCAAACGACGATGATGACATAATTATCTCAACCAACAGTCCTATAAGTTTGACATTTGTAAAAATTAATTCAAGACTTAAAAGCAGTCTATATGGATCCAAAAGAGGGTTCGTAATTGCGTGCTTTCCAAATATAATATTCTACGTAAGCATCTTGCTAAGTTCTTTTGTAAAATACTATATTTTTAATTACTGTCTGTCCCTTTTCATTTAACAAAGACAAGTTTGACTAGATATGGTCATATGAAGTTAAAAAGGGAATAAAGATTTACATAATTTGTACAAAAATTCATGACAGTAAAGTAAAATAAAATGCTTAAATTAAAATTTTCTAAATATAACATGCCCTGCAACGATCTTTTAAACACATTTTGTCTAGTTTTAATTTTTTTTAAAAAGAGCATTGTTCGTCTGAGAAAATCCGATTTATTTTATCTCCCATTACATAGATATACGAAAAGCGAGGACAAACCAATTGGGAGAGCGAGAAAGATAAGTCATAATTTATAAAGAAATAAGTTAGGTTCTTGATCTCAAGAAAATTTCAGTTTAATACAAGTGAAAGTTAACGATGAAGTTGGAAAGCCCTGCTACAGACCATTCGTTATAATAAATTAACCTACCGTTTGAAGCCGATTGAATTGGGTTGGGTGGATTTTAAACCTATTAGGTGCTTATTTAGACTAGGAAAATGGGGATGACTCATAAATGCCTCAAAGGCACAAGAAATGTATCAAAACTCGTGGTAAAGCCGAAAAGTACTACTATCGGTACTCGTGGTTAGGCTAACAAATCCTTTATATCCGAAAGACTAATTTAAGCCAGACACAAGTCATTAAAGTGACCGTACCAGAATCACGGGACTCGAGGGGTTCCTAACACCATCCCCTCGGTCAATAGAATTCCTTATCCGGATTTTTAGTTCGCAGAACAAAAAATAAAGAGTCATTTCCTTCTGAATAGGGATTCAATAAGGTGAATTAAAAAACCCAAACTCAATTCCAAGTGGCGACTCTGTAAATAAAATAATTCCTACTCAAAACATCACTTTAATTGGAAAAACCCATTTTCTCATAACCTGGGGAAATAACTAGAATTCAAGATTTTATATTGACCTATTTGGCTTTATTTAATTTTGATATTGTATATTGTTGACCTAAATGTGTTCTTTTCCTACATGTTTATCGCTTTGATATTATTTGAATTGCAATATAAACTGTCTTCTCTCGCGCACCCATCTGCATCTTCTGAGATACTGTATATTCGAAGATGCAGTATATGCTTCCAAGCTTGAGATACCAGAGATGCAGGAATGCTCCTGGGAAGGATTTTGTAGTCACCCATAATTTATGACAGGAAGGGACCAAAGTGAGGCCGGAAAGCCCTGCTATTGGTAAAGATAACCCTTACCGACACGAGTTGTTTTCTCGTTTTACCACCAGTCTAGATACCTAACTCTACCTGGTTGAACCTAGTATAACTAGAACTTAGATATGGCTATCCCTAATAGGCTGTGCTTTATTTGTATCACGTGCAATTTTGATTTAGTGGGGCTTGACCTGGGGGTCGGGTCCGTCTAGGATAGGTGTCACCTTTTGAGACTATCATGTACATTTTATGTGCTACTAGTTGCATTATAGGAAATGCCATATCGAATGTTGACCGGCTTTTAAGTAAATTAATTAATCTGAGAAAAAAAGGGGTTAAATATAATTTTTAAGGGTTTATTTTAGAAAACATATACTCCCTTCATCTCATTTTATGTGTCGCCATTTGACCGGACATGGATTTTAAGAAATAAGTAAAGACTTGATGATTTTTACCAAATTGTCCTTCATTAAAACAATGTACTATTATAAATTTTAATTAAGTGGGCCCTTATAAGTGGGACAAATAAGGGTGAAAGTGTAATTGTGTCTTTAAATAGTTACCAAATAAGGAAAGGTGACATTCTTTTTGGGACGGACAAAAGAGGAAATGATGACACATAAAATGGGATGGAGGGAGTAATATTTTTACATAGAACTTTTCTATAAAGATTAAGTCGTTTTAACGTCGTGGTCTCGTTATGTCCATTTTTTTGGTTTTAAAATCTCTCTTAGGAATATCATAGATCCTATTTTTATCAAACACAGTTAAAATTTTGTCAAAAAATTTGGTCCACTATTTTGTTTTAATAATTTAATCATTTCTAATGTGTCTGGTTCAAACGTTATCAAATTACTGTCTCTACTCTAGGATGTTTTAGGACTTGGATACTTTCTATTTTATCAGTTATTATTTTCTCATGCTCATTTTGAAATCTTATTCCGTGTCATTCCGTCAACTTCTTTTGAAAATTATTTTTGTCTTGTTTTAGGATGTTTAAAATACAATTCTTATTTGCCATCATTATCCTATAGGGCAATATGAACTCATTCGGAAGGAGTGACAAGAGGTTCAGGGATGGTGAAGTACCCCGTTTCATGTTGTTGTATAAAGTTCCGAAGCTTTTACGGATATGGTATAACAATATGACTGACTATGGATAGGGAGAAGTATATAAACACTTGGGATTTTTAAGGAGTCTTTTGAGTGTTGAACCATGAAGAGATGTGATAGAATCTTTGGTACAGTTTTGGGATCCTTCAATCAGTGTATTCTGATTCTCCGACTTTGAGCTCACTCCCACACTGGAGGAAATAACAGCATTTATTGGAAAGGGAAAGAATCTTCACTGAGTAGAACCCATGATACCAAAGCATGTCACTTCCAAAATATTTTTCAAGCTATTGTACATAAAGGAGAAGAACATAGGAGGCCACCTAGAAAATGGATGGGTTCGTCTAGAATTTTTGTACAAAAGATATGGTTAGAAAAAGGGATTCAAGTTGTTTAAATCAAAACTTAAAAATGGGGTGGTGGTGGTGGTGGTGCTACCGGACCTGGGAAAAGCACAGTTCTGAAGCATTCATAGTGGATTTTTTTGGGAATCATGGTATTTCCAAAGAGATTAGGAAAAAACAGCACCAATCTGGCTGTGTTTATTACCTTTTTTGAGAATAATCCTAAGGTCACCCTCGTGCCTATGATTCTGGCAGACATTTATCGGGCCCTGACGATGTTCAAAAATGGGGCGGACTATTTTAAAGGATGTAACATTCTATTATAGTTATGGATGCTCGAGCATTTTCGTTATCATCCATTTGTTGTGGATTTTTGAGTCGAATGAAATAATTATATCAATGGCCATGAGAAGAGGATGGAGGACCAAAACTTTCCCAAAGGAATAAGATCTTGGAAGGAGTACTTGGAGGGGTTTTCGACAGACAAGATAGTGTGGAATTATCATTGGTTCCCCTCAAAAGAGGTGATATATATGTCTATTTTCCAACCATTCATCGTCTTAATGGGTCTCTGAGGTGTTTATACCTACATGCTACTAAGAGTCATGCGATAATTCGATCGACGTCAGCATATACCGCCAGTCGAGGATATGAAAGAGTTCATGTATGAATTCCTCCCTGACATTCCTCTAAGGAAGACTAAGATACTTAAGATTTGGGGAGGATGTGTACTTTCAGGTTTCGAGCACATGGTGGAAGAATACGACAAGGGTGAGGTAGACTGTTGGTATCTGGCATGGTTTCATGACCTGCCTCCTCCTAAGGCTATGCCAGAAAGGTCAGCTAGAGAGCTAGTGGATCGAGAAGTGGAGATTGAAGTTAGAATTAAGTAGGATCGACGAGAGGTAGAAGAGAACTATCAGTCTACTCTGCATGTCTTAAATAATGATTTGGAATGGGCTAGAGAAGAATTGGTTCATTATGAGGCAAGATTTAAGGTCAGAATTAGGTCAATTCGCACGGAGATTGAGAGAGAGAAACGTGTTTCCATGCATGCACTACAAGAAGACCTGGATATTTCCACCGGTACTATGGATCAGCAATCGAGTGATTTTGAGAAAGAGAAGGCCTTGATGACAAACACATAGTCAAAGCTTCGAGCACAGCTAAAAGCTTCCATGGAACGGGAAAGAGAAATAGCGAGGAGCTTCATGAATTTTTAGAATGAATTTGAAGTTGAGAGAAAACAATGGATGATTGAACAGTAGGCGCTTCACTATCAGATCGATGAACTTCATGAACAAGAAGGAGACCTAAAGCATACCGTCCACACTACGCAGCATTGGGTGCAAAACCACCATGAGAGTATGACCAAGTCCAGGGAAGAAGCACTTCAGCTCAGTGAAACCTTGATTAATGTTTATGCTAAGTATCTTCACTGAGATGATGCAAATTTGGGTCATCAGGCACGCGCTCTCACTCCATGAGAGTATGACCAAGTCCAGGGAAGAAGCACTTCAGCTCAGTGAAACCTTGATTAATGTTTATGCTAAGTATCTTCACTGAGATGATGAAAATTTGGGTCATCAGGCACGCGCTCTCACTCCACATCTGCCAAAAGTATTATCCAGGATCTACTCAAGTCTGAGGGAGGATTAAATTTCAAGACATCTTTGGAAGACATCTTGGTGATAATTATTAAAGTCCTTTAGTGTTTGTTTTCTTAGAGTTAGTTTCTTTATAGGTTTTCTTTAGCATTTCACCAGTATTCTGAGTCTGTTCTAGTTTGAGTTAATTTTAGTTTCCTTTCATTAAAGCTTTGTTTTAAGAACAGTTGGAAATGTATGGAAAAGTTCTCATTTGTTTCAAGTTTTTATTCTCTTTATATCTGGAATATATATATATATATATATATTTACTATATCCATGAACTACGTGATGATCTGATTCATGTAAAACATGATACGTAGGCAACCCTCGACGGGTGCGATCAAATATTTTTCCAAGTTTCAAGTAATTTTTAAGATGTTGGCATTAAATAATGAGGGTAAAAATTTATTCACCAAAGCCGAGATGAAACAAGAGGTTTTTTCTAAGTCCATTTCAGGAATAAAAGTACTTAGTTGCATGGCATGTGAGTTTGTTATGAATATATCAATATTTTTAAAGCTCTAAATCCTAACATATTTGTTTCTGTTTCATAAAAAAGAGAGTAAGGTGGTTGGTTGTGGTTAAGATGGCCTCTCACTCGTACAACACGAGGTAAAAAGGAAAAAGGAAGATGACTCAAAAAGATGGAACGGAGTCTGATAACAAAGAAGGTCGAGATCAGTTAATTTCATGAGAGTTTGCATCTTTGGAGGAGAATAGGTTATTGAAGCAACAAATTGCGGAAATGTATCAGGCTTGGGTGAATGGAAAAGCCCCGCCTTCCTCCATTCTCGGTCTTTCGGACACAAATCATCCCATTTATACTCAAGCCCAAGTCGATGATCCACTTTATCCACCCGGATTCAGTCCATACACTAATGTGTCTAGCGCTGCAGGTACATCAACTATGCGTCCTCCAAATCTATCATTCACGAAAAACCTTCTTTTTATTCCGGCTATGCCAACTAATATAAATCCTCCATCAATAATACAGAAGCTTACCGAAGAGATGAATCTTGATCAAGTCCATCCTCCTGAATTGGCATTCAAACCCGTAAATTTATATCAGCCCACTCATCAGCTTGAGTCCCATATCGTGATTGAGAAGGCTAGTATGAATGAAGAAGAGAAGAGATATCTAGAAAATTGAGGAGTCTGGACCAGAGTATGAGAAACATACAAGGATTGGGAGGACACAAAAGTGTCTCTTTCAAGGAACTATGTATGTTCACTAATGTTCATTTGCCAATAGGGTTCAAGACCCTAAATTTTGACAAATATAGTGGTCATGGTGACGTAGTGGACTACTTAAAAAGGTATTGCAATCAACTTAGAGGAGCAGGAGGGAAAGAAGAGTTGCTTATGGCCTATTTCAGAGAAAGTTTGATGGGAATAGCCTCCGAATGGTTTATCAATCAAGATATCTCCCATTAGCACGTATGGGATGATATGGCTCAAGATTTTGTACAACAATTTCAATATAATCTTGACATTGTTCCTGACCGTATTTCTCTCACTAATATGAAGAAAAATCCATCAGAATGTTTTTGAGAGTTTGCCATAAAATGGAGAGAATAGGCGTCTTGAGTCAAATCGCCAATGAAGGACCAGGAATTAATTGACATTTTTCTCCAAACTCAAGAGTCTTATTTTCATCATTTACTAGCCGCGGTTGGTAAACCTTTCGCTAAAGAAATAAAAATTGGGGAAATGGTGGAGAATGGCATCAAATTAGGAAAAATGGTAAGCCAAACTACCCTCAATGCCACTATACAAGCCATTCAGAGTGGATCAGGTGGTTTCGGAAATCGAAAAAAGAAGGAGGAAGGATCCATGATGGTATCAGGACTGGGAAATTACCAAAGGGTACAGAACTCCCTTTATGTTCATGTCCAACCGGGGAAACCCAACCCTCCTCAACATTTTTATACACCTCAACCTGCTGTTCTTAATGGTAAAGCGTATGCCTGACCTCCTCAATGTCCATAATGGCGGACACCTATGCCAAGACAGCCAAATTTCCAAGCCCCTCATAATCTGTATGTTCAGGCAAATTATACAAGAGAACAAAGTCTAAGGGAAAACTTCACCCCAATTGGAGAATTGTATACGAGCCTGTTGCGGAGATTGGTCAAATTAGGATGAATTCAACCTGTTTTTCTGTTTAAAGTGGATCCGAATAAAAGTTTATTTGATCCTAATGTAAGGTGTGAGTACCATTCAAACGTCCAAGGTCACAGTACCAAAAATTGTTGGAATTTGAAGAGAGCCATTGAAAAGTTAATTGAAAGCAACACAATCATAATACAAAAAGAATAAGTGTCGAATATCACCAACAATACACTTCCCAATCACAGTTACACACACGTCGTGGGGATGATTTTTGATGATAGAGACTAAAGACCAATAAGCCAAACAGTGATCGAAATAGGCACCCTGAAGTAGAACCTAGGTGAAGCACTAAAGTCTATGCAAAGAGAACCATTGATCATGAATGGAGCGAGTTACATTATAAGACCCTGAGATTCAGAAAAGATGGTATTGTATGTTCCTGTAAAGCTAAAGGGAATAGCACAATATGGGCCAAAACTATATGTTCCTAGTTGTCCTGTATGGTTCGACCAACAACGCAACAACATGAGAAAGATAACAGAGCCAATTTTCATAAGACATGCATCACAACTCCCAGTGACAAGCTTGAAAAAACATACCATGGAACTACAACAAAACCACGGTGATGTACAGAGGAAAATAGGTCATGGAAGAAACAAACAAAACAAGGGGTTTGACTCGATCAAGAAGATGCTATGCTCCAAAAGAATTAAGGAGACCAAAACAACTTAAAGATAGTCAAGGGCCAATGAAAAAACCTGTCACAGATGAAGAGGATGAGGAATTTCTCAAGAAAATGAAAAACTAAGACTATTCCATTATCGATCAATTGAGGAAAACCCCAGCTCAAATCTCATTATTATCCTTATTGCTACATTCTAATGAACATTATCAAGCATTAATTAAGTTGTTGAATAAAGCATACATCCTGAAGAAAACTACGGTTTATCAAATAGAAAGGATGGTTCATAGAATATTTGAAGAAAATAGAATCACTTTCACTGATGATGATTTACCTACAGAAGGTTCTGGTCACAACAAGGCTTTGCATCTGACTATCAAATGAGAAGGATATTACATAAAAGGGGTAATGATCGATGGAGGTTCAGGAGTAGATATCTGTTCTCTCTCTACTTTGCAAAAATTAAAAATCATCCTAGATAGGATCCAATCTAATAATGTATGTGTTTGGGCTTTTGATGGTGCAAAACGAGACACAATTGGTGAGATAGATCTTGCTTTGGTTATTGGACCAGTTGAGTTTGTGATCACCTCTCAAGTAATAGACATGGATACTTCCTACAACCTACTTTTAGGAAGACCATGGATCTATACGGCCAGAGCCATACCTTCTACTTTGCATCAAGTAGTTAAGTTTGAACACGACAATTAAGAAATCATTGTGCATGGAGAGGATGACCTTCCCATACATCGAGATCCTTCTGTACCCTGTATAAAAAAAAGGGGTTGTGAATCTTCTATTTATCAAGCCTTTGAAATTATGACAGCTGATTAAGTTGTGGAAGGAACGCCGATTCCGGGTCCTCATCTCTTTTCTACTTCAATCATGGTGGCTAGCCAAATATTACAAAATGGTTATGAACTGGGAAAAGGATTAGGGGTTTCGCTGCAAGAAATTATAAACCCTGTATATCCATGTGGTAGCCACAACACCTTTGTCTTAGGCTTTAAGCCTACCGCAATCGATAGAAAATGGGCGAAAGATAAGAAGAAGAAGCCCTGGAAATTAACAAGCCCGGTTCCACACATTACCCAATCTTTCACGAAAACTCAAAAGGAATAAAATCAAGACCCATTTATTAACAAGGATGTGGATGAAATATATCAAGGTCTCAAGGAAATATTTTATGAAGTAAACATGGTTCAGATGGGTGAAGGACCTAGCCATGCAGATGTGTAGTTCGTCGGTCCAAATATCAAGCTCACTAACTGGGAAGCCACTCCTCTCCCCACAAGGAAGGAGTCTGGGTAGTTTATTTTGTTGTTTCACTTTTCTATCTTTTGTATTTTGGATTATTCTCAAGAATGTAATCCACTTAGTTTAGTTGCTCTGTTTTGATGTTAACCCTCCTATCCTTTCCAATTCAATGAAATGAAATTTAAGTTTCCTAGTAAATTTATCTTTTCTTCCCTCTTTTAATTTTTATTTTTATATTTTTTTTATCTTTATATTATTTCAATTATGTTAATACTGGCTTTGATAACATAGTATGCATGCGGAGTTCACATTTAAATCCTAAAAAGTTGTCTAATCTCGAATTAGCAAACCAAACGGTAGAGGAATACGATGAAGACGAAGCTGATAAGGAAGTCAAAAAAAGATTGCATCAATTTGAGGATAAGCCCAAACCCAATTTAAATGACACTGAGATAATAAATTTAGGAATTGGTGAGGAGTTTAGAGAAATAAAAATAAGTATTTATGCGGATCAAAATATCAGAAATGATATTTTTCAAATTTTATTAGAGTATAAGGATGTTTTTTCTTGGTCTTATGATGATACCCTGAGTCTAAGCACTGTTTGGTAGTCCACAAACTGTCTACATACCCTGATTTTTCACCGGTACAAAAAAATCAAATAAAGTTTAAAACTAATGTGAGCGATAAAATCATGAAGCAATTGAATGCGAACGTGATCAGGGTCGTTCAGTACACCACATGGTTGGATAATGTGGTGCCTGTACCAAAGAAAGATGGTAAGATCAGAGTTTATGTTGATTATAGGGATTTGAACAAAGGTAGCCCTAATGATAACTTTCTACTACCCAATATTCATATTTTTATTGATAATTGTGCGAAACATGAGATCCAATCTTTTGTGGATTGTTATGCCGAATATCACCAGATCTTGATGGATGAAACAGATGCAGAAAAGACTGCTTTCACCACCCCGTGGGGTACTTATTGCTATAGGGTCATTCCATTTGGGTTAAAGAATGCGGGAGCTGCGTACATAAGAGCAATGACTACTATTTTTCATGACATGATGCACAAAGAAGTAGAGGTATATGTTGATGATATCACTATCAAGTCCAAGACACAATTTGATCATGTATATGACTAAAGGAAATTCTTTGAAAGGTTATGAAAGTATAATCTTTAGCTCAATCCAGCCAAGTGTGCATTTGGAGTTCCATCCGAAAAACTTTTGTGTTTGATAATTAGCTACAGAGGCATTGAATTGGACCCCTCCAACCTAAAATACATTCGATAATTGCCGCCTCCGAATAATAAAATCGACGTTATGAGTTTTCTTGAAAGGTTGAATTATATAAGCAGGTTCATCGCTTAGCTCAGCACTACATATGAACCGATATTTAAGTTTCTTAAAAAAGATGCTACTATCCAATGGACAGATGAATGTCAAGAATCATTTGATAAGATTAAAGAATATTTGGCAAATCCTCCAGTACTGGTCCTACCAAAATCGGGTAGGCCTTTATTTCTATATCTGTCAGTGATGGATAATTCTTTTGGTTATTTTTTAAACAACATGATATCACAGGAAAAAAAAGAACAATTAATCTATTATTTGAGCAAGAAGTTCACGAGTTATGAGGTAAAATATACTCTTTTAGAAAAGACATGTTGCGCCCTAACTTGGATTGCTCAGAAATTGAAGCACTATCTTTCGTCCTACATAACCTACCTCATATCTTGAATGGATCCTTTAAAGTATATTTTTTAGAAACCTATGCCCACAAGCAGATTGGAAAAGTGGTAGATTTTACTTACAGAATTCGACATTATGTATGTCACTTGTACTGCTATGAAAGAATAAGCATTGGACGATCATTTGGCAGAGAACCCAGTTGCCAATGATTATGAGCCTTTACGAACTTACTTTCCTGATGAAGAGATTAATTCAATTGAGGAAGAAGTTCAAGGTGATATTTATGCGTAGAAATTATATTTTGATGGGGCGGTCAATATTAACGGAGTGGGAATTAGGGCGGTTCTTGTCTCAACGATCGGGCGTCATCATCCCGCCACAGTACGACTTCATTTCTTTTGTACTAATAACATAACGAAATAAAAATCTTGCATCATGGGGTTAAATATGGCAATAAATTTGGATGTACACGAGCTAGTGGTGTTGGGAGATTCTGAATTGCTTATTCAACAAATTCAAGGTGAATGGGAAATAAGAGATATCAAGCTCATTCCATACAAACAGTGCTTAGAGGACCTTAGAAAAAGGTTCAAGTCTATTGATTTTAGATATATTCCCAGATCCCACAATGAGCTGGTTGATGCCTTGGCTACTCTAGCTTTCATGCTCCCATACCTTAGAAATACGCATATCTATCCATTAGAGATACAGATACAAGATCAAAATGGTTACTGCAAAATAATTGATGGAAAACCAGATAATAAACCTTGGTACTATGATATCAAATGCTTCCTAAAGTCAAAAGAATATCCAATACACGCCAATGCTGATAAAAAAGGACTATTAGGCGACTTGCTAATGGTTTCTTCTTAAATAGGGAGATTTTGTACAAACGAACCCCAGATTTGAACTTATTGAGATGTGTTAATATTCAGGAAGCTAAAAGAATCATGAATGAGGTACATTCGGGGGTATGTTGTTCGCATATGAATGGCTATGTTTTAGCAAAGAAGATTATGCGGGCAAGATATTATTGGTGGACTATAGAGAAAGATTGCTTTCGCTTTGTTTGCAAGTGTCATCAGTGCCAAATTCATGGTGATTTGATTAACTCACCACCTTCAGAGCTGCATCCTATGTCTGCTCCTTGGCCATTCGTTGCTTGGGGCATGGACATAATCGGTCTAATAGAACCAAAAGCTTCTAATGGGCATCGATTCATACTGGTCACTATTGACTATTTCACCAAATGGGTAGAAGCTGCTACTTTTAAATCAGTCATAAAGAAAACAGTAGTGGATTTTATTTATTCCAACATCATATGTCGTTTTTGTATTCCAAAGTCTATTATCACAGACACTACAACCAATCTCAATAGTCATCTAATGAAGGAGGTCTGCGAGCAATTTAAGATTATGCATCATCATTCTACCCCTTACCATTCCAAAGAAAATGGAGCCGTTGAAGCAGTGAATAAGAATATTAAAAAGATTCTTAAGAAAATAGTCCAAGGATCTTGACAGTGGCATGAGAAATTACCGTTTTCTCTTTTAGGATATCGTACAACTATCCATACATCGACTGGCACAACTCCTTATTTACTAGTCTATGGGACTAAATCTGTGATACTCGCAGAAGTCAAAATTCTCTCGCTTTGAATCATTGTTGAAGACCAGATTGACGATACTGAATGGGTCAAGTCTAGAATAGAACAATTATCATTAATAGATGAAAAAGGTTGGAAGAAGTTTTCTTTGGCCAATTATACTAGCAGAGGATGGGGAGAGCTTACAATAAGAAGGTACGTCCTAGAAAATTTGAGGTTGGCCAACTTGTTGTAAAATGCATCCTTCCACATCAAGAAGAGGCTAAAGGAAAGTTTGCTCCAAACTGGCAAGGTCCATACATAGTTAAACAAGTATTATCAAATGGAGCTTTGCAACTTGCGGATATGGATGGAAAAATGGCAGAAAAAGCTATCAATGCCGATTCAGTCAAAAGATATTATATTTGACACACTTGTGCTTAACATTCTCAAGTTGAGATGATGAAAGGCCATCATTCTACTTAACTAAACATCGTTAATCCCTTGTCAGGCCTTCGAGCTTTATTTACCTTTCCTTGCTTACCCTCTTTGGAGCAAAAAAAAAACACTTATGGGTGAAAACCCATGGAGGCACCCATAAGATGATTCAAAAAAAAAAGGATGATGCGAATAGGATTAAATTATGTTCGACCTGATTCCTAAATGGATACGTAGGAAACCCTATTTTGGTCCGACCCAAAAAAAATTAAAAAAATCTTGGTATTCAAAGAAACCAAGACATATATCCCACTGTCACTTTTATATGGCTCCTAAGTTGTAATTTATACTAAAATTCCTTTTCCCTTTGTCCATTAAAAACCTTTCGATCAATTTTCGAGAATGTCAAGCCTTGTGTGCCGTAAAATAAAAAGAAAAAAAAGTCTTGTAGGTGAAAACCCATGGAGGCACCACACGATATCCAAAAACAATCTGATAGGGGAAAACCCTCAGGGGCGCCATAAGACAATGATGAACGAGACAACCGAAATTAGAGAGGTCAATTGAGAAAATCCTTAAAGGATAACTTTAGTCAAACAAAGTTTATCATGATAGGACAAAGATCAAGAAGGATGATTTGATTTGATTGAAAGATGCAGCCTAATTCGAGATTAGACAGTTTTGAAGGGTCAAATGTCTACTCCAAATTGCATTTCATGCTTTATTGAAGTTAATACACACCTCCAAATAAGCTTCCTTCCTTTACTGTTAGAAATACCTTTTATTTAAACATAATCCTTTTATTTTTTCTTTTGACTTTTTCTTATTTCATTTTCACACGCTTTGTTTTTTTTGCGTAAGTCTTGCATCAAATGCAAAATAAAGAAAGATGCGCAAAATTGACCATGGCTCCTAGTGAAATTGAGAAGAGATTATTAGGCGTACACCTCCTTGACAAGAACAGGGAGCAAGTTAAGATAAGTTTTACGAGTGAAGCATTTGAAAATGAAGAACAGAATCGTACTGAAACAAACAGAGATGCAACAGAATTTGAAAGACAGATTCAATGTCGCCAACCAATTAGTTGAATTAATCATCAAGTTTGGGCAGGGATAAGACAAACCACCAAGGGATTTAAGTCCACAAACCAACTACCAATTTTAAAAATAACAATTTTTTTTCTTCTTTGGTTGAACAGGGGCAAAGTAGTCTTGTGAAGTTATTGGGAAAAATAAGAATAACAAAGTTAAGTTTTCTTAAATTTTCTCTTTTCTTATACTCCTATAATTCTAAGTTCGTATCAATATAATAATAATAATAATAATAATAATAATAATAATAATAATAATAATAATAATAATAAACCCTTCATATTCAAAATTGTGGCATTTTTTTCTTTTCTCTTCTAACAAAATAAAAATAAAAATTCTAATCTTATTTCATCTTCATAGGGCGCCATCCCCTAGTTGACCTCTTATTTTGTCTTCATAGGGCGCCATCCCCTAGTTGACATTTTATTTCGTCTTCATAGTGCACCATCCCCTAGTTGACATTTTATTTTGTCTTCATAGGGCGCCATCCCCTAGTTGACATCTTAGGAAACACCATTTCCTAATTTTTCTTATCCGTCTTCATAGGGCGTCATCCCATAGTTGACATCTTATTTATCTTCATAGGGCACCATCCCCTAGTTGACCTCTTATTTCGTTTTCATAGGGCGCCATCCCCTAGTTGACATTTTATTTCATCTTCATAGGGCGTCATCCTCTAGTTGACATCTTAGGAAACACCATTTCCTAAGTTTTCTTATCCATCTTCATAGGGCGCTATCCCTTAGTTGACATTTTATTTCATCTTCATAGGGCGCCATCCCCTAGTTGATATTTTATTTCGTCTTCATAGGGTGCCATCCCCGAGTTGACATTTTATTTCATCTTTATAGGGCTCCATACCTTAGTTGACATCTTGGGAAAAACCATTTCCTAATTTTTCTTATCCGTTTTCATAGGGCGCCATCCCCTAGTTGACATTTTATTTCGTCTTCATAGGGTTCCATCCCCTAGTTGACATCTTAGGAAACACCATTTCCTAATTTTTCTTATCCATCTTCATAGGGCGCCATCCCCTAGTTTACATTTTATTTCATCTTCATAGGGCGCCATCCCCTAGTTGACATCTTAGGAAACACCATTTCCTACTTTTGCTTATCCGTCTTCATAGGGCGCCATCCCCTAGTTGATATTTTATTTTGTCTTCATAGGGCTCCATCCCCTATTTGACATTTTATTTTTTCTTCATAGGGCTCCATCCCTTAGTTGACATCTTAGGAAACACCATTTCCTAATTTTTCTCATCCGTCTTCGTAGGGCGCCACCCCCTAGTTGACATTTTATTTCGTCATCATAGGGCACCATCCCTTAGTTGACATCTTAGGAAAACACCGTTTCCTAATTTTCTTATTCATGTTCATAGGGTATGACAATTCCTAGTTGCATTTTAAGAAGAAAATATCCTAACTCTTTTCATGCCATCATAAGGTATAGCTTCCTTTGGTTGCATTATTGAGAATAAGATTCTTATTTTATTGCCCACCTAGCCTATATTTCTATCATTTCCATTTATTTATTTATTTATTTATTTATTTTTAAACTAGTTTATTATTTTTTCTAGTAACTTACAAAATTTTTCTAGTGCAAACTGAGGCAGAAAATTTTGTTTATTTTGTTTTGTTTTCTTTGATGGCTTGCAGGTCTTCTGCAAAACACCGGTTTAATGGTAAGAATGGCATTCCATCTCTGATTTGAGTAGAGAAGAATGATTAGATTGAAATACAGAGTATGCTATGCATTTGTAGCGGCCCAACATCTCAAGAGTCATCTTCATATCTTCTGACTAAGAGAAGAAGCATCCAATAATATTCTATGAACGATCCTTGGGAGGAGCGCCAATGTCTCAATCCAAGTTTCAAATTCAAGTCTCAAATCCTAACTTGTAGATCAAATTTTGAGATCAAGGTACCCACCAAAAGAAGGTGAGGCGATAACTGGAGATCCTTCAAAAAGATCTGAAGCAAGAGAATCAAGATAATTAGAATAGATAGGATCTTGTATCTTTCATTTCTAGTTTCACTTTTTGCTTTATTGATGCAATAAAAGGAGCCACAGACCGGAAACTCAATGGGACCCACCTCGACTCTCACACTCATCCATTCATTCCAATACCTATTTGAACTACACGTGAACTGATTCTTTTATAACGCGAGATATGTAAGATGTCCAAAACCAGAGCTCGGTCATACCTTTTTCCTACTTATTTAAATGTTACTTTTAAATAAATGATTGGGCCAAAAATTAGTCATGTTTACTTCTTTGCTTGAAAACTCTCCATATTTACAAGAAAAGAGGGACATTCTATAAACACCTAATTTTTGACCAAACCTAAGTGATTTTTTCGCTATTTTAGTGTTAAATTAGTATCTTTTTAGGTCTAAATTAGATATTTTAAATTTATATTATTTTTACTAAATTTATTTTAAAAATTTAAAACTACCAAAATAGAGTCACATTTTGTAAATAAGTTTTTATTTGTTGTTTATTTATTTATTTATTTTTAGGAAAAAAAAATTTTCTAAATTATATTTGTTTTCTTCTTTTAACTTTTAATAAAAAAAAATTTAGTGATATTAATATTTCTTAATCATATTTCTATGGCTAGCCGTTTAACTTATTTATATTTTTATTAATTTTAAATAGATTTTATCATTTTTATTTCTATTTAAAATATTGAAAAAAATATAATAATAATAATAATAAAAAACAAAAAACCCTAAAAACTACCCATACTTATTCCCCTTCCCCACGTCCCACATCCCATATTTACCACAATTCTCTCACTTTCACAACCCACACCCCATTATTCCCTCAACTCCACAATCTACAACTTTTCCTGCACTATATAACTCATGACACACACATCACTCACTTGGACTCATTCCCTCTCAACTACACACTCCCTATATAAACAAACACACAGAAAAAACCAAAAAAAGAAAAAAAATGAATCATTCCAAAGGAAAAACAACATTACAGAGGAGAGAAAGAAGAACACAAAAAGAGAAAAAATAGAAGAAAGAAAGAAAGCAAATTCAAAGAGAAAAAAAGGGAAAGAAAGGAAAAGAGTGACAAGTTAAGTTTGGATTCCTGATCGAGTTTTCGGTGGCAACGTTAGAATTTTTCTTTTGATTTAGTTCATAATATAGGTTTTAATCTGATCCTACACTACTTGTTGTCTAAGTTTTATTGTAAATCAAAGTATGAATATAGATGTTAGATAATTTCATGCGTTATTTGGTATGTAAAGCCTCTCTTATTATGGTATGTTATTTGCCTATGACTCTCTTTATATGGTGTTGTTGACATGGTATTTGTAATTGACTAAATGTATACCTATTTTTATTCGAATACATCTCGTTACTATAGATTTCCATGTTTAGCTATTTATTAATGTTAAAGAAGTCAAGGATCATGTATTGAATCTCTCATTAAGTTTCAAACTTTATGAGTGATATTGCTAAAGAATCTTATGATGAACCACCTAAAACGTAATCAAGATAGATGTTGTTGTATTGTATTTTGTTCTAAAAGTGTCTTTGATATGAATTTAAAATGTTGTTAAAAATTATTTAAGAGGTAGTTTATTATTAATTAAGTTGGGTTTCAAGAAAAGTGACTCTTGTCATATTTTTATATTATTTGATCAATTGATTTTTTATTTCCTTAGCCATTCAAAGGACGATGATGATATAATTACCTCAACCAGCAGTCCTATTGGTTTGATATTTGTGAAATTTAATTCAAGACTCAAAAGCATTCTATATGGATCCAAAGGAGGGTTCGTAATTGCATGCTTTACAAATATAATATTCTACGTAAGAATCTTGTGAAGTGCTTTTGTAAAATACTACATTTTTTAATTACTGTCTGTCCCTTTTCATTTAACAAAGACAAGTTTGACTAGATATGGTCATATGAAGTTAAAAAGGGAATAAAGATTTATATAATTTGTACAAAAATTCATGACAGTAAAGTAAAATGAAATGCTTAAATTAAAATTTTCTAAATATAACATGTTCTGCAACGATCTTTTAAACACATTTTGTCTAGTTTTAATTTTTTTTACAAAGAGCATTGTTCGTCTGAGAAAATCTGATTTATTTTATCTCCCATTACATAGATATACAAAAAGCGAAGACAAACCAATTGAGAGGGCGAGAAAGATAAGTCATAATTCATAAAGAAATGAGTTAGGTTCTTGATCTCAAGAAAATTTAAGTTTAATACAAGTGAAAGTTAACGATGAAGTTGGAAAGCCCTGCTACCGACCATTTGTTATAATAAATTAACCTACCGTTTGAAGCTGATTGAATTGGGTTGGGTAGATTTTAAATCTATTAGGTTCTTATTTAGACTAGGAAAATGGGTACGACTCATAAATGCCTCAAAGTCACAAGAAATGTATCAAAACTCTTGGTAAGGCCGAAAAGTACTACTATCAGTAAGCCACACATCAATACAGTCTTAAATATATTCAAAATAAGTAAAACCAGGATTCAAGTATCTTTAGGATAACAAATACTCTATATACGAAAGATTAATTTAAGCCATAAACAAGTCATTAAAGTGACCGTGCTAGAACCATGGGACTCAAGGGGTGCCTAACACCTTTCCCCCAATCAATAGAATTTCTTATCCGGATTTCTAGTTTGCAGACCAAAAAATAAAGTGTCATTTCCTTCTGAATAGGGATTCAATAAGGTGAATTGGAACACCTAAACTCAATTTCAAGTGACGACGCTGTAAATGAAATAATCCCTACTCAAAACATCACTTTAATTGGAAAAACCCATTTTCTCAAAACTAACTCCCTAGCGGGGTTGGATGAGGTGAAAAAATATGGGTGTGATAACACATAGAACACTGGGTGAACTGATGACAAGTCTGCAGGTAGCTCAAGATCATAAGCTACCTTCCCCACATGATTCAATATCCTATAGAGGCCCACATAACGAGGACTAAGCTTCCTCTTTTCGCCAAATCTATTCACCCCCTTTATTAATGAAACCTTCAAATAAACAAGATCATCTACTTCAAACTCAAGATCTCTCCTTCTTACTTCTACATAAGATTTTTGATGACTTTGAGCTACTTTCAATCTCTCTCAAATCAACTGAACTTTCTCTATGGACTCATATACCATATCTAGCCCAGCCAATGCGGACTTACCGACTTCAAACCAACCGACGTATGATCTATATCTATGACCATACAGAGCTTCAAATAGGGCCATGTGAATACTAGAATGGTAACTGTTGTTGCAGAAAAACTCTATCAATGGCAAGTGTTAATCACATCTGCCTTTGAAATCAAGAACACATGCCCTCAACATATCCTCTAGATTTTGAATGGTCCTCTCTACTTGACCATCTATCAATGGATAAAAAGCTAAACTGAGATGAACTTGGGTACCAAGACCCTTCTAAAAGGCTTTCCTAAACTGAGAGGTAAACTGAGTACCCCTATCTGAGATGATGGACTATAAAACTCCATGCAATCTAACTAACTCTTTGATGTACAATTTCGCATAATCTTCATCTATGTAGGATATGTGAATTGGCAAAAAATGGGCTAATTTGGTCAATCTATCTACAATAATTGAAATTGAATCATGCTGATGATGCGAATGGGGAAACCCTACCACCAAGTCCATGTTTACCTCTTCTCACTTCGTAGTAGGAATACCAAACTCTTGCAAAGTGCCACCAGGTATTTGGTGCTTTACCTTAACCTGTTGACAAGTTTCATACTTGGCTACAAATTTTGCAATATCTTTCTTCATACCACTCTACCGATAGACTTCCCACAAATCGCGATATATCTTGGTGGTTCCTGGATGAATGAAGTAATGTTCACCATGTGATTCTTCCATAATCTACTGCCTCAAATCGTCAATACATGGCACACATAATCTATTCTAGTATATCAACACACCATCTCTCCCTTGGAAGAAAACCTCTACTTTTGGTCTTTAACTGAACCCTTTAGTTTGACCAAAATGGAATCTTTATCCTGCTTCTCTTTCACTTCAGAAACTAGAGAAGATTCTAAACTACTCTGAACCAAAACATTCCCTTCAGCTAAGTCAACCAACCTCATACCCAATCTAGCTAACTGGTGAAATTCTCAGACTAATTCTCTCTTATCATTCTCCATACGAGCAACACTACCCATAGACAATCTACTAAAGGCGGCTGCCACTACATTGGCCTTTCCCAAATGATACAACACACTTATATCATAATCTTTCAACAATTCTAACCACCTTTTCTGACAAAGATTTAACTCCCTCTGAGTAAACACATACTGAAAGATTTTATGGTACGTAAACACATCAACATACACCCCATAAAGATAATGCCTCCAGATTTTCAATGCAAAAACAATAACAACTACCTCAAGATCATGGGTAGGGTAGTTATTTTCATGAGTATTAAGCTATCTAGAGGCATAGTCTATAACCTTACCTCTCTACATCAAAGCACAACCCATACCAATTCTAGAAGCATCATAATAGACAACGAATCCATCTATACATCAGGTAGTGCTAAAATTAGGGTTGAAGTGAGTCAAGTCTTCAACTCCTGAAAACTCTTCTTACAAGAATCTAACCACTAAAACTTAACTTTTGTTCTAAGTTAATCTAGACATAGGGGATGCAATATAAGAAAAACCCTCAATAAAATGTCTGTAATAGCTGGCTAAACCCAAGAAACTTTTAATATTTGATGGAGAGATTGGTCTTCTATATTTTGGGGATCAACTTTAATGCGATCACTGGAAATAATATGATCGAGTAAAGCTACTAATCTTAGCCAAAATTCACACTTGCTAAATTGGTCAAATTACTGGTGCTCTCTAAGAATATGCAACATATTCTAAGATGGTCTACGTGATCATCCTCACTACAAGAATAGACGATAATATAATCGATAAAGACTATGAATAATATGTCCAAATACTGTTTGAACACTCTGTTCATCAAGTTCATGAAGGCTACTGGGGTATTTATTAGCCTGAAGGACATGACTAAAAACTTGAAATGACCATAACGGGTTCTGAAAGCTATCAGTGGAATATCACACTCCCTTACCGTAACCTAATGATAGCCGAATATAAGGTCTATTTTGGAAAACTAACTTGCACCTTGGAGTTGGTCGAATAGGTCATCAATCCTAGGAAGTGGATATTTTTATTGATTATGACGTTATTCAGCTGACAATTCGCAAAGAACCATCTTTATTTTACACGAATAGAATAGGAGCGCCCCGTAAAGTGACACATGGTCTTATGAAACCTTTATCTAAGAAGTATCTAAGTTGATCTTTGAAATCCTTAAGATCTGCTAGAGCCATACGATATGAAGGAATAGAGAAGGGTTGAGTGTCTAGAAGAAGGTTAATACCGAATTCTATTTCCCTATCGAGAGGTACCCCTGACAAATCTTTGGGAAAACATCAAGAAACTCATTAACTACACAAACTAAATGAACTAGTGGAGCCTCAGACTTATGTAACACCCCATAAAATTCCTAGCTTAATTCAGTCCTTTAAGCTTGTTAAGGGGTCACAGACTAAGAAAATTCAAGTTAAGTATTCAGACTTAGTTTATTTTTACGTATTTGAAAGTTGGTAATCTTATTTCGTGACCTTAAAGTCCATTAAATGTCCATATTTTAGTTAATTCATAATTAGGAAGGTCAATAGGTGTTCCTGAACAAGTTTTGGATTTTTTGGACTTCTTTTAAAGCTCCTTTGGAATCCCTAAATAGTGTATCAATATGATCTTAGCGTGCCTCATCGCCTATCGCGTTGGTTAATATTTTATTTAGCTACTAGCATCAAATTCTAGTGAGTCGGTGTGATTTTGGCGTGACTCATTAGATATCGCATCAGTGCCATTGATGTGTTGCGTCGACCTGCGCATCGATAATCCAATTTTCATTCATTAAAAGACTGCATTCTTGGGGGTATTTGGGACTTTTTTCCTAACTCTTAGCCCCCAAAACACGAAATTCAATACCCTAGGAAGCAAATAAACATATTCCTTCTCAATTTCTATCAAGAATAATCCTTAGGGCTTTTAAATTTCGAATCAAGAACTCAAGATTTCCACCATTAATTTCATAAAATTCTTCAACAAGGTATGCAAAGTAATCATCCAAGGGTCCGTTCCACCCTCGGAGTTCAAGAAACTTCTTTTAAAAAAACATGAATTGTGATTTCCATGTTGTGGGTTTGAATGTAATCATGTTGATGTTGTGGAATGTGTTCCAAGTTGAAATATTTATGTTTTTCTTGATGTTATGATAACATATAAGTTGAATTTTGATTCTCTTATGTTGAAACCCTTGTATTATGAAGTCATGAAATATTAGCATTGTCGATCATACCCAAGTATAAATCTACGCCTACCATGTGTTTGATAAAATGCTTAATTAAGACTATGGTGCTTTTGTGATCCTTTGGTGGTCTAAATGATGAACTTATGCTACACCCACATGTTCACAATGCCTTCCATATTAAATCTATACCTTGTATGTGTTTGATGGAATACTCACGAGATTGGTTTAATGAAATTATGCTTTGTTAGTATGCACTCCTATTCGTGTGCAAGTTTATGACATCAAGTGATTGATAAAATGCCTTATAGATTGTATTGTAAGTTGTTGACTATTGTCAAGTATTAAAGAATTGGCATGTCTTATTATTTTCATGTTATCGAGTCCTAGGGGTATTTAATACCTAATAATATAGCTGTGTTCCTAGATCCAGTGTCAGTTACAGAACAGTCTCAATTATGTCACGATCAGTAGTACTCTAGTTCAGTTACAGAATTCAAGAAAACTCAGTAAACTCAGTTTAGTTTAGTTAATCAGTATAATTAGTAACAGGTCAGTCTATCCTAGTATAATTAGTAACAGGTCAGTCTATCCTAGTATGGACTAGATAATCAATTCAGTATCTATTCAGTTGGGAGTATGATTCAGCACTGAGTGAACCCAAGGATGGGGACTTACCTTCCAACAGAGAGTATGATCCTTAAAAGCCGTCCTTGCATTCCAGAACTACGAGCCAACGTAGGTTGAGACATCAAAACCTACTAGTTTAGGGTTGATGAGGTGGCTTAACCTGTCAGTTGAGGGTCCCACCATTATCATTAGAGTACCTAATAGATGAGGATAACTCTTAGCTTGTCCTTACCTGTGGCACGGTATTGACACCCTTCTAACTAGGGTTATAGGTTGGACCCCAAATTAGTTAAAAAGAGCCATGTTAGTTAGATGATTACCTCCCACTGTCTCAGTCTCAGTTATCAATAAAGAACTTAGATAGTTCTACAGAATTCAGGACTGTCAGATACAGTCACTCAGCTTAGTTCAGAACTCAGCTAGTTCCATCAGAATTAGAACTGTCAAGAACAATCACTCAGTAACAGTATATTAGTTATTAGTAATCCATATTACCAGTAAACTAAATATTCTGTATTATTATGGCTTCATTTATAGCTCCTGTATTTATGCATGTGTTTCATGTTATTTAGTTAGTTATAGTTCATGCATGTGAACCCTTGCATTCATCCTACTTCACTTCATTTACATTCACACATACTGATGCATACTTTCCTCTTGTGCTATGGTGTTTTATACCATAGGTTCAAATGCTTAGGTTCCTGATAATGCGTAGGTAGATTATGATTCAGCCAACAACAGTAAACTAGCAGAGAGTCCTTATAATTTGAGGATATTCTTTTATTTGATTATCTCATTACATTTAGTATTTCAGTAGATGAAGTTAGTTGGGGGATTGCCCCATCAACTCCATAGTTCAGTTAGAGGTTTTTCAGACTAGATGTTTAGACACTTGTTCAATTTTGTTATTGAGATACCTTATTTCAGTTATTTGAACCTTATGGCATTTTATCCCATTATTCTACATTATACCATGTTATTATTTAGTTATTGCAGCAAGTACACGTCATGGGTTAGCTTGTGGTCCTTCGAGATTATGAGCACCGTGTAGTGACCTTGGTACAGACTTGGGGAATTACAAACATAGTATCAGAGCCTAAGGTTAAATACTATTTTAGGAAGTCTGAAAGTCATATCTAGTAGAGTCTTGTGCATGGGTGTGTAGCGTGCCATACTTATGAACATGAAGCTACGAGATATTTTAGGAACAGTTTCTTTCTTTTAGTATTCATATCGTGCGAGTGAGAATGAGATCCAAATACACTCTCTTTTTAATACAAGGTTAGCTTCTATCTATAGAAAATGCCACCAAAAAGGACTCAGGGAAAAGGAACGGGAGATCAGTCAGCCCCTTAGCCCCGTTCAGCCAAATCCTTTGGGTGAACATGTCTACCATGGTGAGTTCAGAGCAGCTTTCACCACCCTAGTTCATTCATTTGATGCTTAGAATAAATGTCTAGCTGCCGTTCCGTCCAACTCAGTGGCCAATATTGTAGCAGCCAGTAATTGGGACTTCACTCGAATGAACCCCCATCTTTCACAGGGTCTAAGTTAGATGAGGACCCTCAGGAGTTCCTTGATCAGGTACAGAAGATTACAAATATTATGTGGGTGAAAGCTAGTGAGAGTGCTGAGCTAGCTACATATTAGTTACAGGATGTGGCTCACACTTAGTTTAAATAATAGAAAGCACATAGGGTTGTTGATATAGGGCCCATTGAATGGGAGGAGTTTGCCATTGATTTTCAAGATAGATTCTTTTTCCTAGAGCTAAGAGAAGCTAAGGTGTTAGAGTTTATTAATCTAAAGTAGGCTAATATGATAGTGAAAGAGTATTCTCTCAAGTTTACTTAATTAGCTAGATACGCTGCTCATATGGTGGCAAATCGTAAATCCTGAATGAGTAAGTTTATGTTTGGGGTAAATGATAGTGTGGTCAAAGAGTGCAGTACCACAATGTTAATTAGTAAGATAAACTTGGCTAGGATGATGATCCATGCTCAGTAGATAGAGGAGCAGAAGAATAAGGAGAGAGAGAGAAGCAGAACAAGAAAGCTAGAATATGTAGTTTCAACTTTGCTCAGCCCAAGTCAGAGGGTGGGAATCGTTCTTAGTTTCACCCAAAATATTCTGTTCTATCTCCATCCCCAGCTAGTGCTCTAGTGCCAAAATAGAGATAGAGCACTAGGCTCTAAGTCTCAGGGTAGTGTTAGTAGTACCTGGACCAATCCTCTTTGTCATACTTATGGCAAGAACCATTAATGTATTTGCAGAGCTAGCAGTGATTTTTATTTTGAATATGGTAAGCCAGTCCACAGAGTCATAGATTATCCCAAGTCAGGTTCTCAAGGTCAGCGAAATCGTTCTTCAGCTCAGTTCGATCGCCCAAATCAGTAGGGTACCTCATCTAGTGCCACCAGTGGTCAACATCTAAATAGACTCTACGCTTTTTAGTCTCGAAAGGATCAGGAAAGTTCTCTTGATGTGGTCACTGGTACATTACAAGTTTATCACTTACATGTTTATGCTTTGCTAGATCCTAGAGCTTCCTTATCTTTCGTTACTCCTTATATAGCAGTTAATTTTAGAGGCAGTCCTAAAATTCAAGCAGATCATTCCTCAATCTCTACCCTAGTGGGTAAATCCATCATAGCTTGATGGGTATACAAGAGCTGTCCAATTATGGTATCTAAGAAAATAACTTTAACAGACTTAGTCGAATTAGAGATGATTGATTTTGATATCATTCTCGGCATGAATTAGCTTCATTGCTACTATGCCTCAGTTGACTGCAGAAATAGAATTGTCCAGTTCTAGTTCCCAAATGAACCCGTCCTAAAGTGTAGGGGTAGTATTTCAGTATTTAAGGGTCATCGTGTTTTTTACCTTCGAGCGAGGAAAATGATATCTGAGGGATGCATCTATCACCTTTTGTGAGTCAAGGACTCTACTTTAGAAACCCCTACTCTTGAATCAGTGTCAGTAGTATGTGAATTCTCAGATGTATTTTTTGAAGATCTTTCTGGAATTCCTCCTGAAAGGGAAATTGATTCAAAATTAATCTTCTCCCAGATACTCAGCCCATATCTATTCTACTATACAGAATAACACCTGCATAACTCAGAGAATTGAAAGAACAGTTGAAAGAACTCCTAGATAAGGGATTCATCAGGCCCAGTGTGTCCCTGTAGGGTACACTAGTTTTATTTGTGCATAAGAAAGTTGGTTCTCTCAGAATGTGCATAGACTACCATCAGCCCAATAAGGTCATAGTCAAGAACAAATATCCCCTTCCCAGAAATGATGACTTATTTAACCAACTTTAGGGATCCAGTTACTTCTCTAAGATAGACCTCAGATCAAGCTATTATCAGCTCAGAGTCAAAGATTATGACATCCCAAAAACAACTTTCAGAACTCGGTATGGTCACTTTAAATTCTTATTCATGTCCTTTGATCTTACCAATGACCTAACAACTTTCATGGACTTGATGAACCATGTATTCAAGAAGTACTTGGACATTTTCATCATAGTTTTCATACATGACATCCTGGTTTACTTCTGCAGTAAACATGATCATGCAGACCATCTTAGAATAGTATTGTAGACTCTTAGAAATCATCAGTTATTCGCCAAATTCAGTAAGTACGAATTTTGCCTAGGGTCAGTAGCATTCCTTGGCCATATCATTTCTAATATTATTAGTAGATTTGATCCCCAAAAGACCAAGCTAGTGAGAAACTGGCCCTAACCTATCTCTCCATTAGATATCAGAATTTTCTTGGGTTTAGCTGGTTATTACTGTAGATTTCTTGAGGGATTTTTATCTATTGCATCCCTTATGTCTATATTAACTCAGAAAAAAGTCAAATTTTAGTGGTTAGATTCATGCGAGAAGAGTTTTTAGGAGTTGAAGACTCGACTCACCTCAGCTCCAGTTTTGACTCTTCTAGATGGTTTAGATGGGTTTGTGGTATACTGTGATGCATCCATAGTAGGTTTGAGTTATGTCCTCATGCAGCATAGTAAGGTCATAGCTTACGCCTCTAGATAGTTTAAACCCCATGAGAAGAATTATCCGACTCATGATCTCGAGTTAACAACAGTAGTGTTTACCTTACTAATTTGGAGACACTACTTGTATGGGGTGCATATAGATATGTTCATAGATTACAAAAGCCTTCAGTATGAGTTTTCTCAGAAAGACTTAAACATCCATAATAGAAGGTGTTTGGAGTTATTGAAAGACTATGATATGAGCGTTATGTTTCATCGGGGCAAGGCCAATGTAGTTGATGATGCGCTTAGTAGAATGTCTATGGGCAGTGTTGCTCATGTTTAGGATAGTATGAAGAAGTTAGTTTAGGAAGTTTATTAGCTTAACTGACTAGGTGTTCACTTAGTTGATTTAGCAGAAGGTAGTGTGTGGGTTTAGAACAGTTCAGAATTATCTCTAGTTTCTAAAGTAAAGAAAAAATAGGATAGAGATCCCAGTTTAGTCAATTTGAAAAAGTCTGTCAGAGATCAGAAGGTGGAGGTTTTCTCTCAAGAGGGAGATAGTGTTTTGCATTATCAAGATCGTCTATATATGCCTGGTGTAGATGACTTGAGGCAGTGAATTCTTGTAGAGGCACATAGTACCATTACTCTATTAATCTAGGAGCCACTAAGATGTACCATGATTTGCAGGAGATCTATTGGTAGAGTGGGATCAAGAGAGAAATTTCAGAATTCGTGGCTAAGTGACCAATATGTCAGCAGGTTAAGATTAAGCATCATAAGCTAAATGGGTCCATACAGGAGTTTAGTATCCATACTTGGAAGTAGGAAGAAGTAAACATAGACTTTGTGACTATTTTTTCTCGTACTTATCGTTAGCACGATTCATTTTAGGTAATCATAGATAGGGTGACCAAATTAGCTCACTTTTTTCTAGTCTATACCTTGTATTCAGTCGAGGATTATGCTAAACTCTATATCAGAGAGTTGGTCAGATTGCACGATGTTCTATTGTCCATTGTCTTAGATAGAGCTACCTAGTTCACCTTTCATTTTTGGAAGGCATTCTAAATGGGTATTGGTACCCAAATTTATATCAGTACAACCTTTCATCCCCAGACAGGTGGATAAGTAGAAAGAACTCTTCAGACTTTAGAAGATATGCTATGAGTGTGTGCGATAGATTTTAAAGGTAGTTAGTATGACCACTTACCTTTGATTGAGTTTGCATACAACAACAACTATCATTCCAACATTCAGATGGCTCCGTTTGAAGCTCTCTATGGTAGGAGATACAAATATCCAATTTCTTTGTTTGAGGTGGGTGAGCCAACAGTTACAGGGACTGACCTGGTATTCGATAGCTTAAAAAAGTTCAGTTAATTAGAGAAAGTCTTAAGAAAGCTCAGAGCCAATAGAAATCGTATGCATATATGCACAGAAAGGATCTCGAGTTTGAGAGTAGCGATTATGTACATTTGAAAATCTCTTCCATGAAGGGAGTGAAGAGGTTCGGTAAGAAGGGAAAGCTCAGTCCCTGATATATTAGTCCCTTCAAATTTCTCAGTCTTTTTGGTAAGGTAGATTATGAGCTTGAATTGCTTTCAAATATAGCTTCAGTCCATCTAGTATTTTATGTCTCCTTGCTAATGAAGTGCATAGGTGACCCTGCAGTTGTAGTCCCTATAAAGGGCATAGATGTTCAGAATAACCACTCTTTCAAAGAGATTCCAGTTGAAATCCTTGACTATCAGACTCGCAGATTGAGGAAAAAAGAAGTTCCACTAGTCAAAGTTATTTAATAGAATTAGTCCATTAAGGGAGCTACTTGGGAAGTATAGGTAGACATGGGGACCGAGTATCCTCATCTCTTCTACGCAAACTCAGGCTCAGCCCAAGGTAATAGTTTTCCCTAAGCTTATTCAGTTTTATGTTTTGATTTTAGTTACAAACTTGGTATCAAATACCATTGCATGTCTAGTCATATGTTCATGAGTCAGTTCAGTCATGTATCTATGTATCAGATATGCATGTTCAGTATGAGAAACTTAGCATATCAGAAATCCCAGTCATGTACTCGTGAATCAGCTTAGTTATGTAATCATGCATTAGATATGCATGTTCAGTATGGTAATTTAGTATATTAGTAATATCAGTCCTATATTCATGTACCAGATGCTCATGTCCAGTAAGTAGATTCATCCTACTAGTACTCTCAATTCAGTCTATCTCATTCGAGGATGAATGTTCCTAAGGAGGAGATATTGTAAGACCCCACCAAATTCCTAGCTTAATTTAGTCCTTTAAACTTGTTAAAGAGTCCCAGACTTAGAAAATTCTAGCTAAGTATTCAGATAGTTTGTTTTTAGGCCTTCAAAAGTTGGCAATCTCATTTTGCCACCTTAAAGTCCTTTAAATGTCTATATTTTAGTTAATTCATGATTAGGAAGGTCAATAGGTGTTCCCAAACAAGTTTTATATTTTTTAGACTTCATTTAAAGCTCCTTTGGAATCCCAAAAGAATGTACCAAGCGATCTTGGCGAGCCATGTCGCCTATCTCATTGGTTAGTATTTTCCCCATATACTAGCGTCAAATTTTTGTGAGTCGGTATAATCTTGGCATGATGCATTGGATATCATATCAGTGCCATCGATGCTCCGCATTGACCTGTACGTCAGCAATCCAGTTTTCAATCATTAAAAGGCCACGTTCTTGGGGGTATTTGGGTATTTTTCCTCTGACTCTCAGCCCCCAAAACATAAAATTTAATACCCTAGGAAGAAAATAGTCACATTCTTTCTCAATTTCTCTCAAGAAAAAGCCTTAGAGTTTTTAAATTTCAAATCAAGAACTCAAGATTTTCACTATTGCTTTCCAGAAATTCTTCAACAAGGTATGTAAAGTGTTCATCCAAGGGTCCCTTCCACCCTTGGATTTCAAGAAACTTCTTGAAAACAACATGAATTGTTATTTCCATGTTGTGGGTTTGAATGTAATCATGTTGATGTTGTGGAATGTGTTCCAAGTTGAAATATTTATGTGTTTCTTGATGTTATGATAACATATAAGTTGAATTTTGATTCTCTTATGTTGAAACCCTTGTATTATGAAGTCATGAAATATTACCATTGTAGATCATACCCAAGTATAAATCTACGCCTACCATGTGTTTGATAAAATGCTAAATTAAGACTTTGGTGCTTTTGTGATCCTTTGGTGGTCTAAATGATGAACTTATGCTACACCCACATGTTCACAATCCCTTCCATATTAAATCTATACCTTGTATATGTTTGATGGAATGCTCATGAGATTGGCTTAATGAAATTATGATGTGTTATTATGCATTCCTATTCATATACAATTTTATGACTTTCAAGTGATTGATAAAATGCCTTATAGATCTTATTATGAGTTGTTGACTATTTTAAAGTATTAAAGAATTGTCATGTATTATTATTTTCATACTACCGAGTCCTAGGGGTATTTAATACCCTACAATTTAGTTCTGTTCATAGAGACAGTGTCAGTTACAGAACTATCTCAATCATGTCACGATCAGTAGTACTCTAGTTCAGTTACAAAACTCTAAAAAACTCAGAAAACTCAGTTCAGTTCAATTAACCAGTACAATCAGTAACAGGTTAGTCCAGCCTAGTATGAACTAGGAAATCAGTTCAGTGTCTATTAAGTTGGGAGTAGGATTCAGCACCGAGTAAACCCAAGGATGGGGACTCACCTGCCTGCATAGGGTGTGATTCTTAGAAGTAGTCCTTGTGTTCCAAAACTACATAGCCAACATAGGTTGAGACATCAAAACCTTCTAGTTGAGGGTTGATGATGTGGCTTAACCGTCAGTTGAGGGTCCCATCGTTCTTATTCGAGTACCTGACAGATTAGGGTAACTCTCCACTTGTCCTTACCCATGGCATGGTATTGACACCCTTCTAACTGGGGTTATAGGTTGGACTCCAAATTAGTTAAAAGGGGGCATCTCGGTTAGATGATTACCTCCCACAGTCTCAGTCTCAGTCATCAATAAAGAACTCAAATAGTTCTATAGATTTTAGGACTATCAAATATAGTTACTCAGCTCAGTTTGGAACTCAGCTAGTTCCATCAGAATCAAGACTGTCAGGAATAGTTACTCAGTAATAGTCTATCTGTTATCAGTAATCCATGTTACCAATGCATTTAGTAACCTGTATTATTATGACTTTAGTTATAACTCCTGTATTTGTGTTCCTCACTCATTCATGTTCATGTTATTTAGTCCGTTATAGTTTATGCATGTGAACCCTTGCATTTATCATACCTCACTTTGCATACTAGTATATTCACACGTACTGACACATACTTTTATCTTGAGCTATGGTGTATTATACCATAGGTTCGGATGCTCAGGTTCCCAATCACACATAGATAGATTCAGATCCAGCCAACAACAGTAGACTAGCATTGAGTCCTCATCATTCGAGGATATTTTTTTATTTCATTATCTTATTACATTTAGTATTTTAGTAGATGGAGTTAGTTGGGGGATTGTACCATCAACTCCTCAGTTCAGACAGTTCAGTTATAGTCTTTTCAGACTAGATATTCAGATAGTTGTTCAGTTTTGGTATTGAGATTCCTTATTTCAGTTTTATTTCAGGTATTTGAACCTTATGGAATTTCAGCCCATTATTTCATATTATATTGTATTATCATTAAGTTATCGCACCAGGTATCAGTTATGGGTTAGCTTGTGGTCCTTTAGGATTATGAGAACCATGTAGCATCTCGGGTACAGACTCAAGGTGTTACAACTTAGTGTCTTTGACTCAAACTAGATGATAGGTATACCCTTTTGATATCAACTTTCTGACTTTAAGATAGAATATGAAATAACTCTTGGGAGACACTAAATTAACTTTCTACTCAAAGACTTAATCTTCTGGAAACTGAAACTTCACCACTTGACTCGAAAATCTATAGATGCATAACAAGATTGGAGCCAATCTATTTCCAAAATAAGGTCAAAGTCTACCATATCTAACTCTATTAGGTCTGCTAACTTGATTTTATGAAGAACAGTAATAGGACACTTTCTATAACTTGTTCAACAATAACTGACTCACCCATTAGGGAAGAAACTAAGAAGGTTTTAGGGATTTTTTCAGGACCTATTTCAAAATTTACAACCACTAGTGGGGTCACATAAGAGAAATTTAACCCTGGATCTAACAACACATAAGTATTATGATGAAAGACACGAAGCATAATAGTGATAACATCTGGTAAAATCTTCTGCTCCTAATGGGATGGTAAAGAATAAAACTAATTTTTGTACTGATCACCACCGGCACTGGATAATGTGCCTTGAGGAGAGACTGGGTGACCTAGAAGAGCTGGTGCACTAGTACCCTGAGTCTGTGGATGGACATCCCTGTTTCCCTGCCAAGCATGAAAACACTCTTTGATTCCATGTCTTACCACAACCATAAAAACCTTTCTTTCCCAACAAACACTTACCAAAATGAATTTTACCACACTTAGAACATGGAGGACAACTGAGTTTTCTGATCACACTATTCTAAGATCTGGACATAGAAGTCTTACCCCATTGCTCCTATCTAGCTCTAGGGGTAGGAGCACTAGCTGAATATGGTGTTGGCATAGATGCTTGATTCTAAAATTTTAGATGGTTTTACCCTCTAAACATTGTCTAGCCATAATCAAAATGCTCGGTTATAGCCTTCTTATTTCCCCTCTCTATCCCTTTTAACTTTTCTGCCTCAATTCGTAGAGCATAAATTATCAGTATAGCAAGATCCATATCCCCTATAAGCATGGTGGTCATACACTCCTTGACTACCAAACCAGATAATCCAGTAAAAAACTTACTCATACTCGACCTAGGGTCTTCCATCATATCAGGGGGATACTTAGACAACTGGTGAAACTTAAGATAGTACTCTTTCACTGTCATCGAGCCCTTCCTCAGGTTCACAAAATGCTCTACCTTAGCTTCTCTCATTTTGTGCAAAAATAACCTATATAAAAATGCATCCTAAAACCCCTTCCAATTCATAGGAGCTTTATTCTCCCCTCTACCATTCTTCCACATAACTACCCAATCATATGCCATATCCTTTAGACTATAGGATGCCAATTCAACAATCTCTTCCTCAGTAATATGCATAATCTGGGTTATCTTCATTATATCATCTAAGTAAAGCTGTGGGTCCTCTCCTGCTTTGGACCCAAAAAACTCAGGTGGATTCATTCTCATAAAGTCATGAATTCTGGCTGCTGTTAAATCCTTATTCTACTAAAGTATGACGGCCTCTTAATGGTTTCCCTGAACGTTGGAAGTCACATCTTAGGCTAACATCTAAAAGGCATCCTAAAATTCAGCACGGGTTACATTTTTATTTAGAGGGTCAGCAGGCTGGGATGACTGGTTATCATTTCTATATGCATTAGCTCGACGTGGAGGCATATTTAAATTTTATGTAAGAGGATGAGTTAAAAGTAGATAGAGACACCGTAACCATGATAGATCATGAAATAAAGAGATGATTTCCTAAAAATATCCCATAGCCTCTTGCTCATAAATAAGGTACACTTCACACCCATGATCAAGACTATACGTAATGCAGCTTGTCTGATTCCCTAGGACTTATATAACCTTATCATGTAATACCAAGTTTGTTATGCCCCAAATATGGTCTGAGATATCACACGGTGCTCAAGACTACAAGTAGCCTTAAGCTACCCCTGTAAGCCTTCTACTAAATCCAAAGCTCAAAATAAAGAAATAGGTATATAATTAAAGGTAAAATATAAAATTCTATCTGAGCTAAGTTGAAATTATCTGAAAATGATATGTAAAAATAGTAGACTTAAAAGTCTGAACCATAACTAGCAGTGTGACAAACCTCTACTACTAATAAATAGAGAGCCATTGGAACAAGTCCCCATCTTATTTGAGCTAACTAAATATATAGAATCAACTACTATAATAAGATAAAAAACTAAATAAATAGGTCTCCAAACTATGAGGACTCACCAACTATTGGGATGTAGATAGAGATGCTTGAAATCACACACGCTGCTAAAACTGAGCACCTAAACCTACTTTATGAGAAATGTAGCACATATACGTATATATTGATCAATACTTCAGGAATGTACTGAGTTTATGGGGGTAAAATGCATAGTAAAATACTGAGGAAATATATGCATTTTTGTCATAAAAAATGCATGTTAAGTAATAATGTCTCACTTAAGCTTGAGTAATTGAAAACTATAATCATAAATCATGAATGATAAAACATACTATATGAATGCTGTGAGCCATTATACTTAGTTCAAAATCTATGCTTGAAATCTATTTCCAAATCATACATGATAAGTATAAAAGGACTCATCTCTGTATCTGTAAACTAAAAGTTGTAATTTCATAGCTAATCACTTACGTAAAATGATATCTGAATAAAATCGTGATCCTTTACACTTAGTTTCTAAAAGCTTTTTTGTTATACTTTACTCTTTTCTGTAGGCTGTTGGGAGGTTCTTCTAACTAATTAAAACCATGTGTGCTAACATGAAAGTCTGATGTCTAGTTCCCTTATGGAAAAATCTCAGGGAGAGGTGTCATACTCTTGCCAAGGAGTGTAACCTAAGCTAAGTGATCACATCTATAACTGTCATCCTATGTTTGCTCATAGCTCTAGGGTATGTGAACATACCCAAATCAGTGATAAATACTACTCCCTTTAATCTGTATGCGCATTTTGTAGGGAATCCACTTTTAAATCTAGTTAAGGTTTTATAATGAAAACCTCTTGTGAATCTATTTACTGTAAACTATAGTTAAAACTGTAAAGTGGATTCCGTGTATAAGTTAAGTTCAAAAGATCAAATCTTTATTCAAAATCTAAATATAATCAATCTTGTGATGCTTAAAAGCATAATATTGTTGAGATATTAGAAATTGGACATACATATTTGATACATAAGAGATGCATAACGAGATATACATATCATCTTCTTCTTGAAATTTCCAATTCAAACTAAACTTTGAGTTGAACTACGTACGAAAAAAAACCTAAGATACTCTCTAGCCATTGTTGACTTATAATAACCTAGCCGTTGATTATTCAGCCAGCATGGCCACCATAGTTGGTCGGACTATCCCAACAGATGATGGTAACAAACACAATATAGAGCGAATAAAATATGCTGATTTATTGAAACCCAAAGTGGTGGATAACTCTAACATTAGGGTTCTACCTAAACCGGTAATAATATTTCATGGGGAGCCTAATATTATGTGGAAATCATCTGAAGTTCGCAATTTAATCATGTAGGAGAAACTGCATTATGAAATCATAGGTAAGTTTTCTTATGGTAAACCTCATATTGATGTATTAAGGAAAATTATTCCGAATCAATGCGAAATTAAGGGTCAATGCAATATAGGAGTAATGGATCAAAGGCATGTGCTAATAAGGTTAAAAGCATTGGAGGACTATGTTCAATTATTATCAATGTCAGCTTTTCACATTCAGTCGATGGACAGATATTGGCAAATGAGGACCTTGAAGTGGGATCCATAGTTTGAGCCTGATGTTGAAACTTCCATTGTTGTAGGTTGAATTTTCATGATGGATCTTCCTCCTAATTTTTTTGCAAAATATGTAATATTCTCTACTACATCAGCTGCAGGTAGACCTCTCACAGTTGATATAGAAACTAAAAATCACATAAGACCTAGTTGTGCAAGAGTAAATGTGGAGGTTGATTTGGTTGCAAAGTTGCCTCAAAGGATATGAAGAAATAAAGAGAATGATATTATTGGGAAATTAAATCAAAATAGATACAAATTTAGTATGATTATATACCAAAATATTGTAGAGTGTTTTGTTTACAAGGGCATGATAAGGAAAGCTGTTAGAACAAGCATCTGAAATTATTTGACAAAATGAAGAAAGAAAGCAAAGGTTTAGAGGAGAAAAAAGAAGAGAAGAATTAGGATGGTCAAAAGAAGAAACAACAACAACAACAAGAAAAAATACAAGAAGAGAGAATAAATAATCACTAGTGGCATGTAAGGAATAATAGATATAGGATGGACAGATTTGGGCATATTCTTGGAGAGATAAATGAGAAAAATGATAAGGAGCTGAAAGATTCTAACTTATTTAATGTACCGGAGGATAAGGAAAATGAAATTGATAACATTAAAGAGATAGAAACAAAGGGTGATAAAGATAAACAAGGGTATGGATAAGCACTCAGTACAAAAGATTGGGTGAATAAGAGTTTTGGTAAAAATGCAAAAACTAAGCAAGAAGCTCAGGATGCAGAACAAATGGTTGCAAGAAGGAGAGGATAGGAAAAGATAAATTTAGTTAGAAAAACCAAGATCAGCAGGATGATAATGCAGAAATATAAAAGAAATTCAATAATAAAGAGATGCAAAAGGGAGAAGAGAAAAAGCAAATTTAGTTGTTTGATGAAGAAGCAAGTCAGTTGAAGATATTGGAAGGGATTTATCCATTAGCTATTGAATCAGATAAAGTGTTGGAGATTTGTAATAAAAAGAAGGTAGATTTAGATGAGAATAATCTGGACGATAACATTAATCAAATAGTTAAGGATGCAGATTTATCTCCCAAGCAAGTTGAGTCAATGAAAGCTAAGCAAAGTAAATCAAAGAGGAAGAACCAGAATAATAATTCAAGTGTAAGAACAATTCATACAAGGAGTCATGCTGCTAAGAATAAATTAAGATGAAATCATTAATATGGAATATAAGGTCAATTAATACACAACATGACTTTACCATATTAATAACAATGTAGAGGAGAAATTATTTTGTTTTATTGGTATTATGGAACCATTCCAAGAGAGGTAGTATATAAAAGATTACAAAAGGAGATTGGGTATGAATCAGGCTATGGTGAATATGTCAGGAAGATATGGGTATTCATGGATAGAAGTGTGGAGTGTAGAATAGTCAACGATCAGGAGCAACAACTATCAATGAAGCTAGTGTGTAAACAAGCTTATATATCATTGATAGTTACATTAGTTTATGCAAAGTACGAAAGGCAACTTTTATAGGATTCATTATTGGACATGGCTGATTTTCAATAACCTTGGTTAATAGGAAGGCATTTTTATATAATAATAAATGAAGAAGAAAAATTTGGGAGATTACCTATTACACTGAATGAAACTCAGAATTTTAATCATTGTATAAGTGTGTGCAATTAGGAAGAACCTCAGTTTAAAGGAATTAAATATACTTGGTAGAATGGGAGAACAGATGATGGATGTATATTTAAAATGTTTGATAGGGGGCTTTTCAAATGATGAATTACAAAATTTGTTTCAGACATTGAAGGTGGAACATTTTCCTAGAAGTGGTTCTGATCATGCTCTTTTGTTAACTCATTTCAAGATGGAAAAGGAGCAAGTAATCAGATCTTTTAGATTTCTAAACCTATGGTTAAAGGAAGAGACATGTTTGGAAATGATAAAGGAAAATTGGTAAGCAGATATTGATAGTAATCTATTCATTGTGTATCAACAGAAAATAAAGAAGGTGAAATTAAAATTGACAAGATGGAGCAAAGAGACCTTTGGAAACATATTTCAGGAAATTGAAACTTTGGAAAATGTTCTGAAATTTAAATAAAAGCAATTTGAAGAGAGGCCTGATGGAGAAAATAAGGAAGTTCTGAGTAAAGCTCAGGCTGATTTAAATCTTTAATTAAAGAGTGAGGAAGAATTCTGGAATCAAAAAGTAGAATATGAATGGTTTAAGGATGGAGAAAGAAATACTAATTTCTTTCATGAAATTGTCAAAGGAAGGAGAAACAGGTTAAGAATTGGGAGAATGTAGAATGAAGAAGGAGTATGGCTGGAAGAAGAACAAACTATAGCAGATGGAACAATTGATCTTTTGTAGAAGCAATTTACTAAGTAGGAAGATGCAGAGGACATTACTATATTAGATAAGATACCAAGATTGGTTATTAATGAGCAGAGCAGGTATATTAAAAGAATTCCAACTGAAGATAAAGTAAGAGAAGCTATAATAGGTTTAAATAAGAACAATGCAGGGGGACCTGATGGGATGACAGAAGCATTCTACCAAGATGCATGGAACATCATCAAAGATGACATACATAGAATGGTAATTTCTTTCTTTTGTGGTTATCTAATTCTAAGATTCATTACACATACTAATTTGGTGTTGTTACAAAAAGAGTTAGTAGTGAATACTTTATTTGATACGAGGCCTATATCATGAGTTATTTTGTGAATAAAATCTTTTCTAGAATTATCCATGAAAGGATCAAAGCATTTCTACCATAACTAATATCACCTGAGCAATTAGGTTTTGTACAGGGAAGAAGCAGTGATAAAAATGATTTAGTGGTTTATGAGATAGTATCAGAAATAAGAAAGAGGGGGAAACCACCTAATATTGTTATGAAGTTAGAAATGATGAAGGCTAATGATAGGGTTGAATGGCTTTTTTTAACAAAGGTTTTAAGGAAAATGGGATTTTTTGAATTTCTGATTGACATGATGTTTATGTTGTTAGAGAATAACTGGTATTCAATACTACTGAATGGGCAGACTAAAGGAATTTTTAAATGATCAAGAGGACTGAAACAAGGTGATCCTCAATCACCTACTTTGTTCATTATGGAAGAAGAAGTTTTTTCTAGAAATCTGAAGAAGCTGATGCTGGAAAAGGAGTTTAAACTATTTGGTATGCCAAGAGAGAGTCCTAAGTTAAATCACTTAGATTTTATAGATGATATGATAATTTTATGTAAAGCTGAAGTGAGAACTTTGAAAATGGTGATTAATACATTAGATAGATATGAAGTAGTATCTAGGAAAAAAATAAATAAGGAAAAGAGTGTTATTTATTTACTTAAAGGGGTATCAAATAGAATAGGAGTTATGGAAGAAGTGGCTATAGGTATTTTGAGAAAAGAATTTCCTTTCATGTACCTTGGTTATCCCATATTCCATATGAGGAAGAAAAAGGATTATTATAAAAAATTGATGAATAGAATACCAAACAAGGTGCAAACATGGAAAGGAAAACTTCTATCATATGGAGGTAGAGTAGTTTTGATCAACCATGTGTTACAGAGTCTTCCTATACATTGTTTGTCAGTAATGAACCCCCCTTCAAATATGTTGAATTCTATTCAAAAGATTTCAGCACAATTTTTTTGCAGCAGCAGAATAGGGAAAAAAGAGAGACATTGGGTAAAATGGCAAGATATATGCTTACCACAAGAAGAAGGGGGACTAGGATTTATAAGAATTTTTGATATCTCTATGGTATTATTTTATAAACTATGGTGGACTTTTAGAACAACATCTTTTATCTGGAGTGAGTATAGGTTTAACAAGTACTGTAAAAAGGAGCATCCATCTATGGTGATTCAGAAATCTAGTGCATATGGATCCCAAGTGCGGAAAAAAATGTTAGCTGCTACAGACTTGGGGGAACATTTAACTGTGTGGCATCTGAGAGAAGGAAATATAGATTTCTGGTTGGATAATTGGACTGGTCAGAGGGATTTGCATTCATTAATGAAAGGGAACAGGGATGAAAATTGTTATTATCAGTAAGTAAAAGATACTATGAGGGATGGTTAATCGGATGAACAATTGGTTATAAGTATGTTCTAACCAGATATGGCTGCACATATTTTAAACAAAGTACATCCACCAACTGGATAAGGTAAGGATATGCCTGTTTGGAGTATAGAATCTGATCGAGCATTTACAGTGAAGACTACTTGGCAATACATTAGGAATAAAGGACAATTGAGTAATATTTACAGGAATATTTGGATTAAAGGGCTACCTTTTAAAATATGTTTCTTTATGTGGAAATTATAGAGAAGTAAAATTCATGTAGATGATTGTGCTAGAAGATAGGGAATGCATGGTCCATCTAAATGTTGGTGTTGTAAAGAGCCTGCTATGGAGACACTCACCTATGTTTTTAGAAGATCATATTATGCTAACAGGACATGGTCCTATTTTTCTTCCTTTACAGGTATTTCTATTCAGGATTTAACTCTAAGGGGTACTATTCTCAAATGGTGGGACTTTCAGGTGAAAAAGAGAGATCAACCATATTTCCATGCTCTTCCTAGAATTATTCTATGGTATATATAGAGGAGAATAAATATAAAGAAACATAATAATAAGAGCACAACAAGATTGAGGCTAATTTATAATATAACAAGGACTTTGAAGTTGCTGTTGATGGTCAGAAAACCAGCAAGAATTTTTCCTATTGAATGGCCATAAATCTTGCAGGAATTAGCCAATTCAAGGAGAAAGATCAAGGTTACTAAAGTGATATAGGAGGTACCAGAAGAGGGATGAGGGAAATACAATACAGAAGAAGTATTCAGAGGGAAAGATAGTGGGAGTTCATATGTTTTCTGTTTGAGGGATAAAAAAGGGGATATCATATATGCTAAAGCAGAGGCATATGCAATTTTATATGCAACAAAACACTGTAATCAATCGCAGTTGGACAAGATAATATTTCAAATGGACTCTCTTATTTTACAGAAGATATTAAGAGGAATATAGATATATCCATGAAGAATTGCAAACACAGTGATGGAGATTGAGCAATATATTCAAGGAAATCAAGTCATATATCAACACATTTATACGGAAGGGAATCATTTAACTGGTCATCTTGAAAATATAGCCATTGATATAGGAGAGGTCATTATTTCTAGTTTTCAACAACTATAATAGAAAGGAAAGGCCAGACTTAACAGTGATAAATAGCAGTACCCCTACTTGAGAATTACATCCATAGGAAGTTAAAGGGAAAAAGAAGTCTTAGGCAACAAAGTTTTCATGGATCATATTTACAGGAAATAAAAACAGGAAAAGAAGAGCATATAGCTAGCCTAGTCAACTATAGACAAAAAAATGGACGCTCATCAATATGGGAGAATCTACGGATTGATTTGAGCTTATTAAACCTGGGTGTCAAGCATCTACCAATATCTTCATGGGTCTAAGCATTCTCTATCTTCATTCCTCCCAGATCTAAACATTACATGAAAAAAAGAGTAAGCTACAGATTTAGAGTGAAAATAAGAGCTTAAATACAAATGAAGTACTACTTACTTGAAGGTAGCAGCTTTACACAGTTGATTAGATCTCTCAAAGCTAATAAAAAAGCTAGTCAAGGTCCCATTCACTTGAGAACTCAGCTACAAAAAGTGTTTCACCAGTGGGAGATGAATAAGAAGCAAATTTAGCAACATGAAGGAAATTATACTTACTTTTGTAAGCTGAATAAGAAACCAAGTCTTGAAGACGACGATGGAACCTGGTTCATGATCCAATGAAGAAGGTGGTGTAGCTCACGATAGAAGAAATGAAGATCCATTTTAAGAGGAGGTGTGAAGTTGATAGAGATTAGGAAAGTGGATGTTTTTGGAAACCCAACTGCCTTTTATGCCTTAAATTGATCCGGGTTGTACTGCGTCTTTCAAATAGTAGTGAGCTTTTAATTGTATAATGGGTTGGTACATTAATTCTTGAATAATTTTTTAATAAAATACAAAATTAAACCAAAAAAATAAGCATAATCTTCTTGAAATATCAACATTCAAACTAAGGCTTAGTAACCCATGCATCCATTTCATGTCAAATCATCATAAAGTTTATGCTAAATAATGAAAATCTTGATAATTCAATTCTAAATATGGAAAATGATATCACACACATAAAAATACGCAAGTAGACATGAAATTCAATAGCTAAATCACTTATAGGATCATAATCTTCAAATAACAATATTTGGGTATGAGCCCTAATTTAAAACTCATGTAAATTTATATGAAATTAACTTCAAAAACTACTTTTGGACACAAGGATGAAAAAATTATCCTTGTTGAAAACCCCAATAACTTAATTAATGAATGGGTGAAGAAGCTTGAACTTTGAGTTCCTATTTGTGCTCTTGAAGATTCTTTCTTGAAGATCTTGAATTGAGAATCTTGAATTTTGGGTTATCTTGGAAAAAAATGGTGAAATTTGAATTTCTTAATGTTTATGATTTGAAGCTCTAGGGTTTCTTGGAGAGAAATTTTGTGAAAAGTGAGCGTATAATGCTCATAATAGGCTTGATCTTGTGTTTTACAGGATTTGGGGTCTTGGGAAATGACTAGGTTGCTCTTTGAAAAAGTTAGTTTTGAACTGAAAATCCTAATTTTAGCCTCAGCACGATGTGCTGCTTATTGTGGAGGCTTACTGGAAAAGGTAATAGTGCAATTTTGCACCATGGCGCGACGCGGTGTAATTGTATTTCACCACTTAAAAAGGAAGAGTGCCATTTGACACTCTTTTCTCCAACGTGACGCAGTGCTATGCTTCACAGCGATTCCTAGTGCGATACTGGCCAATCGTGGTGAGCTACTAAAAAAGTATGAGTGGGAATTTGGACTTCACCTTACTGTGGGCTAATCAGAAAATCGCGATTCTGCACCTCACCGCGATGCTGTGCTATTGTGATGCTCTACTATTTTATCACTAAAATTACCATAACTTCCCAACCGAGTATTGGATTAAGGAAAAATTGGTATAGTTGGAAAGCTAATTCAATTACCTATAATTTGGTGGGTCTAGATCTAGAAAATTATTCACATATCAAGAGTTATTCATTTTTAAAGTTGCTCCTTGACATTATAGGAGCTACTGAGCTAGAAAAAGTACTGGTATTATAGTTACTCATTCTTTTGGAAGAATTTCTATCTTAGGATAAAATTATGGATTAATTAATATATATTAGTGAAATTAGATACCTTAGTCTATTCTGGGGTAGAATTTGCCTTAGAATAAATTTTAGAGATTAGAAGTGGCCCCCACCAACCCACCTTTGGTCAAGACTACTAGTATCTCCTTGTAGACTTTATAGACATGATTAATCTTCTAAATGTATAATTTTAAGTTTGAGGAGGATTGATATATGATGCTTATTTCTAGATTGGTACTTGGGAGATGATACTAGCTTTGATTCGACTACGGCGATTTATGATTTTAAGATCTATTTGATTTTGGAATTATTTATCATATGAGGTGTAGTTTAAGCCTAGTAAATAGTGATATGAGTTCCATTTCATGTTCAATAGATGATTATATGAGTTTTGGTTCAAGTCCGACAATGATAAGTTATTTATGAGAGTTATGGAATCATTTCTAATTTGGTACTTACAATATGGAAGGATCCAAGGTTATAGTTTTAAGATACAGTTATTTGTATAATTCTAATTAATATTTCCCTTTGATTTCATATTCTGAGCTATTGGGGTCCGCATTAGGCTATTTACTTTTCCATATATACTGGCTTATAGGGGAAAATTTTATAGAAATAGCCATGTTTTGTTTTATATTATTGATGTTTGTATTATTTATCGATAGTATTTGAACCATTATTCTAGGTTTTCTCTCTTACCTTGACTTAGTATATTCATCTCCCAATTTTATTATATTTATATTATGATTTAGATCAATCGATTGATGATGCCTACTGAGTACCCATGGCTTCGATACTCATACTACACTTCTGTACCATTTTGGTGTAGATTTGAGTACTAGTTGTTTTTGTTGATGTCGACATCTATTCCGGTTAGGGTTTGGAGACAATGTGAGCTCTTGGAGCTGGAGTTGACATTTTCTCCTTCTTATATTTTTGCTTAGTCTTTCTATTTTTGAGACTGATGTATATTTGACTACTATGGTACTAGTATTCTTTTGGATTAATGGCTCTTGTACCAACACTACTGGGTCATGGGCTATTGATGTTTCTCTTATTTATCTTTATTGTTATTATTAGTCCATAATTTATTACTTGTAAACCCTTTTACTTGAATATTTATGGTATTTATGTCATTTTCCACCAAATTAACCCATTTTTTATAGCTCTGGGAAATAGTTTGGCTTACCTACTGGTGGGATTAAGTAGGTGACATCATGACTTATAAATCAAGTGATGACAAATTAGTATTAGAGCTCTAGGTTCATCAATATTATTAGTACAAGAGCAAGTTTTAAATAGAGTCCCACAGATCAGAATGGTGACGTCTGTTTTTTATCTTTGGAAGGATATAGGACATTCTTCGGAGATCTTCACTTACTTTACTCATTTCAATCTAAGAGTCTGAGTTGGTGTATAAATATTCCATTAGTTTCTCTCTTTCATGGATGGCTAGGACACATAGTATTGCTATACGATACGAGGACTCTGAGTTTGTGACTTAATGACCTGGAGGTCAAGGATAGATGAGAGATTTATCCCCATCTAGAGAACAAGATAAGGGGCTTTCACCATACCTTATTCTTGCTCCCACGCCAGAGATTCCTCCATTTCATCCTTCGGTGGGCCATGGACTCGCCTAGGATCCATTAGGGTTTATTTCTTTATCATAACTTAGGAATACATTAGTTTAGTTCTTAGGTTTAGTTAGTGGTGCACCAGCTTATGGTGCACAATCTGTGAACTAGAGTGGTACTGAGATGGGGGCACAACCTAATGCCATAGCTCGCAGAGTTAAAGTCTCTCCTACACTGGTGGCTGTTCAGTTAGTAGTTGCTTATCTAGTAGTTTCCTAGTCTAATATGACTATTATGGAGAAGAAGATATTGGGTAGATTCTTGAGATTAACTCCACCTAGGTTATGGGTACATTGTGCGAGGATTCTTATGAGTTATTAGTTAATTACGAGGATCGGCTCTGTAATTTGGGCCTAGTTTAGGCTTACTATATGGACTATATGGCTTTCTAGTTAGATTTAGAAACTCAACATTGATGGAGAGTTTATCTTGATTCCAGGACAACTAGATTTCTCTCATTGACATTGGCATAATTCTTCAATATTTTCTTAGAGAAATATATGCCTCGTAGCCTTTAGATATTGTAATGCCCTGAGTCTATAACTTGGATGCTACACGGTACTTACAACCCTAAAGGACCACAAGCTTACCCATGATCTACTGTGAGAACTAAATAATAATACTATAGTAAATGCAGAAAATATGATGAAATACTATAATGTTCAAATTCCATAATACTGGTAAATAATAATATCTAATAAATATCCAAAATTTGAATACTGTCTAAATTAGTCTAGTCTGAAAAGCCTCTAACTGAACTATTTGAATATGGAGTTGATGGCAAAAGCCCCAAACTAAGTCCAACTACTGAACTACGGGTAAACTGATAATTGAAATAGAAGCATGTCCTCCATAGATGAGGACTCACTACTAAAACTGTTGCTGATAGTCTGGGATACCAAGTACGGTCAGGAGCCCTTGCATTTGAACCTATGATATAAAAAATCATAGCAAAAAAGAAAAGGTATACGTCAGTACTTTGAATATACCAGTATTCTAAGTGAGGTAGGCTGATATGCATGGACAATAACTGACAGAATAGAATGGATACAACTGAATGAGAGTACATACATAACTGAAATTGATAAGACACTGATTACGCAATACTGTGCAGATATCTACATATACTGTCTAATATCAGAGTAATACTAGAGTCTGAATAATGATAACTAAAAGACTGATAATTGAGTTTACAGATAATTCTGTAGAACTGAACTGAGTTCTATACTGAGCTGGGTTACTGTGTCTGATAGTATTGATTCAGTAGAACTGAACTGAGTCCTATAATGAGACTAAAACTAAAACTATGGGAAGTAATCATCTAACCAATATACCCCATCTCTAAAATGATTTAGGGTACAACCTATAACCTCAGCTGGAAGGGTATCAGTACCATACCACAGGTAAAAACAAGTGCTTAGTTACTCTCATCTAGCAGGTGCTCTGAACGAGAATGGTGGTATCTACAACTGGTAGGTAGAACACCTTATCAACCTTCAACTGGCAGGTTGATGTATTAACCTACGCTTGTTATGCATTTCTGGAATGCCAGGACTATTTCTAAGGATCAGACCCTCTACTGGCAGGTGAGTCCCATTCCTTGGGTTCACTCGGTGCTGAATCCTACTCCCGATTGAATAGATACTGAACTGATTTCTAAACTGTACTAGGCTAGACTAAACTGTTACTGATCATATTGTCTAACTGAACTGAGTTCACTTGGTTCCCTTGACTGATGGAATACTACTGAGTTCTGTTAATTGACTGGGTTTACTTAAGGTGAAAACTGAATACTGAACTAAAACTGGGACTGATTACTAAATACAACTGTTCGTGACACTACTGAGACTTTTCTGTAACTACTATAGCTCCAGGTAAATAGCTAGATTTTTTGGGTATAAAATACCCCTAGGGCTCGATAGCATGAAAAGTAATACACTGCATGAATTTAATATCATAATAATGCTTGCTTACCTATAATGCATTCATTTAGACATTTTTGTCAAACACTTGATATACATGGGCTTGTGCATGAATGAAATCACATAATGTTTCCACTAGTCAATTCACATAAATATTTTGACAAACACCTTAGAAGCATGGGCATTTCATATATCAATAAATATGTATTACTATCAGGGATAATATATTCAATTTGCAATTTGAGAGTTCAACATGAAGTTCATATAATTCAATCCACACTAACTAGTTTTCATGAAACTTGTGATAATTCAAGGAATTGAAAACCCATTTGACATCAAAATCAAGATTACGTTCAAATCCAACATGAAATCTATTAAACCAATTAACTTATAGTTTAAATGAGTTTCTTGAACTCTAAGAGTAGAAGGAAATCATTGGATGAACACTTCACATAACTTGGTTCTTGATTTCCTGATGATTGATGGTGAATTTCTTGGATCTTGATCTTGACTTTAATAGGTTAGGGTTTGTTCTTGAGAGGATTTTAGAGAGAATAAGTGATTTAGCCTTTTGGAATAATTATTTCGTGTTTTGGGGGCTGAATAGAAGTGGGATAAACACCCATTTACCACTCTGGACGTGGAATTAGAAGGGGAAAAACTACGCCCAGTGAAGCACAGACCGATGCACCACATCGATGGCATCAATGAACCGCGTTAATTCGCATTGGTTCACTGGAATTGTACTGAAAGCTGGGTGAAAATTATCTGTCGATGCGATGGATGATACGACGCATTGAGATCGTATCGGCCTACTATTTTGGCCACCTGGACATGGTTCAAATGAGGTCCAACAAGATCTGAAAATCACCTATAGTGACCTACTGACATTCCTGATCTTAAATCAACCTAGAAATCAATATTTTAAGGTTATAAGTATCGTGAAATAGGATTGTCAACTTACGAAGGTTAAAATACTTCTAAGAATAAACACTTAGCTAAAAATTTCTAAGTCTAGGACCTCCTTTTAAGCTGTAATGTACTGAGTTAAGCTTAGAATTTTTATGGGTTCTTATATTATCTCCCCCTTGGGAACATTCATCCTCGAATGAGACTGAATATGCTGAGAAATACTGATGAACTGAGTTTATACAATGAACATGCATATCTGATGCATGGAATACATAACTAAAAGTACTTATAAGCTGAGTTTTCATACTAAATATGCATATCTGATGCATGAGTACATGACTGAATTGATTCATGAATGCATGACTGAATATCCAACGGTAATGGATACAAAGTTTATAACTGTAACTGAACATAGAACTAAGCCAATCTAAGAATGACTGCTACCTTAAGCTGAGAATACTGACGAACCTGAGATTATTTATTGAACATGCATGAATGGGAACATGAGTACATAACTGAGTTTGAAATATGATACATGAACTAAGCTAATTCCTTGGATACATGCCATGACATGGAAATGGTCATACGGCTGAGATTGGAATGGGAGAGTCAACTTATGAGTAATCATTACTCCAACTGGATCTTGTTACATGATGAGAAACTAGAAGGTTTAGGACATAAAAGCTCGGGGGTTATAATTCATATCCCCCTTGGGGCATTATGTCAAGGCTGAGATGATACACGGGGCACCTACAAAATAAATTATGACTTGATATCTAAAATATAAAACTGAGGAATGATACATGAACTGGGATGAACTCGTAACTACTACGATGCTCTATCTTGGAATAGTCATATTCACGAAACTTTGGATAGTACGACTGGGTGGAAAGATGGGGAAACAGTACGAACCTGTCCGCCTGACTGCTAAACTGAATCCCTAGATTTAGGGACTAATTTATACTAAAAACTTATACTAAAATGGATCATTTAATTATAGTCTTTCTATAGGGTTCAACCGACTTTAGGGAGCAAAGAAATCTTCACATGGAATGAATAAAATTTCCGAATAATAAACACATCCTGGCTAATATTCTGTAATATGAGTCAAGGCCTACGAAACATCATCTAAGATAGAGAGACCAAGCCTTATGCACTTCAACTACAAATTTTCAAGCTTAGACATATTCCTCGAATACCCTCTTAACTATATTCTCAACCTTATTAAGGAGCTTCACCTGAGACTACTGAAAATATTCACATGGGAACTGAGCACAAATTCATAAACATACAAACTTATACTATTAACTGAATGTTTGATAGCTGAATACTGGTTATGTAATATTGAATTGTACTTAGTCTTGACTAAAACTGTAGAGTATTACACATATGAGGTAAGGAATGACTAAGCAACATGAGATAACTAAGTATGAATTCGCGAAATCTGTATTACTTAAGAATGCAAGACCAAGAGTATAACATGATTATGAAATAGTCTAAAAAATAAGGTACTGAAGTACTGATAACTGTATGCTATAATCAAGCAAACCTAAAATTAAACTAAGTCAATGATCTGATTACTCGACTGAAATGGTGACAAATATTGTAAATAAGATAGTAACTAAGACTTTAACTTAGACTCATACTGGAATTGAATGCTGGGTTCTGATAACTACATGATGGATACTGACATAAATTAAGGAACTGAATAGACACTCACACTCGGCATTTCCTCAACTTATCATCTCATGAAAATTTTTGATTTCTCTCCCTTCATCAACTAAATACAACTTCTTGCTAGCCATTTACTTAGCATACTAACCTAAAATTCAGGTCTATTTTCATAACTACAGCCTCGTGTAAAACAAGCGTGCCAAAATCTTTCCTTATCATGAAACATTTACTGTCCCCCATCTAAGCATTCACTCATCACTATATCCTTTCATAAAGAAAGTTCACTAAAGGGTTAAATCATGAGGACCTGAAACGTGAATGAATACTATGCTAAACTCGACACTTAACAAAGGCCTGAGGAATAGAATATCAACAACATGGATTTATGAAAAGATCTAAATTGAGGATATACATGACATAATCTAAATTTGGCCGATCGTTAGGAGTGTAGCATGAGTCATGGGAACTGGGAATACTGTAAATCATAACATGAGTACATGATTCATGAGCTGCATGACCAGATTCTGTAGTTTTTGTATTCATGAAACATGATTCGTAATACTAAGAGAGGTGAAACTCCTATACTAAGAACTGTAAGCGTATATGATTTTACCTAACATGTAAAACTATGAGCTATTATCATATAGCTAACATATAATACATGAATAGATAAGATACCATGATAATTGATGGTTTTTGAGAGTCTGAAGTACGATTCTAACATGATCAGTGGGTTCATCCTCCATACGAGAATAGACAAGAGTATTCTCTATGTAGACTATGATGAACATGTCCAAGTACTGCTTGAACAAGTGGTTTATCAACTCTAAGAAGGCTGCTGGAGCATTCGTAAGACCAAATGACATGACTAGGAATTCGAAGTGACCATACCAAGTTCTGAAAGCTATTTTTGGAATTTCACATTCTCTGACTCTGAGCTGGTGATAGCCTAATCTGAGGTCTACCTTAGAAAAGTAGTTGGCACCCTAAAGTTTTTCAAATAAGTCCTCACTTGTAGGAAGTAGATACTTGTTCTTGACCGTGACTTTATTTAACCAACGGTAGTCAATACACATTCTAAGAGAATCATCTTTCTTATGCATGAATAGAACTGGTACACCCCAAGGGGATACAATAGGTCTGATAAATCCCTTATCTAGGAGATTCTTTAAATGCTCTTTTAAATCTTTGAGTTATGGTAGGGACATTTTTATGGCGCAATAGAGATAGGCTAAGTATCGGGAAGAAGTTCTATTTTGAAGTTAATTTCCCACCCGGGAGAAACTCCTAGAAGATCTTCGGGAAATATATCTGGGAATTCACATGCTAATAGAACTGGCTCAAGGTTAAGGGTATCTAAAATAGAATATTTAACTCGAATGAGATGATAAACTCACACCTTAGATATCATTTTCCTCGCTCTAAGGTAGGAAACAAGCTGACCCCTAAGTTAAGCGCTGAAGTACCACCACTCCACTCAAGGACAGGTTCAATCGATAAATAAAAATGGAAAAATCTACTTCTGTAGTCAATTGAAGCATAGCATGAATGAAGCCAATCCATGCTGAGAATAACATCAAAATATGTAATCTCTAATTTTACAAAATCCACTGAAGTAACTTTATGGGAAATTATAACCAGACAGTTCCTGTATACCCATCAGGCTATGATAGTTTTACCCACTGTGGTAGATAATGAGAAGGTATCTTCTAGGATTTCGGGACTGACTCTGAAGTCAACAGCTATAAAAGGAGTTATAACGAACAAATAAGCTCCTGGTTCTAGCAAAGCATAAACGTGTAAACGATAAACTTATAATGTACCGGTGACCATGTCAAGAGAACTTTCTTTATATTATCAAGACTGAAGTGCATAAAGCCTATTTGGGCGTTGCCCACTGGTGGCATTAGAAGTGGTACCGTGCTAATTTGGGCGATCGGACTAAGCTGAGGGATGGATATGCTAATTTCGCAAACCTGACTGAGAACAATCTCTAATTCTATGGCCTGGATTTTCATATCCAAAACACAACCCACATTTCTAGCAAGGAGGATTTATTCTCTTTAGCCTTGGCGTTTTGGCCTTCTTATTCTTTCTTCCTCTTTCCCTACATCTCTTCTCCTTACTTTGCAGAGCTTGTGTCATAAGACTATATAGGATTACGCTAGCTGATTATTCTGGGCTACTGTTGAATAAGATAATTAAGTGAAAGCATGTCCTGAGTGTGGAGTGAGACACATGCTCATTTAGGGGATCTACCTGAACGGGCGGAGGTACTGGCTAGCTTCTAGTTCTTCTTCCGTTAGTTTTTTAAGAGACGTATTATATAAAAAGAAGTAACAAAAGGATTAGAATGAGAGTATAACTTAAGCTCATGCTTACTCGCATGATATGAACACGGAAAGAAGGGGAACTTTTCATAAAAACATCTCATAGCTTCCTGTCCATAAGTGTGGCGTGATACACACCCATGCACAAGATTCTACTTGATGTGGCTTTCAGACTCCCTAGGACTCTATTGAACCTTAGGTTCTAATACAAAGTTTGTAACGCCTCGAGTCTGTACCCCGGATGTTACACATTGTTTGTGACCCCGAAGGACCACAAGCTAACCCATAACTGATATTTTCTATGAACACTGAAGAATAATACTATAATAATTATGCTGAAATGCCGTAAGGTTCAAATTCTAAAATACTGGTAAATAATAACAATTGATAAATATATGAAATCTAAATAATGTCTGAACTAGTCTAGTCGGAAAAGCCTCTAACTAAACTGTCTGAATGTGGAGTTAATGGGACAAGCCCCCAACTAAATCATACTACTAAACTTCTGATAAATTGATAACTGAAATAAAAGCATGCCCTCAATAGATGAGGACTCACTACTAAAACTGCTGCTGATAGTTCAGGCTACTAAGTACGGTCAGGAGCCCGTGCGTATGAAACTATGATATGAAACATCATAGCACAAAATAAAAGGTATGCGTCAGTAATTTGAATATACTGGTATGCTACGTGAGGTAGTCTGATATGCAGGGTTTCATATGCATGAACAATAACTGACTAAAAAGCATGTATACAACTTAATGAGAGTACATGTATAACTAAAACTGATAAAACACTGATTATGCAATACTGTACACATATCTACATATACTGTGTCTGAGATCATAGTAACACTGAATACTAATTACTGACAATTTAAAGACTGATAATTGAGTTTTATCATAACTATAATACTGTTAACTAAGTGAATGTTTCTTCCAGTCCTAATTCTATAGAATTGAACTAAGTTCTATATTGAGCTAGGTAACTGTGTCTGACAATCCTGATTCGGCAAAACTGAACTGACTTTTATAGTGAGTCTGAAACTAAAACTGTAGGAGGTAATTATCTAATCGACAAGCCCCTTCTCTAACTAATTTAGGGTCAAACCTGTAACACCAGCTGGAAGGGTGTCAGTACCATGCCAAGGGTGAAGACAAGTGTTGAGTCACCCTCATCTAGCATGTGCTCTGAACGAGAATGGTGGTACCCTCAATTGGAAAGTAGAATAACCTCATTATCCATAAACTGGTAAGTTGATGTCTCAACCTATGCTAGCTACGTAGTTCTGGATTGCAAGGACTGTTTCTAAGGATCACACCCTTTATTAGCAGGTGAGTCCCCATCCTTGGGTTCTCTCGATGCTGAATCCTACTCCCAAATGAATAGGGATTGCACTGATTTATAAACTGTACTGGCTAGGATGAACTATTATTGATCGTGCTATCTAACTGAACTAAGTTCAATAGGTTCCATTGACTGATAAATTACTACTGAGTTCTGTTAACAAAATGTATTTACTTGAGGTTGAAACTGAATAATGAACTAAAACTGGGACTGATTACTGAGTGCTACTATTCGTAAAACTACTGAGACTGTTCTGTAACTACTGTAGCTCTAGGTAAACACCTTGATTTTTCAGGTATAGAATACCCTCAGGATTCGATAGCATGAAAAGTAAAACAATGCATGACTTTAATAGCATAATAGTACTTGCTTACCAATAATGCATTCATTTAGACATTTTTGTCAAACACTTGATATACATGGGCTCGTGCATGAATAAAATCACATAATTCTTGCACTAGTCAATTCACATAAGTATTTTGATATACACTTGGGGAGCATGGGCATTTCACATATTAATAAACATGTATTAGTATTATGGATATTACATTCAACTTGAAATTCGAGAGTTCAACATGAAATTCACATAATTCAATCCACACTAACTTGTTTTCATGAAACTTGTGATAATTCATGGAATTGAAAACCCGTTTATATCAGAATCAAGATTACATTCAAATCTAACGTAATATCTATGAAATCAATTAATTTGTAATTTAAAAGAGTTTCTTGAACACCAATTGTGCAATGAAACCCTTATATGAACACTTCACATACCTTAGTGCTTGAGTTCCTGAAGATTGATGGTGAATTTCTTGGATCTTAATCTTGACTTTGATAGTTTAGGGTTTGTTCGAGAGATGATTTTAGAGAGAATAAGTGATTTTACCCATTGGAATGATTGATTTAGAGTTTTGGGGGCTAAATAGAAGTGGGATAAAGACCTATTTACCCCAATGGATGTGGAATTAGAAGAGCAAAAACTACACCCAGTGATGCCCAGACCGTCGCGTCGATGGCATCAACTAATGACAAATGCATCGTGTTGAGTTCTCGTTGGTACATGGGAATTGCACTGAATGCTGGGCAAAATTATCTATCGATGAGATGGACAATCCGATGCATCGATATCGCATCGATGAACCATTTTGGTCACTTGAACATGGTTCAAACAAGGTCCAAAAAAATGAAAAACTCACCCAAAGTGACCTACTGATATTCCTGATCATGAATGAACCTAAGAATCAATATTTTAATGTCACAAGGGTCGCAAAATAGGATATCTAACTTGTGAAGGCTAAAATACTTCTATGTGTAAACACTTAGCTAAAATTTCTAAGTTTGGGACCTCCTTTCAAGCTTTAATGGACTGATTTACGCTTAAAATTTTTGAGGGGTCTTATAGATATTATTTAAGAGACCAGTTCTTAAGGTTGAAGTAGGGTTCCATGACTATTATAGATTATGATTCTCAATTTCATATGTTGTATAGGAATGCTACTCCCATCTTATCGATTGAGTATGAGCTGGTTTAGTGCTTTCTTCGGGGATTGAGACTTTCTCTCTATATGACTATGAAAAGTTTGGTTGCTCTTAGTATATATTTTATTGAGGTTTCTAATCATTCTTAGGTAATAGATAAGATGCATCACAAGGCTCAAGGGGGCAGCAATAAGAGACTGTAATATCAAGAAAACTTCAGTGGAATATTGATTTTGTCAAGGATCAGAGACCGTGGTTTTATCATGACCTAATTTTTCAGGTCATGATGGCACCAACTATAACCCACCAGCAGGAAATCCAACCCGTCGTCTGTAATAGTTAGTAACGGCCTACCCAAAGAGATAAATGAAAGAATATGGAATATATACGATAAGAGATCAAATACATAATATAGTCCCGAAACCTGGTGGTATCAGTACAAAAGCTTCTACATAACAAGATTTCAAAGTGAAGTATAAATAAATATACTGATACAACCCATCTCTGAATACAACATAGATATTAGTTTAGTACATAAATGGGAGGAAAGTAATACTTCAAACACCAGAAGCTCACCTTATTTCTCCAAACCATGGCTGCTCTGCACGACACACACATCAACAATGGTAACCTGTACTATGCTCTCTGGTCGTGAGAGATCATAACCCATATGATCTAAATGTACCGAGTATATGCATTCTATCACCAATATTCAAACCATGAACATTAATATATCAATAAACTAAAGTCATATCCCTTACAAAGATAAATAATTCTCAGATGGACAACTCATATCATAACATGACCTTGGGCCTAATAATGTTTCCAGAATATTTACAACATTATAATTATGATCATCCGTCGACAAATATATCTGGAACCCATATCAATAATTATATCTATAACTCATCTCATATCTATAAGCCATAATAAATTGATGAGTCATTACATCTCTATAATACATAAAGCATATCTATAATCATCTCACATCTAGGAGCCATCTCACATCTTTAAGGCATAATGTCAATAAGGTATCTCACATCTAGGAAGTATAATATCAATAAGGCATCTCACATCTAGGAGGCATAATATCAGTAAGGCATCACACATTTATTATCCATATATCATATCTATGTTTATGACTATGTTATAGAGAAGCACAATGGACCATATCATAAATTTAGTCCAGAATACCATAGAATAAATACAAGCCATAAGTCATAATACGGGGAAAGTCATCATAATTTACCAACTCATGGAGTAGCCTTTTTCTAAAGGCTTAATAGTCTCAACTATGCATAACATCCATAACTAACTCCACAAGGGCTAACATAAGTCTTAGCCTAAGCTGTGTTTGATGAACCCACATCTAATCCTACAAATCCATATTTAGGTAATCTATACCATAAAATAGGCTAAGGTATCCAAATTCACTTCTTGATGATAAATTATCCATAATCAAACTTAAGATAGGAATTCCTCCTAGAAACATGAGCTATTAAGTCAATTCTACAAAAATTATGGTTCTAAGATCACTAGAATAGCCAATTAAGGTTAATCATACTATTCATGATTCCAATACATAAACTATATCTGAGACCTAGCCTTATATCATATCCACTCTACTAATTAGTTCAATCTAGGGAGGAGGCAATTAAATTTTAAATGGATAATAAACATTTAACCTTATAGGTGAAAACCCTTGTCTAATCCTCAACCCTCAATAATCAAGACTAAATAATTCTATCTATAATCATTCTTAACATTTATATGCAATATATACCACGTATTATTTTTTGAAGAAGAGTAGGCGTACAGCTACCTCAAAGTCAAACCACAAATCCTTAAATTATTCACAGAATATCTATCTTCACTTCACAATCACAAAATGTCATCGCACTATCAAAATAATAATCAACTCATAAATATGAGAATAACGATACCTATATTATACCATTGTGCTTTGCATCCAAAAATCACACCAAAATCCCTAAGAGGGTCTTACTTACAAAAAATGCATTTTTGAGACCAACCCAAAGTTTATACCTTCTCAAGGAATCATTACCCTCAAAATAGATAAAAACCAAGCTAATTTGTGCTAAATCCAATCCCTCGAGCTATTTGGGGTTTTGGTCAATAACTAAGAAAATTCACCAAGAAAAGGATGAAATTTTACCTCAAATCATAAGATAACTACCAAAATAGATGCTAATCACGCTCCCAAGTCACCCATAATTCTCAATTTTGAGTTATCACACTCTGTAAAGCTTTTTCTCTCAATCTATGGATGCAAAATAGGCTAATTTGTGACCTAAGAGGTCTATTTATACTCCTTCCAAGTAATTATATGTTGCAACCACACATCCATGTGTACAATCCCACAACCTGGTGTCTGGAGTAGGTGTTGGAATCACAACAGTAATTAGTGAGATTTCACTACCCTCTCTACATACACTGGTGTGATCTCCTCTCAAGAGGTAGGATCGTAAAGGCACCAATTATCATCTGAAACTTGAAAACTTTCTAACTTTTTTCCAAGGACTTGGGATCTATACAGAATACGATATATGCAAATAAACTATGTAACCACACTAAATTTGATGTTTTAAATGCAATGGAAAATTAAGATTTTCCATCGGAGGTTATTTCGATGAAATGCGGGTCCTATGCCAAAATTTTTAATTTTTGATTTTTTTGACCAATAGGTCAAAATTAGCTCGGTTACCTCGGTACCCTAACCAATAATATACCTAGACTAAAATCAACATTCTGGAGCTGTTGGAATAATTAAAATTTACATCTAAGGTTATCTACTAGGATTTTTAGTTTGAGAGAAAATCCTAACCAACAAAAGATCCATATCAGGGAAATAATCCAAAAATCAAAACTAAATTTTGATCGTTAAACGAATAGCTTCGACAAGTCATAAATGACCTTTTTCCATTGTGGGGAGGCTCAAAATACTAGAATGAATGTAAATCAAGAAAATGACTTGGAGGGTCATTACAAGTTCTAAGGGTAGGTATCTTTTGTGCTAGTTTTATCAACATCAGGGTCAGTCTAGTATGACTGCTCATGTCTCACTTCATATTATTGATGGAGTCCAGACTATCTATAGTGATCATCAATGCTAGAAAGAGGTCAGCCTCTAAAAGATTTATATTTTAGGTATTCTAGTCATGGTAGTAACTCTAAGTCAGCTGAATCTTGCGGGTTTAGTACAGTGCCAGGGGTATGTTATGGTTGTGGGTTCTTTAGACATTTCTCTAGAGAGTTTAGTATTCCACCAATTAGGGTGGTATAACCCCTAGCTAGATGTGGTATGCATAGTCATATGGGTGATCCCTTGAGTGCTTGTGGAGGTACTCATGTAGGCTAGATAAGAAACCAGTCAGATACCTACCTAGTTAGATGGTATGGTCAATTGTATGCCCTGCCTTCAATACCTAAGGAAAAGTCTTCAGACAATGTCATCCCACACTGCAAGAAATTATCCCTATTGCAACGGACTCTGTGGCAACAGTTCCTCAAGCATTACAATAGACCATCTATTGCAACAATTGTAACCATTGAAAAAAAAGTATTTTAGTAGATTCTTTTGTTACTATAACCATTGTTGTTGCTGAAGAACCGTTGCAATAGAAAGTTCTATAGCAAAGATTTCGTGAAATATTGCCATAGAATCATATATGGCAACTCTTTGTTGGGTTAAAAAAATATTACAATGCTTTTTTTATTTTCCTCCCCAATATTGTCAAAAAAATTAAAGAAATATAAACATTTTTCCCTAATTTGAATTTCAACTTGGGTCAACTGTGCTCCCACTTTAATTTCTTCATTGTCCACCTTCCGTAATTTTAATTTCACCTCCTCCTTTGTGCTCTGACTTCAATTTATTCATTGTCCACTATCCCCAATTTAAATTTTAATTAATGAAATCTAAAAATTTAGTTCATTGTCCTTATAAAAACTAGAAATTCCAACAGTGGTGCTCCAACTTCACTGTACTTGGAAGCTCTTCCTCTTACTTTATTGTACTTCAGCATTGTTTCTTTGACTTTAAATCTCAAATTTGCACTTCATATTTATGTAAGTTATTCTAATACGAATATTAGATATAAGCAAAAATCCTATTGGGTTTGTCCTTCTCCTAACTCATACTTAACATTGTAGATCTGCCCTTTTATATTTATATGTTTCTCTGTGTTTGTCGATCTCAGATTGTGCATTTGTTATTGATATTTTACGTTTGTTATCACTTGTGTTGTTGATCTTTATCTTAGAACTAGGTCATAGATGAATCTTATTTCACCTAGCGTGAGTGTGAATTTTTTCGTTTGTTGCAAAGGATGTATAGTTTAGGTTCATTTTCATTCCCTATTTATAATTTTATTGACAAAAATATTTTTTTGCAAAAGCTTTTTATGTGGATGAGCGTGGAATTTTTTTTTTTTATACTACTCTATGCAGTATTGATGAGAAAGAGGATTTATAATAATTGTTCCTAAAATTCTTAACTCTGGAAGAAGAAACATTCGATTGTAACTCTTTTTCTTACATGTATGGTGAGATTGAGAAGCTGTGTATTTTCATGTGAATTTATTTTTCTTTGTTATAATATTAAAATTTGAAATTGGATTGTAATTTCAGTGAAAAAGAAATAATTGTAACATCCATGGCTTTCTCATTTCAATTCAAAAGCTTCAATATTATTGGTGGTATGACTACCAACTGATGTAGAACCCATCTTTTGTTTTTGCTACTGCTCTTTGTTGAAATTTTACTTCTAACTTTTGTTTTTTAATTTTATCTTCCCTTGTTAATCTTATTTATCTTCATCATCCCTGGAGAATTACTCGGTTAAGTATAAAACAGGTTATTGCTTTATTTATCTTCATTATCCTTAGAGAGTAACTTGGTGAAGTATAAAAATAAAATAGAAGGACAAATTCTTATTTTGATCTGAGTGCATTAATTGATTCATTTCATCCAAATTACATGATAATGAATCCATTCAAAGTGCTTCACCTGTCTCAAATAATTTGATTTCACTGTTGCTGTCTGTTAACTCATCTACTCTACCAACAATTCAAGGTTTTACAGTTTTATAACTAGCTACTATCTTGCGATGATATTGTATTAGCTTTTTGAAACTAGTTGTCGATACCTTAGATGTGATCTTTAGTTGTTCCGATCCCCTCTTTGTTGTATATTACTCCCTATTTACAAACTATTTTGACAGACTTTGTGTAAGATGAGTATACAGAATTCTCTAAGATTATAAATCTAAAATAATCAATATTTTAAGGAATAAAATAACATATTTTTCAATAGTATAACTCAATTGGAATATGATTTATAATCATTAAAACATCAATTGGCAACTTCAGTATAATATATTTGAGTTTGACACTTCAAATAGAAAACATGGTATTCAATTTTGTATAACTGTAATATTTAGCATCCCTTGAGGAGTATCATTTTTTACCATATCATGGAAGTTTCCATTGTTATAATTATATTTTAATCTATAAACAGGGGATAGAGTAAAATAGACTGGACATTCTGGTGTTGTTAAAGCCAATAATAGGCTAGTTCCTTACGTGACATATCTCTACAGTATTTGTTTTCTTGGACATCATAAATAATCAAAATCTTACTGCTTCAAAAGTCATAAGTTTTGCCATTTAGGTGGTAAATTTTATTAGAGTGGATTAATCATCCTTGTCAATTTTCTTATCCACTTTATTTATATCTTCACAATTCCCATTGCTTTAACTTGTGTATTTAATGTTTCCCTCTAACTTTTGTTATGTGCTGACAATATTTATGGATTGAAATGTTTTCGAGAGAGAGAGAGAGTAGAACAATCAAGGTTAGTATCCTTTGGGTATGATCATGTTCTTTATATTTTGTTCTTTTAATCTGTGCTAAGTATTATAATATGTTAATTGTTATGACTCCTTTTCTTCTCCTTCTTCTGGTAGTTTGTCTGTTGGATTTTAATCTGGCGCTAATTCAAATAATGAATTCCTTTTCAAATTTTCTCCTGTATTCTTGGCTATTTTTTCTTTATTTTCCAAATTGAACTTTGTGATTTCCTGATTGGTACTTCCTTCGACTTCATGATCTATCCATTTTCTTTATGATTTTCTTTTGGTTTATCTACTGGATCTTCTACTGGTTTCTCATCCAGTGATAGTACTACCTTGATTTTTGGATTTTCTCTAGGATTCATGGATGATCTTTTCTTTATTTTCCTAACTGGACTTTTTGTTAGTGTACTCATGACTGGTTCGTCCAACTTTGGTTTTATGATCAGTAGTTCTCAATGGTCAATTTGTATGATAATTATAGTTTCCTTTATAAAGTTATAGTTCTTTTCCAAAGGACAATCGGTACTTAAGAACCCAATACTATTTATTTAGGTCTTCCATTGTATAAATATGTTTGATAGTTTGAGTGTGCTTGAATATGATATTGGTGCAACTATCCCAACCATCCAAATACTATACCAGCTTATGTTGGTAGGTTCTAGGATATTTTGTAAAGATAATAGTTGCTATTTTTAGCTTAAATACTTGACCTACGTGTGATTAAGGAAGTAACAAAAACCAAGTTTGAGGTTACTAAATGGGAAATCCTGGATAGTGTGGATATACTATGACGAAGTTTAGAGAGAGAGGCCTAGTAATGGTAGAATTATCAATTTGCTTCTAAAAACTATTTAGTATTGACTGCAGTTTTGTTTGATGTACTGGTATAAAATAACAGATAATTCAAAGCAAATGAAGCATAACTAGTTCAAAATCCTAGATTTCCTTTATACTCCAACTAACAATGGTGATACCAAAAATGATTTGATAACTGCAATAGATGATCTACTACTACAGATATCATGGAAGAGGAGTTCACTCCAGTAGATGTTGATTTCAATCTCATAAAGAATTTCCTCATTTCTTTTTCTTCTTAAGATGGACTTCCAGGACGTGCCTCTAATCTGCTTGGACTTATGGGCCTTCCTCTACCATTAGATGCTAGTAAAAGAAAATAAGCATATACTTGTCCTATAACTTAATTCTCTAATTCCCTTTTTCACATGAAAATTCTAGTCTTTTCATGGAATTTTGAGTTTGGGTATTCAATATGAACATATAAATACTTTGATGTAGAGGTTGATGCTTTATAGAACCTATTTCTTTATGCTTACCACAGACATAATGATGTTGTCATAGCTGAGTATATGTTTTAATATTTATTTATATGAACTTATAGATACTTTATGGGGGTTGATGTTGTATAGCACCTATTTATTTATGCTTGTCATAGAGATGATGATGCAGGCATAGCTGAGTATATATATGTTCCAATATTTATTTAGAAATTTTGTTATTTTCCTATCATCTATGGTATTAAGTTTATCAATGATATAAAACAAGAATGTATGTATCATGATCTTTACATAAGTTTAATTTAAAATAATAAGATTTAAAGGCAGAGGATGAGATTTGCTCTTGTTTGCGCTTAGATGATCTATCATGATACAAAAAATGAATAGCTTACTAGATAAATAGGCTCACATGCAATTTATTAGTGTTAAACAAAATTGAAATAGTCTACAAAGGTTAGAGAAAACAACTTGTACAATATAAATACCCTAGTTTTTTCTAATTCTTATGGTGTAGAATGCACATGGAATAAGCTACATAGGTATGAGACATCAATATTGTATTATGTTCATACCTCTGAAATTTGTGCTTGGGAGGCTTGTAGGTTATCGGACTATTAGGATTTAATTTTACGTAGTAGCAGGTGTTGCAACTATTGACATAGAAATTTTATGCTACTTTTGTGCATTTCCTATTTTTGATGCTTACTAGCATTTGGTTGCTGTGTTATTTCATAAAGGATTCCTGTTGTGTGTGATAACAGTTATTTATTATTTTATGTATGCTTCAGTTGTTGTTGTAGCAGAAGCTTTGTAGATGCATAATAGACATTTGCTGCTGCAGAAGGACTCCATATTGTCCTGTAATCTGTTGTTTATTTTGTTTGATGATGGAGCAACATTAGTTATCGACTCATTAAATTCTATTATTTAGTACTATACTCCCTTAATCATTAAAGATGTCCATAACATCAGCCTTGAGTTACTTCAAGCTTGACTAGTAGGTACATTCTAAATTGAACCAGAAAGATTCTTCTTTGTTGTTCTGCATAAGCATATATACTCCTTAGAGTAAAAACATAGTGGTGCTTCAAGAGGATACCAACCAATTAAAATTATGGCTTATATAATTGTTGTTGGTATAATTTAGAGCATATGTGGTCTTTGCTCTAATATTTTAATTTTGTTTGAGTTTTTTTATCTGTGTTTTACTATTTTTTTGTCCTAAGACGAGGGTCTATCAAAACTAGCCTCTCTACTTCTTCAGAGGTAGTAGTATGGATGGCGTACACTATGTAGACCTTAAGTGTATTTTTGGTGTTATATGTTAGTATTTGTTATCCAAGATTCTCATTTGATGTCTTTATGAAGGGAAGAGCTTTGTTTATTTTCTTATTTCTATTGCTTCCTTCCTCATTATGGTATTATATACAATTTTCCAACTTTCCATCTTTATTCTCTTTATAGGTATCCTCTGTATATTCTAAATGAAAATTAAATATGTTGTCATTTAAGTGCTAATTAAAATTATTTATTCTCTTTTTATAGGTGTCCAAAATGAAGAAGGAGTTGAAGAAAGAAGTTATAAAGAAATTGACCTTACTAGAGAAGATATTTAAATTGTTGATAGAAGCTTTAATATTGATCTTTTTGATATTGAATTTCATTAAACTTATCATTACTTGATCTTGATACTACATGGGAAAACTAATGATCATTTGACTTTAACATTTTGTTTTTGGGTTTAGATTACTAGTTTGTTGCATATTTTAATTTGGGTTATTATTAATGAAAGATTTTATTGCGGTGTGTAAATATAATTGTGTATTAATATAATTCTCTCTCTCTCTCTCTCTCTCTATATATATATATATATATATATTAGTTTATAATATAGGGGTAACTATTTCATCTAATCTGTTAATTGGTATTTGAAGTAGTTGCAATAGGTGGAAAAACCATTGCAATAGCTGATTAAATAGTTGCAATAGGTAGCAAAACAATAGTTTAAAAAAACTCAAAAATCATTGAAATAGGTGTCAAAAAGAGTTGCAATAAGTAGTGAAAAACTATTGCAAAAGACCAATAAGTGCTGTAGTAGATATTAAAAAATTATTGCAATAGGGTTATTGCAACACTTTCTTACGGTTACAATATAGTCTATTGCAATGGTTCATAATCGTTAATATAGACAATATGAAGCGTCCCAATAGGAGTTTAAAAAAACTATTGCAATAGGTCTATCTATTGAAACGGTTGATATAACCATTGCAATAGTCATTGTGATAGACCTAACCCTATGCTTATATGTGCAACGCATGCCAAAGCATTGTAGTATATCTATGGCAATAGTTTCTTTATCTATTGCAACAGTGTTAGAACCATTGACATATGGGTAATTTCTAGTAGTGCTAAGTACTATTTTAGTGTTCCATCAACTAGATTTTACTTTATTTGATTCAAGATGCAGTTATTCTTATGTATCTGCTTATTATGCATCATATTTAGAGTTATCTTAGGATTTTTTATCTATGTCTATATGTGTATCTACTATTATGGGTGATTATTTAATAGTATATCAGGTTTATAGATCATGTGTGTTGACTATTATAGAGTTTGATACTTAGGCTAATCTTATTGTGTTAGATATGGTGGATTTTGATGTGATTCTTGGCATAGAATGGGTATCCCTTAATAATACGGTCTTGGATTATTTTTACTATATCGTAACCTTAGTTATACCTGCCATATGTCTAATTGTATGGCAGGGATCTATTAGCTGAGAGATGATAAGAATTATTTCATATGTTCAGTCTAAGAGACTTTTTTTGAACGGCTACGAGTCATATCTATCTTATATTTATGATGTTAGTATGGTGACTCCCTCATTTGGCTCGGTTCCTATTATCTGAAAGTTTTTTGATGTTTTTCCTACCAATCTACCTGGTCTTCATCCTAAGTACAATATTGAGTTTATTATTAACTCTAAGCTAGGAACCCGACATATTTCTAGGTCACCTTACTAAATAGCTCCTATTGCGCTTGAGGATCAAAATTATTAACTTCAAGATCTTTTGGGTAAGGGTTTCATTAGACCGAATGTGTCTCATTGGGGTGATTCTATATTATTTATGAAGAAGAAGGATGGTTCCTTGCATAAGTATATTGACTATAGGCTGTTTAATAAGGGGACGATGAGGAATAGATATCCTACGCCTCACATTGATGATTTACTTGACTTGTAGCTTCAATGAGAAATAGTGTTTTCTGAAATTGACTTAAGGTTCGATTGCCATCCGTTGAGGATATCCCAAAGGCCGCCTTCAGGACTCTTTATAGTTATTATGAGTTCCTAGTGATGTCTTTTGGGTTGAACAATGGCCCAAATGCATTTATGGATTTGATGAAATATGTGTTTAGAACTTATTTGGATTTCTTCATGATTATGTTCATCGATGACATTCTTATATATTTGAGAAGTAGAGAGGAGCATATGCAATATTTAGGGATTGTTCTCTAGACTTTGACAGATCATAGTCCTTTTTCCAAATTCTCAAAGTGTGAGTTCTGACTTGAGTCAATGTCATTCCAAGGACATGTGGTGTCTAAGGATGAGATTATGGTGTACCCAACCAAGATTGAGGCTATTCGTGATTGGGATAAGACTATATCTCCATCTGGGGTTTGTAGCTTCATTGGTCTGGACGGACACTATCGGCGGTTCGTTAAGGGTTTTGATACTATTACAAAACCAATGACCATATTTACCAAAAAAGAGGTTCCTTTCCAATGGTCCGAGAAGTGTGAGTTGAGATTTTAGAATCTTAATAGATTTTTCCCTTTAGTTCCTCTATTGGTTCTTCCTATTGAGGGTGAGGGATTCACCATATATTGTGTTGCTGTTAGTGTTGGTTTGGGTTATGTATTGATGGACAAAGGTTGATTTATTGCTTATGCATTGATGCAACTAAAAGTGAATAAGTGCAAGTACTCCACTCATGATTTGAGTTGGCGGTGGTAGTTTTCATGCTTAAGATTTTAAGGCATTATATTTATGGCGTGTATTGTGACATATGTATAAATCATCATAATATTTAGCATCCTATGACCCAAAGAGAGCTTAATTTTTGGTAGTGTAGATGGTTGAGTTGCTTAAGGATTATAAATCTTTATCTTATATTATTTGGGCAAGGCGAATGTAGTAGAGAATGCCTTAAGCTAGAAGGTTGTGAGTATGGGTAGTTTGGCTTCTATCTCAGTTTCTTAGAGGCTATTAGAGTGAGATATCCAGTCCTTGTCCAACTTATGGTACGACATGATATTTCTGACCCCAAGAGGATTCTTACTAGTGTTGAAGTAAGGTCTACCTTATTTGAGTAGATTTGGAGTTATAAGTTCTAGGATATGAGACTTTGCATCATCTGAGATCAGATGTTAGGTGGTAAATTTAGGAGGGCTATCATAGATTTTGAACGTATTATGAGATATGATGGTTTCACTTGTGTTTGGAGGGTTGGTGACTTGATCAATATTATGTGAGGCTCACAACTCCATATATTTTATTCATCCCAGTACAATAAAGATATATAGAGTTTGAGGCAATATTATTGGTGGAGTGGTATAAAGAGAGATGTGGTAGACTTGGAAGCTCATTGCCTATATTGTTAGTAGGTGAAGTTCGAGCATTATAAACCTGGGAGATTGATTCAGAGATTGCCAATACCCGAGTCACAGTGGAAATGGATCACCATGGACTTTGTTAGTGGTTTGCCTAGCATATTTCATGGTTCCAATGATAATTGGGTCATTGAAAATTGATTGAGCAAATCCATATATTTTATTCCTATTTATATGTCCTTCAGTGTTGAGAGGTTATCCTGTATCTATGTTCGTGTAATATTCCACTCTGATGGAGTGCTTATATCTATTATTTTAGACGGGGCTCAGTGTTTATTTTCAGATTTTAGAGGGCTTTTTAGGAGTTGGGCACTTAGGTGGATTCTAAAATAATTTTTCACTCTTAGATTATTCAAGTTCATGAGAATATGCTCTGAGCCTATGTTATGAATTTTGAAAGTCAGTGGGAGAAACAATTAGCTTCACGTATAATAATAGCTACCCTTTAAATATTGAAATGGAACCATTTGAGGCTTTATATGGTAGGCGTTGTCATTATCTGATTTGTTGGTTAAAAACCTCCGAGGTTATATTGTGTGGTACTGACTTACTTCAGGAGTCATTGGATAGAGTTAGGGTGATTTAGGATAGAAAAAGGGCATCTTAGAGTAAGTAGAAGGCTTATGAAGATCATAGACTTTGTGTCATAAGATTTGGAGTTGGAGACTAGGTATTTCTTCAAGTATCACCCATAAAGGTTGTGATAAGGCTTGGGAAAAAAGGTAAGCTCAGCCTCAGATATGGACCTTTTGAGTTCTTTCATACACTTAGAGAGGTGTCTTATGGATTAGCCTTACCCCCATATTTTCCTACTATTTATCTGGTTTTCTATGTTACGGTGCTAAATTTTTACTGAGTCTCATATGCTTTGCTGTGACTTGGTTCAATTTGATGAGAAAATGACATGCGTGAAGGAGTCGATGTTCATTTTTCCAGGGATACCAGGTAGTTGCGCTATATAGAGATCCCAGTGGTAAGGGTTCAGTGGACTCACTATTTAGTAGATGAGGCTATTTGGGAGATCTAGATTAAGATGCATATTAGCCTCCTAAGTTTATGTTTAATAATGATAAACTAAAAAATGTATCATTGTAGATGCTAATATTGGAAAGATAAAGGAAGTCATCTCCAGAAATAGAAGGATATCAAGAATGAAAGGACATCCACGGTATCCAAGGAAAATCAATAACAACAAGAAAAAAGGGAAGAAAAATCTCAACTCCAAAAAGTCATGGAAAATCATTTAAAAATATTGGTATATATGGAAGATCACAACATGGAAAATGTAATGAAAAATTAATTCAAGAATATTGTAAGAATATCAATCAAATATCACAGAAATAGAAGAAGAAGCACAATCCCAAAAATCAAGGCAGACTACATCAATTAGGAAAAAAAGATCATGAGTATATTTGGAAAGAAATCAATCTCTACCAAACCAAAAAGAAAAATAGATCACAAACTATAATACTCCGTACATCCCAAACATATAACAACTTAGCATAGATAAAATTATTTAAACTCGAGATGGTATTTGAGTTTAAAGTTAAAGGTAAGTGTTAAGTTAAGTAGAAGGATCAAGAATTTGGAAAAATTAAGAGAAAATAAGTGAGGTTCTTGCTTGACTTAATTAAGCTAGTAGGTGACTAGTAGGTACATCACCTATTTATACTACTGGACTGAATTGGGGCCTATATTATTGGACATATTAAAGGCCTAAATTAAGTAAAAGAAAAAGGGAAAGATGAGCAGCCTAACACCTAATCTATTTAAGGCCCAATTGTCCAGCCTAATACCTATTCTATTTAAGGCCCAATATGGTGTGGTCCAATTAAAAATAAACCAGTTAGGTGCATCACCTATTTATACTTTTTGAGAAGCTTAAATATCCAAGTAGGTGCATCACCTACTTGGACTAATTTTGACCAATATGTGGCTGGAAATGAGCAAAAAATGAGGCGGTCAAGTGGAAGGATTTATAAGATCCAATTAGTTCATTTTCTTTTCATTCTTACTTGCAAAAAAAAATAGATTATAATTATCTCACACTCTATTTTCTCTCAAGCCTAAAACAACCGTTCTTTTCTCTCCTAGGGTTATTAAAGAAACCTTCCTTTTTTCCAACCAAGGTAAGTGAAAATAACTTTGGTTTATATTTAATACTATCATGGGAAGTTATGGAAATCAAGTTATTGTTTTGTTTGAAGTATAGGAAAACCCTTTTTTCCAAGCTTGGCAGTCCACTTTTCTTTAATCTCTAAGATATTTTCCAATAGTATTTGTTTCAACTTGAAGAGAAACTTAGTGTCTTGATGGAGTGCACTTTAAGAAAGCAAATTTCAAAAATAAAGGTAAGGTTACTGCCCCGATTTACCCCTTCTATAGTATTGGCCTTGATGGAGGATTTTATATATGTTGTTTTTAAGAACTCACGGGACGATGATCGAAAGCCACGAGTTCAATATCTTATATTGTGTAGAAGGATTTTAGGACTGTTTAGGTGATGTCTATTGGTGTTGTTGTTGGAGGTAGTGGGTATGGTGATACACTTAGTGGTTGAGGGGCCGAATAGTTTTACTGCCTGTCAAGTGTTTAGCTACTATTTTACAAGGGTTACATTATGATTAGTTGCTAATATTAGCTCCATTATGTGATTATATTGTAGATTAACACCTTAAAGGAAAGAATGCTAATTTATTATAATAATCAGGGTGCACAACGAGGTATGTAAGGCTATTTTAGTTCATATTGTTTGGCATGGTGTCATATACTCGTGTACTAATAGATTAAGCTTTGTAGATGATCTTTCATGTGAAAAGATACATTACGATGGTGTACCAACCCCACTATAGTTAATCGACCTTGTATTTACTGCCCATGGTCTAAAAGTGTGTCAAAGTGTCATATTTTTCTCTTATATTAGTCAATAAGATCCAAGAGCATACAAGTTAAAGAGTGTCACATGCTGGATTACAATCTGTTCAAAATTGCTTTAATTGATTGTATACTTCTTTTGGCTACACATGTTCTTTTTTCGAATATCATTCCCATCGTGTTTGGGCAAAAAGTGACCTTATAGAGTCTTTACTTATTTAGTATATAGTTTATATGTCCTTATGTGGGATACATATTTTTTCCTCATTAGAATCTATCCATGTGCTTCAATAGTACCCATTCTCATGTACCCTTCTATTTGTTATTACATAGTAAGTATTTATTGTACAGTCCAAACCTTTTTAGTTGAGGAGTTACGTATCTTAACTTGGTATGCATATATTCCCCATTTGAAATGTCTAAATTTCTACACTTTAATCTATCATAATTGCTATATGCTAGGTAAGATCACTAGAATCTGCCACAACCCATATATGCTATGTAATTTCACTTATTTGCTAGTTATACACCTTACTATCTTATTTATTGTAGGTCATCATCTCCTCGCTTATCACATGCCTTCTTTTCTTATTAGTGAATATGTTTTATGCCCAGTGAGGTTCATGGTGTCATATAAGTTCCAAAGTATTACCCTTATTTTCTATATCATTGTTCTTGTCTCGATCGCATGCCTTCTTCTATTGGTTCATAGCTCTAAAGCTTAATAATGTTATGACCACAAAAATAACAATCTAAAAGATTAAAGAAGTGATGTAACGTAAATATACTTATATGTGAGTGGTAGCTCAGGGACGAGTGCCTAGCATGGGTCGATCTTAATTTATTGATTTATGGGTAGTATCCCAGGGGTGGAAGTAACACCTTGCATGAGTCGATCCCATTATCGGGTGGTATCCCAAGGGTAAAAGAAAAGCCTAGCATAGGTCAATCCCGATTTGTGTATTGATGAGAAACATATCCCAGGGGTATAATACCGCGCATGGGTCATCTTCTTTTGCCACTGATCAACTGGTCATATGTATCACATGGCTTACAAATATTATAAAGCAAAGAAGAGTGAAGTAAATAAAAGCATGTAATGTACCATCTTCCAGAAGTGTAAGTAAAGGTGGTTCGTTCATCCTTATCTATATGCTTACATATATTGACCCTGAGTTTCATTAACTTCTTATTTCACTTATGGTTATCTCATGCCTTATATATTCAGTACATTACTTCCTACTGATGTCCCTCATGGGGGACCGACGTTATATTTTGTAGGCACATATTTTTAGTGAGTAGGTCTCCCCAATAGGATACAGGATACTCAGCGGCTGTTGGTGAGATCCAAGTTGATTCGGGGCATTGCTGAGTCTTTGTCATATATATTTTGATGGTTTTACAATCATGGATTCCATTAGATTCTTTGTATACATTGTAAAGCAGTCATATGTATTCATAGGTTCATATGTCATCTGTATAGATTTGGCTAATTGGTTGGTATAATATCTATAGCTTTTTATCAGTGATTCCATTTGTTTAGTGATTCATTTTCTCATCTAGATTATTTTTATAGTATGTGTTCCTATAGTTGTTGACCTTTTCATCTAGTATGGGGTTTGACAAAAGTAGTATCAGACCGGTTCATCTTAGGGAGTCTACAAAGTCGTGTCTAGTAAAGCCTTACTTATAAATGTGTTGTACGCTATATGTGTTTGGGGGCTACTTGAACATTCAAGAAATGTCACTTTCATTCATAATCAAGATCGTGCATTAGAGAAATGTTAAGAAGTCCATTCCCGCTTATACTATAATCTCTTATATTCGTACTATGCCTACTATATCTATGGTCAATGGTGGGAAAAAACTCCAGCACCACTAATGTGCAAGAGGCAACGTACAGTGAAGGGTCTTAAGATATCAAAATTCAAATTAAGGTGAACCAATTTAGTTTGACCCTCACGGTCCGCAATAGAGAACATCATAAATATTTTTGTGTTACTTGCACATAAGGTTGTATTTGTACTATTTGTATTTCCTTGGTTTATTTGAGTAAGATATAATAAGGTTATTAATATTTTTGTATAATAAATGGTTAACTAGTCATAAAGATGGGTTAAAAATATTTCTTAGTGCACTTCTTAAGAGTACATGAATGGTTCTTAGGTTTGAGATTTCTTTCATATAACTCCTTCAATATATGGGATTTAATACCGCATAGGACATTTAGTACTTCATTAGTAAATATATAGGGTTTTAGAGTTACACATACTTTTAAAATAGAATCTGCCAAACTAGTTTGGTATTAGTTGAAAGAGGCTAGTAGCATGGTCTGAAGGGTGAATCTTTCAATGTGATAACGCCTATACCCTAGTTAGAATATAAGGACCAAACAATTACTAGATATCATTATAGGTTTTATTATTTATCGTTTTATAAGGTATGTGTGTATGACCACCCCAAATAGGTAATGATAACATGCAATCCCTTTTGCGGATAGAAAACTCTAGGATAAGTATTTCCAATTGTTCTATATAAGAGTATATGTAAACTTGGTTCCTATGGTGAACTATGTTTTTTCTATAGAAGGTTAGTATACGACTATAACTTATGGTTGAAAAAAGAATATTGACTGGTTAGACGTATGTGGTGATTATCTAGACTATTTTTGCACATTAGAATACATAAAGTGAGCTATTTTTGTTTAAAAGGGTATTTGTTAGAGATAAAGCAGGTAAGAGTGACACCCAACTGACAATATGAATGCATGTTTGGATGCCTAGTCTTATTAAATGCAGGAATAGAGAGACCATTAGAAGATATACACAAGGACTAACCTAATGCATTTGTATTATCCTTATTAAAATAAGAGGTAGTTTGTTATTCATATGTATAGAGTTCTAATGACTTATCAAAATTGTCGTGAAGTATAAGGTACCTTTTTTTTTACTTGAGTCCCTAATATGGAATTCCCTTGATGCATAGCTTATCTAAATTTATTGACTAAAGGTATTGGATCGCTATCACTTGTTAAGACACAAGTGTTTAGGCCTCCCTTGTTACGAAAAATAAGTTAGCATGGATAGACCTATCTAGTTAAGCCCAGAGTGACTAACCATCAAATGGTTTAGAATCATAATATAATTTTGCATGTACTTGACATTTATTTATGAGTTGTTGTAAATAAGAGTTTAAGTGTTATAGTGCCTTTAAGTTTTATTTGTATTTTGTTTATTTGAACTTTTATATGGTACCAAACATTGATTCTAATGATATCCTAGGTCAGTAGAAAAGATAAGCTTGATCTTGACCTCCTACTCCTACAAGTGAACTATTAAGGATTTCTTTTCTATCATGGCCTTGAAACACTGATAAGGAGAATTCATAGGAGCTTAAAAAATAGTATAGGGAAAGTAATTGCATGTGCTTTTAGTTGAGTAACAAATGAGCAGAACTATCCCACCAGTGATTTAGCACTAGCGGTAGTATGCTCGAAATTAATAGGGTAGAGTGACCCTATAAGATGTCTCCTAGATTCCAAAGAATTAGGTCTATTACGTAATTATACATTCTACAAGTTCTATAGCTTGTCTGTTTATAGTTTATATGTCATTTGTGGATTATTTTCTCACTTATAGCATATGTCATGGAATACTTGTATGTATATGTTATCTAATTCATTGAAACCTCATTTATTAGTATATGCGTTCATATGAATTTGGCATATATGTAATTATGCTAATTATTTACCACAGATCACTTGTTCGTGTTTTTGTTGCATCACAAATTAATTTGACTTTGAGTTATAGGCATTGGAATTAGTTCTCATGAGTTAAAATATCACCTAAAACTTGCCTACATGTTATACCTTTTACAGACCATTTGCCTATATGCTACATTCCTCGTAGCCTACGTGCTTTGTAAAATTATTCATGTGTTAGTCTAGTTCTTCATGCTCTAGTCCACTTGCTCAATGTGATTTATGTTTCATAGTTCACTTTATTATTATGTTCATTCTTGTAGCCCACTTGTTTATATATTGTATAAATTGTCATAACCAAGTCCTCTGGATTATGTGCTCATCTAGCCCAATATTTTATTTCACTTGCTCACGTACTATAAGTCATTCGATTCACTTGCCTATATGTTACAAGTCTCATAGTTTATTTTATCACATTTTTAATGGTTCATATGCTCATTTGCTACATGTTTTAATATTTTACTTTAACATAAATCCCATAATTCTATAACTTAATAGTCTATATGTCACAAGCTTATTAGGTTCATATATTTGTATGTTAAATGCTCTTTTGTGCTGATCTCTGTGTGTGTCATAGATTCAATATGACTTATCTACATATTATATTCCCCTCTATGCTTATTCATGTGAGTATTAACATAGTTGGATAAAGCTCTCATATTAGGATATAATGAGAATGGTGTCTAGAAAAGGATAGGAATATGAATGAATTCCAGTATGAAACTTACTCATAGGTGGGTAGCTTAGTCTAATAACCTATTATAAGGTGCGACACAAAATGTAAGTTTTATGTTGACAACTATTGATCTTAAGAGACTCTCCTATGAGATAAAATATGGAATGAAAGGAAAGTTGAGCCCAATACGTTAGACAAGAAGCCTATGATTCCATGTGTCCATTTTACAGAAATTTATGGGAGATCCATTCTTCATTGTTCTCCCTTAACTATAGTAAATGATCCCACCTATCATGTAAATAAGTCCCCACAACCATTCTTAATTTGCTCTGCAAGAATAAATATTTTGCTCTCTATGAAAAAGACTTGGTATTCTTAGTATTCATGATATTTTAAACCTTTCTGCTTCATTATTATGCATTACTGTATCTGTATATTGCCTTTGTATTGTTTCTTTTAATTATGTCAAAGGAGAAGAAAGGTAGGAACATCAGATTAGTCTACCAGTCAGTGGGAGCAGGGCAAGTTTACACGTCAGCTAATACTTACACAAGTCATGGGGAGCAAGCTGACAATAGGGAAGTCAATTGATAGTTACTCTTGTTTTCATTATAAAAAAGGGGGAGATTGTTAGCCTCCTAAGTTTATGTTTTAATTATGACCAACTAACAATTGTATCTTTGTAGCTACTAATATTTGAAAGATACAGAAAGTCGACTTTAGAAATAGAAGGATATCAAGAATGGAAGGACATCCATGGTATCCAAGGAAAATTAATCATAACAAGAATAAATGGAAGAAAAATCTCAACTACAAATATCACAGAAAATCATCCCAAAATATTGGTAGATAAGAAAGATCATGACATGGCAAATGGAATGGAAATTTTTTTCAAGAATATCCTAAAAATCAAGGCAGACCACATCAATCAGGAAAAAAAGATCATGAGCAACTTGGAAAGAAATCAATCTCTAAAAAACCAAAAAGATAAATAGATCACGAACATATTAAATATGGATGTAATCCAAAGACATATATGGACATATTTGATATGGACATATCATATGGCTATATTCCTCAATCTAGGAATCAATTTACATCCGTGATTGAGAAGAAATTTGTTGGGTTTCCTTATGAAAAGTAGCATCCGAAGAATATAAGAGAAGAAGACCGAAGAAAGACATTTTTATGCTACTTCAAGGAGAAAATTCAAAGTGTCTCATTCTTAGTTTGACAAAGCTTTGTAACTCTAGTTTACAATGGTTATATAAATAGTAGGATCGAGTCAACTTTGGAACATCATCTGAAGTTGTGTCAAAAGATCTAATGAGCAAAATAAGTCTTAGAACATTTTTTCTATCATTGTACTCAAGCCAAACTTTCAACAATCTAAGGAAACTTTGAAACCCAATGGGACATGGTGCAGGAACTACATTGGTGTGCTGAACAAGGATAAATCTTTATGTTATTACTTTACGTTCTATCATTTACATACTTAACTGTTCTAAGTTTGATATGTTTGTGAAGTGCTCCGATCTACAGAAGAGTCGACTTTGAGGAGTCAGTAGTCAACACCAAGAAGAAAATTTCAATTCACCCCCTCTTGAATTTTAGTGTGAACCCAGTATCCTCACTTGTTCGAGCCTTCAGGTACATCCTAACCTTTACTTTTGCAAATGAAAGATATTTTAGTAGTTGATATTGTAATGACCCTTAAGGTTATTTTTTACATTTCCACTTATTTTTGCTATTTAGAACGTTCCTACAGCTTTCCCAAGTCATTTATGACCCAAGACATTTATGACTTTCTAGAGCTAATAGTTTAGTTACTAGGTAGTTCATTTGATTTTTAGAGATTCCCTATTTTGAAGTCTTCACTACTGAAAATTGTCTACTGGTTAAAACTTCAGTCAAACAACCTCGTATGCCAATTTTGACAGTTCCAACAGTTCCAGAACATCTATTAAAGACTAGTGGGACCTTAGGTTTTGGTCCCAGGACTTCAAGACTCATTTCGAGCTAATGTACAGAAATTAATGAAAATGGCACATGATTATAGGGCTGACTTTTTATCAAATAATGTTGAATGGAAAATATGACTGCACTAGTAAGTTTTAAACATAGAATTTGATAGGTTTGGGTAGTTTGGTTTCATTTATGTGTTTCTTAATAAATCCTGAGGGGTGGGTGAAGAGTTGGAATTTTCCAAGTCCCCAGCTAGTGCACCACTTAGTTGGTGCATCCACTAAAGCGGCACTTAGGTCAATGAGCAGAGCCTGCTTACACGACAAGCTGGTTTCTTAAGCAACTAGGCCTGTCAATTGATAGGATACTAAAGTGGAGCCCAATTCGCTTAAGTACAGGACACTTAAGCGGATGCTGGCCCACTTAAGTATGGTATGTAGGGCAGTGAGGTACCGCTTCAGTGGTGCATGGCTACTTAAAAGATGACTACTTAAGCGGTCAAGAGTCCACTAAAGTGGCATTATATCCCCCACCTGTCCAATTTTCTCCCTATTTTTCCACAGGTTAAAGATCTTGGGTCCCTAGTGAGTGTGGAAAATTTGGGGAGCATTTATTCAGAGATTTTGGGATGATTCTGAGCTAAGATTCCTTATTTGTACATCAAAATCTTAGTAAGTTTAAATTGAATTCATGGTTAATTTCTCAACTTATTTCCCAAAATTCCTAGATTATTCTTTGATTGATTTTAGCGTCATTTGACCTCAGAATTTACCTATTATTGAGGATAAATGTTCCTTAAGCATAGAGTGACGTGTTGACTGTTTCAAAAGTGTGATACTACAAGTAGGCACCACATAGGATTTTTACATAATTTTGGACCTAAAGCATAAAAATGCAATATGAGTATTGTTGTTACTAAAATTTTTAAGTAGATTAAATTGATATTTTGGCATCATATGGAGCTTCTCCAAAGGGGAAATTGATGATTTAACAGTTTTTACATGCTTTCTTTGGTGTCTACGTAGGCGATGTTTATCTTTCTTATAGATTAGGTAAAATTGTAATATATTTATGATTTGTTCTATATGTGGGTTGGAAATTAGGTCTTTGAAGTGTATTTAGTATAATTTGGTATTTTTAGATGGTTAAGAAATCATAAATTAGGCATAGTTGACTTAATTAGTCATTCTTTAGGTAGAATTGATATCTTATGACAGAATTGTGGATTAATAAATATCTAGTAGCGAAATTATATACCTTAGCCTAGTCCAAGGTAGAATTTGCCTCAAAATGGATTTTAGAGATAAGAAGTGGGCCTTTACAACCCACCTTACGCCAAGACTATTATTCGCTCCTTGTAGACTTTAGGAATGCTATATATTCTAAATGTCATTTTAGTGTAGGATGTGTCTAGATATATGAGTCATTATCTATATTGGTACTTGGGAGATGACAATAGTTTTAGTTTGAGTCTGGCAATTTATGATTTTAATATTGGTTCTAATCTTCAAGTACGAAAAAATGATTATATGAGTTCGGATTCAAGTCCAATAAATGATTATACAAGTTTTGGTTTAAGTTCAGGAATGATGGGTTATTTTTGACAGTTATGGAACTAGCTCGAGTCTGATGTTTACGGTATAGAAAGATCAACGGCTATGTTTTTGAGATATGATTATCTAGTAAAATTTTGGTTGTTATTTCCCTTTGATTTCACCCTTCGGGCTTATGGGGCCCCGCATGGGTTATATACTTTTACTCACATACTATCTTATGGGGCCCATTTTTCTAGTAAGAGCCATTTTTCTTTCATATTATTGTTGTTTTGGTTATTTATCTATAGTATTTGGAGCATTATTCTATGTTTTCTCTCTTACCTTCACTTAGTTTATTCATCTCATATTTTTATGATATTTATATTATGATTTAGCTCAGTTAATCAATGATGTCTACTGAGTACCCGTGGCTTTGGTACTCATACTACACTTTTGGTCCTGATTAGAGTTTGGAAATAGGGTGAGCTCACAGAGCCGAAGTTGTCCTTTTTTATTTCATCTATTTTTACTAGTCTTTTTGTTTTTGAGACTGATGTATATTTGACTATTATGGTACACTTTTGGATTACCAACTCTTGTACCGACACTAATAGGTCATGGGATATTGTTGTTTCTCTAATTTATCTTCATTATTACTATTATTCCCTAATTAATTGCCTGTAAGCCCTTTTGCTTGTATATTTATGATATTTATGCCATTTTTTTTACTGAATTAGCCCATTTTTTGTAGATTCAAGCTACGGTTTGGCTACCTACTTGTGGTATTTAGTAGGTACCATCATGACTTGTAAATAAGGCCATAACAATTTAATGCTCATATTATAGAATGTTGACCAAAGTTAACAATATCGCTTCAAAATCTATTCAACACCACTCACTCACTTAAATTACTTTTGAATCATGTCAATCATCTCTATAACTCATGAATAATATAAACCAATAATTTAGAAAGTCAAATTATTCAAAACATTAAAAATATAAAAATCATTATAAGAATTATTGGATTAATTATCCTTAGTCGTAGGGCTTCTTGATGAACTAAATTTATGATATGTTTTTATGCATAATTATATAGCACTCTTATTTTCATAATGGTTTTTAGTTGGTATTACTCATTGAGTTAGTTGTGAAGTTCACATTCTAATTATGATGATGGAAAATAGTTACAATAAGTGTTATTGAACTGATGGAAAATGGTTCTAATGAGTGGCTATTAGGAGTCATAATATGGATTTTGACGACTTGATGTGTCTATTGGTGACTTATATGTCATATTCATTGGCTTAATATGGTTGTTAGTTACTTAACATGTACTTGTTACTATTGATTTAAATAGAATAGTTATTGGCTACCATCTATCTTGGGGATTAGATGACTCTTGTATGATTTGGTAAACATAAATGTAATACCCTAGATTTTCTTTAAGTTGAGTTTCATCTTTAAGAAGAGTAAGGGATGACTTCCCAAGTGAGAAATATTTTAAACCATACCGAATGAGCTTTCCAATGATACCAATTTCATCCAAATCCTATATCGGGGTGAGAAGTTATGGCCATTTTACTGACAGTGGTTGGAACCACCCAGGTGCGACGGACAAGTTGACGGACCATCGCCCAGACCATCGTAACCAAAGCAGTGACTCCATCTTCTGGCCCAAGTACGATGGCTAATACGACAAGATGTCAATCTAGCGATGGACCATCGCTAGGACCATAGCAACTAAGGCAATGTGTCCTTTTTCTAACCAACGTACAATGGACGATCTAACGGACTGTCAGACTAGCGATGAACCATCTGCGTTCATTATTTCTAAGTCATTTTAAAAGGACTTTTGGGCCTTTTTCCCCTTTTAACACTTAGATATATGAAAAAACAAAGTATATGACTTCATTATCTCCCAAAACATCCTAGATCTAGGATTTCTCCCTCAAGAACAAGCCCAAAACCCTTCTCCAAGAAATTCAATAACTCACCATAGATTTTACAAATTGAGTTGAGATTCAAGTTCCCCAAGTAAAAGGCTTCAAGAACCGTCTCTCAAGAGTAAGAAGAAGAGTCTCAAGCAAGTTTGTTCATTTAAGTAATAATCTAAGGTTTGTGGGGTTTTGAACAAGGGTAATCCTTTCACTCTTGTGCTCAAAGGCTTATTTAAACTATAATTTTCTTCAATTTATGAGATTTTACACAAAATTAAATTAGGGTTTTTCACCCATTGTTATTGATTGCAAGATTTTGATGTTTCCCATGAATTGGGAGTCTAATGGTATGATTTTGACATGTTTTCTTGAGAAATTAAAGCTGAGTTTATATCCTATGATTTTATTCCTTGAGAAGTTAATAGTTGCAATGCTTTAGCAATTAAAGTATATGAGTCTGTTGATATTTTGAGAAAATTTGCTGTAAATTCCAGATTTCTATATGATTTATGAATCTGTATGCGATCTAATATGCATTTTGATGAGTTTTAACTTAAGATTGAATTATGGGTTATTCAACCCTACTTGAGACTTGTAATTTTATGAAATCTTGTGCTATAAGAACCCATGATTTGAGTATTCTTAGATTATTGATAAATATTTTGACCTAATGGTCATAGACCTTTGAAATCCACTTCACTATATGAGATTATAGATTTTACAATTGGGTTCTTATTGACCATGAGATTATTTTTAAAGTGGATTTATAATAAAATAAGCAAGATAAACTAAAGAGAGTAGTATTTAGCATCGAGTTAGGTAAGTTACTACAATTTTATACCCCAGAACTACGTGTCATTGTAGGATTTAGATTTTTGGGCCCAGGCTGAGATAAGTGATCACTGAGTTGAGGTTATACTCCTTGGCAAGAGTATGACGCCTATCTCTAATGTGAGGTTTCTTCCTTAGGAGGATAAGACGTTGGACTACATTTAGCTCGCTTGGTTTATGTCGGTTAAGAGAACCTCCCTATAGTATTTTTCCTTGAGACAAAATATTTTTCCTAAATCTTTGAGTTAAGTGATTTTCCCTAATAGTAAAATTTTAAAATAGTTTCTTGAAGTAAAATTTTCCCAAGAATAAATTATTTTTCTCTACTAGTAAGAGTTCTAGAATTTTGAGTTCCAAGTGTCTTGAGTTTAAAAGAGATCTAAGATCTTGAGCATTAAAAAAGTTTTACGCTCCATGAGATATATGCATCAGTTTGAAAGTATTATTTAAAGCTTTCTTTAGTCTTAGATTAATGAGAATAAGAGAAGAGTTCAGATTTGAAAGCTAAAGTATAATGACATACTAGATTTGTGTTATATGCTTCATTCTACATGATTTATGAGCTTATTATATTAGACTTATTCAAGCTATGTGATTCCTTCATATTTGAATGCATGATTTGGTTAAAGAGTATGGATGTTGTTTTCTGTAAATGCATACACCCCCATATACTCAGTACATTCCTAAGTGCTGATCCGCATATGCATCTATGCGCTACATTGTCTTTTAATATAGTATCAGGTGCTCCGTCCCAGCCTCGTCAGTGATTTCTGAGTACCATTGTCTACATCTATATAGTGGTAAGTCCTCATGGTTCGAGGACATATCCTCAAATATTTCAGTATTGTTAGTAGATATATTATTGATTTCAGTTTAGTTTGAGTTTGTTGGGTACCTATCCCAGTGGCTTTCTAGTAGACTTGAGTAGTAGCGGCTTTGTCAGACTAACTATCAGATTGTTAGTATATTGAGATTTCTTAGGTTATGGTCATTTGGTCTGACTATTTTCTTTGTATTTTCTATCATTTTATATGACAGTACTAGTGGTTTGGTTATTTCATCTCGAATTGAGTTATTATATGCAGTGATAGGCTCAAATGGTTAGCTTGGGACTACTTCTAGCCTTAAGCACTGTATTACATTCCAGGAGGAGATTTTGGGTCGTTACAAACTTGGTATTAGAGCATAAGGTTTAAGGAGTCCTAGGGAGTCTGACAAGCGTTGTTGAGTAGAGTCTTGAGCATCGATGTGTAGCGTGCCATATCTATGAACAAGAGGCTACAAGATATTTTAGGAAATAGTTGTTTTTTTCTTTCAGATTCTATCATGCCTATAGTTTCCCCTCTCATCTAATTATTAGTTCTATCACATTTTAGAAAATGCCTTCCAGAAGAGCGAACGCCCACAGAAATAATAATGAACAACCCTAGCCTGTTGATCCCTTGAATGAGACAATGTCTTATGCTGAGTTTTGGATGGAATTTCAGGTATTAGCCCAAGCAGGCACTACTAATGTTTAGGCCAATAACAAGGACGCAATTGGAAATCACTAGGGAGGTAATTTAGCTGCTGCTAGGATTTATGATTTCATACGGATGAATCTACCAGAGTTTTATGGGTTTAAGGCAGGTGAGGAACCACATTTATAACTTGAGGAGGTGAGAAAGATCACACACGTGACACATGTTTCTGAGGAAGAAAGTGTTGAGCTGGCATCATACAGGTTGAAGGATATTGCATGTAACTGGGTGGTAGCACGGAAGAAGGCTAGAGGTGAGGGTATTGCTCCTATGACTTGGCAGGTATTCCAAGATGGATTCTGGGACAAGTTTTTTCTGCTTGAGATGAGGGAAGCAAAGATGGAGGAGTTTATGATCTTAAGGCAGGGCTCCGTGATAGTTAAAGAGTACTTCTTAAACTTCAACCAGTTGTCCAAGTATGCTCCTGATTTGAGTTTTGACACCTAAGATAGTATGATCAAGTTCATGATAGGTGTTTCTGGTTTGGTACTAAAAAAATGTAGGATGGAGATGCTGAATAGGGATATGGATCTGGCTAGGTTTATGATGAATACACAACAGATATAGGTAGATAAGATAAAAGAGAAAGATAGAGTGAGGGGTAATAAGAGAGCTAAATCTGAGAAGCATGAGTATGGTCAGGATAGGTAACATATAGGGAACCGACCATAGTTTCAGAGATGTTCATCCATTCTAGCACCCTCATCATCTAGTGCTCCCGCGCCTAGAGGCAGAATAAAGCAAGGGAACAAGTCTTCTATGTCTAGGTTGCAAAACAGTGTAAGTAACAGACCCCGCTATCCTCCTTATGCTAAGTGTGGTAGGGACCATCCCGGTGAGTGCTTAGCAGACCAGAGGGGTTATTTTGGTTGTGGCAAGTTAGTATACAAACTTAAATATTGCCCGTATACTAGGCAATGGAATAGAGATACCCAACCTCAGGCACAGACTACTAGTGTACCAACTCTTGCACCCTATATCACCCCTGATCAGGGTGCTTCATCTAGCACTGCTAGTGGTCAGCTTCAAAATATATTTTATGCCTTACCATCCCGTCAGGAGTAGGAAGACTCTCCTTACATTGTTACTGGTATGCTCTATATCTTTTCCTTTGATGTATACGTGTTGTTGGACCCCGGGTCAAGTTTCTCTAATGTGACCCCATTAATCGCTGTGAATTTTCAAATGAGTCCCAAAAGGATTCCTGAGCCTTTCCTAGTTTCCACACCAATAGGGGTGTCGATTGTTGGTAAACAAGTGTATAAACATTGTCTTGTTACTGTTCTTCATAGAGTCATATTTGTTGACTTGATAAAGTTAGACATGGTAGATTTTGACCTTATTCTGGTTTTGGATTGGCTTCATTCATTCTATGTAACTATAGACTATCGTACCAGTGTGGCCAAGTTTCAATTTCCTGATGAACCAGTTTTTGAGTGGTTTGCGAGTTCAGTATCTCTTAAGAGTCATTTTATCTCCTATCTCAAAGACAAAAAGATAATATCTAAAGGTTACATCTATCACCTAGTTAGATTCAAAGACACTAAGTCCAAGGCTCTAAGTATTCAGTTAGTCAACATTGTTAATGAGTTTCCTAATGTTTTTCCAAAAGATCTCCCAGGGGTACCTCCCGATAGAGAGATAAAATTCAGGATTGACCTTCGTCTCGACACTCAGCCTATTTCTATCTTGCCTTATCGTATGGAACCTGCAGAGCTTAATAAGTTGAAAGATCAACTCAAAGATCTTTTAGAAAAAGGTTTTATAAGGCCTAGTGTTTCTCCTTGGGGCGTACCTATTTTATTCGTGCGAAAGAAAGATAGTTGTTCACGTATGTACATTGACTATCGTCATCTTAATAAGGTCACTGTAAAAAATAAGTATCTTCTTCCGAGAATTGATGACCTATTTAATCAGTTGTAAGGTGCAAGTTATTTCTCCAAGATAGACCTTAGATCTGGCTATCACCAGCATAAAGTAAGGGAATGTCCCAAAGACAGCTTTCCAAACCCTCTATGTTCACTTTGAGTTTCTAGTCATGTCTTTCAGGATAACTAATGCTCCAACATCCTTTATGGATCTCATAAATAGAGTGTTCAAGCAATATCTTAATATGTTTTTCATTGTTTTAATAGATGATATCCTTGTGTATTCCTGTACTGAGAACGACCATGCAAATCACCTTAGAATTGTCTTGCAAACTCTTAGAGATCACCAGTTATTTGCCAAATTTAGTAAGTGTGAATTTTGTCTAAGCTTAGTAGCTTTTCTGGGTCATATTGTTTCAGCCGAAGGCATTAGAGTTGATCCCCAAAAGATAGAAGCTATAAAAAATTAGCCTAGACCTATCTCTCCATATGACATTAGGAGTTTCTTATGTTTAGCTGGCTACTATCTCCATTTTTTTGAAGGTTTCTCTTCTATTACATCTCCCATGACCTGGTTGACCCAAAATAAAGTTAAGTTCCAGTGGTCTGATTCCTGTGAGAAGAGTTTTCAGGAGTTGAAGATTCGACTTTTTTCGTCCCCTATGTTGACTTTGCCTAATGGTACAAATGGTTTTGTGGTGTATTATGATGCCTCTAAAGTTGGTATGGGTTGTGTCTTGATCAAAAGAGGTAAGGTTATAGCCTATGCCTCTAGATAATTAAAATCGCATGTAAAGAACTACCCAATCCATGGTGTTGAATTAGCTGTTATGGTCTTTGCTTTGAAAATATAGAGAAACTATCTTTATGGTGTCCATGTTGATGTGTTTACTGATCATAAGAACCTGCAGTATGTGCTTACCCAGAAAGAGTTGAATCTTAGGTAGAGGAGATGGTTAGAGTTGTTAAAAGACTATGATATGAGTGGGTTGTATGAACCAGACAAGGCTAATATAATGGCAAATACCCTTAACAGGTTGTCTATGGGTAGTATTGCTCATGTAGAGGAAGGTAAGAAAGAGTTAGCTCGTGATGTGCACTATCTAGCTAGATTGGATTTTAGGTTGCTCGATTCCGCTGAGGGAAGTACTTTGGTCAAGAGTAGTTCCGAATCCTCTTTAGTTTCAGAAGTAAAGGAGAAGCAAGATAGATATCCTAGTTTGATCAGACTGAAGGAGTTAGTTAAAGACTGAAAGGTAGAGGATTTATCCCAGGAAGAAGATGGTGTGTTGATATTGTAGGGTAGGTTGTGTGTTTCGTGTGTTAATGATTTGAGGTAGAGTATTAGGGCTGAAGCGCATAACACATAGTATTCTATCCATCTTGGAGCTACCAAGATGTACTGTGACTTGCGGGAAATCTATTGGTGGAGTGGCATGAAGAAGAATATAGCTGAGTTTGTAGAAAAGTGTGCAACGTGCCCATAGGTTAAGGTAGAACACCAAAGACCTAGTGGTGTGATGTAAAAGTTTGGTATACCCACTTAGAAGTGGGAAGAGGTAAACATGGACTTTGTGAATGGTTTGCCTTTTTCGCATCGTCATCATGATTCTATTTGGGTTATTGTAGACAGGATGACTAAGTTTACACATTTCTTGCCCATGCATACATCTTATATTGCTGAGGATTATGCTAGGTTGTACATCCGAGAGTTTGTAAAGTTGCATGGAGTTCCCTTGTCTATCATTTGGGATAGGGGTACTCAATTTACTTCTCAGTTTTGGACAACATTTCAGCAAGGTCTGGGTACCTAAGTTCATTTGAGTTTTTCTTTTCATCCACAAACAGATGGTCAGGTTGAGAGGACCATTCAGACTATAGAAGATTTGTTAAGGGCATATGCTCTTGATTTCAAAGGTAGTTGGGATGAGCATTTGCCATTGATAGAGTTCGCTTATAACAATAGTTACCATGCTAGCATCGATATGGAACTATTTGAGGCTTTGAATGGTAGAAGATGTAGATCACCCATAGGTTGGTTTGAAATGGGTAAAGATGCAATGATTGGACCTGATGCGGTATTCGAGTCTATGTAAATGGTGAATTTGATTTGAGAAAGGTTAAAGACAGCTCAGATTCATCAAAAGTCATATGCCGATGTAAAGAGAAGAGGTATTGAGTTTGAGGTGAGTGATTTGGTGTACTTAAAGATTTCACCCATGAAAGCGGTGAAGAGGTTTGGTAAAAATGGGAAGCTTAGTCCCCATTATGTGGCCCCCTGTAGAGTCTTGAGTCATATTGGTAAAGTATCCTATGAAGTTGAGTTGCCCATAAGGCTATCAGCAATTCATCCTATTTTTCATGTCTCCATGCTTAAGAAGGATATTGGTGATTCCATTATAGTGGATCCTTCGGAGAGTGCTGATATTTAGAATAGTCTTTCATTTGATGAGATTCCTATTGAGATCCTAGATTTTTAGATCCATAGACTGAGAACAAAGAGGTCCCCTTAGTCAAAGTTTTGTGGCAAAACCAGTCAGTTGAAGCAGACATGCGAGCTAAGTACCTGTACCTTTTTTCAGCGAGTTCAAATCAAGCCGAAGGTATTATTCTTCCTTAATTCATCCTTTCTAAATCTAAAGTTCAGCTATATATCTATTCTTGCATGAGTTCTTGGAATTTCCAAAGAATTAAAGAGTTTAGAAAGATTTTAAGCCATTTCACAAATTGCTTAAGCTATGTGTACGCAGTTATTCCTGTGTTCTTGCTCTAACAAGTGACATTCCAGGATGAATGTTCCCAAGGGGGAGATATTGTAATAACCTGGATTCTCTTTAGGTCGAGTTTTATACTTAAGAAGAGTAAGGGATGACTTCCCAAGTGAGAAATATTTTAAACAATGCATAATTTCCCTAATATCAACTTTTTTTCATGTAGAAAATTGAATTAGCTTTTCAACGATACTAATTTTGTCCAAATCTGGTATCGAGGTGAGAAGTTATGGCTGTTTTACTGAGAGTTGTTGGAATCCACTGGTGCGACGGATAGGTTGATGGACCATTGAGTTTACGACGGCCCATCACCTGGATTGTCATAACCAAGGAAGTGTCTCCCTCTTCTGGCCTAAGTGCGAGCCAAGATGATAGACTGTCAAGCTAGTGATGGACCTTCGCTAAGACCATTGCAACTAAGGCAGTTTGGCCTTTTTCTAATGAACGTGCGACGGACGATCCGACGGACCGTCAAACTAGTGATATACGATCTCTCCGACCATAGCAAATCCTTATCACTATTTTTAATTCATTTTAATAGGACTTTTTGTCCCTTTTCCCCTTTGAACACTTAGATATATGCAAAAATAAAGCATATGACTTCATTATCTCCCAAACCATCCAAGATCTAGGGTTTCTCCCACAAGAACAAACCCAAAACCCTTCTCCAAGAAATTCAAGAACTCACCATAGATACTACAAATTGAGTTGAGATTCAAGTTCCCCAAGTAAAAGGCTTCAAGAACCCTCTCTCAAGAGTGAGAAAAAGAGTCTCAAGTAAGTTTGTTCATGTAAGTCACGATGTAAGGTATGCGGGCTTTTGAACAAGGGTAATCCTTTCACCCCTGTTCCTAAAGTCTTATTTAAACTACAATTTTCTACAATTTATGAGATTTTACATGAAATTGAATTAGGGCTTTTCACCGATTGTTAGTGATTGCAAGCTTTTGATGTTTTCTCTGAATTGACAATCTAATGGCATGATTTTGACATGTTTTCTTGAGAAATTGAAGCTAGGTTTACACCCTATGATTTAATTGATTGAGAAGTTAATAGTTGCAATGCTTTAGCAATTGAAGTATATGATTATGTTGTGATTTTTAGATAAATTGCTGCAAATTCTAGATTTCTATATGATTTATGAATCTATATGCTATCAAATATGCATTTTGATGAGTTTTTAACTTGAGGTTGAATTATGGGTCATTAAGCCCTACTTAAGACTTGTGATTTTATAAACTCTTGGTTATTTAGCACCGAGTTGGGTAAGTTATTATGGTTTCATACCCCATAATTGTATTCCACCATAGGATTGAGATTTATGGGCTCAAGACCGAGGTAAGTGATCCCTGAGTTGAGGTTATACTCCTTGGCAAGAGTATGATGCCTATCCCTAACGTGAGGTTTCTTCCTTAGGAGGACAAGACGTAGGACTCCATGTAGCTTACATGATATATGTCGGTTAAAAGAACCTCCCTAAAGTATTTTCCCTAGAGATAGAATATTTTTCATAAAGGTTTGAGATAAGTGATTTTCCCTAATAGTAAGATTTTCAAAATAGTTTCTTGAAGTAAAATTTTCCCAAGAAGAAAGTAGTTTTCTGTACTAGTAAGAGTTTTAGAATTCTGAGTTCCAAGTGTCTTGAGTTTAAAAGAGTTCTAAGTTCTTGAGCATTAAAGAAGTTTTACTCTCCATGAGATATATGCATGGGTTTAAAAGTATTGTTTAAAGCTTTCTTTAGTCTTAGAGTAATGAGAATAAGAGAAGATTTTAGATTTTAAAGCTAAAGTATAATGACTCACGAGATTTGTGTTACATGCTTCATTCTATATGATTTATGAGCTTATTATATTAGAATTATTTAAGCTATATGAGTCATTAATATTTGCATTCATGATTTGATTAAATAGTATGGATATTGTTTTCTGTAAATGCATACACCCCCATATACTAAGTACATTCCTAAGTGTTGATCCATATATATGTCTATGTGCTATATTGTCTTATAATGTAGGTTAAGGTACTCAGTCCCAGCCTCGCCAGTGATTTTTGAGTACCCTTGTAGACATCTATATAGTAGTGAGTCCTTCGGGTTTGAGGACCTATCTTCACACATTTCAGTATTGTTTGCAGATATATTATTGCTTTCTGTTTAGTTTGAGTCAGGTTGGGACCTGTCCCAATAACTCTTTAGTAGACTTGTGTAGTAGAGGCTTTGTCAGACTAGTTATCTGATTGTCAGTATGTTGAGATTTTCGGTTTGATGGTCATTTGGATCGAGTATTTTCTTTGTATTTCCTATCAAATGATATAAAAGTAATAGTGTTTTGTTTATTTCATCTCCAATTGCGTTATTATATAGTAACAGGCTCAAAGAGTTATCTTGGGGCTACTTGAAGCCTTAAGCACCGTGTGATATTTCGGTAGAAGATTTTGGGGCGTTACAATGAATTATGTGAAAATGATCTAATTAGTGGATTTAGATCAATAATTTGTAATAACATAGTAGAGAAACTATACATTTAGTGAATATATTTCAATAAATATAGTGTGATCTCACTTGTATAGACTAATGTGAGTTGTGGTGGAGAATTTATATGTTAATAAAACACGTAGTGGTATGTTTATTGACGGTTGTACTTTCAATGATTTAATCTTGTGCACTGACCATTGAGGTATGAAAAAGATTCATCACATGGATGTCCCTAGGGGAGGACATGGTTTAATAGTTGGCAATGGTGTGTTCATCACATGGATGTCCCTAGGGGAGGACATGGTTTAATAGTTGGCAATGGTGTGTTTTGTATATCATTGGTTAGGGTTTAAGTTCCTGCATAAAGTTTTCTCTTGGATGAGAGTTAATAAAATCTGAGGATAGGGTGTGTTTAGAAGAAATCTAAGTGTCCTGTAGTGTAGAATACCCCTTTTGTCTCATGGCTGTTTGTATATTGGTCTATATATGTGATGTGATAGACAAAAAGTTTAGTAATCTACGAAAAATTTGAGAATATAATTTGGGAGTATAGATATAGTATTTGCCATGTTAGGATAAATCCATGTTATTGAATGAAAAGGTTGTGTTGTAGATGGGGTAAATCTGGAAATTCCCCTAAGTTATTACCGAAGCTCCACTATAGCTGCCCCAATATTGCTACAACAACCATAGCAACTATACAAAACATTATAGTGGTCAGTAGCAAGGTGTATCAGACCACCACTGTGGGCCACTAACTGATATAGCGAGACCACCATATAGGCAGTGGGCCACTATAATGGTCATCACGTAGTGTTAATTCCTAGGTTTCTAATTTCTTAACCTTATTTCTATCAAAAATTCAAAGGGTTCATTCGTAGACTGCAGTGAAAGTAATAATTTAATTTGTGCACAAATGTTTAATTTCACACTTTTTTTCAAAAAATCTTAATAAAGAGTCCGATTATAAAATATTGTTAATTAATAAATGAGAGAAAATAGGTCAAGTTAGTGTTCAATAAGTAACATTAAAAGTGATATCCTTCGAATTCTGACCTCTTACTTCTCTTCACCAATGTTTATCTAGGGATCAATTATTTGTAAATTTGTATCTGATGTAATAATCCATTCCATTTCTATTGAAAATGTTTTTGGTAAAGGCATAAAAATCTTAATTATAATAGATTTTAGGGTATTTTTATTTGTATGTGAGTGTATTAGATATAAATTAAGATCATACAAAAACCCTAGCACAAAGTTGAGTGAAAAGCATTCCAACCAATTAAGTTTTGGTATGAGTGTTTACTAGGGTCAACATCAAGTAATCATTCCTCATAGAATACAAAGATTTATTGGATCCAATACCTACCAAATTAAATATATTTGAGTCTTTTTGAACATTATTGGTTGTTTTTCATTTTCTTTTAGAGTAAAAGGTTATGGCTATTTACGAAAAAGTGTTCGTGCTGAGAAGCTGTCGTGGTTCAGGACCGCTATAATAGTCATGGCCATCATAGTGAGAACACTATAGCTACCAAAGTTCCAATATATACGGTTCAAAAGTAATATATAGATCTTATTTTGATATGTTTATGGGTTTTAACTCAAAAACCTCATTCCAAAGTCTTAGAAGGGCGATTTTTTAAACACTGGAATGGAAATTCTTCATTAAGGTAAAATATTTATTCTGTTTTAATATCAATTAATCCATTCTGGTTCTAAAATCATTAGCGTGATGAATTTGGTAAAATTCTTGGGGATTAGAACCTTACGTTCATGAAATTATGGGCTAAACCTAGGGGCATATGTAATATCACCTAGAATTGCATCTAGATTGTAAACTAACTATTCCTAGCATGAATTTATTATTATAAAATATGAATCTTGGTTGTTGGGACCTTGAAGTATATTTCATTAACCTTAGGGTTACTTTATTGACCATGAATAAGTTTAGAATTAGTGGTGTTGTGTTTACAAAGTATTTATTTATAGATTAATTGATTAATTACTCTTATAACTACTTGTTTATTGGATGATTGGATATTTTGAGGCATGAAGGAAGAAAGGAGCATCTGTGGTATTCCTTTCTTATTTCAAGATCTTTGATTGAGGCAGGTTATGGTTTATGAGTAGTAGAATATTGTTAGTAATAATATGCATAATATAGACTTTACGACATAATCATGGTTATGCTTGCGACTTTGGTATTTGAATAGATAAAAAAGTTAATTTGACATTAAATGGTCTACTTATGTGTTGATTTGTTAACATATGGATTCCTTCATAGGTGCTTGTGCTTCATAGGTGTTTTGTATTTCTATGATTTGTTTTATAATTTGCAAAGTGAATAAGTGAATGTGAGTAATAATAAAGAATTTGTATTAGCTTGTATTCTCAAGACTCAACTTAAATACCTTAAAAGAGTGAATTTTATATTATGTTTATCTTAAATGTTTGATATTCTAATTGAAAAATAGTTATAAGAATTGATCATGATAAGAGGATGTGGTGTCATAACTTAGAAACCTAAAGTGAAGTTTGGTTAAGTGTTACAATGTAATATGTGTCAAGGTGTATGAATAAAGCTAGAATCGAAATTTGAATAGATTCTGATGGTAGAATGGTTGGATAATGAAATAGTGTCTTGAACTTGGTAATGACTTAATTATGAGGGTTATTATTTAGAAAATGAATTCACCGACCTCTATATTAATAAAAGAGGATTGGACTAGTGAGTGAACTTATGTATATTAAATTAGAGCATAGATTCAATTTGGTTGATAACACTTATATAAATAAGTTGTTGATTGGTATTTGAACATACTTGTAATTGAGTAATATGGTTTGTATTGCTTATATGATGATTTGTTTATTTATCTTCGGACATACTAGTAATTGATGAATATGATTGATAATGCTTTGTACAAATAAGTTGTTGAAATGATCTTCATCCGTACTTGTGATTGGTGAGGAGATAATATTAGTTATTTTGGCTTGATTACAATTGAAGTACGCTTTTATAAATATCTTTACTTTTTTATTTATTTAGGAGCCTTTCTCTCCACCTTTTACTTAAATAAAGGTTGTATGCATGAAATAGTGAATGTTGAATTTGTCTAAGTGTCTTAATAAAGTGTGTACTTGCATTATTGCTGCACTAAATTATATCTTGAGTGATAATTGATTGATTGTGATACCTTATATTATGATATCCAGAGGGCGAGTACTGTACTGCTACATGTTACTTATATATTAATATTTAGAAGGTCAGGTACTACCATATGGTACATGGACTAAGCTAATCTCCTGTAGGTCATGAATATTGGAAATATAAGTCTCCTTAGTATGTATCTATTTATATGAGTAGATATAGTGATGGTTGAAATAAAAATTATTATATTCGGAGGGTCGAGTGCCTTATTCTATAATACATTTACAAAGCTAGTCCCTCATAGGTCATATATATTGGGCATATAGGTCTTGTTAGCATATGTGTATAGATTTAAGGAGGGGTTTTGATGGTTATGATTGTATTTTTAAATATTTATAATTATTTTTTACTTATTTGTACTATATAAAGTTTTGTGGTAAATTAAGGTAGCATTAAACAAACTTTGTGAGATCATTAAGTGATAAATGATTTGGCGTAGTTTTCACTTGTGCTATTTAGAGGAGGCATATGCCCCTTGTAATGCCCCGCAAAATCCTCTTCCAGTCTGAGCCTTAGAGCGTATTTGGTAAAGGGAAAATTTGATTCAAAATGTTTCCAAAAATATCCTCCCAAGCATGAAATACATTTAATTGTGTGGGAATCTATTTTAGCATGACTTAAGATCACAGAGGTCCCCTAACTTATGGATGAGTTGAAAACTTTCGTATCGTTCAAGTTTTAGTGACAGTCAAAATTTGGGTCAACTTTAATCAATCATAACTCGTTGTATATGAAGAACTAGGTGGCTTTATATATATCAAATGAAAGATCTTTGAATTCACTTTCCAACGATACTAATTTCTCATAAATGCGATATCGTAGCAAAGCGTTATGCCCATTTTACTCCAGCATGTCAAGATAAAAAATGGTGACGACGTTTCTGATGGGCTATAACCTTTCTGATGACCTTTTTGACGACGTCGTCACATTTTGACGACATTTCTAACAACGTTGTAAGACCTGGGTAGCAAATAAAGAATTGGACTCCTTTTGTGGTAACCATTAGTGATGGCCTATCACGGACTTGATGGCCTATCACGGATCGCGTCAAGTACATTTTTTCCAGTAATTCAAGGGCATTTTTGTAAGGTATGTTGATCATTTCCTACTTTTTTTGATCCTCTATAAATATGAGGAACCCTTATTCAAACCCTAATTTTTCTATTTCTCTTTCAATTCTCTAATAAAAGAATATCTAGGGTTTCAATTCAAGAACCTTAATCCTCAAAAAATTCATCCAAAAATCTTCAAGGTTTCTTCAAGAATCAAGTTCCTCATAGTGTGGGATTCAAGAATTTATATATTTCAAGTGTGGATAATGTTTCAAGAACTAAAGTTCATCCAATTTCAAAGGTTAAGGTATGTAGATGTTGATTCTTGGGTTCCTTTCATCCAAGAAGCTCAAGAACCCTTTTTAAAACTAAAAGATTTTTATGTTTATGAGTTTTTAATGATTTTTATGATTTGAAATGGAGGTTTAATGTGTTGTTGAGTTTTGATTAATGTTTTCCTACAAATTTATGAGCTTTGACCCTAGTATATGGAATTCATGTGATATTTGTGATAGACCCTCCTGAAGTTATTTTTCCATGTGACGTGTTCATAAATTTTAGGTGTAGAAATGGTTGAATAAGTGAAGAACATTCCCCATAGGTTTGATAAACAAATTAGGTGAAACATAAGGGCTACTATTGTATGTTGAATAGGAAACCCCAAATTGTGAGCTAGTCCATACATGCCTTAGTGAGTGAAATATGCCAAGACAGCATGAAATCCCCAATTAGGTGTAAAATTGGTCATGTCTAATGGTTGTTAAAAGACCCTAGTGAACAAGTCGAGATATGATGGTTGTAAATTCCCTGATTTTGTGCTCTTTGATATATGCTATGCTTTTAATACATGTCAAGTGGTTAGGAAGTAAATAGTGACATGTTAGTATGAAGTTCCCCCAAGTCAAGTGATATCCAAATACATAACAAGACCGATATAAGTATGTACTTGATGTAAGATCTCGTTGAATGGGGTATAATCTAATAGTATGTCTTCCCTAGGCTAGTATATGATAGTGAACTGATGTTGATGATCCTTAAAGGTTTGGAGTGACCCTTTGGTGGTTGTGATGATGAATAGAGGTCTATGTTTCCTAAATGCTTAATGTGATGTCCTAAGGTTCTTGATAGGGAAAGTATATTATGATGCCCAACTACTTGAAGTGATTGTTTAACGATTGTGATAATACATGAATGATTGTAATGATGAATAAGTGATTGTAGTGATGAATGGATGACCGTGATGATGCATGAATGATTTGTGATGAAGAATGATTATGTCTTACTTTTATGTTGTCGAGTCCTAGGGGTATTTATACCCAAAAATAGAGTTGTTGTCTAGAGCTCGTGTTAGTTTCTCGATAATTACAATCGAGCCATAATTCTCAAAACTCAGAGAACTATAGAACTCTTTGTCCTCAGACAAGTGCGAAGCTTAATAAAGATCAGTAATGTCGTTATCTCCGTAATCTCTGTATTACTAGTGATCTAGCCTCAAACTTGTAATCAGCTCAGTTCTAATAGTATTCAAGTCATTCATTCCTAATCTCAAAAGCGATTTGATTAATCTATTCAAGCTCTGTATCATTAGCCAGATACCATGATTTGGTATCTTTTCCGTCAGATACAGAACCAGGTGATCTCGATGTAACTCAGTCAGACCTTTTGAGTAATATGATCAGTGTCAGATTTATTTTAGCGAGTGTTCATTTGAGAATTCAGTTCTGAGTCTTTCAGTTTGAGTAGAACCTAGCACCGAGCGAGCTCAAGGTTGGGATCTCACCTACTAGTAGAGGGTGTGATTCTTAGAAGAAATCCTTATTCTCCAAAACTATGTAGCCAGCGTAGGTTGAGACATCACACCTATTAGTTAAGGGTGGATGAGAGCAATCATACCTACTAGATAATGGTAGATGAGGTGGCTTGACCTGCTAGATGAAGGCTCCACCATTCTCGTTTGAGGACCTACTAGATAAGGGTCACATAGAGTTGTATTTACCAGTGGCACGACAATGACACCCTTCTAAATAGGGAACAGGTTTAACCCCACTTGTGATAGGTTAGGGCATGTCGGTTAAGTGATTACTTCCCACAGTTTCAGTTTTAGATTCAGTCTCAGTTTCAGAATCAGTCTTCAAAAATCAAGACTATCAACTATAGCCATCTATCATTGTGAGGAACCCAGATAGTTCCATTGATTTATGGACTATCCCATTAGATAGACTTGGTATCATATACAGTTATTTGATATCATATTCAGAGATATACCGTCAGATAGACTTGATCACAATATCATATTTTTATTGAGTATTCTTCTTGTCAGTTTTAGATATAATTATATTTCGTATCATTGATAAAGCTTTCGAAATCATCTATTAGAAAGGTTGTTCTCTAATCCTGTTAGTCGAAAGCAGTTAGGTCAAGAATTCAGTCATTGATGTAAGCACATCCAGATCTATATTTATCAGTATCTAGACTTGCGATATTTGTGTTAATGTTCTGTGCATTCATGTATGTGTTCTCATGCATCATTTTCATGATTATTCAATTTAGATATTGTGTATTCATGAACCCTTGCATTAGCCTACCCCATCAATATACTCGATACATTTTTGTATCGACGCATTTGTGCTATGGTGTTTTATTTGACACCATAGGTTCAGAGGCACAGGATCCAGTTTATCATTAACAGTTTGTTCCCAGTCAGCAGCAGTAGCAGTGGGTCGTCTTCTTTGGAGGACGAGTCTTAGTTTACTACTATTATTTCAGACTTTGTTTATTTTCTATTGATGGAGTTAGTTGGGGACATGTCCCATCAAATCCACAGTTCAGATAGTTAGAGTCTTTTCAGACGGATGTATTAGTATTCAGTTTTAATCTTTGAGTATGTATAGAAGTGTTGAACCTTATGGCATGTTTTTGCCATTTTTCCAGATATTATGTAGTGTACAGGTACAGATATAGAAAAAGGATTAGGTTATAGTCCTTCGGTTCAATAAGAACTGTGTGATGTCTTAGGATAGTATCTTGGGGTGTTACAAACTTGGTATCAGAGCCTAAGGTTCAATAGTGTTCTAGGGAGTCTGAAAAGCTGCATCTAGTAATGTCTTGTGTATGGGTGTGTAGCGCTCCACATTTATGTACAAGAGGCTACAGGATACGCTTAGGAGTAGTTTCCTTTCTTTTAGTATTCAGATTATGCGAGTGAGCATGAGATCAAGTTGATCCTCAGTCTAATCCACTTGTTTTTTCAAATAACAAAGTATGATTCCTCGCAGAGATTTTGTCCTTGGGGTAGATGACCATCCCCCACAACCAGTAGATCCTGAGAATAAGGGTGTGTTGCATGCAGAGTTTAGAGCTACATTCACTACCTTAGCCCAGGCAATAATTGCTCAGAACAGTTTGCAGAATGTTGTCCAATCTAGGCTTTTAGCTGTCACTCAGCAGAATAAGGGGAGAGAGCATAGGATGAATTAGAGGACTAAAACCAATAACTCTATTCTAAGAGTAAGGAGTAGTAACTGCTCCCAATTCTATTTGATATCCTCAGCACCAGTTTTGCTATCAGTCCAGACACTGGTACCTAAGCCTAAGAATGCTAGTCGAGAGGGAGCATCAATTTCTACATCACTAGGTCGTGGGAAGAGTGTTCTTACCTACTTGTGTTGCGAAAAGTGTGGTAGGCAGAAAAGGGGTGTATGTAGAGCCGGCAGTAAGGAGTGTTTTAGATGTGGTAGGATAGGCCACAAGTTGCAAGAGTGTAGAATACTAACTCAGAAGGGTAGAGATTCACGCCACCAGGAAGCCACTTCCAGTAGTACTAGTGGTGTTCATACCCATACGCATTGTGGAGAGTGTGGTAGGAGCCACCAAGGTATGTGTAGAGCCAGTAGCGATGTGTGTTTTGGTGGCAGTGAATCTGGCCATAGAATGCGAGAATGTGGAGTGCTGACTCAAAGGGGTAGACTTTGGGCGCTTCAGACTCGCCTTGATCAAGATGAATTCCCTGAAATAGACCTGGGTAAGTTATGACCCCTTCTTATTTATGATATACATTGTTAGGTCCTTTGCTTCAATTTTCAGCTTATATGTTAGCATGAGTCATGCATAAGTTTTAAATCTTGATCGGTCAATCATGACCCAGTTGTAGGTGCCCCGTACACCGCCCTAGTATTTTAGCGAAGTGTGTTTAGTGGGACATAGAGCCACAAGGGGGAGATACCCCATAGTATTATGATGTTTCATGCCATTAGATTCATCTAGATGCATATTTAGATCTTCTTTATGAAATTAGCATTAGTTATCACTGCATTGTCAATCATTATTGCATTGTCAGCCATTCTTTCAAAACTCATCTTAGCCAGACATTCATGCATTAGATATGCACATTCAGTAGAAAGAGTTCAACTTGTCAGCATGTGTTCAGTCGTGTATTCATAAGATCATCCCAATTATGAGTCCATGCATCAGATATGCATGTGTATGATGGAGAATTCAGCTATGAGTATCATCAGTCGAGTATTCCATGCATCATATCTGCATGCCCAGTGTGAGAATTCTATATGTCAGTCTTTGCAGTTGCGTAGTCCTGATCCAAGATGTTTCCATTTCTTGAGTAAGTTTTATTGATCCGTTTTCTCAGTGTATCAAGTGACATTTGAGGACGAATGTTCTCAAGGGGTAGATAATGTAATGCCCCACAAAATCCTCTTCCAGTCTGAGCCTTAGAGCGTATTGGTAAAGCAAAAATCTGAGTCAAAATGTTTCGCACATATCCTCCCAAGTTTGAAATACTTTTAATCATGTGGGAACCTATATGATCATGAATTAAGATCATAGAGTTTCCCTAACTTATGGACGAGTTGAAAACTTTCCTATACTTCAAGTTTTAGTGACCGTCAAAATTTGGGTCAACTTAAATTGACCGTAACTCATTGTATATGAAGAACTAGGTGGATTTATATATATAAAATGAAATATCTTTGAATTAGCTTTTCAACGATACTAATTTTGCCTAAATCCGATATCGGAGAAAAGGGTTATGGCCATTTTACTCCAGCATGTCAAGCTTGAAAATGGTGATGATATTTCTGACGGGCTATGATATTTCTGACGACCGTTTTGACAAAGTCATCACATTTTGACGACATTTCTGACAATGTCATCAGCCCTGGGAAGAAAATCAAGAATTGGACCCCTTTTGTGATGACCATTAGTGACGGACTATCACGGACTTGACGACCTATCATGGATGGTGTCAAGAACATTTTTTCCAGCAATTCAAAGGCATTTTTACAAGGGTATTTTGGTCATTTCTCACTTTTTTTAGCCTCTATAAATATGTGGAACCCTTATTCAAACCCTAATTTCTCCATTTCTCTTCTAATTCTCTAATGAGAGAATATCTAGGATTTCAATTTAAGAACCTTAATCTTCCAAAAATTCATTCATAAATCTTCAATATTTCTTCAAGAATCATGTTCCTCATAGTGTGGGCTTCAAGAATTTATTTATTTCAAGTGTGGATAAAGTTTCAAGCACTAAAGTTCATCCAATTTCAAAGGATAAGGTATGTAGATGTTGATTCTTGGGTCCCTTTAACCCAAGAAGCTCAAGAACCCTTTTTAAAACTAAAAGATTTTTATGTTTATGAGTTGTTAATAATTTGCATGAGTTGAAATGAAAGTTTAATATGTTGTTGAGTTTTGATTTATGTTTTCCTACAAAATTTATAAGCTTTGACCCTAGTATGTGGAATTCATGTGATGTTTGTGATAGACCCTCTTGAAGTTGTTTTTCCATGTAATGTGTTCATGACTTTTGGGTGTATAAATGGTTGAATAAGTGAAAAACGTTCCCCATAGGTTTTATAAGGATCTTAGGTGAAGTATAAGGGCCACTATAGTATGTTGAATAGCAAACCCCAAATTTTGAGCTAGTCCATGCATGCCTTGGAGAGTGAAATGTGCTAAGATAGCATAAAATTCCCAAGTCGGTGTAAAATCGGTCGTGTCTAATGGTTGTTGAAAGACCCTAGTGAACAAGTCGAGATATGATAGTTGTAAATTCTCCGTTTTTGTGCTCTTCGATATATTCTAAGCTTTTAATGCATGTCAAGTGGTTAGCATGTAAATAGTGACATCTTAGTATGAAGTTTTCCCCAAATCAAAAGATATCAAAATACATAACAAGACCGATATTGGTATGAAGTACTTGATGTAAGATCTCATTGAATGAGTTATAATCTATTAGCATGTCTTCCCTAGGATAGTATATGATACTGAACCGATGTTGATGATCCTTAAAGGTTTGGAGTGATCCTTTGGTAGTTGTGATGATGAATAGAGGTCTGTGTTTCCGAAATGCTTAATGCGATGTTCGAAGTATATTGAGAGGGAAAGTATGTTATGATGCCCAACTGCTTAAAGTGATTCTTTAATGATTCTGATAATACATGAATAATAGTAATGATGAATGAATGCTTGTAATGATGAATAAATGATTGTAGTGATGAATGGATGACCGTAATAATGCATGAATGATTTGTTATGAAGAATGATTATGTGTTACTTTTATGTTGTCGAGTCTTGGGGGTATTTATACCCAAAAATAGAGATGTTGTCTAGAGCCCGTGTCAGTTTATTGATAATTTCAATCAAGCCATGATTCTCAGAACTTAGTGAACTATAGAACCCTGTATCCTCAGAAAAATGCAATGCTTAATAAAGATTAGTAATCTCAATTATCTCTATAATCTCTGTATCGCTAGTAATATAGCCTCAGACCTGTAATAAGCTCAGTTCTAATAGTATTTAAGTCATTAAATCCTAATCTTAGAAGCGATTCGAGTAATCTATTCAATCTCTGTATCGTCAGCCAGATACCATGATTCGATATCTTTTCCATCATATATAGAACTAAGTGATCTCAGCGTAACACAGTCAGATCTTTTGAGTATTATGATCAGTGTCATATTGAGTTCAGCCAGTGTTCAGTTGATAATTCAGTTCTGATTCTTTCAGTTAGGAGTAGAAACAAGCACCGAGAGAGCTCAAGGATGAGATCTCACCTACTAGTAGAGGTAGTGATTCTTCAAAGAAATCCTTGTGATCAAGAACTATGTAGCCAGCGTAGGTTAAGACATCACACCTATTAGTTGAGGGTGGATGGGAGACATCATACCTGCTAGATGAGGGTAGATGAGGTGGCTTGACCTGCTAGATGAAGGCTCTACCATTGTCATTTTAGGACCTGCTAGATGAGGGTCACATAGAGTTGTCTTTACCATTGGAGTGGTAATGACACCCTTCTAACTGGGGCACAAGTTGGACCCCACCTATGGTAGGTCTGGGTATGTCGGTTAGGTGACTATTTTCCACAGTTTTAGTTTCATATTTAGTCTCAGTTTCAGAATCTATCTTCAAAAATCAGAACTGTCAGATACAATCATCTATCATTGTGAGAAACTCAGATAGTTCCATTAATTTATGGACCATACCATTAGATAGACTTGGTCTCATATACAATTATTTGATATCATATTCAGAGATATGCCGTCAGATAGGATTGATCATAGTATTAGATTTTTATTAAGTATTATGGTCGTCAGATTCAGATATACTCATATTTCTTATCATTAATAAAGCTTCTAAAATTATCTGTTAGAAAGGTTGATCTCTAATCATGTCATTTGAATGAAGTAAGTCTAAGAATTCAATCATTGATGTAAGAACATCTAGATCTTCAATTATTAGTATTAGATGAGTCAGTGATTCAGTATCTCAGTGTCAGTAGTGAGTTTAGTCTCTAGTAAAGTGGTATCTGAGTTTCATTATCTAGAGTTGAGATAATTATGTTCATGTTCTTTGCATTCATGTATGTGTTATCATGCGTCATTTTCATGATTATTCAGTTTATATATTGCACATGAATGAACCCTTGCATAAGCCTACCCCATCTACATACTGGGGATATTTTTGTACTAACACATTTGCGCTATGGTGTTTTATTTAACACTATAGGTTCAGAGGCAGAAGATCCAGTTTATTCTCAGTAGTTTGGTCCTAGTCAGCAGTAGTAGTAGTGAGTCCTCTTCTTACGAGGACGAGTCTTAGTTTACTACTATTATTTTAGACTTTATTTATTTTTTGATGACGAAGTTAGTTGGGGACATGTCCCATAAACTCTACAGTTCAGACAGTTAGAGGCTTTTCAGATGGATGTATTAGTATTCAGTTTTCAGCTTTGAGTATGTATAGATGTGTTGAACCTTATGGCAAGTTTCTATATTTTTTTAGATATTCTGCAGTTTACAGGTACAAATATCAAAAAAAGGTTATCTTGTTGTCCTTCGGGTCTATAAGCACCGTGTAACATCTCGAGATAGGATCTGGGGGCATTACACCCCTTGTCTTTATTTATAAACTTATACTTATGATGTAATTGTGAAATCAGTAATATGGTAGAGGTTTGTCTAGTTAAGATATTAAAATATAATTGGAAGCTCCTAGGAAAATGATGTATGGACATACGAATTATGAATTGGAATAAAACTATTATATATTCTGTCATGCTTTTATGTTGTGATTTCTATATGATGTTTATGTGATCTAAACTTGATCAGATGATAATATCTTCCTGTATATGTGATTGTACTAATACTATTATTGTTATATACCCTTCTTTTGGGATATAGATATGTTGTAGGTTATGTTGAGCTTTCTTATTTGAAACCACAAGTATTAATCGGTAGCTTCTGCTTATGTTATTCCTATGATAGAAACTACATCTTTTATTTTTTTTTAGTTTTTATTGTAATCAAAGTTCTTGTACATGTTTAGAATAGTTCTTGGATAATGTTGTAAGTTGTGGATCTTATTTTTTATACATTGTAAGAACTTTCATTTAATAATTATGGTAAGGTTTATTAAACTTTTACATTATAATTAGTTAGGTGGTAAGGGGTCTTCTGTCTAGTTATAACAAAATAGATGTATGCACAATTCCATAATTTAAGTCATGACACACGCTTTGTTTTCTTAAAAAAATAATTTATCTAGTTATGAGAAAATAATATTATGGTTTTGGAAGAAATATTTAGAACTAAGTGGGTAGTCAAGTTTCAGATAATACCTACCTCAAAATTATGTTTTCACCATAGGATAAGGGTCCTCGCTAATTGAGAATGATACATTTAGACCAAATGGGTTTAATTAGTTGATCATCAATAACAAGGTTCTATTCTCTAAACACGATATATTATAGGACATTCTCCCAACTGACATTATACGTTGGACTCCATATTTTCTCATATGATTTAAATCGGTTGTAAGAAACTCCGCAGATATATGATTTAAATAGGACATTCTCCCAACTGACATTATACGTTGGACTCCATATTTTCTCATATGATTTAAATCGGTTGTAAGAAACTCCGCAGATATATGATTTAAATAAAGTTATTGTACATGACTCAAAGCTTTTAGTTTTTCCATGATATGTTACGACTTTTAGAAAAAGAGTTATGTTTCCACCATTGATTATGCATTCTAAGTAAATTACATTAGATCTAAATATGTTTTACATAATTTCAGCGATAATAATATGATTTAATTTTAAAGCATGACTTATACATATTTTACTACATGTGACAAAAAAGATTCATGATTTAATAACCACATGGATAAACGATTACTTTTACATAAATTTGATGCTACTATAATCTTTTCAGTCTCTTAGCTATTTCATGATATTTCAAATAGTGTTTGATAAACTTATGTTTCAAGTTAAATAGGGGTTTTAATATAAGGTTTATAATTTCATCTCTCCATCTTTCTCAAAGGCAATTATGTTTCATATTGCACATGTTTTGTTACCTCTTAGTTTCAGCCTTTCAGATTGAGTGCCTTAGTTATGCAGTTTTTTGTCAATGCCCTATTTTTTAGTTATAAATGTCATGATTTATTATCATCTTATCTAAGATTTTGATGACTAAGTTACCTCTCATAAATCACCTTGTATCCTTCTCCAATGTGTTATTCCCATATTTATTATGATTAGCTTTACAGTCTTTTAGTTATGCTTTCATTATTTTAATGTTCATAATACATACACAGTGCATTCCCATGTATTTACTGCATACTTTTATTTTGTGCTACATATTTTTATTTATATAGATTTCAGTACCAGCAACATAGGATCATGTTTAGATGGATAACAGCTTTCAGTCAGCAGGTGATGAGTTTTACTTGTCAGAAACTCTAGTCAATTAGAAGCCATAGTAATTTATTTCAATTCAAGCATATTAATTAGAGATAGTTAGGGGTAATGTCCCAACTAACTGTATTCAGTGTTGGTAGACGATTTATAGTCAGTTAGACATAATTTCTATATTTAGTTCCAATATTTAATAATACAATTGTTATAAATTTTAAGCTCGTTATGTATTATTTAACAAGATAGCTCATGATCTTGATTTTGCACAGTATTTTCCAATTTTTTATATTTCTATTATGTTGCTCAAGTGGTTTTAGTGCCAGTCATAGTTAGATGTAGATTTGGATCGCGACATGTTCTTTTTTTAATTGACTTTAGAAGAGGACCTTTTAACATACTTACCTTATTTATGATTTTATTAGGATCCACCATGTTAGTTTGTACATGTTCCAAGATGATCTTGTTCATATGCTCTAGTATTTTTATATTCAGATGCTTCAGTAAAATTAGATCCCACACAAGCATTTTCATGTTTTCAATAGCTATATTATATCCATGAATAACGTTATTTTTATCGTCACCAGCGTCGATAGGAAATTCTAAACTCACGATAATATAAAGTACTCTTTAAAATGTCAACAACCGAATCTACTGATCCTTCTATGAACTCCGTCATTGCTCTATTATTGCCAAATATTTTTTTTCTATCCTCAAACAATAGTTATTTATATTACTCATATTTTTGGTAGTTGGATCACATTATAAAAATAAGAAAAAAATAAAGTACCATATGTATTAGTTATAAAATATGAAGGAGAATTAGAAACATACCTATATGAAGTAACAATTATCTTTTATAGTTCATTCAAATCTCTTGGATCGTTAATAATTAAGATTTCTTTACTATATTAAAATTTCAAACCACTTTAACACTTTAGTAAATTTATGCTTATATAATAATTCTTTCTCACTTTTAAGTTAAATTCATATGTGGTTGAACTTTCAATCAAATGTCCAGATGATATTCATGCAGATTATTCTATAACTCCATTTGGTATCCTGAATTAAAGGTTTCATTATCGAATATCAAACTATCAATATATAACTCTTTTAAATTATTTATAAGAGGACTTTCTTCTTTTAGAGTTCATAACCTTCGAGTTGAAGGTGTTGATCTTGTTGATATTTTTGATAATTTCATTAAGGATTTATGACTATTCATTTTGAATATATAATCTTATGAATTGAATCATCATAAATATTAATTAACATTAGAAGAAGCATAAGTATCTTCAAATCATTACTTAGATCACAAAAATAAATATTCATGCACTTCGTCATAATGATTCATTCTGTCGTTACTAAATGAATTAGTATTAAAGGTTTAAGAACCTCAATCACCATAAGTTATAGAACTAATTATTTAATATTGTAGTACGTTAGACAAGAACTACAATCATACAATACGCCTAACACAAAGTTAAGTTTGAAGCGTTCTTACCCATTGACTTTTAAGCTAAGTTTAACTAGGGTTAACTTCAAATAAGCATATATCCTAGAATATAAACTGTTATGGACACATTACATATCATATAAAAGATCCCTGAGTCTTTTTTCTAATGTATCCAAAAATTTATTAGTTAACTTCTAGAGTAAAAAATTATAAAGGTTTCATTGAAAACACATTAAGCTAAAACGTTGGCCATTGCAGTTGAAACTAGGCAATATGTAATGTCAATTTTGACATTTTAGAGTATTTTTACTCAAAATCTTCCTTCCCAAGATCTAGGGGTAATTTTCTATGTCTTTGAGATAAGTTCATTCTTTATTAAGGTGTGTTTTTCTATCATTTTCTTCGTCTTTCAATCTAGCAACATCCTAGAATAATTAAGATGACCTTTAATGGTTAAGTCTTAGGGATTAGAACCTAAGTTTATTAGATGTTGGAAATACTCTATGGGTTGCGGTAATATCATTTAAAATTACTTCTAGACTATAACAAATGATTCCTAAACATGAATTAATTATTTTAAAATATGAAATTCATTGTTGGAAAACTTGAATTCAACAAAAATGGAGTCTTTAGCTTTGAAAAACTCCATTAGTGAACATGGGTTTAGTGTGATAGAACTAGTTAATGGCTAATTAATCCTCGTGTAGTTTTTTAGGCAATGATAAGAATATATTTAGTGCGTTGAATTTCCAAAGTAGATTTTCAAAAAGTAGTCGCATAATCACTCCTCTTATTTTTAATTTCTGTATAATTAGACTAGTGGGTACGAACCAAAGGAAATAACAACACTTATTTCAAGATCTTAAATCAAGGTAGGTTATATTTTAATGTATAGTAGACTTGAATTAGTTATATATAATAATTATTATTGATGGGTGATTTCACGTCTAGTCCTATGATCATGATGTTTGGATGGATAAAATATGGAATTAATGCGATAATGATATAACTACTTCTTTTTGTATTTTGTATGGATTCCTTGATCAGTTTTTATAATTGTATGACTTAATTTATTATTTACAATATTTATATGCGAATATGGGCAACAACCTTAAAAGGGGTAAACCTGAGATTGTTTATGCTTGCAATATGTCATATTTTTTTATAGAAGATATTTAAGAGGATTTATTGTAATAAGAGAAGATAATTTTATAACTTAATAACTCAAGTCAAGTTTGTCTAAGTGCTAGGAAATAAGACAAGTAATAGTATGGCTCTAGTTAGAATTATAAGTTGAATAGATCTAATTGGTTAATTATCAACTAAAACGGGTACTGTCTTTAATTTAGTGATGACTTGGGCATAAGGGTTACTAGGTAGTAATTTAATTCACCAATACCAATATAAATAAAATGGGGTTAATATAGAGAAAGAAATAGGATGATGCATTAGTGTATAGATATCAACCATTGGTGAAATGTGTACTCCTAAAATGGATACTTGATTAATTGGTATTGGACATGTGTGTGACTAAGTTTGATAATGCTCATTAGATAAGTGATGAATTGGCTTCGGGCATACTTGTGATTTTATGTTAGTGAATATTTATTATTTATTTAAAATATTAAATTTATTGACATTGATTATGTTTACTTGATTGTTATCAATCGTAAGTTATGTTTGGATCGATGTTACTTGCATCTGATTTGAATCGGGTGTTTGTGATTCTCTTTCAAATATTACTTCTAATTATTTACTGCATCTTGCATTTGCATTTACATTAATATTGGTGATGAATTTTTGATGGTGTAGACATGAGTTTATGACACTGATATCATGATGATAATGATGTTAAGAGTGATATTAATAATGTTGCTGAGATGGTATTAAGACCATGATGAGATGATAGATAATTATGTTGAAATTAGAAAGAGATAATATGTACATCTTGCATAAATATATTCATCATATGTATTTTAATATATGTGTGTATATAATTGATTGGTCTTGGACATGTTTGTGAAGATTGAGTTTAATGATGCTCATTAGATAAGTGGTGAATTGGCTTCAAGCATACTTGTGATTTTATGTAAGTGGATATTCATTATTTATTTGAAATGTTGAATTTGTTGACTTTAACTATTTTACTTGGTTTTTATTAATTGTAAGTTTTGTTTTGATCGATGTTACTTGTATCCGATTTTAATTGGGTGTTTATGATTCTCTTTCCGACATTACTTGTAGTTATTGACTACATCTTATATTTGCATTTACATTGATGTTGATGATGAATTTGTGTTGGTGTAGAGATAAGTTTATGACATTGAGATCATGATGGTAATGATGTTAAGAGTGTTATTGATGATGATGATGCTTAGATGATATTAAGATCATGATGAAATGACAGATGATGATGTTAAACTAATAAAGAGGTGATGTGTATATCTTCAATAAATACATTCATCATATGCATTTGAATGTGTGTGTGTGTATATATTTATATATATGCCAAAGTGTAATTGGTTCTTTGTGTGGACCAAACACTTGATGAGATATTATGGTTTCTTGAGTGGATCGGTTATACTGATAATTGTGATTATACATATCGGCAATGTGGGAATACAATGTATGTTCTAGATTGGGCATAAATCTTATTCTACTATGTATATCGTTATATGCATGATGCATACTACAATTTCTCTTGTTATAAAGTAGTTGATGTTATTAATTATCTATATTGTTGTAATCTTGTTGGTAATGATAGAATAATAGTGAAATACCTTGAGTTTTAGCCTTAGAAATTTTTTGAGTTTTTTAACTCTCCGAGAACCATACGACTCAAGTATACTAGTCATATGTTGTGCTAATGACTTAGGAGCCTAAGTTGTATGACAAACAATGTGTTCTAGGTCATTTTTTTTCAAAGGTATGACAAGACGCCATATGAGTCGTATGTGCATGATACGATATGTAAGGTTAAAATCACATGTTGTCTTGTGTCTAACACCTTTGATTCTATCTGAGATATGACTTATGGGTACTAATCATATGTTATAGGTACGAGTAGGGAAAGAGGAGTGTATGGTGGATAGTGTGTACATGTCCAACCTTATGTTCTAGGTATGACTAGATGGTACCACTTGTATGATGTGGGTATGAGTGAGGGGTCCAAATCATATCGACTTGCAAAAATTTTTACAGTTTAAGTGGGGTATTCTAGACATTTTCCCTCATAGCTTCTTTTAACCCCATGACTTAAAGCACTTTTTTGACTTCAAAAACCTACTATGCCCAAATTAAACACTCCAAAACACTCTTAAATATCTATCAAGCTCTTATTTCAAAAAAAGTCTGGGGATTTTTCAAATTGGTCAATTAAAACTTTCAATGGTGGTTTCTCTCCTTATTTCTAGTTATATAAGGCATATTACCCATCCTTCATTTTTAGTTAAACCAAAAGCATTCTTTAATGAATGATTTTAATGGCATTATTATGGTATTGTATTGGGTTTTGAAGTATATGTTGGGGGTTCTAGTGGTTCTTGAGTGGATAATGTTTTCCCATGTTTTTCTTATGGTTTTAATATTATAATGATTGTTTGAAAATCTGGTTAAATGGGAATTGTCAATTGTTACCTGGTTTAGGTTTTAGAAACTATAAGCCCTCAATATGTTTGTTAAAATTCCTATGAGAATGATTTTGTCACCACGTTCGAGTTTTATTGAAACCCTTACATTGCACAATATGGTAATGGAACCCTAAATGGTTTGATTGAATTAAATGATTTGGAAAGGCCTTGGTGGTCATGGTTTTGATTAATTGGAAATCCTATGGGGTACTTGGGAATCCCTTAAGTATTGGCTAATGACATTTCTTGCAACCTATATTCGGTATGACTATGCCACTACATAATGCCTTAGTAATTAAATTTTGGACTTTGTGGTTTGGCTATTTATATTCTAAAGGTTTAATTGTGTCAATAATGGCGGGTTGTGCTAGCTAACTATAAAGGTGTGAGTCCAATTGACGAACACTGCAAACTCATTTTTACCGATATGAGGTTGGTCATGGTGACCATATAATTGTAGGGTACACGAGAATCCCCTAAGTATAAACTTGTATATATGTATCATGGAGGGCGAAGGGTACATGCAAATCCCCAGCCCATATGATATTTCTAATTTGTGCGAGTACACACATTGTGGCTCGTTCAAGGTGTAACACTAGACCCATATAGCCCATGGGTCATTTTATGACAGTTAAGCTACACAACCCAGGTTAATGATTTAAATACTTGCTAAACCCAATTCCCTTTCCCAACATAATATATATATGTATGAATGTGATTGCATTTGAATATTACCTTTGTTTTGAATAATGGCATGAAATTATCCTTATTTCTGAGCATATGCTATCCTTCACCTGCTAAACAGTCTTTGGGAGCTGTATCCCCATGCGATGTAGGAATTGGCTATCCTATTCCTCTTACTTAGTGACTAGGATTCGGGGACAACATTTATGTCAAATAGAAGTGGTGAGCGTCCATACTTCGAAAGATTCCATTTCTATTATGGGTATCTTTTCGTATTTTTGGTTATTTCTTGGACTTTGGTTTTTGCAATAGTCGAGGGAATGTCCCGATTGAATATTTTTTACTTTTAGTTAGAGGCTTTATGTGACTATTATGGGCAAGGGCTATGTCGGCATTGGTATTGTTATTGGGGCTAACACCGGATGGATGTTAGGATGGTTACGATTATGGATTTAATAATTGTCTTTGATTATTTATTATTCTATCTCATTATATGTTCAAAATTTATCCAACATAGGGTGTTGGGTTGTTATGGTTGTGTATTAGGTGTAGTCTCAGGTCCCAGTTGAACTTGAGGCACCTGACACAATTAGGCCCTGGTTTGGGTCAGTTAGATTGGTATGAGAGCCCTAGGTTTATGGTCACTTGGGAGTCCTCAAAGTTGTGTCCACTTGAGTCACTTTTAATAGTGTATTGTGCACCACACTCATAAGGTAGAGGCTACACGACATTTAGGAACTTTTCTCTTTCTTTTGTTCTATTTTTGAGTTGTAGAGTGTAAGGTACTGAATTCTCTTCTAATCCCTAATTGTTCGCTTTTCAGATCATGCCTCCTCAATGATTTAAAACTCGCAAAAACTTATCTATCCCACCTGTGGACAATGCTGATGGGGCTCATTCTACTTATGGGGTCCATATCTGGTCTGGGGGTCTAGTTTCTGATTGTCTTCCTAGGCTCCACCAGTTCCCTCTAGTCTATTTCTAGCTCCCAAGGCTGACGTGATGAATGCTGAGATTCGTCAGTCTATTCATTTGTTGGCACAGTTGGTAGCTTGTCAGGCTGAGCGTGGTGCATACATTACTCCATCTTCTAAGGACACAATGGTTGGCTAGTTCATGAGATTGAGCCCTCCAACCTTAATGGGGTTAATGTGGAAGAGGATACTTAAGTTTTTCTTAATGAGATGGAAACGATCTTTTAGGTTATGCGTACCCTTAATGTGGAGAGCATGGATTTTGTCGCTTACCAATTGAAAGATGTGGCATACCAGTGGTACGAGGAACAGGATCAGTGAAGGGGTGATGTTGATCAGTCATCACTATGGGAGGATTTCTCTGATGCTTTCTTGGACCTCTTTTTTCCTCACGAGTCGAGGGAAACTGAAGTAAAAGAGACTATTAATCTAAAGAAATGAAAGATGTCAGTCAAGGAGTATGCCTTGAAGTTTCAGAAGTTGTCTCGGTATGATCTGGAGATGGTTTCTAAAATAAGGGCTAGAATAAGAAAGTTAGCTTTTGGATTGTCCAGAGATTTTATATTGAGAGTAAGGCTGCCTTGGTTACCAAGGACTTGGATATCTCTAGGTTGTACATACTGATACAAGCCAAATGGCCATCTATGATTTTGAAGACATCATTGGAGTCCAATGCATAAAGACACAAGACTTGGTCCCCTTGAGGACACAAGGACATGCATGGAGGACCCATTTTGTGTATGACATAAAGCAAACCCGTGTGTGGAAGATTTCTTGGTGTCTTACCATTGATACTAACCTGAGTCCACAAGTGTTGAAGTATGACCCTTTAGTTTTGGAGAATAGAAAAAACACCTTTCATTAAGGATATTTTAGGGATTACACTTATTGGAAAGACACTCCATGAACACCCCTTTCATTAAGGGTATTTTGTCTATTTTACTATGTAATAAGCTAGCCTATAAATAGTCTTCTATTAGGTTATTTTCTCTTTAGTTGATTATGGATATTTAAGAGTCATTGAAAGACTTTTTCTTCTCTCTATGAGAGTATAGTGTAGGGCTTGGAAAAGCCATTATTGATCTTTACTTAAAAACTGTGTTTGTAAGGCGGAGTTGATTCCCGTAGTGGTCACCGTAAGAGTTTGGTGTTGTTATTGGGGGTCTTAGGGGTTTTATCATTTGATACATGGTGTGGTTCCTTTTTTTTGTAATCTCGTATGTCAAGCTATCTATCTTACTTTATTGCATTTGTTTGGTATCTTGTTTCTCTTACTCTTCATTTCTTTAGGTCATTCTTCTACCATTTGGTATCAAGAGCAAGGTTTGATTTTGTTCCAACAAAATCAATCTTGGGATTGTTATCTTTAAAATAAAAAAAAGTGAAAAAAAAGATAAAAAAAGAAAAAAGTCACTGTTCACATTTTTAGAGTTTTTCATTTTTTGAGACTTGATCTTTGTGTGTTTTGTGTGTTTCTAGTGTTAGTTACTTGTTCCTAACACTAGAAGAAGTGAAGAAAATTGAAAATCTCACAAAAAAAGTTGTTAATCCCATTTTTTGTGTTTGGGTAGATTTTGAAACTTAGATCTACCTTATTTTTATGTGTTGTGTGAGTTTCTTGTGCTAGATCATTGTTCCCTAGCACTAATAGAGTCTAGATCTAAGATTTGAGCAAGATGCGGGTTGTTTTGAGAATTCCACCATTGTTAGGCTTGAGTTTGAAGCTTTTTGAAGATGGATCCATGTGGGTGTTGTGATTGTGATGTTGATTTGAAGTTATTTTATGTTATTTGTTCTTAGATTGGCAAAGGGAACCTAGATCTACAAGAAAATTTAAATTTGGAGGTCATTTGTCTTGTGGTCAAAAGTTGGTCAACTCTTGAATATTCTTGTTGTTCTTCATCATCTTCATTTCTTATTGGAGAAGAATATTCCAAAAGGGGTATTTGATCTTGAAAAAGAGGAAAGAGAGTGTACTAATTGTTCAAGAAAATTTCCAAGCACCTTCATAGTCATCCAAAAGAAAGAAATAACAAAAGGGAAAGAATAATCAAGTACAAGAACAAGTACAATTAAAAGTACAAGGGGGGGACCATTTCAATTCAAATTCATTTGAAATGAAAAAGGCTTCAAACCTTATGTTTTTCCTCCAAAAACCAAAATTACACTCCCTTGGTTGAAGATTGGCTGAAACATAACTTGAAAAAAAATTGCAAAATTGACGTCCAACCATAATCTCCCACATCACCACTTTGGGACAACCGAATGTTGAGCCCAAATCTTGATTTATTGGTTTCTATTTTTGATTCTTAGTTGTATTTTTGTTGATTCTAGTGATAATTAACAAACTAGTAATTGTCTAATAGGTTGTGAGTTAGTTTTGAGTCCTGTTCATTCGTGTTTTCGTTCTTTATGTTCTTTTCTCATTTTTAATTCATCATAAGTTTTTGTTTCAAGTTTGTAAGTAGAATTTTCTGTTTTGTGTCTTGAGTCCATCAAACAAGAATCTATTCCAACCGCTAAGTAGTGATTTACACCTTATTGACTATCGGAGTATAAGCAACTTTCAATATTCGTTGCTCCAATTGTGAGGATCACAAAGGTGAGTGTATACGATTATAGGTGAGGAGTTTTTACTACTAATCTTGATTGTTCATTTTGTAGGTACAAGGTGATATAAGGGGAACATATCTTGGTAGCCTCGGACTATTGTGACTACAACATGAGAGACTATGATTGTAGTGAGGGATTTTATGGATATGATGATGTTGGAGATTATGGGGGCTATGAATATAGCCATGATCAAGACATGGGAAGAATTGAGATTTATGGTTTTGAGATAGAAAATGAGGTGAATAAAGTTACTAGTGCTTATGGTGAATATGGAGATGATGTAGGTCCTTGTGATGGTTCTTATGATGAAGTTGGTGTATGTGAGGAGTCTTACACTTCCCACTCCGAACCTAGAACTGGTGTAAGGTATAATATCTTCCTTTGAATAGCTTATGATATCCATGGTGAGAGCGCATGTGTGGATTATGAAAATTCATATTCTTCACTTTGTAGTACATCTTATCAAGGTCGAAGTGGTGTGAATAGGTATACTAGATATAGTGTAGGTTGTCCCATGAGAAGAAGAGAGAATACATCTCCACGGCCGAGGGGTACTCATGTGCCCATGGGTTATCCTAAACTCTACAATGTTGATCCTAAGATAAGTGTTCACTCCATAAAGGTACTTATTTATGGGCTACTGGGCTGCCTCCTTATGCTAGATGATTGGCGCCATAAGAACTATATCATTCCACAGATGGTTGACTATTGGGTTGTTTCGAGAACCTTTACTTGTTCCATATTCCTTGGATTGGTAAAAGGTTATCGAGAGAGTGAGGATTGTCTTCACCCAATTTGAATACTATGAGAAGGTGTGGTCCGATATATTCCCCTTAACACCACGTCATGTATGCTTGGGTGCCAATTGGTTTGCACAACATAGAGTTACAAATATGCTAAATTGGCCTAAGGTTGTAGTGGACCGTTGGGGGAATATCTCTTTACCTCAATTCTTCCCAAACTACAAGAAGATGTGATCAGTTACTCCAAGCTGAATGATTATGAGAGACAAAAGATTAAGAGGAGTAAGGGTTTGCAAGGTAGCAATCCAAGAGTGCAAAAAAGAGATGTTGTGTGGAGTAAAGTGAGAGGGTTTCTACCAAATTGTGCTAACTATGTTTGTTTTTCTATTTCTAAGGACATTTGTGTAGGTACTAACATGGAAAACGGAGAAGCACAAGGCCAAGAACAAGTTTCTACTGAAGCATGTGGGAAACCTTCACACCACGGCAAAGAAGAATCTACTCAAGAACTTCAAGGTAAAATAGCTAACTCTTACACTTTTGTGTATGCGAATGATAATTGTGTGTCTAGTAGCCCATTAAGTGTGAGTAACATCTTATCTAATGATTTTTTTTCCTCTTCTTGATGATGTACTTGTTGTGAGTATGGATACACTAGTTGATCCTATTGATGACTGAATTGACTCTTCTTGTAAGATCAATTTAAGTCCACCTAGTGTTGAAGCCATTGTGTTGGATGATAATACATCATTTATTGATTCTTTTCCCCTTGATGATGATGTACATGTTGTGAATGTGGATATGTTAGTTGATCCTATTGATGACCGAATTGACTCTTCTTGTAAGATAAATTTATGTCCACCTAGTGTTGAAGCCCATGTGTTGAATGATAGTACATTATCTTGTGTGAATTGTGTTGATCAACTTATATGTGAAATTTGTCCACCACTTGAGTATGCAAGTTATGTGTTTAATGGATCTCAAGTGAATGATGATATTGAAAATGTTGATCAAATAAATAGGAGTGGCTCCTTTAGCATGACCTCTAGTGAATGTTCTACGCTCGATTTTGCTCATAGGGATAATCATGTGCTTGAAACATCTTTGATACTTAATAATGATCTTTTACAAAATGGATTTGCATGTTCTTTATCCTCTTTATAGATAGATCCTTCTCTCTCTAAGGACCATATCTTGTTTAAAGATGATAAGTTCACTCCTAATGAACCGACTGGTGAGAATGAAGTTGAAGGTATAGCTTGTCTGGAAAGCTATAGCCTATATGCCAACCCAATATGGTGTGACAACTTTCTTCCTAAAGATGGAAATTTCTTCTTGGAAGATGAGAGTACTCTTAAGGGAAGGGAATATGAGGTCTTGGAAGGGAATGATCAATTTGGTGATGATAATTTTAACTTTATTGAATTCTTAAGAAACCCAATAAGTGATTGTTAATTGAAAATTGATTGTGGTTGTGATCCTTTATATGAAACCCCACCCATGTTTGATGACTATGAGGATGCATTACTTGCTTCTTGTGAAGACTTAAGTAATAATTCCTTGGACTTTTGTAGTGGTATGTGTCTACTTGAGGGTACTTCCATAGAAAGGAAAGGTGTCCATTGTTTGGAAATTACTTCTTTTACTATGTGGGATGTTATTGTTGAGAGTACTCATGGTGATGATATTGAAACTAGTAGTGAGTACATACATGAGGACACCTTAGTTGAAGTTGACTTGATTGATACCTTTCTCCACTCTCTATTTGCTTTTAATGATATATATGTTATTTTAGAGAGTATATCTTGTAGTTTGGGTAAAGCCTATGGGGCAAAAGAGCGTTGTCTAGAACCTTGTCTATGGCTACTCTATCCATTTGACCCCGGTGCCAAATATGGAAATGGTGATGTTGGTGTACCCAAATTGTTGCTTGGTCTACATGACAAGAAAATTGTCATTCTTGAAAACCCGAGAGCAAAAGTGTCATTGTTTCCTTGGGGTAATGCTTCTAATTGTGCATCCTTCCTTGACACACTTGTTCTTAAGTTGCATGAATCCCAACTTGTGAATGCCAAGTTCTCTATTTATTTTAAGAAAAGAGTGTGTATGTGCTTAAATGCTTTGTCTTTACCCGTGCACATCTTTATACTTGATTCTTTCCTATACTACCTCTTTTCCTATGATAGCATCCATGCTAGTTTCGAGTTTGCATTAATAGAGGAGGTTGAGGTCTTATTGTTTGGTCCACTTGTTTGATTGATAAGGCTATGTCAGATTGGTGGACTTAGAGACCAATAGTGGCACCACGTTTGATGAGGCCACTTGAAGAGGTAATGAAACAATTGCGCTTTATGGTTCCTAAGACAAGGGTAGCCATACCTTTTGGACATAGTGATGCCATTAAGACCTTTGTAATTTCTTTATCTCTTGATACTTGTCATATCTATTTCCTTTATAACATTCTTGCTAAGCTTTTCATGACTAAGACAAAGAATTCATGGTTATATCTCAAGTATATACCACCTTGGCATGATAAAGTTATTTGTTGTACTAACCCTAACCCTCATGCCTTGAGGAAGTTGTGTTTGTTTGTCTTTTGTTTAGTTTTGCAAAGTATAGATTCAAGGTCGAATCCTTTTGAAGAAGAGGAGGATGATACAATCCAAATGGCCATCTATGCTTTTGAAGACATCATTGGAGGCCAATGCATAAAGACTCAAGACTTGGTCACCGCGAGGACACAAGAACTTGCATGGATGACCCATTTTGAGCATGACATAAAGAAAACCTATGTGTGAAAGATTGCGTGGGGGCTTACCTTTGATGCCAACCAAATTCCACAAGTGTTGAAGCATGACCCCTTGGTTTTGGAGTATTGAAGAAGCACCATTCATTAAAGTTATTTTAGGGATTACACCTGTTGGAAAGACACTACATGACCACCTCTTTCATTAAGGGTATTTTGGATATTTTGCTATGTAATAAGCTAGCCTATAAATAGTATTCTCTATTAGGTCATTTGTTCTTTAGTTGATTATAGATATTTGAGAGTTATTAAAAAACTTTTTCTTCTCTATATGAGAGTATAGTGTAGGGCTTCGATAAGCCAAATAGTGTAGGGCTTGGAAAAGCCATTATTGATCTTTACTTAGAAACGGTTGTTGTAAGGCAGAGTTGATTCCCTTAGTAGTCACTGTAAGAGTTTGGTGTTCTTATTGCGGGTTATAGGGGTCTTATTGTTTCATAAACGATTTGGTTCCTCTTTCTTGTAATCTAGTATGCCTAGCTATCTATCTTACTTTATTACATTTGTTTGCTATCTTGTTTCTCTTAGTCTTAATCTCTTTAGGTCATTCTTTTATCATATACAACAGGTAGAGAAAGAGAAGAAAAGTCAGATTGAGATAGGGGAGAGACAAGGAAGAAATTTAGGTTCTCTGAGTAGGGTGGTGGCCAACAGCAGACTGAGCCATTGGGTGATATTCATTTCAATGGTGGCAATAACTTTAGGGCACAAGGTTCCAAATCGCAGGCTAGTGGGGCCTAGTAAGCTCCATTATATCTCTTTTGTGTTAGATTTCATCAGGATTTTTGTGATCAAGGGAGGGACAGCTGCTTCAACTATGGTCCGCCAGAGCATATGCTTAGAAACTTTCCAATTGGTAAGTTTGCTTCGGGGGAAAACAAGGTTCCAGTTGCTTCATCATCAGCTCTGGCACCAAATGGTGCATTATCTAGTTTTGACTCTGGTTGGAATTATCTTTACGCTCTAACTACCCAATAAGAGTCTTAGCATAACCTGATGTTATGGATAGTATGTTGAAACTCTTTTCCCGTGATGTGAATTATTTGATTGATCCAGGGTCATTCTCTCCTATGTGACCCTATTTGTTGCTATGCATTTTGGTTTTGGTCCTGAGTATATTTTAGACCCTTTTTGTATTTCTACCATGGTAGGTGACTCTGTGATTGCCAGAAGAGTCAATACAAGTTATGTGGTATCTGTGGGTAGTAAAGAAACTTTGGTGGATCTATTTGAATTAGATATGGTGGATTTTGATGCCATATTGGGTATGGATTTGTTATACCATGCTATGCTTCTCTATATTGTCAGACCTGTATGGTTGTCTTTAAATTCCCTAATGAGCAGGCTATTAAGTGGGAGGGTGGTTCCCTATCTCCTAAGGAGAAGTTCATATCGTATCGTAGAGATTGGAGATTAATATCCAAAGGGTGTTTTGTTGTCTAGTTCAGGTTAAGGATTCTAACTTGGATGGTCCTTCTTTGCATTTTATCCCAGTAGTGAATGAGTTTCGTAAGGTCTTACCTGATGACCTTCGTGGTGTTTCTCCTAATAGGGAGATCGAGTTTGGGATTGATCTTGTTCCAGACACTCATCCAATTTCTATTCCCTCATATAGAATAGCTCCAACTGAGTTGAATGAGCTTAAGGATCAACTCAAAGATCTTTTAGACAAGGGTTTCATCCATCCTAGTGTGTCCCTATGGGGTGCACTAGTGTTATTCCTGCGTAAGAAGGATGATTTCTTTCGTATGTGAATTGATTACCTATAGTTGAATAAGGCGACAGTAAAAAAAGTGTCCTCTTTTAAGGATAAATGATTTGTTTGATCAGTTGCAGGGTTCTATGTTTTTCTCCATAAATGACCTTTCATTCGGGTATCATCAGCTAAAGATTAGGGAGATAGATATCTATAAGAGTAACTTTCAAACTCAGTTTTGGCACTTTGAGTTTATGGTTATGTCTTTAGGGTTGACCAATGCCCCAACGACATTCATGGATTTGATGAATAGGGTCTTCCATTAGTTTGTGGACTTGTTTGTCATTGTTTTCATAGATGACATTTTGGTGTTTTCTAAGGGTAAGGTGAATCATACGAATCACCTCCGCATTGTATTGCAGACCTTGAAGGAGCAAAAGTTATATGCCAAATTTTTGAAATGTGAATTCTTGTTGAACACTTTTATTTTTCTGGGTCATATCATTTCTAGTGAAGGGATCATGGTGGATTTGTAGAAAGTTGTAGTGGTGAAGAAGTGGCCTAGATCCACAACTCCAAGAAATATTCAAAGCTTCTTGGGATTAGCTAGTCACTATAGGAGGTTTGTGGAAAGTTTTTCGACTATAGCTACCATGTTGAATAAGTTAACTCAGAAGAAGGTAGAGTACCTGTGGTCTGATGCTTATGAGAGAAGTTTTGAGAAGCTGAAGAATAATCTAACTTTGGCTTCCGTCTTGACTTTCCCTAAAGGAACTGATGGGTTTGTGGTCTACTGTGATGCATTACGTGTGGGACTTGATTGAATTTTAATGCAACATTGAAAAGTGAGATCTTATGCCTCTAGACAGTTATAGGTGCATGAAAGATAGTTCCCGACTCATTACTTGGAACTGTTATCTTTGGTGTTCGCATTGAAAATATGGCATCACTATTTGTATAGGTGCATGTGGATATCTTTTTGGATCATAAGAGCCTATAAGATGCCTTTAGTTAGAAAGAGATTAACTTGAGGCAAAAAAGATGTCTTGATCTTCTCAAGGATTATGACATGGGTCTTCATTACCACCCAAGTAAAGCTAATGTGGTTGTTGATGCTCTTTGCAGGTTATCCATGAGGAGTCTAGCTTATGTAGATAAATAAAAGCGGGAGTTGGTAAACGATATTCACCATTTGTCTAACCTTGGAGTTCTCTTCTTAGACTCCGGGGATGGTGGTGTGTTGGTGCAGGAAGTGGTACGGTTGTCACTTGGTGCTAAGATCAAGGAGAAACAGATGTTAGATTCCATCTTAATGAGGATCAAGGGTGATATAGGTAAGCAGAAAGTGATGGCCTTCGAGATTACTGGTGATGGTACCTTGGAGTACCAAGAAAGATTATGTGTTCCTAATGTTGATGGTTTGGGAGAGAGGATTCTAGCTGAGGAACATAAGTCGCTCTATGTTGTTCATACCATTTCAAAACAAATGCATTATGACCTCAAGGAGATGTATTGGTGGAACAATATCTGGCATGATCTGTCTAATTTTATGGCCAGGTACATGGTGTGCCAGCAAGTGAAAGTTGAGCACATGAGACCTAAAGGATTGTTTCAAGAAATTGAGTTGCTTGAATGGAAGTAGGAAGTAATCAACATAGATTTCATTACCGATCTCCCTTGGTCTCAAAATTAATTTTATTTTGTTTAGGTCATCATGGATAGGATGACAAATTTGCTCACTTTTTGCCTGTAAAGACTACCTATTCCATGGAGAATTATGCAAGGTTATATATCCAAAAGATTGTGAAGTTGCATGGGGTTCCTATCTCTATTATCTCTGATTGTGGTACACAATTTTCATCTTACTTTTGGTGGTCATTTTAGAAAGGTTTTGGAACCAAGGTGAGTCTTAACCTGCCAGTTTAAGGTTCCCACCGTTCTCATTGAGTACCCTCCAGATAAGGGTCACTCACAGGTTGTCCTTACCTGTGGCACGGTATTGACACCCCTCCAGTCGGGGCAGAGATTGGACCCCAGCTTAGCCATAATAGCATACATGGGGCATGTCAGTTGAACACTACTTCCCACAGTTTCAGTATCAGTCTCAATAAAATAACTTAGGGTGTTCTTCAGATTTTAGTATATACAGAACTTTCAGATATAGTCGTCCATGTTATCAGTTTCAGTATCAGCCATGATAGTTATCAGTCAACCATGTATTAGGTTACAGGTCATGCTATCACGTATTCACAGTCCCAGTTTCTATATATGTGCATTTGCACTCCCACATTCATATTAGTCAGCCACTTTTGTTCATGCATGAAACCGTTTATGTTTAGCCTACCTTCCTCGTATACTCAGTACTACAGTTGTACTGACGCATTTGCACTATGGTGCTTTCTTTTCATGTTACACCATAGGTTCGGAGACATGAGCTCCAGCCCAGCAGTAATGGCAGCATTCCAATCGCAGAGACACAGTGAGTCCTCATTGATTCGAGGACAATATGATTTGATACATTTATTTATTTCTTCAGTTCAGTTTTAAAGAGTTAGTTGGAGACGTATTCCTTCAACTCCTTATTTAGATAGTTTAGAGGCTTTCAAATTTACGTTCAGACTTAGCTTTTAGATTAAGTTGTTTTGGGTATTTTCACCCACATGATTTTATTCAGTTGAACCTTATGGCCTTACAGTTCTATGTATTTTGCATTATTATATCATGATTTGCAGTATACAGGTACAGATATCAGCCATGGGTTAGATTGTAGTCCCTCGGGGTCATGAGCACCATGTAGCATTTTGGATCAGTGAATCGGGGTGTTACAAAAATGTTTTGGAATTTTTGCAACTCATTTTGGATTTTAGAACCCCAAAACATTAAAGATTCAAATTTAGGATGTTCTACGGAGGGATGACACACCCTTATGTGTAAACCAGTGGCCTGGTGTGATAAGGGTGTTCCATGCTGGTTGGTTTTTAAGATAAGGTCATGCCACTCCCTTGGTGTTTCACTATAACCGTGTGCCATTATATTGGAGTGACTCAATAAGGGCATGCAATGCCTAGGAGCTCAGAAATGCCAAATTTCATTTTTTTCTTAGCTTTCTTTGAGGGGTTTTTGGTCTTTTACCTCTTAAATGATTTCCCAACCATAATAAACATGATTCCTCCCGCATAACTTAAAATTTATGATCAATCTCTCCCCAAATCCTCAACAACACAAAAGAGGAATTTTTTTCCTCTAAAATTCAAGCTTTCAAGGTTCCAATTTTAGTTTTCTTCAGACAATTCATTAAGTATAGGTATGTGGTATTTGAACATGAATAACCTTTCATCCTTGTTCCCAAAAGTTAAGTTATAATTATGGTTTATACCCACCTTTCTTATGCTTGAGTTTTTGGTGTTTCTTCATGAGATGCAAATTATTTTCCATGTGATTTCATGCTTATTAAGTTTTATCCACTAAAATGATCTTAAGCATTGAGTTTTGATTTTTTGATATAAAGGTTCCCTAAGATGTTAAATGATTATAATTTGCGCATAAGAGTACCCAGTTTATAATAAGTAAGTTTATTGGTTTGAGATACTAAAGCATTGTAGTATTTTAATAGTTTCATTTTTTATTTATGATTTCATATGAACTATGAACTTCACATAAGAAATCAAGAATTTGAGATAGAAATAAAAACATATTATATTTTCAGACATATTAGCTCATATGCTTATTTAAAGGTGAACTTCATAAATAAAGTATGAGCAATAGTACTATATTAGGAGTAGTTCATACCATCGAGAGAGAATGTGAGTTCAACGTATCCTATTTCCCAGAAACTACGTGTCACCATAGGTTATTATTAAGCTTATCCAAATGTGCAAATGAACACTTTTAGGTGATCACCCCAGTCAACGTTTATACTCTAGCAATGTATATTAGACCCTTTTGATAAGGGTTTTAGACAATGAACTCCATGTTGAACACATGGTTTATGTTAGTTACGAGAATCTCCCATAGAAAAAGATAATTTTAGAAACTAAGTGTGATGAATCACAATCTTTATTTAGATATTTTATTATGATTTATGCTTTATGAGATTTCAGGTTTCTATTTTGTTTATAATCAAGGTGAGTCTATTTACACTTAGCATGCATAATTTTTAAGTATGTTGCAACATTATTTCATAATGCGGGTGCTAGTGTTCGTCCCCAGTAGCACAACTATCCACGATTACTATTTCTTACATCCAGCCAGTAGGTGATTCCTCATAGTTCAGGGGAAAACTTATGTTTGTTACATATGATTATTATATTATTTCAGATGTTATGCTTTATGTTTTAGTCAGCTGTGGTCTGTCCTAATGGCTCTTCAGTTTTAGTTAAAGGCATTTCTAGACTAGTCAAACGATGTGTTCTTTCATGAGTTTTTAAATGTTACTGAGTTGCAGTATTTTGTAGAGATTGTTCATTTATTTGAACCTAGTTTATATGTTTTCTTCAGTTTTTGCTCATTTTAAAGTTTACATTTATTAGAGTTTAGTGCCAAGTAGATATCATATGTTAGCTTGGGGATAGTTGTAGTCCTAAGCATAGTGTAACGCTCAGGAGGTATCTTGGGGTCGTTAACTAGTACTGGAGTCACTCCTATGTCAGCCTTGTCGATGTGGGAAAGATTTCAAACTGAGTTTAGGAAAATCTCAATAAGGCGGGGAAAACCTTGTTCCAGAGTCTAGGAAAATCCTATTTGGTTGGAAAAACCTCATAAAGGACCTGAGTCTATAAAAGGGGATGTATGTAACACCCCAACACAGGATAAAAAGTCCCACATTGACAAAACATAGAAGATATGTTGGGTATATGAGTAAGCAAACCTTAGTTCCTAGTGATGCATTTTAAAGCTATGTCGGTCTAGTCCTAGGGTGGACAATATCACTAGTAGGTCGGGTCGTTACATAGCATGTAAGTAGGAATAGATGAGTTATTGGCACAACATGACAAAAATCTAACTGTCAGTTTTAAAAGCCTCTAAATAGATGAGTTATTGGCACAAGCCCCTAACTAACTTCAATTGTCTGAAACTAAGAAAAATATAGATAATTGTACCCCAAATGATAAGGACTCACCAAAATATTGTTGTTGATTTGATGTCGAATCAGACTAGCCTTAGAAGATGCTTAATGCCAAAACCTGTATTATAAGATAATATAGTGCAAAAGAGAGGTACGCGATCAATACTTTGAATATGATATTCTTATGATTTAATATTAGTAGAATGTAACATGCTAACCTGAATATGAAACTGAGACATGCATATAATACTCATACTATGATATGCAGGCTGCAGAAGTGTAGTATGAATACCAAACACATGGTACCCAGTAGGCAACTGTTGACTGAGCTCCAAAGATAAAGTAGAAGTATGTAACATCTAAACTTTATTGAAAACTACACTCGAATGTCCAGTAACCATATAAGACAACCAATGAGATAATAAGGATAAACTATCCTATTCATGTCCAAGAGACTAACATAATAAGGCTAAAGAAGTAATAAGAATGCACTATATTATTCAAGCCATACATATGAATCTCTATACTATACCATATAACATCAATTAATTTACAAATAATGGGCGAAAAAAGGATATATAAAGTATACAAGGCCAAGAAATGAGTATATTACCTGAGTAAACGAAGGAAAGAAGTGATATACGATAATATCATAGCTTTATATTTCTTAATATGCATAAGTATATACATAAGGAAGGTCAACTCAAGAATAACCTAAATCATCAGACTAGCATTTTAGGACCTTATAATCATAGCAGGAACTAATTCTTTAATACTCAAGGTTCTAATCTATTTATCAATTCATCAGATGATCATGCATATTAATATAATTGTAAGATAGAAGAGGAAAAAATCATACATCAAATCTTGAAACAAAATCAATGACTAATCTCTTATAAACTGCCATGACAATGACCATAATAATGATAATAAAAAAAACAATAACAACGCGAGTAACCGGTTAGTTCGAAAAACCAACACCTAGTCGAGCCTATTACATACCCCACCACACTAGGTTTAGAAGGTTGAATCAAAATACAGCACACAATAAGGCATAGTAAAAACCCATACCTATGTAACCCCCTCCCCTTCACCTATATGGGCTGATAGATACAGGTGCATACTGGTGATAGGTAATGCGCATGCAAAGATGAAGGCAATACAATCCATAATACCATAACTAATACAGACTCAATACCAGAGAGATTTGTCTACAAATATAATAAGTACATGACTCAAGTTGTGGCTAAAAAAAGTCTAAATCCATAAGTCCATTGCCCAGAGTGAAATTGGGCACTAAATTATTATAAAAGTGTATAAGGGGTCCGAATCTCTCAAGGCCAAAGTGACTAGTAGTATCAAATCAGAGACCAAAATTTGTCTCGATCAAATCTTTTAAATATCATTATTAATTACTTTTACACATAAGTTATTCATTAAAACAAGCAAGTATTATTATGAAGAAATCCATTTTAAGGTGCAAAATGGACTTGAACCCTTATTTAGGAAAATAGTATAAGATTACAATCAAATTGGAATCGTACCAATCACGATGCAATGATCATGAATGTACCAAATTTTTGCATGCCATCACCAGTATTCAAACAATAGAACCATAAGTGTTAATATATCAATAAACTACAATCATATCCTTTACAAGGATAAATAGTTCTTATATGGCCAACTCATATTATAATATGGCCTTGGGCCAAATAATGTGTTTGAAATAATTACAACTTGATTATCACAACTTTCATCACACATACATATTTGGAAACCATATAAATACTTATAGCTATAAATCATCTTACATTTATAAGCCATAGAGTATTTATGAGACATAAAATATCTATAAGCTATAAAGCATATTTGTAATCATCTCACTTCTAGGAGGTATGATATCAATAAGCGAATCACATCAAGAAGTCATAATTTCAGTAAGAATATCACATCTAGGAGGCATGATATCAATAAGCATACCACATCTATAGGCCATATATTAAAGCTATGTGTAATCCTATATCATTAAGCATGTTGAAGGACCATATCGCATAAATCAAGTCTAGAATGTGATAGTATAACTATAAGATATAGTTAATAATTTGGGGGACGTCATCATTATTTACCAATTCACGGACTAACCTTATGCAAAAGGCTCAAGAGTGTAATACCCCACATTTTTTACTAGAATGAAAATCCATCATTACCATGCATAGACATTTCTAAAACCTTAAATCCTAGGTAAATTTAGTATGTTAATCAATTATGTAGTGGGTGAATCTATTTGAGCATGAATGTTTATCATATAGGTCCCCTAACTCAAGTATAAGTTGAAAGATTTCCTATCATTCAAGTTTTAGTGAGTGTCAAAACTTGGGTCAACTTTAATCGACCATAATTCATTATATATGATGAAATGGGTGGGTTACTATATATCAAATAAAATATCTTTGAATTATATTTCCAACGATACCAATTTTCCCTAAATACGATATCGGAGCAAGGAATTATGCCCATTTTACTCTAGCATATCGGGCTAGCAACTGTGTGACGACAATTTTAACGGCCTGTCACATTGTGACGCCTTGTCAAAATGGTCGTTAGCCTTAGGTAGAAAGAAACATCTGTGTGATGATATTTTTGATTGACTATCACATTTTTGATGCCTTTTCACGAATTTTATAAGCTTTTATTTCAGGAACTTTTGGGATGTTTTGTTAAGGGTATTTTGGTCTTTTCCCTTTACTTCCCATGACTTTTAACCCTCAAGGAGCGTATTGTATTCCATTCTCTTCAGTTAAACATCTCAAAAATCTCTCTTATACACTCTTAACTGCAAGATTAGGGTTTCTTCTTAAGATCATAACTCTCAAGAACAAACCCTAGGGTTTTCATAGAAGAGTCTATTTCTAGGAAATTTTGCTGTCAATCTTTACAAATTCTTAATCTAAGGTATGCATCGTGTTCATCCATGGGTCCCTTTTATCTATGGAGCTTAAGAATCATATTTTAAATTATAAATTGTGATTTCCTTGTTGTGTTAAGACTATATTCATGTTGATGATTATTGTTTAGATTCAAGGTTGTATCTTGATGTGTTTTTCATGAAGCATGTGAATAGGTTAGTTGAAACCCATGAATATTGGATGGATTAAGATTGCCAAATTGATAAGCACACCTATTCCATAAAGAGTGCATGCAAGGTATTTGATAAAATACTTAGGATACTAGAAATTCATGTTTACATGGTTCTATGATATCTAACTGACAAGTCCATGTTAGCTATATACTTCAATATAAATTCTATCTAATTGATGTGTTGCTATTGTTGTGGTATGAAACATGTATGATGATGGAGATATACAATATGTACATGAAATATATCCATGCACTCCTTACCATGCTTAAGATATTGAAGAACTACATGAAGTATAATATCCCTTACTTATGACAATATGAACTATGCACTCCAATCTTATGATCAAGTCAGTCATGTTGTGTCAGTTTCCTTCCATCGAGTCCTGGGGGTTTCGTACTAAAAAATATCATTGTGTGCCCAGATCTATGTCATGTTATCATGGTACTCTCAGTCAAGCCGTGGTCTATAGAATTCAGCTAGTCATGTGACTCAGGAAAACTCTGAAATCTCAGTAGTCTCAGTAGTTCAGTAACCTCAGTACTCAGTAATCTTAGTACTCTCAGTAACAACAGTATTCCTAGCAATCTCAATAACTTTAGTATTCTCAATCAGTCCTCAGAACTCAGTATATTTTGTTAGTCATCAAAATTCAGTAAACTCAGTTTAGCTCCGCTAAACAATACCACTAGTATCAGTTTAGCTAATTAGCATAGTTCAGTTATTCAGTTCAGTGTCTTTCAGATGGGAGTAGGATTTAGTACCGATGAGCCTAGGTATGGGGATTCACCTGCTAGATTCAGACTAAGATCCTTAGAAGAAATCGCTAAGTTCCAGAACTACATATCCAGCATTGGTATGAGATGTCAGCAGTTAGATAGGACTGACATACTCAGGGGTCACCTGTTAGCACATTTATATGTATAGGACTAATCCCAGAAGTCGCCCACTTGATTAGGACTAACCCCACAACAGATATTTTTTCTGGTGGTGCGGTACTGACACCCTTCTATTTAGGGAAGAGATTAAACCCCCAATCAGCTTATCTTGGGGCATGTTAGTTAGATGAACACATCCCACAGTTTCAGTTACAGATTTAGGACTTTCAGATATAGTCAATTCAGTTCAGTAGTACAGACTAAGAACTAGTAGAGACAGTCAATCCTTATCATTATAAATAGACTTCAATATCACCCATTAGACAGGACTGATCTAAACTATAGTTAAAATATGTCAGAATCATCAGATTTAAAGATCACCCACTCGATAGGACTGGTCTCAAATTCAGTTACTCCATATAGAATGGAACTCAAATAGTTCTATTAGAACTTAGAATGTCAGATACAGTCGCACAGTATCAGTTACATCAATTAGGCCGATCATCATAGTTATATAAGTTATATTAGTTCTCTGAACTCATAAATCAGTCACATCAGTTATCAAAATTAATGATATCAGTATTCAGCTTCAGTACTGTCAGACACAGTCAACCAGACCAGTATCAATACACTCATGTTATCAGTATTTAGACTTAGTAGTCAGTATCTTCACGAGTTCAGTTACAGTTACGTATGCATGTATGTATTCTCACATTCATATTAGTCAACATTGTTCATGCATATAACACTTTGTATTTAGCATACCTCACTCGTATACTCAGTACATTCAGACATACTGATGCATTTACACTATGGTGCTTTCTCTTATTATACACCATAGGTTCAGAGTCACGTGTTCCAGATCAGCAGTAGAATTTTAGTCACAGAGTTGTAGTGAGTCCTCATCCATTTGAGAACGAAATTATTTTTTTCATTTATTCTTTCAGTTCAGTTTTATTATACGGAGTTAGTTGGAGACATGTTCCATCAACTCCTTATTCTGACAGTTTAGAGGCTTTCTAGACTATAGCATGTCAAACAGTTATTTTATATTTGTTTTGGTATTCTTATACCATTGTTAGACATTATTCTTATTAGATGTTTTTATTTAGATTTGAACCTTATGGCCATTCAGTACATGTTTCCTTATTTTCATATTATATTATGCAGTGTACAGTTATAGATATCAATCATGGGTTAGTTTATGGTTCTTTGGGGTTATGAGCATCGTGTAACATTTCGGTTCAAAAAATTAGGGCATTACAAACTTAGTATCAGAGCCTAAGGTTCAATAGTCCTAGGAAGTCTAAAAGTCGCATCTAGTAGAATCTTGTACATGCGTGTGTTGTGCACCACAATGATGTGCAAGAGGATATGAGATGTTTTTGAAACAGTTTCCCTTCTTTCATGTCTTAGATCATGCTATAGCACGGTTCTATAAGAAAATCATGTAGAATCTCACCATTCTTTACTCATGTTAATTCCACCTAACTTTTAAGATAACAAAAATAGTGAAGCTCAAGTCCTAAAGATAGGGCTTTCTTAGATAGTATCTCATCAGTTAAGTTATGTTCCAAAGTTGTACAGATATCACTCATTATCATAAGAACTTGTTCTCGAACCCAGATTTAGATATGTCATTAGATCCCTTATCAAAATTCTATGATAGCATATGACCTATAGTTAGAAGTACGAACCCAGAAGTTTAGCAGTAGATAAGTTGGGATATGATATCTAGATTGAATAGATTATGTATTCATGGGGATAGTGGTGCTATTATGAATTAGTAGGATTGAACAATGTGAGTTAGAAATTTAAGTTTATTGACTTAAAATTAAGCATGAAGATATGAATGCGATATTAGTAGTATATGAGAAAACAGAGGCAAATGATGTATTTAGTAAGGCGAGCACATGCTGATCAGAGTGTAAGTATGTGATGATGATTACAGTTCAATTCAGATATTAGTTTAGTTTTCAAAGACTAATAATAGTGGCTTAAATCCAAGAGAGAGATGGTAGATCAAGTACCTAAGTTAGGCTCTCAGATTCCAGTAGTAGCGCCAGTATGTACAAAATAGCAGTTAGGGAAGACGATTCTCGACCCATCCTTATCTCAGGGTAAAGATTCGTACTTTAGTTAGCATAATGCCTATGTATGCGTCATGTCTCAGATTCCATGAATAAAACTTAAGCTCATTCACATTCCATAGAATTATGTGAATTTTCAGTTTCCAGTATAGGGAGTTCAGTTATAGATCACCCAGTGTATCAAATCATGTTCCATGAACTCAGAAATTCAAAACTCAGGTCATGCAGCTCATGACTCATGTACACGTATCATGCTCCCCAGTATACTCAGTTAATCAGATAAGTTAGTATGTCTATTCATTTGTGCATCACGCTTTAATTTTAGATCTCAGATAATCAATCACGATTTCATACCTAGGTGCCTTGTGCATCACCTCAAATTTCTTAATATCTCAGCAAGGTCAGTCCAGCATCGTTCAAGGGACATAGTGTCCCAAAAGGGAGATACATAATGTCCCCCAAACTTCTATGATTTAAACATGTCATTTTCTTTAATAATTCTATCTTGGAGGAAGTATTACTTTTGAGCCTACCCTCTAGCTTTGAAACTCAGTCGTATGCCATGTATTTAATGTCTTATTTCAATTCATGTATCACGTTCAAAATTCAGTTAGGTTCTCATGTTTCCACTTATGCATGTTTAGTAAACAATCTCAGGATTCATTAGTATTTCTGTTTAAGGTAACAGTTCTATTTAAGCTTATTTAGCTCCATGTTAAGTATTCAGTACAAACTTGGTATTCAGTTCCATGCTTAGTTCTATGTTCAAACTTGGTACTTTTACCATTGCACATTCAGCTACATCTTCCTGAGCCCGTTCAATCATATACTTATGCGTCAGATATACGTGATCAGCCTATCAGTACTTTCTATCATGCATTCATGTATCATGCTAATCGTATAATAATGCATTAGATATGAATGGATTTATCTCATCAATTAGGCTTAAAATATGCATTTTTATTATGAGAAACTTAGTTCATCAAAACACTCAATCGTGCATTCATGAATCAGTTACTCATGCATCAGATATGCATGTTCAGTATGATGTATTCGGCTTATCAGTTATGTCGGTGACAAAACTATGTTTAGGTAGTGTATGTATTGTACGTACTTCAGTTATCTTTTCTTCCATCTCAGTCATTGTCATTTGAGGATGAATGTTCCCAAGAGGGAGATATTGTAATACCCCACATTTTGGACTATAATGAAAATTTGTCATTCCTATGCGTAGATATTCCAAAATCCTTGAATCCTATGTAAATATAGTGTGTTAATCAATTATGTAGTGTGAGACTCTATTTGAGCATAAATTTAGATCATATAGGTCCCATAACACAAGTACAAGTTGAAAGCTTTCCTATCATTTAAGGTTTAGTGAACGTCAAAACATGAGTCAACTTCAATCGACCATAAATAATTATTTATGATGAACTGGGTAGCTTACTATATATAAAATGAAAGATCTTTGATACATCTTTCCAATGATACCAATTTTTCCTTAATCCGATATCGGATCAAGGAGTTATGCCCATTTTACTCCAGCATATTGGGTAGGCAACTGTGTGACAATAATTTTGACAGCCTGTCACATTTGTGACGCCTCGTAAAAATGTTCATCAGCCTTAGGTAGAAACTAGCTTCTGTGTGATGACATTTTTTATGGCCTGTCATATTTTTGACACCATGTCACGAATGTCGTCATCTTTTCTTTCCAGAACTTGAGGGACGTTTTAGTAAGGGTATTTTGTTTTGTCCCTTCATTTCCCATGACTTAGAACCCTCAAGGAGTGTATTCTCTTCCATTATCTTTTTTTAAACATCTCAAAAATCTCAATCATACACTCTCAACTACAAGATTAGGTTTTCTTCTCAAGATCAAAACTCTCAAGAACAAGCCCTAGGGTTTTCATAGAAGAGTCTATTTTCAAGGAAATTTTGCCATTAATCTTCACAAATTCTTAATTTAAGATATTCGTAGTGTTCATCCATGGGTTTCTTTCATCCATGGAGCTCAAGAATTATATTTTAATTATATATTGTGATTTATTTGTTGTGTTATGACTATATTCATGTTGATGATTCTTGTTTGGATTCAAGGTTGTATCTTGATGTGTTTTTCATGAAGCATGTGAATAGGTTAGTTGAAACCCATGAATATTTGATGGATTAAGATTGCCAAATTGATAATCACACCTATAACTTAAATAGTGTATGAAAGATGTTTGATAAAATGCTTAAGATGCTAGAAATTCTTGTTTACATGGTTCCATGATATCTAAATGACAAGTCCATGTTAGCTATATACTTCAATATAAATTCCATGCAATTGATGTGTTGCTATTGTTGTGGTACGAAGCATGCATGATGATGGAGATATACAATATGTACATGAAATATATCCATGCACTCCCTACCATGCTTAAGATGTTGAAGAACTATATGAAGTTAAATATCCCCTACTTATGGCAATGTGAATTGTTGACTCCAATCTTATGATCAAGTCAGTCATGTTGTGTCAGTTTCCTTCCATCGATTCCTGGAGGTATGCGTACCCAAAAATATAGATGTGTTCCTAGAGATATGTCATGTTTCATGATACTCTTAGTCAAGCCATGGTCTATAGAATTTAGTTAGTCATGTGACTCAGGAAAACTCAGAAATCTCAGTAGTCTCAGTAGTTCAGTAACCTCAATACTCAGTAATCTCAGTGATCTCAATAACAACAGTATTCCTAGCAATGCAGTATCTTCAATACTCTCAATCACTCATCAAAACTCAGTACATTTCATTAGTCATCGTAATTCAGTAAACTCAGTTTAGCTTTGCTAAAGAATACCACTAGTATCAGTTAAGCTAATCAGTTTAGTTCAGTTATTCAGTTCAGCTTAGTTATTCAGCTCAGTTTCTTTCAGATGGGAGTAGGATTCAGCACCAAGTGAGCATAGGGATGTGGACTCACCCGCTAAATTATAAATGATATCCTTAGAAGCAATACCTAAGTTCCAGAATTACGTAGCCAATGTCGGTACGAGATGTGAACCGTTAGATAGGACTGACATACTCAGAGGTCACCCATTAACAAATTTATATGTATAGGACTGATCCCAGGAGTTACCTACTAGATTAGGACTGACCCTATTATAGATTTCTTTACTGGTGGTGCGGTACTGACACCCTTCCAGTCAGGGAAGAGATTGGACCCCAGTTAGCTTAGCTTGGGGCATGTTGGTTAGATGAATATATCCCACAATTTTAGATAAAAATTCACGACTATCAGATACAGTCAATTCAGTTAAGTAGTGCAAATTCAGTACTATTAGAGACAATCAATCCTTATCATTATAAATAGACGTCAAGACCACCCATTAGATAGGACTTATCTCAACTATAGTTAAACAGTATCAAAATCCTCAGATTTAAGGATCACCCGCTAGATAGTACTGATCTCAAATTCAGTTACTCCATATAGAAAGCAACTCAAATAGTTCCATTAGAACTTAGAATGTTAGACACAACTGCTTAGTATCAGTTACATTGGTTAGGCCGATCATTATAGTTATATCAGTTATATCAGTTCTTTCAACTCATGTATCAGTCACATTATTTATCAGAATTCATGATATCAGTATTCATCTTCACGGTTGTCAGACACAGTCAACCAGACCAGTTCTTCATAATTTGAACAGTTAGAAATAGTCGTTCATCTATTTAGTATCTCAGTATCGGTACACTTATGTTGTCAGTATTCAAACTTAGTAGTCAGTATCTCCATGAGTTCAGTTGTAGTTACGTATGCATATATGTATTCTCACGTTTACATTAGTAAGCATTGCTCATGCATGTAACCCTTTGTATGTAGTCTACCTCACTCATATATACAGTATATTCAGACATAATGATGCATTTACGCCATGGTTCTTTCTCTGATGTTACACCATAGGTTCAGAGGCATGTGTTTCAGATCAGCAGTGTAGAATTCTAGTTGTAGAGTGGCAGTAAGTCCTCATCCATTCGAGTACAATATTATTTTATTTTATTTATAATTTTAGTTCAGTTTTTCTATACATAGTTAGTTGGAGACATGTTCCATCAACTCCTTATTCGGACAATATAGAGGCTTTCTAGACGATAGCATGTCAGACAGTTATTTCATATTTGTTTTGTTATTGTTATACTATTTTCAGACATTATTCTTATCCGATGTTTTTATTTATATTTGAAACTTATGGCCATTTAGTATATGTTTCTACATTTTCATATTATATTATGCAGTATACAGGTATAGATATTAGTCATGGGTTAGTTTGTGGTCCTTCGGGGTCATGAGCACCGTGTAATGTTTTGGTTCAGAAACTTGAGGCGTTACAAAGAGGATCAACTATACCTAACATCTGTAACCAAGTCCATACAGGATAATACAAGTTTTCTCCTAAGTTTGTCCGAAAGAACCCACTACTAATCCTTTAATTCCTTATTTAAGATATTTTTATCTTGGATGAGGCTAAGATATCAAAATTCACTTCTTAAAGTACATAAGCCATAGTCGATCCTAAGATAGAAATTCACTCTAGAAACAAAAACAATTAAGTCAACTCCATAAAAATTATGGTTTCAAGATCACTAGAATAGTCCATAAACAATTATCGTATGATCATGGTCTCCCAACCTCTAACCTTCTACTTACCTGGACATTACAACTACATATTTGAGTGAGATTGTAATAATCCATTTAGATGCTTTAAGATATCATCCTATATGTGAACCAATCATGGCTTCTAGGTATATCCCTATCCTAGTCACTAATTCAAATTCCTTTTTTTATAAAAGAATAAGAACCTTATTCTATTATCCCTACATTCTATCTTTCTATTCCCTCACCCGTGTTCACAAGGTCGATAATATATGTATTCTAAGGGTTGTGAATCCTTAAACAAAAAGGATAAATAACCAATAAAATATGATAACCTATCCAAACAAACTTAAGTCAAAGTAACATTAAACATGTTTTTGGCCATAACCCCGGAAAGGGGGCTTTTAGCCACTCATGGACATAGTCATATTCAAGATGAAAAAAATGATAAAATTAAAAAGGTAAAGTAAATGAAGAAAAACCATAATTGAAGTTTCCTCCATCCCCTATCTAATTTTAAAATCCTTCCCAGGTGTATAAAATCAAATACAAGTGTCCTAGTTATAGAAGGACAAATCTGCCGAGTTTTTGCACTAGGACACATTATGTGGTTAATTTTCTGCGTCTAGCTGCATAAGGTGCCATTATCATAGAGATGCACTATTTTGGTACTTTAGTAAGCTCCTGTTTTATGGCACGTGCCATTTGTCACTCGATTTTGTCTGCGGCATGCCCTAGATATCCAACGTGTTCAATTCACATCAAGTTGTGTCTTGTTCTTTTGTTGGTGCATTCCAAGCTTTTTTGTGTTTCTTCTACTTGATTTGAAGATTTTTTATACTTAATATACAATAATAATAAAATTACAAAGGATCGTATATCATTAAACACAACAAATTATCGCTCAAAACAATAGAACATCCAAGATGACGAACTAGAAACTTAAGCTAAGAATTGTAGGTTTGAACCTTTTTATCTTTCACTTAGTCTTGACTCTTCACTTGATTAAATTACACTTTAAAAAAATAAGAAATTTATTCCATAAATAATTACACAATAATACCATTAGGAACTTATTATATACATTAAAATTCATTGCGATTAACTAGAACAACACCTCGCTTAAGCTAGTAACACTAGTTTTCTCGTTTTAATTCTAAGTGACCTATTTAAGTACACACTTGTTTGAAAGACACCTTTAACATTTTAATCACACACTTAAATACTTAGATAATTATTTACATTGTCATTAACACATGAAGCACAAAAGTTTATCTCAAAATAAGGCTAAATACACTAGAATAACAATAGTAAGGTGCATAAATTCACCTTAGATCATTACCCCACATCTAAAGACTTGTTCATCCTCGAACAACTCTTAACTATAAGAATGAAAAGACGAGGAGACTCTACACTTCTACTACAAGTAAGACACTCAATCTAGCACTACAATGACTATACAGAATGCAAGTTTCTATACTAAGTATGTTATATGCAATTGATATTTCAAGAACACTACTCCAAGACATCCTGCCATCAAGAATTAACTCACCGAGTTGGCAAAACTCATGCATATAATTAAATTTATGACATCATAAAATTCACCAAACTATAATAAAAAATGTTCCCTTACAATAATAGAGTTAATCGAAATTACTCACATAAATGTAATTTGTCACAAAATGGGTACAAGAATCAAATTGCACTCACTCTCATAAGAAATTCACAAGTTACATACGCTGAACCATATGCTTGCCTAAGTGTAGTATTCCACTAATATCAGAATGATGGAGCTTTGGATCAAATAGGTCTTTAATGGTTGTAATATAGTCTAAGGGATGGGTAAAAACTATTATGCCCAAGAATAGTTTCTATGTTCCCTAAGAACTTTAATACATCACATTATACAACTACCTCACCTTCAATAACAAAATTACACCACTTACATGTACCCTATTCTTTTATTTTTCCCATATCATTAAGCCTCATCATATAAACTATGGTGAAAGTATTTTGTGCATAATTTAATCAATTTGAAAAACCTTTTTTTTGGTCTCCACTCCTAACCACAAAACAACATTTTTTTCATAGCAATAACTATCACTTTGGGGCTTTAGTTTTATATTTATCCTACTTGAATTTACAATTCCTTAACTTCATTAATTTTGTACTAAAGCTATTATGAGATTTGGATCAAATTAAGGTCAATCAAAGTAAGGGAGTAGGCTACATATGAGGCTATCAAATCAAATGCAAAAGGCTCAGCAGGGCTAACTAAGATTATGCACAAGGGTAGGTATGAGAAAAGGTATGAACATGGCTATCAAAGAAATGACTATATCATCTCCTAAACCTACACTCTTTATTTTTCTTTGCACATACACCAAGTATGTTTCATATATCACATGCAACAAGGAATATACAAACAACTCACACGTATATGGCATATGCTCAACTCAAGCAGTATCATAATAGGCTATTAACCAAATAGTAATAGGAATTCATAATTAAGCCCACAGGTACAAGAGTTATAAACATGAGCATAAGAGTCTCAAAAGTATTAATTAACACAATAAATATGCTTTTTACAACCAAAATACTTGCATCATGCAGTCAAATATAGCACCAAAATGAATGTCTTATTTATTATTACAACAAAAACTTTAAATTTACCCTAAAACTGGGAATTTCTCCAACCCACACTTAAAAATATACTTTGTCCCCAAAGTATACTTTTTAAAAGTAGAGATAGAAATACTCCTTGAGGCCTTTAGGCCTGGCTAGTAACATTTATATACATCAAGAGAGTTCGGGGACCCCACACTTAGTCTTTGCCATGCCTCTTAGCTCAGTTGTTTCGGTACTCAAACTTCCTAACAACATATGACTCAATAAAAAATAAAACTAGTAAAGTAAAAACTAAAAATTTTGAAAATAAAACCTAACACAACTTGGGTTGCCTCCCAAGCTACACCTGATTTAGTGTCGCGACACGACCCAATCTTTATCTCATCTCTTTACCTTCATCCCCTTCTTCATACTTGGATGCCATTTTCTTATTTGTTTCTGACCCTTTGAGTGTCAACTCTCAAGATCAATAGCTCTCTCAACAATAACCTTTTCAGGATCATCAATTTTTATCATTTTAGGGTAGGGTATTAGAGGCTTAGGTTGCTCAATGAAAAAGTCCAAACAGGTCTTTTATGGAATAGAATCCACCACTCAACACTTATCCCCTTCAATCACTATAATCATGCACAAATCTATGTAGTGGGATAGTGTGTTGAGCGGTTTTTACTCTTTGAAAACCTCTTCTTCATCATCAAGCCTCATTGTGAGCATTCCCTCTTTTACATCTATTAGTGCTCCCCCCATCACCAAGAATGAACGTCCCAAGATTACCGATACTTTTTTATTTTCCTAAAATCTAAAACAACAAAAATTAGTAAGAATAATAAAATTACAAACCTTGATGAGAACATCCTCTATTACTCCTTCAGGATGGGCTATAGTTCTATTTTCTAGTTGTAGTAATACAGAGCTTGGTCTTAGCTTCCCCAAGCACAAAGTGTAGAACAAAGAAAGGTGCATTAAAAATAATGCTTTCACCTAAGTCACTAAGTTCATGGAATACCTCACTATTCCTAATTTGAATGGGGAGAGTGAACTTTCTAGGGTCTTTGAGCTTTTTTGGCATCTTCAACATCACCACAGAGTTTTACTTTTTAGTAAGTGCTACTATCTCGACATCCTACAACTTTACTTTGTTAGTGACCATATCCATGAAGTACTTAACATACTTGGGCATTGCCTATAAAACATTTGAAAGAGGAAGGTTAATATAAAGATCTCTGAAAGTGTCAAAGAACTTCTTAAAGCATACATCCTCCTTTTCTTTTCTAAGCCTCTGTAGTAAAGGTGGTGGTAGTCTCTTCTTCTCCTATTCAACAACTTTGGTTTTTGAGTACACATACTTCCTCAAATTTTTAGCATTTTTTTTGGATACCTATGGGGGAATCAACAATGTATCCTCCTTCTTAGCTTTCTTTGGAGGTTCTTCATTCAGCTTTTTACCACTTTTCAAAGTGATTGGCATTACTTGTTTGGGATTTTTAGAGTAACTTGGAAAACCACATTGAGGCCTATTGTTCTGTACTAATACTATCAGACCTATCTACAACTAAAAGTTTCTTGTACCTACTTGATTGTTTTTTATTTCTTCCTATTGATTCTTTATATCTATAGCCAATTATTCTTAGCTATCTATAAGTTGTTTCAACATCTCTTCCATATTTCTAGTCTGAGTTGTGTCCTGATTCCCTTGAACCCACAGCTATTAAAATTGCTGATGTTGGTTGTTCTATATTGGATTTGGTGGCTTAAATTGTCACTTCAAGTTGTGGATGTTCCCAAAATTAAGCCTTTGAACATTACCCGCAAACATCATGAATTCAGAATTAATAGCACACATAGTCGTTGAATTCCCACTATTACCACAAACCTCATACCAACCTACATTCTATTGAATTGCATTAACTGTAGCTGCAGTCTATGTCACCCCTATCTTCCTATTGCTTATCGGATTTTGTAAAGAAGCAAGTTGAGCTGATAAGGCAATGTAATAGTCCACCTTTAACACACCATCAACCTTATTTTCTACACTTCTTGAGTAAGAATGCCACTATGGATTCCCTTAAGAAATATGGTTCAACAAAGTATAAAGCTCATTATACATTAACTCCAAAGCTTGACCATTTCCAGTTGAATCTAAAAAAAATTTCATGTTATAATCAAGTACCTCAATAAAAGTGTGAGCTAGTACATCATTAGACTATTGATGATATGGACAGTCCTAAATAAGTGCTTTGAACCTTTATTTGAAGAAAAAATCTCACTGCATAGTCTTACAGTAATGCAAAATAGAAAGAATTGGATGAGGAATTTATGGGCTATGTCATCCCAGGTTGTAATTGAACTTGCCATCTCAGCATTCGACAACTTTTTTGCTTTCCCCAATTGTGAAAAGAGGAATAATGTTAGCCTAATATAATCAGTTGACACACCCATAGGTATGAATGTGTTACTGATCTCCAAGAATTTCCACATATGTACTTGTGGAACTTCATGTGAAAGCCCCGCACACTGTCCACTGCTCATCCAAAGCTGAACCATGTTTTGATTCAGCTCAATGTTACCTCCAGTAGTAGGTTTCTAAAAAAAAGAAGGTCAAATTTATCATAAGTGGGATTGCCACTTTTTGAAATATCCTATAGGATGGTTGATATTCAACCAAAAGAGAAGTATTTTCTTATTTCTCATGAATTTGCAAAATACAGGAGAGAAGGATTGCTTCTCTCCTTCATTAATGGAATTATTGCTCAAGTTCAGGGCTTAGTTAAACTAATTCCATATCCCTTGCAAGCATACTATTAAGTAAACCTATTTCCTAAAAATTTAATACCATGACCAAGTGTAGAGCACCACAAAAATAAAAAAAGTAAGACAAAAAAAATGGTTTCCAATTTACAGGTCCTTACCAGCGGCGCAACAAACTTGTTGTGCCCAAATTCATATGCAATTGTGTGAGGTTTCACCAAGTAGTAAAATGGCCCTTTAGAAGCCACTTATAGATCCCACAGGGAATAATTTTAACAACTATCGAATTCAAGTTCAACTATTGAGATTAAAGTGGAGCAATGTAACCAAATGAGTTTTGAAAGTTTGGAAACTAAAAGTAAACTAATATAATACAGAAAAGTAAACACTTTGGACAAGCAATGGATAAAAACTCGGATCTAAGGAACTGTGAACAATCATGCAACACTAATGAACTTCATTTGTTAGATTAGTTATCTTGATTGTTTATTCATAGGTTTTATCATATGATCATGGTCCGACGACCTCTAACCTTCTACCTAACTAGACATTACAACTACATCATTGAGCGGGGAAATAATAATCCATTTTGATGCATTAAGATATCATCCTACACGTTAACCAATCAAGTCTTCTATGTATATCTATATCCTAGTTTTTAATTCAAATTCCTTATTTTATAAATGAATAAGAACCTAACTCTATTTATCCCCACATTTAATCTTCCTATTCCCCTCCCGAGTTCACAAAGTAGACAATACATGTATTCTAAGGGTCACAAATCCTTAAAATAGTTCAAACAAGTATAAAAATAATAAAATATGATAATAAATCAAAACAAACTCAATAAAAATCAAAATTAAACATGTTTTTGGCCTTAACCTCGGAAAAAGGGCTTGTAGCCACTCTTGGACATAGTCGTAATCAAGATGAATAAAAACATGATAAAATCCTTTAAAAAGTTTAATAAAAATAATAAAAACCCTAATTTAAGTGTCTTACACCTCCTATACAAGTTTAAAAGATGTCTTGGGTGTATAACCTCAAGTGCAAGTGTCCTATTTATCGGAGGATAAAACTGCTGAGTTTTTGCACTAGGCTGTATTGCAGGGTTTATTTTCCATGTCTAGCTAGACGATGCATCGTTATCATGGATACCCATTTTTTTAGTTAACTTATTAAGATCTAGGTGTATGGAATTAACCATTTGGACCTCTCTTTGATCCGCGACGCGCCCTTGATATCCAAGATATCTGATTCACGTCAAGTTGTGTCTTATGCTTTCGTTGATCAATTATAGGACTTTTTGTGTTGTTTCCACATGATTTGATACTTTTTTATTCTTAATATATGATTATAATAAACTAACAAAGCATACTATAGTATTAAAATCAATAAATTAGACCTCAAAACAACACAACATCCAAGACGACAAACTCGAAATTTAAGCTAAGAATACTAGTTTCCCCCCTTTTGATATTTCAATTATTCTTGACTCTTATTTTTATTCAGTTGAGCTGTAAACACTATAAACAAGTTGTTTCGTAAATTATTACACAATCATACCATTAGGAACTCATTATACACATTGGAATCAATCACGATCAACTAGAACAACACCTAGCTTAAGCTAGTAACACTAGTTTTCTCACTTTATTTCTAAGTGATGAATTTAAGTACAAACTTTTTTGAAAGACACCTTTAACATTACAATCACACACTTAAAAACTTAGATGCTTATTTACATTATCATAAACACATTAATCACACAAGTTTCCTTCAAAACAAGGCTAAATACACTAAGATAAAAAAATTAAGGTGCATAAATCCACCTTAGATCAAACTAATATATCACAAAAAAAATTACCACAGTTCAATAAAAATAATGTAGTAACAAACATACAATAATATCAATTCAATGCCTAGAAATTATGCACACATATATAAGGGTCGGCTCGGATACTTAGTTATAACCTATAGGGGTTAATCTCAGTCTATGTACCATACCAGCATGGTACCTGACCTCAATATCAATTTGTATAGGTGTACACTCGATCCCAATATCATCAAAGCGGTAAAACCTTTACAAGATACTCAAGTCATAATAATTTTAATATGGAAATTCTTATTTCATTTATCAATACTTAACTTTTAAGTCAATCATTTTACTTACAATTTAATAGCACCTCAACCAACAATCATAAGAATGTCCAAAGTCTTATCATAATAAATTAGCTCAAATATAAGAATAGAGTCAAATAAGTCAAAAACTATAATTAATCAACCCTTTGGTACTCAACCATCAGGAATTACTAACTTTCAACTCGATCACCCTTAATATAAGATAATGTACCAAGGGTAGGTCCTCCCAAACACTAACTTAACCTTACAATTTCTGTTTCACTCACTACCATCTATCTTTATTCAGTTTCCCATATTCATTAGGTATACTTCATAAAGTTAATCTTTTCCAAATACTTTTCACTCACACCAACCCTTTTACGACAAATTAGATACGAATTTAGTTCTACCTACAAGCCCCTTGTTTTTCTCCCTTAACTCTAATATTGGCTATCCATAATTTTTCCAAACCTTTTTTCCATAACAAATATAACTCAACCTTGAAGCACACAAGGAAATCTCTATATCTACCTAACAAGTTCACCCCTTAATATACATTTTATAAAAATAATTCATACTAGCTACCATTTAATATCCTATGTTTAGTTCATGTAGTTATAACAACCCTTCAATATATAGATGGTCAATACATAAAATAAACATAATATACATCCCTAAATATATCCAAATATTATCCAAAGTTCAGTTTATTAGAAATTCCATTAGAAAGCCATACCCGTAGGCCTAGAAATGAAGTCTCTCATAAATACTATAGCTATTACATACATCTAATCTAAATATTTTATAACTTAATCATAATCTACCTCATGGATGAGTTTACTTCTATATAGAGTCAAGATACTCTCTTCTGGTGCCTTTTTTTATCCAATCTATCAAAGTTTCTTTAGGGAAATAATTGGAAATCACCCTCTCAGAGCTTGTTCTCTAAATATCTATGATTCTAAACATAGGGTTCATCTAAGGTATTTTGAAGGAGGCAAACCAAAATAAGAGATTATATGTCATGATCTAAGGCTACCCCCTAGTTGTAACTCGGTTCTTAGAGTCATAAGTGACCCTAAGCTAACCTGTGGCCTATTATGTCATACCCCAACTTAGGATAAGGAGTCTCATACTGGAAAAACATATGAGAGATGTTGGATATATAAGTAAGCATATTAAAGCCGTGTGGATCAAGGCTCAGAGAAGATAATATCACAAGTAGGTTAGACCGTTAACAAACTTGGTATTAGAGCCTAGGGTTTTAAAGAGTCCTAGGGAGTCTAAAAGTTGTGTTGCATAGAGTCTTGATCTAGGATGTGAAACACACCATACGTATAAGCAAGAATCTATGTAATGTATTAGGAACCATACCTTCTTTTATGATCCCTATCATACTTTGAAGTTATATCTATCTTTTTTAATTGATGATTTCACATGATTAAAATGCCTTCTTGCAGAGCTTACACCCATAGAAATAGGACCATCCAACCCCACCACCACCTACATAACCTCTTAATGAAAATTTCTTTTATGGTGAGTTTTAGGTTGTCTTGAAAAATTTAACTAAAGCTATGAATGCAAATGCAAAGGGCAATAACCTAGTAGCAGTCCTACTTTAATAGAATGGTAACCTTATTATAGTCAATGTTTGGGATTAACAAGAATAAACCCACTTGTGTTCTTTGGGTTAAAAGTAAATGAGGATCATCAGTTCTTCACTGTTGAGGTAAAGAAGATTGCTCAGATTATGCGTGTTATTTCAGAGAAAATTGTAGAATTGTATTTTTATCAATTGAATGATGTTTCTTATGGTTAGGTTACTTTGTTGAAGAAAGGTAGAGGTGAAAATGTAGTTAATATAAATTTGGATGTGTTTCAGAAGACTTTTCTTGACAGTTTTATTCCTCATGATATGAGGGAGGCTATGGTTGAGGAGTTCATGAACCTAAGTTAGACTTTACGTGGGTGAAGAAATATTGGCTCAAGTTTAGTTAGCTAGATATATATGCCTAGAGTGGTTCCCTTATTCAAGAGATCGTATGAGTAAGTTTGTTACTGAAGTATCTGAATTGGTTGTGAAGAAGTGTAGAACTACCATATTGATTGGGGATATAGATATTGCTTGATTGATGACTCATGTTTAGTAGATCGAGGCTAAGAAACTAAAAGGAAATAGAGGTAAAAAATAAGATAACTAGAACACATAGTCTGAGTACAGTTAGAAGGAGTCACGAAGGGGAAATTGTTCTTAGTTTTAGTGTTTTTTATTACCACCTTCACCATCCTCAGCTAAGGCACCTGCAACTAGATAAATTCAAGAGTAGTGGGGCAGATAACCAACTTTTAAATCCCAAGGTAGTGTTACTAGGGGATCCAATTATCCATCCTATAAAAGAGGTAGTAGGAATCAGTGGGGTGAAAGTTTTTTTCCGAAAAAAATAGGGTATTATGGATATGGGAAGATAGACCACAGGTTGAGGTACATCCCCAGTTCAAGAATGGGTAATAGGAATGCCTATCCTCAAGCTCAGTCCACAACTTTGGCAGCTCAATAAGGATGCCCAGCTCCATTACAGGGCACGTCATCAAGTATGACTAACTATTAGAATAAAAATTAGTTTTATGCTATAATATTTCATCAAGAGCAGGAGAGCTCCCAGTGTTCTCACTGGTATGATTTGTGTCTTTCACATTAATATTTATGGGTCATTAGATTTTGGGTCATCCCTCTCATTTGTGACCTCATTTAATACAATGAACTTTGGTATAAGTCTCGACAGTCTTATTGAGCCTTTCTAAGTTTCTTATCTAGTGGGTAACTTAGTTATTGCTAGACGATTCTATATTAAATGCCCTATTACTATCCTTCATAAAGTTACTTTAGCAAATCTAATAGAACTAGAGATGTTAGATTTTAATATAATTCTAGGCATGGATTGTCTCCATTCATGCTATGCATCGTTTGTTTATTTCATTCAAGTGGTGAATTCTTAGTTCCCTAATGAGTCAACCCTTGAATAGGAGGCTATTTAAGTATCCTCCAAGGGTTGTTTAATCTTCTACATTAAATCAAATAAAATAATCTCAAAAGGGTATATCTACCACTTAGTTTGAGTTAAACATACTAAGTTTAAAACCCCAACTACTCATTTAGTTCATGTAGTCATTGAGTTTCCTAAAGTCTTTCTAGATAATCTTCCCAGGGTACCTCCCATTAAAGAAATAAAGTTTGAAATAATCTTCATCCAGATACCCATCCTATCTCTATTCCTCCCTACTTATGCATTTGTCTAAGATTAAAAAGTATATGGAGCAACTTAAAAACCTCCTAGATAAGGGGTTCATAAGGCCTAGTGTTTCTCTATGTGGTGATCAAGTATTATTCGTGTATAAGAAGTATGGTACTCTCAGAATATGTATTCATTACAGATAGTTAAATAAGGTCACAATCAAGAATAAGTACCACATCCCTAGAATTGATGACCTATTTGACCAATTTTAAGGTGATTTTTGGTCTTCAAAGATTTATCTATGGTATCTGTTGAAGTTTAGAGATTGTGAGAATTTGAAAACTGCTTTCATAACCTAATATAGTCACTTTGAGCTTATGGTTTTGTCTTTTGGGCTAACAAATGCTGAAATAGTCTTTATAGATTTAACAAATAGAGTTTTAAGTAGTATTTGGACATGTTTGTCATTGCCTTTATAGATATCGAACTTAGGTATTGTCGGATTAAGGAGGAGCACACATACCATCTGAGGATAGTCTTCCAGACACTCAAGGATCATCAGTTATATGCAAAGTTTAGTAGGTGTGAGTTTTGGTTAGGGCTGGTTATCTTTTTAGGAAATATGATTTCGGGTGCAGGTATTCATTTAAATGCTAAAAAAATATATGTAGTGAAGTGTGGTCCCAGGCTCATAACTCTATTGGATATTAGGAGCTTTCTAGGCTTACCCAATTACTATAGAAGATTTTGTTGAGGGTTTTCCCTTAATAGCTTCACCATTGACCCAGTTGACATAAAATAAAGTGAATTTTATATGGTTCGAAATATGTGAGAATAGCTTTTAAGAGTTGAAGGATAAATTAAATTCAGCACCGATTTTAGCTTTTCCAGATATATTAGATGAATTTGTGGTGTATTGTGATGCCTCTAGAGTTGGGTTAAGTTGTGTTTTGATATATAATGGGAAAGTAATAGATTATGCATCCAAAAAACTTAAATATTATGAGAATAATTATCTGAACCCACATTTAGAGTTAGTAGCTATTTTGTTTTACGTAAAGGTTTATAGACACTATTGTATGGTGTGTATGTTGAATTTTTCATCAATTATAAAAGTCCACAGTATGAATTTTAGCATAAGGAGTTAAATATTCATTAGAGATAGTGGTTAGAGTTGTTAAAGGATTATACATGAATGTTCTCTACCATCCAGGTAAGGAGAATATAGTGCCAGATGCATTGACCAGACTGTCTATGGGTAGTGTGGCTCCTGTGAAAAAAGAGAAGAAGGAACTGGCCAAGGATTTTCATAAATTAGTCTAATTGGGTGTATAATTTCTTGATATCGATGATGGGGGTATAGTGGTCAGAACAGTTCAGAGTCATCCTTAGTGGTGTAAGTGAAAGAGAAATAATGTAATGTTCTCATACTTAACTAGATATTAGATGCAGTTCAGCAATAAATGGTTAAGGTTTTCTCCTAAATGAGAGATGGTGTCCTTCGCTATCATGGTCAGCTATTTGTTCCCAAAGTTAATGGATTGAGAGAAATAATATTAGTCGAAGCTCATAGCTCTAATGAATTGATTTACCTTGGTTATACCAATACTTACCATGACCTACAAGAATTTTATTGGTTTAATGGTATGGAGAGGGACATAGCATAGGTATTGGCTAATTGTCCCAATTGTCAGCAAGTAGAGATTGGGCATTAAAGGCCAGGAGCTATGATTTAGGATTTTGGAATCTCTACATAGAAGTGGGAGTTTATTAATATGGATTTCATTACTGGTCCTAACACCAGACTTCAGCATGATTTGATTTGGGTCATCATGGATCGAATAACCAAGTCATACCATTTCTTACAAATTAAGACCTTAGATACAACAGAAGATTATGCTAAGCTTTAAGTTTGCGAGCTAGTAAGTCTCTATAGGATTCCTTTACCCATTATTTCAAATTGAGGTACACAATTTACTTTGTATATTTTGAAATCATTTAAGTAAAGCCTTAGTACAAAGAGAAAGCTTAGTACTCCTTTCCATCCACAAGAAAATGGTCAAGCCGAGTGTATGATTCAAACCTTAGAGGATATGTTATGATCCTGTGTGATGGACATCAAGAAATTGGGATGATAATTTATCCTTAATTAAGTTTGTCTGTAACAATAGTTATCATGCTAGTATCTAGATGGCTCCATTAGAAGTATTATATGGGTATAGGTTTTGATCACCTATAGGTTGGTTTAAAATTAGTATAGAGGCTTTGGTCGGACCAGATTCTATTCTCGAGTCTATAGAGAAGGTTCAGTTGATTTGTGAGAGTTTAAAGACTCTTAAAGTCATAAAAAATTGTATGTAGATGTGAGAAGGAGAGAACTAAAGTTTGAAGTAGGTGCTACTTATTTTTGAAAGTGCCTCCCATGAAGGGAGTAATAAGATTTTAAAAGAAGGGAAAGATTAGTCCCCAATGTATTGGTCCTTATGAAGAAGTGAGGTTTATTGGAGAAGTAGCTAATGATTTAGAACTCTTAATAGAATTAACTAGCATCCATCTAATTTTCTATGTATTTATGCTAAGGAAGTGCATTGGGGATCCATCTTTTGTAGTGCTCGTAGAGAGTATTGGATTGAAATATAGTTTATCCTATAAGGAGATCCTAGTTAATATTCCCAAATGACAAGTTTGAAGGTTAATGAATAATGAAGTTCCATAGGTGAATGTTCTTTCGAGAAATCAAACATTTGAGGGAGTGACTTGGGAAGCCGAAGAAAACATTATGAGTTTATATCCTCATCTATTAACTTCTAGTATAGAGTTAGTTTGAGGTAACAAATTCCTTCTAATATATTCTATTCACTAATATCTTCACTCTAACACTATGAAGTTCATGTTTGAGGTAAAATATTTCTATTTTAGAATAAGACAAGTTTAATATCTCAGCCTAACGAACCCATGAGTTTGGTAATTTTTCCTTCTCGACCTTCATTCAAAGACGAATGATCCCAAAAGAGAGAAAATTTTAGACCCCAAGATTTCAATGATTTTATTTTGTTACCTCCTTCATATTTTATTGTTATTTCTGAGTTGAATTAGGATAAGGAATGATAATAGAACTATTAGAAAGTGTTTCATAAATTTCACAACTCATTTTGGGATATTTTAGAACCCTAAACATTAAGGGTTCATATTTAGGATGTGCTATGGAAGGATTACACACCCTTAGGAGAAAAACTGGCCATGTGCGATAGGGGTGTGCCATTCTAGTTGGTTTTTATGATAAGGGCATGCCACTCCTTTGGTGTCTCTCTATAAGTGTGTGTCACTCCCTTAGAGTGACGCGATAAGGGCATGCAATATCCAAGAGCGTAGAAATGCCAAATTTTATTTTTTTTCTTAGATTTCTTTGAGGGATTTTTGGTCTTTTACCTCTTAAATGATTTTTCAACCACAATAAATATGATTCCTGCCTGCATAACTCAGAATATATGATCAATCTCCTCCCAAACCCACAAAAACACAAAAGAGGAATTTTTTTCCTCAAAAATTCAATAACTCTAGGTTCCAATTTTAGTTTCCTTCAAGCAATTCACTAAGTTTAGGTATGTAGTATTTGAATAAGGATAACCTTTCATCTATTTTCCCAAATTTAAGTTTTACCATGAATTTAAGAACTTTATAACTAAGGTTCATACCCACCTTTCTTATGCTTGAGTTTATGACGTTTCATCATGAGATGCATAGTATTTTGCATGTGATTTCATGGTTAGTTATGTTTAATCCACTAAAGTGATCTCAAGCATTAAGTTTTGACATTTTGATATGAAGTTTCCCTAAGATGTTAAATTATTATAATTTGGCCATGAAGTACTTGGTTTATAAAAAGTTCAAGTTTATTGGTTTGAGATACAAAAGCATTGTAGAATAGCAATAGTTTAATTTTTGATATATGATTTCAGACAAGCCATGAAGTTCACATAAGAGATCAATAATTTGAGATAGAAGTAGAAGCATATTATGTTTTCAGACATATTAGCTTATATATTTATTTAGAGGTGAACTTCATTAATATAGTATGAGCAATAGTATTATTTTAGGAGTAGTACATAGCATCAAAGAGAATGTGGGTTAAATGCATCCTATTTTCGAGAAACTACGTATCACCATAGGTTATTATTCAACTTATCTAAATGAGCAAACAAATATTTTAGGTGATCACCTCAGTCACCGTTTATACTCTAGTGATGTATATTGGGCCCTTTTGATGAGGGTTTTAGACACCGGACTCCATTTTTCATACATTGTTTATGTTAGTTACGATAATATCCCACAAAAAAAGAATATTTTAGAAACTAAGTGTGATGAATCACAACCTTAATCAAATAATTATGATTGGTGCGCTATGAAATTTTGGGTTTCAATTTTGTTTATAATCAAGGTGAATCTATTTATACTTAGCATACGAGATTCGTAAGTAGGTTTAGTTTCAAGTTTACTCATTGTATTTACCCCCACATACCTATTACATTCCAGAAGTATTGATCATATATATGTTTGTGTTATGATATTTTTTCATAATGAGGGTTCTGGTGTTCGTCCCCAGCAGCACAACTATCCACAGTCTCTATTTCCTATATCTAGACAGTGGGTGAATCCTCATAATTCAAGGGTAAAACTTATGTTAGTTCCAGATACTTATTATATTATTTCAGATGGTATGATTTCAGTTTGGGTCAGCTAGGTTTTGTCCTAATGGCTCTTCAGTTTTAGTTAAAGGCTTATCTATCCTAGTCAAACGATGTTTTCTTACATGAGGATTTGAAAGTTACTGAGTTGCAGTATTTTGCAATGATTGTTCATTTATTTGAACCTAGTTTATGAGTTTTCTTCAGTTTCTACTAATTTTAAAGTTTACATTTATTAGAGTTTAGTGCCAAGTAGATATCATGTCATAGATTGGGGCTAGTTGTAGTCCTAAGCACTATGTAATGTCCATTAGGTATCTTCGGATCGTTAACTAGTATTAGAGTCACTCCTATGTCAGCCTTTTTGATGTTGGGAAAAATTTGAAACTAAGTTTCGGAAAATCTCAATAAGGTGGGGAAAACCTCATTCCCGAGTCTAGGCAAATCCTATTCGGTGGGGAAAAGCTCAACAAGGACCTAAGTCCATAAGAGGGGATGTATATAACAACCCAACTTAGGATAATATGTCACACATAGACAAAACATAGAAGAGATGTTGGGCATATAACTAAGAAAGTCTTACTTGCTTGTGATGCATTTTAAAGTTGTGCCGGTCTAGTCCTAGGGTGGACAATATCACTAGTAAGTTGGGTCATTATATAGCATGTCACTAAGAATAGATGAGTTATTGGAACGACATGCCAAAAATCTAACTACTTATTTGAAAAGGCTCTAAATAGATGATTTATTGGAACAATCCCCTAACTAACTTCAACTGCCTGAAACTAAGAAAAATATTGAAAAGAAATGTTGATAACTAGTCCCCGAATGATAAGGACTCACCAAAATACTATTTCTAATTTGATATTGAATCACACTAGCCTAAAGTTAGATGCTGAAAGCCGAAACCAATATTATAAGATAATATAGCGCAAAATAAAAGTATGTGATTAGTACTTTCAATGTACTGAGAATGTGAGATATTCATGATTTAATATTAGTTGAATGTAACATTGTAACCTGAATATGAAACTGAGACATGCATAAAGTACAATGACCAAGTAATAAACATGTGGTGGAATAAAAAGTTGAACAAATTGTATACAACTTAATGAAAATATCTTACTCTGAACTATGGATTGTGGGAGATACTGCTAATTGATATATCCCAATTTGAGCTAATCGAGTGTCATGACCTAATTTCTTAAATAATGATGGTTCCTACTATAAACTACCAGTTGGAAAGCAAAGCTCGTAGTCTGGAACGGCTAGTAACGGACTACCCAAAGTGAATAGTTGTAATAAAAGAGCAAATAAATAATATAGTCCAAAAAACTAGTGGTATCAGTACAAGAGGTTCTACATAACAAGATTTGAAAGTGAAAAATAAATGAATATACTGATATAACCCATCTTTGAATAAAACATAGAGGCTAGTCTAATACATAAATGGGAGAAAAGTAATACTCTAATTATTAGGATGTCACTCTATGTCTCTGAACCATGGCTACTTCGCATAATGCACACATCAATGGAAATAACTCATACTATGATATGCAGGATACAGAACTGTAGTATGAGTACCAAAGACACAGTACTTAGTAGATAATTGCTGACTGAGCTCCCAAAATAAAGCAGATATATATAACATCTAAATAGAATTAATAACTACACCCGAATGTCCAGCAACTATATAAGACAGCAATAAGATAATAAGGATAAACTATCCTATTCATGTCCAACAGACTAACACACTAAGGCTAAGGAAGTAATAAGAATACACTATCTTATTCCATCCATACATAGAAATCTCAATGCCATACCGCATAACACAGGGCAAAAGAAGGATATAAGGCCAAGAAATACGTTTATAATCTGAGTAAATGAAGGAAAGAAGTGATATACAATAATACCATAGCTATATATATCTAGATATAATAAGTATATACATATGCAAGGTCAACTTAAAGAATAGCATAAATCATCAGACTAGTGTTTTAAGACCACATAATCATAGTAGGAACTAATTCTTGAATACTCAGGGTTCTAATCTTTATATCAAATTATTATATGATCATGTATAATAATATAATTGTAAGATAGAAGAGGCTAGAATTATACATCAAATCTTGATGCAGAATCAATGACTAATCTGTCATAAACTCGTCATGAAAATGACTATAATAATGATAATAACAAAATCAATAACAATGCAAGTAACCGGCTAGTCCGAACAACCAACACCTAGCTGAGCCGTATCATATCCCCCACCTCACAAGGTTTAGAAGGTTCAATCAACATACAATACAACATAAGGCACAGTAAAAACCTATACCTATCCAACCCCCTTCCCTTATATGGGTCGATAGATACAAGTGCCTACTGTTGATAGGTAATATGCATGCAAAGATGAATGCAATACAATCCACAATACCATAACCAATCCAAGTATCATAATATAATCATTATGACTATCACCACCATAACCATCTTCATCATATCCATCATCAGCATTATATTCACCCTTCGGCCTTGCCAGGTATATCCTATCCAGAATCAAATTGATAGATTTACTCATAGGAAGATCAATATAATTATCTTCTAGCCTTATTGGGTATATTATCTTAATCATCCTTCGTCCTTGTCGGGTATTCATATGTCATCACAATGTCCTCCGACCTTGCTGGGTATATAAGTATATCATCATAGTCATCCTCCATCCTTATCGGGTATAAAATTAGTATCATCATAATCATCGACACACATAGATATAACATCAATACTAAAATCTCTCATTAGGTTTTACCTAGAATTTATATCATAAATACAACATTTTTCACTATCCCATACTGGAGATATGTGTCTATAGATATAATAGGTACACATGCTCAAGTTGTGGCTTAAAAGAGTCTAAATCCGTAATACCATTACTCGGAGAGACCTTCAGGACTAAATAATTATAAAAGTGTAGAAAGGGCATGAATCTCTCACGACCAGAGTGATTAGTATTATTAAATCATAGACCAAAATCGGTCTCGATAAACATGTTTAAATATTATTATTAATATCTTTTATACATAAGTTATTCATTAAGATAGGCAAGTATTATTTTGAAAAAATCCATTTTTATGGCGCAAAATAGGCTTTAACCCTTATTCAGGAAAGATAGTCATAAGATTACAATCTAATTGGAATCCTATCAATCATCAATGCAATGATCATCAATGTACCAAATCTATGCATGCCATCAATAGTATTCAAACAATAGAACTATAAGAATTAACATATCAATAAACTACACTCATATCCTTTACAAGAATAAACACTTCCCAGATGGCCAACTTATATCGTAAAATGACCTTGGACCCAATAATGTGTCCAGAATAATTAAAACTTCATTATTGTGGTATTCATCCCACATACATATTTGGAACCCATATCAATACTTATATCTATAAACCATCTCATATCTATAAGTCATAGCATATTTATGAGGTATAACATCTCTATAAGCCATAAAGTATATCTATAATCATCTCACATCTAGGAGGCATGATATTAATAAATGTATCACATCAAGGAGGTATAATATTAATAAAAATCTCGCATCTAGGAGGGATGATATCAATAAAAATCCCACATCTATAGGCCATATATTATATATATGTTTATGCCCACACCATCAAGCATATCGATAGACCATATCATAAATCAATTCCAAAATATCATAGCATAGCTACAATAAATAAGTCATAATTTTGGGAAAGTCATCATAATTTATCTAGGCATGGAGTAACCTTATGCAAAAGGCTTAAAAGCCTCAACTATACCAAACATCTGTAACTAAGTCCACAAGGGCTAACACAAGTCTTGGCCTAAGGTAGGCCAAAAGAACCCACTACTAATTCTCAAATTCCATATTTAAGCTATTTATACCCCAGACTAAGCTAAGATATCGAAATTCACTTCTTGATGGTTCACAAGCCATAGTCAATCCTAAGATAGAAATTTGGCCTAGAAACATGAGCAATTAAGTCAACTCCACCTAAATTATGGTTTCAAGATCACTAGAATAGTCCAAATAAGGTTATCATACTAACCATGGTTCCAATACCTAAACCACATACCAAACCTAGCACAATATCATATCCACTCTAAGAATTAGTTCAATCTTGGGAGATGGCAATAAGATTCTAAAAGCGAAATAAGCATTTCACTTTACGGGTAAAAAACCATCATCTAATCCACAAACATTATTAATCAAGACTAAGTCATTCTATCCATAATCAATCTTATCACACATCATCTTATGAAGAAGTGTAGGTAGAAGACTACCTTCAAGATGAACCATAATCCTTGAATTATTCACTAAATGTCTATTTTTACTTCAAGATCCCAAAATACTGTCATGTTTTCAAAATTATACTCTACTCATCAATACGATAATAATGATACCAATATTATACCATTGTGCTTCCAGTCAAAAATCATACCCAAATCCCCAAGAATGTCCCATCAATAGAAAATGTATTTTCAAGACCAATCCAATGTTCATACAAGCTCAAGGAATCATAAACCTCAAGAATGGGTAAAAATCAAGCTAAATCGGGGCTAAAATAAAGCCCTCAAGCTATTGGGGTTTCGAGAAATAAATCAAGAAAATTTAATCAAGAAAAAGGTGAATTCTTACATTAAATCAGAAGATAATTGTAGAAATAAATGTTAATCAGGCTCTTAAGTCACGTACAAGTCTTAATTTTAAGATATCTTAACTTTTAGGGTTTTTTCTCTTAAGGAAAGTGTGAAAAATAAGCTAATTCGCGGCCTAAAGGTTTATTTATAATCCTTCCAGGTAATTAGGTGCTACAATCAGACACCAAGGTGTGCAGTCAGACAACCTGACATTTGAAGCATGTGTTGTGATAGCAACAACCTTTAGTGCGACCGCACTAGCCTCTCTGTACACACTGTTATGATCGCCACTCAAGAGGTGCAATCTCAGAAGAACAAGATAATAGTTGAAGACTTAGAATTCTTACAAGTCTCTGCCAAGTCCTTGGGATTCATTCAAAATCTGATAAATGCAAACGAACTATCTAACCACACTACATTCAATGTTCCATACATGATGGCAAAGTTAGATTTTCTATCCAAGGAACTTTTAATCAAATGTGAGTTCGAAACCCAAATTTCAAATTTTTTGACTTTTCGACCAAGACGTCAAAATGAGCTAAGATGCCTCGAGACCCAAACCAAAGGTATACCTAGCATAAAATAAATATTATAGAGTTGTTGTCACATTTAGAATTTACATTTGAGACTATTTTCCTAAACTTTTTATCCGGCGGCCATTTAGAACCAATAACATAAAAAAAACATAAATTAGCCTAAAATTCAAAGAATTGTCAGATCATCAAAATTATAGTTCAAAAAAGTCACAAGTGACCTTTAGCCACTGTAGGAAGGCTCGAAATGCTACATATGCATGCAAATTAAGGAAATGACTAGGAGGGTCATTACAATATCCACTACTAAAAGACTTTTATCCCCAAAAGTCAATAGATAAAATGATCTGACAAGCTTGAAATGATGAGGTGTTGGGACCATATGATTTGAGCATGACTTCTTAGATTATCTGGTAGAAGAGAGAACACTTCCAAGGGATTTTGCCATAAGTATCCCTTTTCCAACACGCTCTCTCACTTTAATTAAAAATAGTCTAAACTCAACGTCAATCACCAACTAGCCTCCAACTAAATAAAAAATTGGAGGCATATGAAAATTTAAATGATAGCACACTAATTCTATCTCGATACCTGTATGAATCTCAAAGGCTCATCCAAGCCAAAATCAAACCATGGAATGAGTCATACAATCGACTCCAAATCTATATATAACTCTCTTTACCATTACACATTTTCTATCCACTCCAGACTAGAAGGAAAATCACCATAGTTCTTTTTTTTGCTCAATCTCATTATAGATGACTTGAAGAACTTGAGCTAATCCGCTAAAAGTCTAGACGACAAACATGAGAATAGATTTAGAAGGTGCTATATAGGAAAACAAATAGAGATAATAAAGAAATACAATATATGCCAATGCTACAATTTGTTAGAGTAGTAATCGAGACATAAATTCAGAAGATCAAGGCATAACTACTAATGTGCTATAGAAATATTGCACTTTTGACACTTCAAACCATGAAAATATGCAAGTTTCAGAGGTTGTTTTGTTAGATGTGATGCATTTTAGGTATGTTCTATAGGAAATTATGTTTTGGATGATAAGTTTATGAAAAATATGAAAAAGGTATTTTGTCTACTTATTGTAGAAATTATGGATATTTGGGACACTTTTTGGCTTATTTATGATCAAAGCATGTTTGAGAATTGAAGACCTAAAAAGATGTCTCTCGACACTTGCTAAGTCAACATGTGGACCACAAGTAATATATATTAACTGCATATGGGCAAATCAAGTGTCAGAAGTCTAAAATCTCGAGAGCTAACCCATAAGATTTTTGGCCTTGGCACTTACAATCACTACTTGCACCCATCCTGCAAGCCACAAATACTGCTTGCGGTCAGGGTTAAGGCTAAGGTAGTGATCACAAGTATCCACCAACTCTTTCTTCTCCTATTTTGTTAGGACTTTGATTTTATGATTTCCATGTGTACTATAAATAAACCTTATGAGTTTTATAGTAGAAGTGACACACATTTGATACTCACAATCATATTTTGATTTTGAAATACGATTTTGATCATGGAAATATCTTGTATTAACTTCAGTAAAATAATTCAGTTATGGTTTTGGGTTTTCTACTTCTTATTATTGTGATTTCATCTATTTTTTCAATCATGAATATTATTTATTACTTCAGAAGCATGATCAACTCAAAACCCATAGATAGGGTTGTGGAAATCCTGATAGATTGATAAAGTAGGGGAAGTGCTATTGTTGTTCTCAACTGATACCCATGTATGCTTTGCTTTATATTCACTATAATAGTTTTCTTAACTGGTGCACTCATTAAGATACTGCCTAGATTATTGCTACTAACTCCAAAATAGGAGTAGTGACTAGGAAAAGATAAAAAATAATAGTAATTTAGAGTTTAACTATCGATCCATGAATCTAGGTTTTATCTTAGTAAGATGGATAGATTTAACATAATAACTAGAGACTCAAAAAGTAATAGTTAACTAAGATTAAGATAAGGGTTAGTAAGGCCATATCCTAAGACTCGAAAGGTAAATAGTGAATCATTCTGGTCATCCAAAATACTATAGTTGGTACATAACTTATTGATTGTAAATGCAAGGTATCAAGGTATGGGGTTGGTTCAACTATGCATGATAAGCCTATGAAGTTGGGAAGCCAGGGAAAACAAAATCCTTGTGTTCACTCATGACCGATTACAACCGAAGTTTATACTCGCTACTAGTTTGAAATTGATACTTAAAAACTCCCGATTTACTTTTGTTGTTCTGCCCATTGATTCTAATAGCTGAGAGCCAATATTGCATGTATTTCCTTAGGATTCGACCCCAAATTTTGTTGGGTTACTATATTTCATAATGACCATATCATATTTTGAGAGGATGTGTAGCTTGGACATCACCAAATTTTAGCGTCATTGCTAGGGAATGTGGTTTTGATTTGAGAATAGAAGTTGTTGTAGTTTTCAGTTTTTTATTTTTGTCTTTTTATAGTAGGGTATACACCGTTGTATGACTAGTACAAAGAGTAGAGACAATACCTTACTCCCAATGAATCTGAATCCATAGAGAATCATACAAACACCTAGTAGTATGGTGGAACAGAAAAGAGAAAATAATTTTGAGGAGGTTCGCAATGTTGTACCACCCCTTTCTCCTGAAGGAGTATAGGAATTTATTGATCGAGAGACTGGTGAGCTCTTATCCCAGGCTAAAAATAAGAGGAAGGAAATGGAAGAAGCTTAGCAAGTTGCTCGAGAGGTAGATCTAGATGTGTAGAGACAAGAAGCAGACCATTAAGCATTATATGGTGGAAACTAGAACATAGTTAGAGGTGCCCGTGTTCAAGTGATCCCAGCATATCGGTATGTGCAGACATATAATGGTGATGAGGAAAATCTGGGATACATTAAGCCGGTAGAGAATGGAGCCGTTATTTCTTCTATTTTACCCCAAGCATCAAGTTTGATATAACGAGCGCAATGATCTATCTCATAAATATAAATCGTGTATTTATGGTTTAGCATGCACATAATACAGATATGCACCTTGCTAATTTTATTAGGATATAAAGTTCATATACCATTCCATGGGTGAATCATAAAGAACTTAGACTGAGGTTGTTCCCCTTCTCACTCACAAGAGAAGTATCTTTATGGTTTGGGGAACTGCAAAGATTATTTATCACTATATGGAAGAAGTTGCACAGGAAATTCTTGAACCAGCTCATTCCTCCATCTATGTTGTTGTTGCTCAAGGATGAGATTTATAATTTTAGGTGGCTGCAGTCAAAATTTATGTACGAGGAATGGTTGAAGTTTAAGAAGAAGTTGAGTATGGTTCCCAACCATCAAATGCCATGGATGATCTTATTAGAGATATTTGACAAAGTTTATGAGTCAAAATTAGAGTACGAAATAGACTATATGGATCATCAGTTGGTGGGTTTTTGAGACCAAGGGTATGAGAACTAAGGTCAGAACTACTATAAAAGATATAGAGACCGTAGTAGAGAGCGAGATGGTGAATTAAGGTAAAAGATGACTATGGAGATAAGGGAGATAGGTATATTTTTCTAGGAAATATAAACTTTGAATCAAGAATAGAAGAGATGCTGACTAAGCTGGAGAAGGTTCAAGAAAATCATGAGGTCCTACTTTAGGAGATTAAGGCTGAAATTTTAGGGTTGACCCAAAAGGTCAAATCTCATGCTACTGCTATCAAGCAGTTAGAGCATTAGTTTGGGTAGCTATCAGCCACTCTCAACTAGAGGCAATCAGGTACCCTTTTGAGCAACACTATGCAGAATCCAAAAAATAATAATCATGTTCTTCCTATTACAACGAGGATTACTATTACTAATATAAATCTTAACTACCTGGTGCGAAAGCTGTTGATAATGAGAAACCTGTTGAGGAGTTAGAAAATTAAATAAGTGGTGATGATGCAATTTCTACGAAAAGAGGTAAGGGTCTAGTTGTTGAGCAAGGAATAAGAAAAATTTTAAGACTGTCCCCACCTTTTCCTCATCGATTAAAGTAGAAAAAAGTGGAAGGAAAATTCAAGAAATTCATTGAGATAATAAAAGAGTTGTGCTTAAATATTTCTCTTCTCGAGGGGTTAGAGAAGATGCATGGATATGCTAAGTTTATAAAGACGTTGGTCACAAAGAAGAAAGGAGCAACAATTAAGGATGTTAATGGATTTCCCAACTGTAGTACATTCCCTACAAGGTCTTTTGCTAAAAAAAGTGTGACCCTAAGCATTCACTATACCATGTTCTATTGGGTCATCTTGATTTTCCATCTTTATGACTAACTATGTCATTCTGTATTGTGAGGTTGAAACTGAGATGCCCATAATATTAGGGAGACAGTTTATGGCCACAGGTAGAGCATTAGTTTAAATAGAGAAAGGATAGCTAAAATTCTGATTCAATGGTAAGGAGGACAACTTCAACATCAAAAAATTAATGAAGTGGCCAACCGATATGAAGGTGGTATCAGTGATTAATTATATTGATGACCCTGGAGTATACTCATTCGGGTAACTTGATAAATTCTAAGTAATTAAGATACCACATTATACTGTGACATTAAATCAAGCGCTACATGGGAGGCAACCCATGGTCTTGTATGTGAAGTCTAAGAAACCAACGCAGCCACATTGTGACACAACATCAAATCAAGTTTTGAGTGGAAGGCAACTCAGTATTTTAGTGTTCACATTTTTGTTATTTTAATTTTGTTGGTTTTTAGCTTATAGACATTCCCAAAATATGGTAAAACTCCTACATTCATCAATTTACAGGTAAGTGAATCATGTGATCAACCCATCATGGTCAAAAAATCCCACACGGGCCAGGTAAGTTGAGCAATAAATTGAAAATCAAAAATTTTGATGATAAAAAATAGAAATTTGTCAACTTTGGCATCTAATCATACTTATAGAACCAAAAATATAGGTTATAGAACCATAAGTAGTTGGAAAAATATCAAAACACCTAGTACTAATTGTAGAAAAGCGGGAAAATATTTTTAACCCCACACTTGCGCCCTACAAATATTGGCGGTATGCGACACTTATGCCTCATGCTTGGCCACATGTGGCAGGCACAAGTAGCTGTCGCTGCTAGGTCATGAGTGGGACCAAATTTTAATTAAAATTTTGAGCCTACCAATACTTATATAAGACCTAAAATAGCCCCCCATCTATATTTAAAAAATCTTAGCCTCATTACAACTCATTTAAGTCCTTAAAATTTCACTTTTCTCTTTGAATTCAAACTTTCCTCTTAAAACATAAAATAACACCACACTTAAGTTAAGGCAAAATTGACACTTGTTTGAGATATGTCCCAACACACTAAAAAAAGTTCCAAATTTGGTTTTGCCTAATTTCTTTGTTGTTCACTTATGGATTTTAATAAAAATGTAACTTTCTCGGCTCCTAGTGGTTATGTATTGATTTGTTTATCGTATAAAAAAGTTCATATGAGCATTCCCAATATATATATATATATATATATATATATATATATTCTATCATGCATGTATGTAGGATCGTTGAAGTAGCCTAAAATCATAATGAAGGGTCTTCTTCTGAATTAAATTATAAGGTTAGCCAATAATCAAAAGTTGAAATTGAAGGAGTAGAGTTGTACCACATGTTGAGCATCTTTAGTTTGCATTGAAAATCTTGATTCTTGATAGAGATGTGCACATTGGACTTGTTGGGATTTTAAATAAGTGAAAGGGATGTGAAAATTCAGGAAAAATTCAAACTTTTTATATTTTCAATTTATCTTCAACTTTTTCAATCCCTCACTTTTGTGGGAAACTAACGACTACTCTTTCATGTACACAAGGCACCAAAAGTTGCCAAGAAGAAGAAGGTCGATACATAGGGGAGAAGGGTAGAGTCTCAGCCTAGTGGTTTAGCAAAGATGAAATATTTAACAACATAGAGACACTATAATTAGGGTGACACACAGAGTTACTAGAGGGAAGATACGTCAGGTTGCTTAGTCATTTGCAGCCTAGCCATGGAAAAAGTCGGCACAGATAACACCCCCATATACTCCACTATCAGATGACAATGATGATGAGGGAGGGATAGATTCTGAGTTTATTCTACAAGTTGAAGATCAGGTCCCCCAGTCTTAGGAGGGGTCCAACGATTTATTTAAGGATGTTAAGCATAAGGAGTCATCAGCAGTACCCTAATTTGAAGAGGGTACTTCCTTTCATGAGAAGAAGTTAGATGTACCCAGTCTGAGGAGGTTATGGAGCCGTCTAACCATGATACACAAGTACAGCAGGGGTAGATACATACACCCACACATGTCATGGAAGCACTTCCGAGGTAATGTGTAAATGATATGTTGGCTGTTTATGATATGACAGTCATATCTCTGATATTGGCAGTCCTAATAGGGTTATTTATGAAGAGCTTTGGATTTATTTATCAAGGATTAGTAGAGTACCACATTTGCGAGCTTTATTTGATCTATATCAGTTAGAGTGGATGACTAGACCACTTGGTTCTCACAGCTCACCTATGGTACGGGATTTTTGTGCATCATACCGAGCTACAGTCAATCCTTCCATGCCTAGATTATTGGGAGCGATAAGGCACATGGAGTAGCCACTACGTGATCATACACTTGTAGGGGGTTTGAGTTGATCTGTCAGTTGAGACTATCCACCGGGTTATTTTTGGTCCAAATTTTATCACTCCCTCATCTATAGTTGTGTGTGACTACAGAATGAGAGTCGCATATAATAGACACATTATGTGAACGATTGAGCATAGATAAGAGAGGGTTGACATGTCTAGGTAAATAACTAGCTATATTTCACCTTTGGATGATGCTACCCCATGGATTGATGGTCATGGTGTGATCAAGAAAGGTATGTTAACCTTTAAGGAAAATTTTTTGTGGCTACTGATTAGATACTGACTATTCCCCATAGCTTCAGACAATTTGTTGACATAGGAGGGAAAAGTCCTGGTTTCTAGTATGATGGCTAGATATGCTTTTGATTTGATAGCCACTCTTTAGCATAAGATCTATGACGAAGAATTTAGGGAGATGACTAATATGTTATTCCCTTTCATGATTTAGAAATTTTATAATGAGTCCTGTGTACCTATGATATTAGGAGTAGATAAGAGAGTAGATGTGACAGATACTGCATATACAAAAAAAATGAAGTATCTTTCATGCCTAGACCTTCCAGGAGATTTAGAGAGCCTACTACAATACCTCGGCTCTAGACTGAGGGCCCATCAGTTTCCACAGTGCCTGGTGATGCACATGTAGGTGATGTGGATTTTAGTATTGATATGTTAAAATAGAAGTAAAGAGAGGGTCCAGATTTAATTACACTGTATGAGGGTAAATTTTCCACCTCTTCATCATCCCCGGTTTTAACCTCAGATTCGGTTGGCGTATCTTTAAAGGCTATTTGACCATCCACTATATATCCTAATATAAGTATGATCACTATATCTAGAGATTTATTGTAGAGCTTAGTCGATATTTATAGGGCCACTGATGCTCGGTTGAGGATTTCGAGACCAAGATGACTACCCTATATGTGCAGATGAGATTTGGGTTCAGACTAGATCCGAGTAGGTAGAGGCTAAATGGGAGGCCGTATAGAGAGCTGAACTATCTGATCTATGTTCTGAATTCCAAGCATATCTTGATAAGTTTGAGAGATGGGGTAAAACCTAATTTACAAGAAAGAGGCATCGAATCTAGCGCAGATGAGGAAGGATATTGATATTTTTGATGAGCAGAGGTATGCTCTGTCAGAAAGAGCCATGTAGAAACCACTCCCTAAATTATACCCCAAGTGGTTCAAATATCACGTCCCATTAGTTTTGGCCAAGAAAGGTCACATAGGAGACTTCTAGGATCTTGATTTGCCATATGACCAAGTCATTAAAAGGGCCAAGCATGATTTGATTGAGATTGTAGTCATTGATAGGCAGAGGCATATAGAGATAGCCACATGTGGATCCTATAGTAGTGCCAGCTCATATGCCCCCATTGGGATTTTCATGACACGGATGCTTAGCATGTCCCAAATATGTTCTCACTTTCTTTTGTTTTGTACTATTTTTGCAAATTAAGGATAGTTCATACTTTTTTAGTTTGGGGTGAGATATACCATAGCTGCCGCAAATTTTTATTGTCATCCTTCTTTTTCTATTGGTTATGGTATGATTGTAGAATCGGCATGCCTAGGATAATTTGTGTCATATTTTTTTTTGTTTAAATAGGAGATTTTTAATTATTTAGGAAAGTTATCGTGTTTTAATAGATCTAAAAAAAATGATACCCCTCAAAAATGTGTGTTTTAGAACTACGTGAATATTTATATATGTGAACATTGATGATCTTGTTATGGCATTAGGATTAGGTACATGAGAATCACTTCCTAAATATTTCATGAAGTGGATAGGTAGTAGTTGGTAATATTAACTTTGTGCAATATGTGTGTGAGATTCTACTTAGTTCCCTTTGTGTGTTAAATCCAGAACATGCGCGGTTAGGCTTTCCTAGGTTGTAGGATAGTCAGTTAGGAAAGGATCGTAGGTTGTTTTTTTATTTTAGTCCACTTTTAGCCTAAATGACCTTCCCTATGTGAAATAGTATCCCTGGATCCATGTTTTGAGCCTTATAGCCTATTATTATTTGTTTTTACCTATTCACCTTCCCATTTATATTATAATGAACTTGTTTTGGCCTTGGTCTTACTTGGACATTATGCACCTTAACTCAGGCAAAATACCTAAGTTAGGGGTGACTATCATAGGCTGTGTAGTGTAAAGTCTGTATGTAGAAGGGTAAAATAAGATAAAAGGTTAGTAGGGTTGGGTGTGGTAGGGAAAGAAAAAATATAGAAAAATAAATATTGTGAAAAAAGTTAAAAAGAAAGAGTAAAGAACCCCACCCAACCCGAATATGTATTAAAAAATAAAAAGAGAGAAATAAGGGTGGAATAAAAGGAAATTAGCTACTAAGTGAGACCCCAAGGATAGTGTAGTTCAAATGAGGCTTGGTCACTTGATACGTCTATAGGTACTATACTATCCCCCAAGCCTACATTACTAGTCGAGAAAAGTCGTATAGTGATCCTAACTTGACTGTCTGAAAACTAAGGTCAAGCCTATGGTATTTGATGAACATTTCTTGGAACTTCTCTTCTAAGTGTTAGTGTCTCTTGACCATCCCTACATTTACATGTATGATTTCGTATGAGTGAGTGGGATTTCTATGTTGTTAGGGAACTTGATTCATATTGCTAGCTAATTGCTTATTTTGGGAAGTGTAACTTTTATATATGAGTGGTTGTTTGTTGCTAATGTAATTTCATACCTTGATCCAATAGTGTCATATTGTTTTTCTTCATGTTCATACATAGTTGGTTTTGAAAAGTGAGATTAGAGGGGGTGTTGTGTTTTGAGCTTAAAGTGTTGATTGAGTGACTTGAATAGCTTAGATTCTTTTAGTTAAGCATTGTATTTTTTTTTATGTGTATTTTTTTTAGTACATGCAACGTTCTAAGTTGAGTGTGTTGATATGCTATAGAAATATAATACTTTCGACGCTTAAAACTATAAAAATATGTAAGTTTCTCAGGTTGTTTTGTTAGATATGATGCATTTTGGGTATACTTTTCAGGCAATCATGTTTTGGATGCTAAGTTCGTGAAAAATATGAAAAAAGGTGTTTTGGCTACTTATTAGAGCAATTATGGATGTTTGGGACACTTTTTGGTTTATTCTTGATCAAACCATGTGTGGGAATTGAAGAAGCGCTGAAAAAATGACTCCTGACACTCGCTAAGTCAACATGTGGGCAAAGTAATGGTAAAAAGTTCAAAATCCCAAGAGCTAACCGCCAGGACGTTTTTGCTCTAGCACTTGTGGTCACCAATTGTGCCAACACACCTGTGTAATGCCTTGAGTTTATTCACTGGACGTTATACAGTTCTTACGACCACGAAGGATTACAAGCTAACCCATGACTGGTATCTGCTGCGAACACTATATAATAATACTGAAAATATATGCAGAACTTAGGCTGAAAATGCCATAAGGTTCATAAACTGAAAACAAATACTGAATACTTATAATATACTGAAAGTACTGAACATATGTTTGATGTAATCTAGTTTAAAATCCTCTAACTATCTGGAAGTAGAGTTGATGGGATAAGTCCCCAAATAACTCCAAATACCGAATGTACTAATTTTTTGAAATGCTGAAGTAAAATAATATCCTCAATGGATTAGGACTCACTATTAAATCTGCTGCTTATATCCTGAGCTGCATAGTTTGATTAGGAACCCGTGCGTCTGAACCTATGATATAAGACATCATAGCGTAAAAGTGTATGTGTTAGTACGTGGAATGTACTGTATGCTAAGTGAGGTAAGGCTGATATACATGGTTTCATATGCATGAGATTATAACTGGCTGAATGAACATCATGACGTAACTGATTGAGTGTACATGAAAAACTATAACTGCTAAATATACTTAACATGTATTATTATGAATGTAGCAATACATCATGTATCTGAGATTATACTGAAACTGAGAACTAAATTCTGATGGTTGAGTAACTGATGACTAGTAGCGATGATTCTATAGAACTGACAGAGTTCTTTACTGAATACACAGACTAAAACAATAACTGTGGGAGTGTTCATCTAACCAACATACCCCGATATAGACTAATTTACTGTCAACCTATGAACCCATTTGGAAGGTTGTTAGCACCTTTCCACAGGATACTATCAATGCTGGGTCAACCCTAATCTGACAGAAATACTCATGAAATTGATATATGATGGCATCAACCCTAGTCTGGCAGGAGGATGACTTACCCTACGCTGGCTACGTAGTTCTGTAATGCAGGGACAACTACTAAGGGTAAAACACTCTATTGGAAGGAATGCACCCATCTCTGGGTTCTCTCAGTGTTGAATCTTACTCCCAACTGAATCAACACTAAACTGATCACTAGACTATACTAGGCTTGACTGATTTGACACCGATCCTGTTGACTGACTGAATTGGACTGAGTTAATTAAGTTCTATTAACTGACTAAGTACTACTGTTTATGACTTTTACTGGGATGATTCTATAACTACTGCAACTAAGTAAACAATTAGATTTTATGTAAAAAATACCCTCAGGACTCGATATCATAATTGAAAACGTAGCAAACTTTGCCCAGCGATATGGAAGGCGATGCATTACATTTATGACTAACTTAGACTTGAAATTGAAGAAACTAGGGCTTTGTTATACAGAGGATTTTGTGACTAATGAATGTAATTTGCCCATTTGGGAGCTTAATTTCATGTTTCTCCCAAAATGGGTGAGGATTAAAGGATCTAATTATCTTTGGATAGTCGTAATTAAGTGAGCAAACTTTGCCCAGCAATATGGAAGGCGATGCAGTGCATTTATGGTGTTGACACGATTGCTAACCCACTGCATAGATGGTGCCGATTCGATAGCCAATGTGAAGCATTAAGACTGTGTTGGCTTGCTGTTTTGGAAACCCAAACATGACTCAATCAATGTCCAAAAATTTTGAAACTCACCCAATATGACCAATTGACATCCCTGGTCATGAATCAACTTAAGAATAGACATTCTAAGGTTATAAGGATCGAAAATAAGATAATCCAATTATGAAGGCTAAAAATGCTTCTAATTGTAAAAACTTAGCTGAATTTTTTTCTAAGTCTAGGACCTCTTTTGGCATGCTATATAGGAGTTAAATGAAAAGGACTTTGCGGAGTTTTACAATATCTGCCCCTTGGGAACATTCACCCTTGAATGAGACTGACTCTTCTACAAGAATTCACTGCGTCACACCATCCATTCCTAACACACATAATCTACCCTGGAAATGCAACACACCCTGTTCCCCTTAGGAGAAAACTTCAACCTTCTGGTCTTTGACTGACTCTTGCAGCTTAACTAAATTGGCATCCCTATCCTACTTTTCTTTCACCATAGAAACCAAGGATGATTCCAAACTATTCTACCGCCAAACATTACTTTCAGCCAAGTCAACCAAATGGACACCTAGTTTGGTAAGCTAATGAACTTTTTGTACTAACTTATTCCACCCATTCTCAATGTGAGCCCATGTATAACCTACTGAGGGAATCTGCCACTACATTGGCCTTGCCTGGATGATACAGAACACTCATCTCATAGTCTTTCCACAACTCTAACTACCTATTCTGACACAAGTATAGGTTTTTCTATGAAAATAAATACCATAGGGTTTTGTTGTCTATGAATACATCAACATGCACCCCATACAAATAGTATCTCCAAATCTTTAAGGCAAACACAACAGCTGCTAATTCAAAATTATAGGTGGGATAATTATTTTCATAGGGCTTAAGTTGTCTAGAGGCATATGTGACAAACTTATCCCTCTACTTCAAAATACACCCCAAGCCAACTCTGGAAGCATCCCAATATACAACAAATCTATCAGAACCATCGAGCAAAGTAAACACTAGGGCGGTAGTGAGTCGAGTCTTCAACTCCTGAAAACTCTTCTCACAAGAGATTGACCACTGGAATTTAACTCTCTTCTGAGTCAATCTAGACATGAGAGATGCAATTGACGAAAATCCTTCAACAAACTATCAGTAATAGCCAACCAAATCAAAGAAAATCCTGATATCTGATAGAGAAATAGGTTTAGGTCAGTTTCTCACCGCTTTGGTCTTTTTAAGGTCAACTCTAATGCCATCATCAGAAACTATATGGACAAACAATGCTATTGACCTTAGACAAAATTTACATTTATTGAATTTGGTGAATTGATAGGCTCTGAGAGTCAGTAATACTATTCCTAGATGGTCTGCGTGATCATGTTCACTGTAGGAGTAGACAAGAATGTCATCAATGATGACTATGATGAACATATTCAAGTACTACTTGAACACGTGATTCATCAAGTCCATGAAACCTACTAGGGCATTGGTAATACCAAATGACATGACTAGAAATTTGAAGTGACCATACCAAGATCTTGAAGTTATTTTCAAAATGTCATATTTTTTGACTTTGAGCTGAGGATAGACAGATCTGAGGTCTATCTTAGAGAAGTAATTGGAACCCTTAATTTGGTCAAATAATCCATTGATTATAGGAAGTAGATAATTGTTCCTCACCGTGACTTTGTTCAACTGATGGTAGTCAATACACATTCTATGAGAACTGTCTTTCTTACATACGAATAGAACTGGTGTGCCCCACAGGAGATACTGGGTCTGATGCATCCCTTATCTAGGAGATCCTTTAACTATTTATTAAATTATTTAAGTTCAGCTGCAGCCATTCTGTATGGTGGTATAGAAATGGGTTGAGTATCTGGAAGAAGGTTTATTTCAAAGTCAATTTCCCTTTCGGGAGGAACTCCAGGAAGTTCTTTGGGGAACACATCTAAAAATTCACTTGGTACTGGAACTGATTCAAGATTAGGAGCCTTGGAATTAGAGTCTTTGACTCATACAAGATAATTGACACACCCCTTGGATATCATTTTTCACACTCTAAGGTATGAAACAAGGTGACACTTAAGTACTGAGGTACTGCCCTTCTATTCTAGGATAGGTTCAATCGGGAACTGGAAATGGACAACTCTATTTTAATTATAAACTGAAGCATAGGATGAATTAAGCCAATCTATACAGAGAAAGACATAAAAATCCATAATCTCTAACTCTGCTAAGTCTGCTGAAGTAACTTTCTGATACACTATAATCAAATAATTCCTATATACTCACCGGTATACGTATATCACCCTGATTTTCTAAACTGGAATGCTACACAATGCTTATGACCATAAAGGACAACAAGTTACCCTATGACTGATATCTGTACCTGTACACTGCATGATATATATGTAAAATATGGAAAACAAGAATAATAGGCCATAAGGTTCAACTAAATAAAATATCTGACAAATCATAACATCCATATGGGGTAACAAATACCCATAACAACTGAAGTCTAAAACAAATCTAAACTAAATCTGAAATCCTCTAAATACTGTCTGAGTAAGGAGTTGAAGGAACATATCTCCAACTAACTCGAAAAAATGAAAGATTATTGAAGAAAATAAATAAAGTCAAATCATATCATCCTCGAATGAAGAGGACTCACAACAACTCTCTCTACTGAAATGTGACTGCTACTGCTAATCTGGAACTTATGGATCTGAACCTATGGTGTAACATAAATAAAAGAACCATAGCGCAAATACGTCAGTACAACTGAAAGTACTTAGTATACGAGTGAGGTTGGCTATATGCAAAAAAAGTTTACATGCATGAGTAGTGCTAACTGAATGACTAATATAAACGTGAAAGTGCAAACATACATTTATAGTAAGTAAGATCGTGAATATGTGATATCTAGATCTGTGCGCTAATACATGGTTTATTGATATCTAACATAACTAATACTGGGATTTCTGATAACATGGATGACTGTGTCTGACAGTCCTAAATCTTAGTGAACTGCTTGAGTTCTGTACTGTAATTGAATTGACTATATCGAGCAGTCCTAGTATACTGAAATCTAAAGAACTATCTGAGTTCTTTTTAATGAGATTGATACTAAAATAGTGGGAAGTAGTTGTCTAACCGACATACCCCAAATACACTATAATAGTTGAGCTGGCGTCTAATCTATGCCCTGATTGGAAGGGTGTCAATACCGCAACAATGGTAAGAACAAGCTATGAGTCACCCTTATCTGGCAAGTTACTCTAATGAGAACGGTGGGACCCTGTTCTGACAGGTTAAATCACCTCATCAACTCTAATCTAACACGTTAAGATGTCTCAACCTACGCTGGCTACATAGTTTTGAAACACAAAGATAACCGCTAAGAATCATGCCCTTATCTGGTAGGTGAGTTCCCATCCTTGGGTTTACTTGATGATAACTTCTACTCCCATCTAAAGAGATTGAACTTGATTAACTTACTGTACATGGACTGAGTAACTGACTTTTGTTGACTGACGAAATAGTACTATTATCTGAGAATTAACTAAGATCATAAGATTTCTGAGATTTGCTAAGTCACATGACTGTCTGAGTTCTATAGATCACTGCTTGACTAAGAATATCATGATAACATAACATGGATCTAGGCACATCTATATTTTTTGGGTATAAGTACCCCCATGACTCAGTTGAAGGAAACTGACAAACATGACTGGCTTGATCGTAGGAATAGAGTCCACAATTCACAATATAATAAGTAGGGGATTTCATACAACACTTGGTTCTCAACATCATATAAATGGAAGGGGATGCATACAACATGTATATTCTGGCTTTGCTTTATTATCATGCTTATTCTATATCACAACAATAACACATAACAATAACGTGGAGTTTATATGTAGTCATAAAGAATAGAACATGGGTTCGTCATTTAAGAACTATTAAGTCATAAAAACATGGATTCTATCATTCTTGAAATTTTATCAAACACCTTACATCCAGAACTTTGGGAATAGGTGTAATTATCAATTTGACAGTCTTAATCCATCAAAAATTTATGGGTTTCAACTAACCTACTCAGATGCTTCATGACAAACATATCAAGATAAAACCTTCAGTCTAAACAACAATCATCAACATGAATATAGTCATAACACAACAAGGAAATCATAATTTATAATTTAAAACACAATTTTTGATCTCCATAGATGAAAGGGATCCATGGGTGAACACTATGCATACCTTAGTGATAGAATCTTCAAAGAGATCTAATGTTTCTGAAGGTTCTTAAAGAAATTCTTAGGTTTGCTCTTGATTTTTCTTGACTAGGATTTAACCTCTTAGAGAGAGAATTTTCTTGTTCTTGAGAAGATGATCTTGAGAGAAAACCCTAATCTTGTGGTTGAGAGTGTATGAGAGAGCTTTTTGAAATTTTTAACTAAAGAGAAGGGAATATAATAAACTCCTTGAGGGTTATAAGTCATGAGAAGTGAAGGAAAAAGACCAAAATACCCTTAATAAACTGCTTTCTAGTTGCTAAAAATCTAAGGCTGAGGACATTCATGACAAGTCATCTAGCTGGTGATAAGTAGTCAAAAAATATCATCACAAAATGGTGAAATCTTGATTTTCTAGTTAAGGTTTATGACATTGGTGATGAACCGTCATGGGCATAAAGAATTATCAAAAAATGTCATCACTAAGGTTGGAAATATGCCCAGGGCTGACAACATTGGTGCTAAGTCATCATGCTTGTGATAGGTTGTCACAAATGTCGTCACTCAGTTTCCCAGCCTGACATACTAGAGTAAAATGGGCATCTCTCTTAGTTATGATATTGGGTTTAGGCGAAATTCATATCATTGGAAAGATAATTCAATTATATATCTTTTGGTGGGTCATAAGATTACAAATATATAGAATAATGAGAGATATAATTACTTGAAGTTGAATATACCAATATCCTTCTCAAGAATTCAATCGGTAAGGAAATGTTTTGATTCGTCTATTAACTATGACACTTTTGAGGCCTTAATATGAATTAACCTTGATAATAACACTAGCAAAGCACTAAATGTTTATTACTTATAAGTTCGTAGCATGATCCTAAAATGTCTGAACTTTTGGGATATTACAATATCTCCTCCATGGGAACATTCGTCCTCGAATAAGAATGACTTAGCTGAGATTACTAATGTACTAGCCTTACTTAAGGGATGAAACATCGGAAATATGACGACATGACTGACCTGAATGACAAGCTGAATATATTTGAACATACTAAACATGCATATCTAATGCATAACTGACAAGCTGAACTCATGCATATCTGATGCATGATTATATGACTGAATTATTACATGAATGCATGACCGAATGTAAAGATATTTTGAACAAAATTTGTAAATGGAATCCTGAATATGAAACTAAATAAGATTAAGAAGAACTATTACCTTGAGCTTGATCTGAATTGGTGGAGAACAGATGAGGATATTTGGTACACATATCTGCTTCTGCTCCCTAAGCAGCTCCCTGAACGGCCTAGTTTCACCAAATAAATTGGACTAGAGGGACTTCTTTGATTCTCAGTCTACAATTTTGATCGTCTAGAATTTCGACTGGAATCTTTTCATCAGAGAGGCTATTTTGGATATCCATGCTCTGAGTAGGGACAACAACTAAAGGGTCACCTATGAACTTCTTGAGGAAAGAAACATGGAAGACTGGATGAATTGACGCTAGATCTTGAGAAAATTCAAGCTCATAAGCTACCTTGCTCAAGCGATTAAGAATTTTGGAAGGACAGACATATTGGGGACTGAGCTTTACCTTCTGGCCAAATCTCTTCACCTCTTCATTGGAGAGATCTTGAGATAGATAAAATCATCAACCTCAAATTCTAGATCCTTTCTACAAATGTCTGCATAAGACTTCTATCGGCTCTGAGTATCCCAAAGTCTTTTTCTGATTAACTAAACCTTCTCAGAGGCATAAAACACTAAGTCAGGACCTATGACTAAGGCCTCACCAACTTCAAATTAAACGATTGGAGATCTGCATCTCCTACCATAGAGATCTTCGAACGGAGATATCTGAATACTGGAATGATAACGATTGTTGTATGCAAACTCAATAAAAGGCAAGTGGTCATCCCAAAATCCCTTGAAATCAATTGCACATGCCCTTCGCATATCTTATAGAGTCTGAATGGTACTTTCTACTTGACCATCTGTCTGAGGATGAAAAGCTATACTGAGATAAACTTGGGTACCAAGACCCTTTTAGAATTCTTTCCAGAAGTGAGAGGTGAATTGGGTAACTCTGTCTGAGATAATAGATAGTCGAACATCGTGTAATATGACCAAATCCCTAATGTAGAGTTTGGCATAATCCTCGGCTGAATAAGAAGTATGGACTGGAAAGAAATAAGCTGACTTGGTCATCCTATCAACAATGACCCAAACTGAATCGTGTTGATGACGATTTTGAGGCAAACCCATCACAAAGTCCATGTTCACTTCTTCCCACTTATAAGTAGGTATAGTGAACTCCTGCATGGAACCACTAGGTTTATGATGCTCTATCTTAACCTGCTGATATGTAGAGCACTTAGCCACAAAAGCTGCAACACCTCTCTTCATCCCACACCACCAATATATCTCATGCAAGTCATGGTACATATTAGTAGCCCCTAGATGAATAGATCATCATGCACCATGTGCCTCTACAATAACCCGCTGCCTCAAGTCATGCACATCTGGAACACAGAGATGACCCTAAAAACAAAGGACTCTATCTCCCCCTTTGGAGTAAACCTCAACCTTCTGATCTCGTGTTGACTCTTTTATCTCGACATGTATAGAATCCCTATCTTGCTTTTATATCACCTAAAAAACTAGAGATGATTTTGAACTACTCTGAACACATACACCACCCTATGAAGAATCGAGTAAGCGAACACCTAGTCTGGCAAGATGATGGATTTCTTGAGTTATATTCTTTTTTCTATCCTCAACGAGAGAAAAAATTCCCATGGAGAGTCTACTGAGAGCGTCGACCACAACGTTGGCCTTGCTCAAATGTTAAAGGACACTCCTATTATAATACTTCAGGAGCTCTAACCACCTTATCTGACAAATATTGAGATCTTTCTGGGAAAGGACATACTGAAGACTCTTATAATCGATAAAGATATCTATATAAACTCCGTATACATAATGCCTCCAAATCTTCAAGGCAAATACTATGGTTGCTAACTTAAGACCATGAGTAGGATAATTCTTCTTATGGGGCTTTAACTTTCTGAAGGCATAGGGTATGACCTTAAAATGATGAGTAAGGACACAAACTAGACCCACTCTGGATGTATCATAATAAACTACGAACCCATATGAACCATCTAGAATAGATAGAACTGAAGCTGAGAGTCGAGTCTTCAACTCCTAAAAACTCTTCTCGCAAAAATCTGACCACTGTAACTTGAACATTTTTGAGTCAATCTAGACATAAGGGATGCAATAGACTAAAATCCCTCAATAAAATATCCGTAATAGCCAGCCAAACCCAAGAAACTCCTAAATCTTATGGAGAGACAGGGCGAGGCCAGTTTCTTACCACTTCGATCTTCTGAGGATCTACTCTAATATCATCACCGAAAACAATATTGCCAAGGAATGCTGCTAACCTTAGCCAAAAATCGCACTTACTTAATTTGACAAATATCTAGTGATCTCTAAGGGTCTGAAAAACAGTTTTGAGATGGTCTGCAGAATTGCCTTCTGTGCGCGAATAGACTAGGATATCATCTATGAAGACTATGATGAACATATCCAAGTACTACTTGAATACACAGTTCATCAAGTCCATAAAAATGGCTGGGGCATTAGTAGGACCAAAGGACATAACAAGAAATTCATACTGACCATACCAAGTACGGAAAGCTATCTTAGGGATGTCATATTCTCTAACTTTGAGCTGATAATGGCCTGATCTACGGTCTATCTTGGGGAAATAATAGGCACCTTGAAGTTGTTCAAACAAGTTATCTTTTCTAGGAAAAGGATACTTGTTCTTGACCGTGACTTTATTGAGCTGACGGTAATCAATGCACATCCTGAGAGAACCATCTTTCTTATGAATAAATAAGACTTGTGCGCACCATGAGGAAATGTTGGGTCTAATGAATCCCTCATCTAAGAGATACTTCAATAGTTTCTTTAGTTCTCTGAGTTCTACTGGTGCAATTTTGTATGGCATAATAAAAATAGGCTGAGTATCTCAAATAAGGTCAATGCCGAAGTTTATTTCCCTTTCGAGAGGAATACCTGGAAGATCTTTGGGAAACATGTCTGATTACTCATTTATAATTGGGACTGACTCAATACTGTGAGATTAAAAAATATAGTATTTAATATGAACGAGATGATAAACACATCCTTTAGATATCATTTTCCTTACCCGAAGGTAGGAAATAAGTTGACCCCTAAAAGATGAAGTATTACCCTTTCACTCTAGGATAGACTCATTTAGAAACTAAAACTAAACTATCCTTATTTTACAATTGATTGTGGTATAGCAGGAATGAAGCAAATCCATGTAGAGAATGACATAAAAATCAGTGATCTCTAACTCAACTAAATCTGTAGACGTGACTTTTTGAATATCATAACCGGGCAGTTCTTGTATACCCACCGAGCTATGATGGTTTTACCCACTGGGGTAGAGACTCAAAAGGGCTCTGCTAAAATTTTGAGATTAATTCCAAAATCGCCTAATATATAAGGAGTAACAAAAGACAAGGATGCACCTGAATTGGAAAAGCATAACTATGAACATGGAAAATCCACAACGTACAAGTAATGACATCAGGATAATTTTCCTGATACTGTTGGGTCTTAAGTGCATAGTGTATGTTTAGGCGTTCCCCACTAGTAGCACTGCAAGTGGCATCCTACCGATTTGGGCGACCAGAAGGGGCTGTTGAATGATTCGGCTGACCCTACAGACCTTAGTCTAGAAAATCTCAAACCATGTGTCCTGGATTGCCACAACCGAAAAAAATATTGCTACCAGCTCTACCAGTACCTTTGTGGTTCTTACCACAAGCCTGACATAGGGGGTTAGTTCGAGCACTGCTGATACTTCCTTGAGACTTAGAGCCTAGTGATAGATCTCGATTGTTGACTTTCAATTTTGACACTGGGGTACTGGCCAAAGAAGGAGCTAGAACTGCTTGCTTAGGATGAAATTGCGAACGATTTCCTCCTTCTAATTTGGGTTGAACAAAACTTAAAATGCCTGACCTTGCTCGCTTGTTCTGCCTCTCCCTAGTCCTAATATTCTGCTCTTCTATTTGCTGAGCATGGTTTATGAGCCTGGATAAAGTTATATCATTTTTCATAATCACAGACCTATGCTCATTTACCATGTTATCCTTCACCCCTGACATAAATATGCTCATCTTAGCCCTATTGTCTGCAATCACATGAGGGGCATATCTGGCTAACTGAGTAAATATGAGAGAGTACTCTTTAACCATCATATTTTTCTACTTAACGTTGATGAACTCTAGATCTTTTGCCTCCCTTATCTCTCAGGGAAAGAATCTATCTGAGAAAGCCATGACAAATTCCTCCCTCTATAGGAGCTGGATCCTCTAGCCTCTTAGACCTCCACTGTTTGTACCAAGTGTGAGCAACATCCTGTAATTGGTATGCGGCTAACTCGACACTCTTACATGAAGTAACTCGTATGATAACTATGACTTTCTAGACTTGGTCAATGAATTCCTGGGTATTTTCATAATAATTAGACCTAAATAAATATGGAGGGTTCATTCAGGTGAAGTCCTAAATCCTAGCTGCGGCAAAGTTGGCCACTGGATTGGCCAGAATAGCTGTTGGTCATTCATTTTGGGCAGCCACAGACTGAGAAAGTCAGGTGAATGCGACCCTAATCTCCGCATAAGAAACATGTTAGCCCAAAGGATTATCAGGCTAAGGAGTTGGCTGGTTTCTTCTCTTTTGAGGCATGTTCTGAAATAAGAGAAGAACAGATTAGACTAAGAGTTTAACTTGAGATCATAATCAGTAGCACGTCCTGAATACTGAAAGAGGGAAACTATTCCTAAAACATCTTGTAGACTCTTGCACATAAATGTGGCGCGCAACACACCCATGTACAAGACTCTACTAGATGTGGCTTTCAGACTTACTCAGACACTATTGAACCTTATTCTTTGATACCAAGTTTATAAAACCCTAATTTTTTGAACTGGAATGCTAAATGGTGATTATGACCTAGAAGGACCATAATCTAACCCATGACTGATATCTGTACATGTACACTGCAAATATACATGTAAAATGTGGAAAACATGAACAATAGGCCAAAAGGTTCAACAAAATAAAGTATCTGACAAATTATAACATTCATTTGGGTAACAAATACCCAAAACAACTGAAGTTTGAAATAAATCTGAACTAAATCTGAAAGAGTCTAAATACTATTTGAGTAAAGAGTTGAAGGAACATGTCTCAAACTAACTCCGTAAAATTAAAGATTACCGAAGGAAATAAATGAAGTCAAATCCTATCGTCTTTGAATGAAGAGGACTAACTACAACTCTGTATACTGAAATATGACTGCAACTGCTGATCTGGAACTCGTGGCTCTGAACCTATGGTGTAACATAAAATAATGAACCATATAGAAAATATGTCAGTACAACTAAATGTACTGAGTATACGAATAAGGTAGGCTATAGGCAAAAAGGGCTTACATGCATAAGCAGTGCAAACTAAATGACTAATATGAATGTGAGAGTGCAAACATGCATACACACTAACTGAGATCATGAATACATAATATCTATATCTATACGCTAATACATGGTTTAATTATATCTAACATGACTAATGTTGGGGTTTTTGATAACATGGATGACTGTGTATGATAGTCCTAAATCGGATGGAATTACATGAGTTCCGTACAATAATTGAATTGATATATCTGACAGTCCTTGTATACTGAAATTTGAAGAACTATCTGAGTTCTTTTACTAAGATGAGACTAAAACTGTAGGAAGTAGTTGCTTAACCAACATTCCCCAAATGCGCTATAATAGCTGAGCTGGCGTCCAATCTGTGCCCTGATTGGAAGGGGTCAATACAGAGCCACTAGTAAGGATAAGCTGTGAGTGACCCTTATCTACCAGGTTACTCTAATGAGAATGGTGGGACCCTATTCTAAGAGGTCAAATCACCTCATCAACCCTAATCTGACACGTTAAGATATCTCAACCTATGTTGGCTATGTAGTTTTGGAATACAAGAATGACTTCTAAGAAGCATGCCCTTATCTGGCAGGTGAGTTCCCATCCTTGTGTTAACTCGGTTCTAATTTCTACTCCTATCTAAAGAGATTGAACATTATTAACTGACTGTACATGGACTGAGTAACTGACTTCTGTTGACTGATGGAATAGTACTATTATTTGAGATTTAACTGAGATCATGAGATTTTTACGATTTCCTGAGTCACATGACTGTCTGAGTTCTATAGATAATGGCTTGACTGAGAGTATCATGATAACATGACATGGATCTAGGCACACAACTATATTTTTTGGGTACAAGTACCCCCAGGACTTAATTAAAGGAAACTGACACACATGACTGACTTGATCACAAGAATAGAGTCCACAATTCACAATATCATAAGTAGGGGATTTCATACTACACATGGTTATCAACATCTTATACATGGAAGGGGATGTGCACAACATGTATATTCTTGCTTTGTTCAATATCATGCTCATTCAAAATCACAACAATAACACACAACAATAACGTGGAGTTCATGTGGAGTCATAAAGAATAGAACACGGGCTCGTTATTTAAGCACTATTAAGTCATAAAAACATGGATTCTATCATTCTTGGTATATTATAAAACACCCTAATTGCACAACTTTGGGCATTGGTGTACTTATCAATTTGACAATCTTAATCCATAAAAAATTCATGGGTTTCAAGTAACCTACTCACATGCTTCATGAAAAACTCATCAATATATTACCTTAAATCTAAACAACGATCATCAACATGAATATAGTCATAACACAACAAGGAAATCATAATTTATAATTTAAAACATGATTCTTGAGCTCCATGGATGAAAGGGATCCATGGATGAACACTATGCATACCTTAGTGATTGAATCTTCAAAGAGATCTAATGTTTCAGAAGGTTCTTGATGAAATCCTTAGTCTTGCTCTTGATTTTTCTTGTCTCGGGTTTAACCCCTTTGAGAGACAATGTTCTTGTTCTTGAGGAGATGATCTTGAGAGGAAACCCTAAGCTTGTGGTTGAGAGTGTATGAGAGAGCTATTTGAGATGTTTAACTAAAGAGAATGGTAGATAACATGCTCCTTGAGGGTTATAAGTCATGAAAAGTGAAGGAAAAAGACCAAAATACCCTTACTAAAATGCTTCCTAGTTGCTGAAAATCTAAGGATAACGACATTCGTGACCAGTCGTCAAGCTGGTGATAAGTCATCACAAAGTGTCATTACAAATGGGTGAAATCTTGATTTTCTAGATAAGGTTGATGACATTAGTGATAAGCCGTCATGGGAATGACGAATTATCATAAAATGATGTCACTAGGGGTGGAAATCTTCCTAGGGATGACAACATTAGTGATAAGTCATAACGATAGTGACAACTTATCACGAATGTCGTCACTCAGTTTCCCAGCTTGACATGCTGGAGTAAAATGGGCATCTCTCCTTGTTACAATATCGGATTTAGGAAACATTTGTATTATTGGAAATCTAATTCAGTTATATATCTTTTGGTGGGTCATGAGATTAGAAATTAATAGAATAACGAGAGATATGCTCGTTTGAAGTTAACTATACCAATATCCTTCTCAAGAATTCAATCGGTAAGGAAATATTTTGATTCGTCTATTAACGAGGTCACTTTTGTGGACTTAATACTAATCAAAGTTGATTATAAAACTAGTAAAGAACTAAAAATTTATTAATCATTAGTTCGAAGCATGATCCTAAAATGTCTAAACTTTTGGGGTATTACAATATTTCCTCCTTAGGAACATTCGTCCTCGAATGGGACTGACTAAGCTGAGATTACTAATGTAATGACCTTGCTTAAGGGATGCAACATCTAAAATATGACGACATGACTGACCTAAATGATAAGCTGAATATATCTGAACATACTAAACATACATATCTGATGCATAATTGACAAGCTGAACTCATGCATATCTGATGCATGATTATGTCACTGAACTGTTACATGTATTCCTGATCAAATTCAATGATACTTAGTACAAAATTTGTAAATGGAATCCTGAACATGAAACTAAATAAGATTAAGGAGAACTATTACCTTGAGCTTTATTTGAATTGGCAGAGAATTGGTGAGGATACTTGGTAAACATATCTGCTTTTGCTTCCCAAGTAGCTCCCTCAACAGACTGGTTTTGCCAAATAAATTTGACTAGAGGGACTTCTTTGTTCCTCAGTCTACGAGTCTGATAGTCTAGAATTTTGACCGGAATCTCTTCATAAGAGAGGCTATTCTAGATATTCATGCTCTGCATAGGGACTACAACTAAAGGGTCATGTATGTACTTATTGAGCAAAGAAACATGGAAGACTGGATGAACTAATGCTTGATCTAGAGGCAATTCAAGCTCATAAGATGCCTTGCCCAAGCGACAGAGAATTTTGAAAGGACCGATATATCGGGGACTGAACTTTCCCTTCTTGCCGAATCTTCTCACCCCCTTCATAGGATAGATCTTGAGATAGATAAAATCAACAACCTCAAATTCTAGATCCTTTCTACGAATGTCTACATAAGATTTCTATCGGCTCTGAGTATCTCGAAGTCTTTATCTGATTAACTGAACCTTCTCTGAGGCATCAAACACTAATTCAGGCCCTATGCCTAAGGCCTCACAAACTTTGACCAACCGATTGGAGATCTGCACCTCCTACCATAGAGAGCTTCGAACAAAGCCATCTGAATATTAGAATGACAGCTATTATTGTATCCAAACTCAATAAAAAACAAGTGGTAATCCCAACTTCCCTTAAAATTAATTGCACATGCCCTTAGCATATCTTCTAGAGTCTGAATGATCCTTTCTACTTGATGATCTATCTGAGGATAAAAAGTTGTACTGAGATGAACTTGGGTACCAAGACCCTTTTGGAATGCTTTCTAGAAGTGAGAGGTGAACTAAGTACCTCTTTCTGAGATAATAGATATTGGAACACTGTATAATCTGACCAACTCCCTGATGTAGATTTTGGCATAATCCTCCGCTGATAAGAGGTATGGACTAGAAGGAAATAAGCTGACTTAGTCATCCTGTCTACAATGACCCAAACTGAACCGTGCTGGTGACGAGTTTGAGGCAAACCCATCAGGAAGTCCATGTTCACTTCTTCCCACTTCCCAGTAGGTATAGTGAACTCCTGCATGGAACCACTAGGATTTTATGCTCTTTCTTAACATGCTAACATATAGAGAACTTAGCCATAAAAGAAGAAATATCTCTCTTCATGCCACTCCACCAATAGATCTCCCGCAAGTCATGGTATATTTTAGTGGCCCCTAGATGAAGAGAGTATCCTAGACCATGTACCTCATCAAGAACCCGCTGCCTTAAGTAATCCACATCTAGAACATAGAGACGACCCTGACAACGAAGGACACCACCTCCCCCTTAGGAGAAAACCTCAACCTTCTGATCTCTGATTGACTCTTTTATCTTGAGAAGGATAAGATCCTTGTATTTCTTTTATTTCACCTCGGAAACTAGAGATAATTTTGAACTACTATGAACATATACACCACCCACTGAAGAATCGAGTAACAGAACACTTATTCTGGCAAGCTGATGGATTTCCTAAGCTATCTTTTTTTGGTATCCTCAATGTGAGAAACACTACCCATATATAGTCCACTGAGATCGTCAACCACAACATTGGCCTTGCCCAGATGGTAAAGGATACTTCTATCATAATCATTTAAGAGCTCTAACCACCTTCTCTAACAAAGATTAAGATCTTTCTAGGAAAGGACATAATGAAGACTCTTATAATTTGTGAAGACATCTACATAAACTCCATATAGATAATGCCTCCAAATCTTCAAGGAAAATACTATAAATGCTAACTCAAGATCATAAGTAGGATAATTCTTCTCATTGGGATTTAACTGTCTAGAGGCGTAGGCTATGATCTTACCATGATATATGAGGACACAACCTAGATCTACTTTGGATGAATCACAATAAACTATGAACCCATCTGAACTATATTGAAGTGCTAGAACTGGAGCTGAGGTGAGTCGAGTCTTCAACTCCTGAAAACTCTTCTTGCAAGAATTTAACCATTGAAACTTGACCTTCTTTTAAGTCAATCCAGACATGAGGGATGCAATAGAATAAAATCCCTAAACAAACCATATGTAATAGCCAGCAAAACCTAAGAAACTCCTGATATCTGATAGAGAGATAGGGCGAGGCCAGTTTCTTACTACTTCGATCATCTGAGGATTTACTCTAATGTAATCACAAGAAATAATATGGCCAAGTAATGCTACTGACCTTAGCCAAAACTCGCACTTACTAAATTTGGAGAATTTCTGGTGATCTCTAAGGGTCTGAAGAACAATTCTGAAATGGTCTTCATGATCTTGCTTTGTGTGGGAATAGACCAGGATATCATCTATGAAGGCTATGATGAACATGTCTAAGAACTGCTTAAACACACGGTTCATCAAGTCTATAAAAGCGGAAAGGGTATTAGTAAGACCAAAGGATATGACTAGAAACTTGAAGTGACCAGAGTGAGTATGGAAAGCTATCTTCGGGATGTCACATTCTCCCAACTCTGAGCTGATAATAGCTTGATCGGTGGTGTATCTTGTAAAAATAACTGACACCCTAAAGTTGGTCAAACAAGTTATCTTTTGTAGGAAGAGAATACTTGTTCTTGACCGTGACTTTGTTGAGTTGACGATAATCAATGCACATCCTGAGAGAACAGTCTTTCTTATGCACGAATAAGACTAGTATGCCCCATGGAGAAATTCTAGATCTAATGAATCCCTTATCTAAGATATCCTTCAACTGTTCTTTTAGTTCTCTAAATTCTACTGGTGCTATTCTATATGGCAGAATAGAAATAGGTTGATTATCTGGAATACGTTCAATGTCGAAGTCTATTTCCTTTTTACGAGGAATACCTGGAAGATATTTGGGAAATATGTATTATTACTAATTTACATCTGGGACGGATTCAAGATTGGGAGATTCAAAAATAGAGTCTTTAACATGAATGAGATGATAAACACATCCCTTCAATGTTATTTTTCTTGTTCAAAGGTAAGAAATAAGCTGACCCCTAAAATATAAAGTATTACCCTTCGACTATAGGATGGTCTCATTTTGGAACTCAAACTAAACTATCCTATTTTTGTTGTCTACAATGGCATAGCAGGAATGAAGCGAATCAATACCAAGAATGACATCAAAATCAGTCATCTCTCACTCGACTAATTCTACAGATATGGCTTTCTAAAATATTATAACTGGGCAGTTCCTCTATACCCACCGAGCTATGATGGTTATACCCATTAGAATAGAGACTGAAAAGGGCTGTGCTAAAATTTTAGAACTGATTCCAAAATTGCCGGCTATATAAGGAGTAACAAAAGAAAAGGATGCACCTGGATCTGGAAAAGCATAAACATGAACATGGAAAATATACAACGTACCAGTAATGACATTAGCAGAATTTTCTTGATATTGTCGGGTATGAATAGCATAGAGTCTATTTGGGCATTACCCACTAGTAGCACTGGAAGTGGCACCCAGCTGATTTGGATGATCCGACTAGGTTGCACAATAATTCTACTGACCTTCCAGACTTTACTGCAGATACTCTCTAACCCTATGGCCTATCTTTCCACAACAAAAATAAATGTCGCTACTATCTCTACAGTTACCCTTGTGGTTCTTACCACAGGTCTGACACAAGGGGGTTAGTGTGGGCACTACTGATACTGTCCTAAGACTTAGAGCTTGGTTCTCGATCTTGGTTTCCGTCTTTGGATTTAGGAACTGGGGTACTAGCCAAAGAAGGATCTGGAACTACTGGCTTAGGACGAAACTGCGAATAGTTTCCTCCTTCTGATTTGGGTTGAACAAAACTGAAACTTCCTAACCTTGCTCTCTTGTTCTACCTCTCCTTAGTCCTAATTTTCTTCTCCTCTATTTGCTGAGGATGGTTCATGATCTTGGCTAAAGTCATATCATTGTTTAGATTCACAGACCTACACTCATTTACCATGTTATCATTTACCCCTGACACAAAATTGTTTATATTAGCCTTGCTGTCTGCACCCACATGAGGGGTATATCTGGATAATTAAGTAAATCTGAGTGATTACTCTGTAACCATCATATTTCCTTGCTTGAGGTTGATGAACTCTAAAAGTGTTGCCTCCCTCAGCTCTTGGGGAAAGAATCTATCTAAGAAAGCTACAACAAATTCCTCCAACTCTATAGGACCTGCAACCTCTAACCTCTCAGACTTCCACTATTTGTACTAAGTGTGAGTAACATCCTATAATTTGTATGTGTCTAACTCGACGCTCTGACAAAAATTAACTCCCTTGATGACTATTACCTTCTGTTCTTGGTCAATGAATTTATGGGGGTCTTTATCAAACTTAGAGCAGAAGAAAGATGAAGGGTTCATTCAGGTGAAGTCCTGAATCCTAGCTATGGTTGATTTGGCCATTAGATTGGACAGAATAGCTAGTGGCCGTTCATTTTGGTAGCCAAAGACTAGGCAAGTTTGGTGAATACGGCCCTAAACTCCGCATATAAATGTGGTGCGCAACACACCCTTGTACAAGACTCTACTAGATGTGGATTTAAGACTTACTAGGACACTGTTGAACCTTAGGATCTAATACCAAGTTTTTGAACGGAATAATACATGGTGCTTATGACCAAGAAGGACCACAAACCAACCCATGACTAATATCTGTACTGGTACACTGCATAATATGCATGTAAAATGAAAAAAAATTAACAATAGGCCATAAAGTTTAACTAAATAAAATATCTGACAAATTATAACATTCCTATGTGGTAAAAAATACCCAAAACAACTAAAGTATTAAACAAATCTGAACTAAATCTGAAAGCCTCTAAATATTGTCTGAGTAAGCAGTTGAAGAAACATGTCTCTAACTAACTCTGTAAACTGAAAAATAACCAAAGAAAATAAATGAATTCAAATCATATCATCCTTGAATGAAGAGGACTCACTGCAACTCTGTATACTAAAATGTGACTGCTACTGCTAATTTGGAACTCGTGGCTCTAAACCTATAGTGTAACATAAAAGAAAGAACCACAGGGAAATTGTGTCAGTACAATTGAAAGTACTGAGTATATGAGTGAGGTAGGCTATATGCAAAAGGTCTTACATACATGAGCAGTGCTAACTGAATGACTAACATAAACGTGAGATTGCAAACATTCATACATAGTAACAGCAATCGTGAATACGTGATATCTAGATTTGTATGATAATACGTGGTTTATTGATATCTAACATGACTAATATTGGGATTTTTCATAACATGGATGACTGTGTATGACAGTCCTAAATTTGATGGAACTACCTGAGTTCCGTATTGTAATTGAATTGACTATATCTAACAGTCCTAGTATACTGAAATCTGAAGAGCTATCTAAGATCTTTTACTAAGATTGAGACTGAATATGTGGGAGATAGTTGTTTAACCGACATGCCCCAAATATACTATAATAGCTGAGCTGGATTCCAATTTGTGCCTTGACTGTAAGGGTGTTAATATCGTTCCACTGGTAAGGACAAGCTGTGAGTGACCCTTATCTGGCAAGTTACTTTAATGAGAATAGTGGTACCCTAGGCTGAAAGTTCTAATCACCTCATCAACCCTAATCTGATAGGTTAAGATGTCTCAACCTACATTGGCTTCATAGTTCTTGAACAAAAGGATGACTTCTAAGAACCACACCCTTATCTGGTAGGTGAGTTCCCATCATCGGGTTCACTTGGTGATAACTTCTACTCCCATCTAAAGAGATTGAATATGATTAACTGACTATACATGGATTGAGTAACTAACTTCTATTGATTGATGGAATAGAAATATTATCTGAGAATTAACTGAGATCATGAGATTTCTGAGATTTTCTGAGTTACATAATTGTCTGAGTTCTATAGATCATGGCTTCACTGAGAGTATCATAATAACATGACATAGCTATAGGTACACAACTCTATTTTTCAGGTGCAATTACCCCCAGGACTCGATGGAAGGAAACTGACACACATGACTGACTTGATCATAAGAATAGAGTCCACAATTCACAATATCATAAGTAAGGGATTTCATACTACACTTGGTTCTCAACATCTTATAGATGGAAGGGGATGCGCACAACATGTATATACTCGCGTTGCTTCAATATCATGCTCATTCCATATGACAAAAATAACACACAACAATAACATGGAGTTCATGTAGAGTCCTAAAGAATAGAACATGGGCTTATCATTTAAGCACTATTAAGTCATAAAAACATGTATTCTATCATTCTTGGTATTTTATCAAACACCTTACAAGCACCACATTGGGTATAGGTGTACTTATCTATTTGACAATCATAATCCATCCAAGATTCATGGGTTTCAACTAATCTACTCACATGCTTCATGAAAAACACATCAAGATACAATCTTGAATATAAACAACAATCATCAGCATGAATATAGTCATAACCCAACAAGGAAATCAAAATTTATAATCTAAAACATAATTCTTGAGATCCATGGATGAAAGGGATCTATGGATGAACTACGCATACCTTAGTGATTGAATCTTGAAAGAGATCTAATGTTACTGAAGGTTCTTGAAGAAATATTTAGGCTTGCTCTTGATTTTTATTTACTAGGGTTTAACCCCTTTGGGAGAGAATGTTCTTGATCTTGAGGAGATGATCTTGAAAGGAAACCCTAATCTTGTAGTTCAGAGTGCATGCGAGAGCTTTTTGAGATGTTTAACAAAGGAGAATGGGAGATAATATGATTTTTGAGGGTTATAAGTCATGGGAAGTGAAGGAAAAAGACCAAAATGACCTTAATAAGCCTCTTTCCTGTTGCTGAAAATCTAAGGCTGACGACATTCGTGACAAGTCATCAAGCTTGTGATAAGTCATCACGAAATGTCATCACAAAAAGGTGAAATCTTGATTTTCTGGTTAAGGTTGATGACATTGGTGATAAGCTGTCATAGGCATGACGAATTATCACAAAATGTCATCACTGGGGGTGGAAATATGCCCAGGTCTGACGACATTGGTGATAAGTCGTCACACTTGTGACAGCTTATCACGAATGTTGTCACTCAGTTTCCCAGCTTGACATGCTGGAGTAAAATGGGCATAACTCCTTGCTCCAATATCATATTTAGGCGAAATTGGTATTGTTATAAATCTAATTCAATTATCCATCTCTTGGTGGGTCATTATCTTTTAAATTCATAGAATAAAGAGAGGTATCCTCATTTGAATTTGACTTTACCAATATCCTTCTCAAGAATTCAATCGGTAAGGAAATATTTTGATTCTTCTATTAACTAGGACACTTTGAGGCCTTAATATGAATTAACCTTGATAATAAAACTACCAAAGAACTAAAAATTTATTTTTCAAGAGTTCGAAGCATGATCATAAAATGTCTGAACTTTTGGGGTATTACACTATGATAGACTTACCTATTGGGGTAGTGACTAAGAAGGGTTCTGCTAGGATTTCGGGACTCACTCCAAAGTTAATAGCTATATAAGGAGTTACAAAGGACAAAAAAAATCCTATATCTATCAAAGCTTAAGAATGTAAACAATAAACTTGTGATGAACTAATGACCACATCAGGAGAACTTGCCTGATCCTTTCAGGACCCGTAGTGGCACTAGAAGTGGTACCCTACTAAGATGGGTGACCAGACTGAGCTGGGGGGATGATTATGCTGACTCTGTGAACCCACTTGTGGACACTCTCTGATCCTATGGATTGGATTTCCATATTCGAAGCATATATCACTGCCAGCTCTACAGACTCCCTGATGATTTCTGTCATAATTCTGGCAAATAGGATTTGTTCAAGAACTGCTAACACTACCCTTAGATTTAGAGCCTAGTTCCCTATATTTATTACTATTTATGAATTTAGGATCCAGAACACTAGCTGAGGACGTAGCTGGGATAGAAGATGTTAGGCAGAACTGAGGACGATTACCACCCTCTAACTTAGGCTGAGTGAAGTTAAAGATACCTGTTCTAGCCCTCTTGTTCTCCCTCTCTTTCTACTTAGCTTCCTACTCTTTAATATGTTAAACATAGACAATCAGCCTATACAAGTTCATCTTCTTAATCAGTATTATGGTTCTACCCTCATTGACCATAATTTTGGATACACTTGACACAAACTTACTCTTCTTAGATCAGTTAGTAGCTACCACATGATGACCATACCTGGATAACTAACTCCCTTGAGGGAATACTCTTTCACAATCATGTTTCCTTGCTTTAGGTAGATAAAATCTAACACCCAGGCTTCCCCCAACTACAATGGAAAGAATCTATCTAGAAAGGCAGTAGGGAACTCTTCCCATTCTATAGGCCCTGCATTTGCGGCCTTATCTACCTTTCGATGCTAAAACCATGTGTGAGCCACATCCTATAACTGATAGGCAGCTAACTCAAAATTTTCATTCGTGGTTACCCCCATAATATTCATTACCTTATGCACCATGTCAAGGAATTCCTGTGAGTTTTCTTCAAACTTATACCCTAAAAATAAAGGAGGGTTCATTCAGGTGAAGTCCTAAATTCTAGCTGCAATAGTATTGGCCACTAGGTTTCCCTGAACAGAAATTGGGCTTTTATTCTAGGCTGATACATTATGAGCTATAGTGGTAAAAGCTGCTATGAATTTTGTGTGAGAAATGTGCTCATTTAGGGAATCTTCTTGAATGGGTGGAGGTGCTGGCTGGTTTCTAGTTTTTCTTCCGTTGGCCTTTTTGGGTGGCATGTTCTGTAAACAGAAAGGAAAATTGGTATAGATAGAGATTTTAACTTGAGATCATGCTCAATTTCACAACATGAATACTGAAAGAAGGGAAATTTTTTCTAAAACATCTCATAGCCTTTTGTCCAAAAGTGTGGCGCGCTACACACCTATGTACAAGAATCTACCTAACGCGGCTTTTCGAATCCCTAGGATTCTTTAGAAGCTTGGGCTTTGATACTAAGTTTGTAATGCCCAAGCCTATACCCTGGACTTCAAACAGTGCTTACGACCATAAAGGATCATAACCTAACCAATGGCTGGTACCCGTGTTATCATTGAATAATAACACTGAAAATATATGCAGAAGTTAGGATGAAAATGCCATAAAGATCATAAATTGAAAACAAATACTGAATACTGATAATAATACTGAAAATACTGAATATTTTTTTTTAATTAATCTAGTTCAAAAGCCTTTAACTAACTGGATGTGGAGTTGATCGGACAATTCCCTAACTAACTCTGACTATTGAATATACAAAAACTATAGAAATGCTAAAATAAAACAATATCCTTGATGGATGAGAACTCACTACTGAATTTGCTGCTGATATAGTGAGATGCTAAGTATGATCATTAACCTGTGAATCTATAATATGAGACATCATAGTACAAAAGAGAGTATGCGTTAGTTCGTGGAATGTACTAGATTGCTAAGTGAGGTAAGGCTGATATACATGGGTTCATATGCATGAGATGATAACTGACAGAATGGAAATCATAAAGTAACTAAATAAGTGTACATACAAAACTATAACTCCTGAATATACTGAACATGCAATACTGCGCATGTAGCTATACATAAAGTATTTGAGATTATACTGAAACTGAGTACTGAATTCAAATGTCTGACTAACTGATAACTAATAATCGTGGTTCTGTCGAACTAACTAAGTACTTTACTAAATACAGAAACTTAAACTGTAAATATGGGAGAGTTCATGTAACTGACATACCCTGATATAGACTGATTTAGGGTCCAAGGTGGGACCTAAGAGAAGGAATACCCAGATACTATCAAGTTCTCTGACACCAAAAGGAGTGGTAATAGTAGTCCTCTATTAAATCCATGAACCATGCCCTACTCAAAAGGATTATTATAGGAATACTCTTAGCCTAATTTAGAAACCCAAATCGTACTCTAAAACTGATTAAGAACCCTTATGAACACCAACAAATAAAATTTTTGCCTAGGAACTGCTCGATGACTAGAATATCATCCATCGCTGGGAAGGATCTACAATATAACCCAGATCCCCAATGCTAAACCTCGAAGGGTTGATTTAGTAATGAGCTAGACAGGAGACTGACCTTTCCCCAATTCCTTTTGCTGACATTGAAGATCTCTAATATCTACCTCTAACTCTTTAGTTTGATTTTACACCAAAAGGTATGATAAAGTCCCATTCACATCTATTGACTATCTTGCATTATCCATTTAGGATAAAATAGAGTCAAAGAATGTGCTTAAGGATCGTATATATGTAGACATATGACAACAAGTCAATAAATGAATTTCCTAAGAATGTACCAGTAGCCTCCCAAAGATAGGTTATGGATATCTCCACACTAATCTGCTAAACTCTACTAAATGCTTAGTTCTTATACTAATACACAGGTAAAGCCTATGCTCTAATACCAGGTTGTCACAACCGAATTTCATAAGTCATGATGGCGTCTACTATAACCCACCAATAGGCAAGCCAAGCTCGTAGTTCAGAACGGATAGTAGTGGATTACCTAAAAATATAAGGAAAAAATATGGAATATATGTAATAAATTATGAAATACATAATATAGTCCTAAAACCTGATGGTATCAGTACAAGAGCTTCTACATGACTAGATTTCAAAGTGAAGTACAAATGAATATATTGATATAACCCATATTTGAATACAACATAGAGACTTGTCTAATACAAAAGAGTGACGAAATAATACTTCAAACATCAAAAGATAACTCTATATCTCCGAAATAAGGCTTATTCGCACGATGCACACATCAATGGTGATAACTTTTACTATGATCTACAGGTTATAGAAGTGTAGTATGAGTACCAAACACGTGGTACTCAGTAGGCAACTATCGACTGATCTACATAGATAAAGTATATATAACATATAATAGAATGGGAAGCTACACACGAACGTCCAGCGACTACATAAGATAGCCAATGAGATAATAAGGACAAACTATCTAATTCATGTACAAGAAACTAACATACTAAGGCTAAGGAAGTAATAAGAATGAATTATCTTATTCCATCTATGCTAAGTAATCTCAACACTATACTATATATCACCAATGAATATATGAATAAAGGAAGAAATAATGATATTTAACAGTATACAAGACAAAGAAATGAGTATCTATTCTAAGTAAATAAAGGAATGAAGGGATATACGATAATACCATAGCTACATATCGCTGGATATAAATAAGTAGATACTTAAGAAAGGTCAACTCAAAGTATAGCCTAAATCATCATACTAGCATTTTATGACCTCGTAATCAGAGTAGGAGCTAGTACTAAAATATGTTGGAGTTTAATTCATATATCAAATAATTAGATGATCATGTATAATATATAATCATAAGATAGAAGACGCTAGAATCATACCTTAAATATTGATATCAAATAAATGACCTTTCTGTAATAAACTAGACATAACAATGATATTAACAATATTAATAACAATGTGAGTAACTGACTAGTCCGAACAACCAATACTTATCCGAGACTATCACATCCATCGCTGCCCTAGACTCAGAAGGTTCAATCAATATAAAACACACATCAAGTCATACTCATCTCCCATACGTATACAACCTCTATAAATGGGCTGATAGATATAGGCACATATTGGTGATTGGAAAAACACATGCAAGGATGAATACAACAGAATCTATAATACCATAATCGATCTAAGTATTATAATACAATAATTATAACAATTATCATCATAAAAATTATCATCATAACCATCCTACTCATAATCATCATCATCATAATCACCTTTTGGCCTTGTCGGGCATATAATTGCATTACATAGGGCGAGTCAAACTCAAACCGATAGATGTACATATAGATACATCAATATAATTATCCTCTGATCTTTTCAGGAATATCATCATAATCATCCTTCGACCTTGTTGGGTATTAATATGTCACCACAATGTCCTCTAGCCTTGCTGGATATATAAGCATATTATCACAGTCATCCTCCAGCATTGCCAAGTAGATAAGCAGTATCATCATAAATAACAGCACACACAAATATATAATATCAATACTAAATTTTGTCATAAGTTTCTATCTAAAATTTATGTCATCAATATAACATCTTCCTTCATCCCATATCAGTGAAATATGTATATTGATATAATAGGTGGATGGACTTAAGTAATGGCTTAAAAGATAGTAAATTTATAAGTATATTGCTTAGAGTAAGCTTTGAAACTAAATAATTATAAAAGTATAAAAAGGTTCAGAATCTCTCACGAGTTGAGTGATTAGTAGTATTAAATCATAGACCAAAATATGTCTCTATCAAATCTTTCAAACATCATTATTAATCTCTTTTACAAATAAGTGATTCATTAAGACAGACAATTATTATTATGAACAAATCCATTTTTAATGTGGAATGTGGGCTTTAACCCTTATTTAGAAAAAATAGTAATAAGATTAAAATTTAATTGGAACTATATCAATCACCGATGCAATTATCATGAATGTACCAAATATATGCATGCCATCACTAGTGTTCAAACAATGAAACCATAAGACATAATATATCAATAAACTATAGGCAAATCCTTTACAAGGATAAAAATTCTCGGGTGTCCAACTCATATCATAGCACGACCGTGGGCCCAACAATATGTGCAGAATAACTACAATATCATAATTGCGGCCTTTCTCCTTTGGCGCTCATACATATTTGAAACCCATATCACTATTCATATCTATAAATCATCTCATATCTATAAGCCATATTGTATTTACGAGACATAACATCTTTATAAGCCATAAAGCATATTTATAATCATCTCACATCTATGAAGTATAATATTGATGAGCATCTGACATTTATAAGGCATAATATTAATAAGAATCTCACATTAAGGAGGCATGATATAAATAAGCATCCCACATCTATAGGCTAAGTATAATATCTATTCTTATGCCTATATCATCAAGTATGTCGACGCATCGTATCATAAATTAACTCTGGAATGCAATAGCATAGCTGCAAGTCATAATTAAGGGAAAGTCATCATAATTTACCAAGTCACAAAGTAATCATAAGATAAAGTCTCAATATTCTCTACTATAAATAACATCCATAACTAGCTCCACAAGGGCTAATAAAAGTCTTGGCCCTGGACTAGTCTAAGGTATCTAAATTCACTTCTTGATGTTACATAAGCCATAATCAATCCTATGATAGGAATTCTGCCTTGAAACATGAGCAATTAAGTCATCTCCATCTAAATTATGGCTTCAAGACTACTAAAATAGTCTAAATAAGGTTAATCATACTAACCATTCTTCCAAAACATAAACCACATCCCAAACCTAGAATCATATCATATCCACTCTATGAATTAATTCCATCTAAAGAGGAGGCACTAGGATTTTAAAAGTGTAAAAAAAATTTTACCTTATGGTTCAAAAATGCTAATATAATACCTAAACTATAATAATTAAGACTAAGTCATGATACCCATAATCAATCTAAAAATTAACATTCACATGCAATATACGACACACATCATCTTACAAAGAATATTAGGCAGAAGCCTACTTAAAAGACGAACCACAAATCCTTTTATCATTTACTAAGCACTTATTTTTACTTTAATATCCCCAAATGTTATCACACTATCAAAGTCATAATCTACTCATCAATACAAGAATAACAATACCCATATTAAAACATTGTGCTTCGAGTTCAAAAATCACATCTAAATCCTAAAGTAAGTCCCACCTATGGAAAAAGAATTTTTGTGACCAACCTAACATTCATACATGCTGAAGGAATTATAACCCTCAAGAATAGGTGAAAACCATTCTTAATTGGAGCTAAAATCAAGACCTCAAGAAATTAGGGTTTTGAATGATAAATCAAGAAATTTCTCCAAGAAAAGGGAGAATTCTTACCTTAAATTGAAAGATAATTATGGAAATAAATGTTAATTAAGATCCCAAGTCAGTCATAAGTCTCAATTTTAAGATATCTCACTCTTAGAGCTTTTCCCTAAAGTAAAGGATGAAAAATGAGCCAAATGGAGACCTAAAGGGTCTATTTATACCCCTTCCAAGCAATCAGGTGTTGTAATCACACACCAAGATGTGAAATCACACTAGATGACATCCAAAGTAGGTGTTGGGATTGCAACAGCCTTTTGTACAATTACACTACCCTCTATTCACACAATAGTGCGATCTCCACTCAAGAGGTGTGATCGCAAAGGCACCACATGACAGTTAATGAATTAGAATTCTTCTATATATCCGTCAAGGCCTAGATATTTATTAAAAATCTAGAATACAAAAATGACATATGTAACCACACTATATTAAACATTTCATGAATGATGTCGTAGTTAAATTTTTCATACGAGGTCTTTTTGACCAAATATGGGTCCCACACATAAATTTTTATTTTTTCAACTTTTCAACTAGTAGGTGAAAATGAGCTTGATTTCCTTAGGACCCCAACCAAAGATCTACCAAGCCTAAAATAAATATTCTAAAGCTATTGGAGTAGTCGGAATTTTTATATGAGATTTTTTTACTAAAGTTTACGTCCAATGGGAATTCGGAACCCATGAAGACTTTAAAACATAGAAATGAGCCTAAAATCTACATAAACTATTTGATCATCAAACCGACAACTCCGATAAGTCACCAATGACCTATAACCTCTATGGGGAGGATCAAACTCCTAGAAATGCAGGCAAATCAAGGAATAACCTAGAGGGTCATTACATCAAGGTTCAACCTATAAACTAGCTAGAAGAGTGTTCAGTACATTGCTAAAGGTTCAAACACCGACTGATGTAGGTCCACTAAGTTAATGTTGCAAAAGGACTAAGGTATCAGGACTACTCTAATGGATGTCATTTTAGAAACTGTAGTGGCACCGTAGTTTTGAGACTTAGGTACTTCTACAAACGGACTCAACAGAACTGACAGATGAGCTTTCATCCCTGCACTCGCTTGGTGCTAAGTACTACTCCCAACTGAATACCAACTGATAATTGGATACTTTATTTATAATAAATAATTAATAATCTTATAATATTGATATTTTAGTTTGAGGTAGTAGAAATTTTATTTTAAAACATTCTACATTATATAAATATGTAGGATCGAGTATTCATTTAAATATGCATAAACTCATAATTCAATTCCATAAATCACAAATCTATCAATACTTTGAGATTTCATAACGATAGTATTCAAGGATATTGAAATTCATAGGAAAAATATATATTCATGGTATAGTCAAGGTATGAAACTGAAAGGTATGGAATTCACATTTTTCATTAAAACACAAAGCTTTAAGAATGAATAAAACTTGAGGAATAGGATAAAAGTCAAGACTCAATGGGTGAAAGTAAACCCATTGATAAAATACCATATACTTAGAGATGGAAACCTTAGTTAATTCCTGGAACTTTCTACTTGAAGGAGATGACTCCTAGTTTTTATCTTCTAGGAAGAAATTTCCTTTTCTCTCTTGTTTATGCTAAGTGTTGAGTGATTTTTTGAATAATAAGGGACTTAGGGTAATATTAAAATTAAAAATAAGCTTTATAATTGCTTAAATGACATAGTTTATAGGACTAAAATTGTTGAAAAAGATTGGAATTCCCCTTATAAAATGTAACCAGAAAAGTTGTAGCTCATGACGTACGGACCGTCCCACAATCGTGGAACCTAACTATGATCATTGGTGGTGCTTGTGGTTTGATGTACAAATTGAGGCTTCTCTAGAATTCATCATAAGAGACATATATAACTTATGGGACCCATCCACGATCATATCTTTGTCTGCAGGTTGAAGCCCTAGCTGAATCAACTCCTGAAACCCAAATTATATCTAAAATCATGGTATCTAACAAATATCATTGAATCATCTAATATTTAGGAGGTATATTTTCAACTTATAGGTATTAGGGACTATTTTATGAATACAAGAGCATTAAAATGGCAAATGATTCACTAAAATAGCCATAACTCTTAGCTCTAGAATTGGATTGATTAGAAATTGGATGTGTTAAAAAGAAGACTCAAAGACCTTCATTTGGTGGGACATGAGCTCAAAAAAACCATAATCTAGGAGCTATTCTCATTTGAAGGAGACTATATAAAGACTATTCATAAAAAATAAATCAGTTAGGAATGTGTCAACTTGGCTATGAGCTAGGAGTTATTTACAATGTTAATACAAGTCTAAATTACTTCCACACTACCACATATGATGTTTGGTTCTACATGTACTTGAAACATGAGTATAATCATAGCTAGGATTTTGTAGGGTGTTACATTATCTCAGCCTTGAGGACACTCAACCCCAAATAAAAACTAACCAAGTTGACAATATAGGGAAAGAGCTACAATCCCAAAACTGAATCTGTAAGAGTTGAATAATAATTTGATAACTAAATCTGTAAATAAAACATGGAACAAACTATAATTTTGAATGCATGTTATGACATAAGAAGAACTCAATGACATGAGACGAAAAGAATTAATTAAGGGTAAAATATTACCTCAATATAGTACTAAATTCGAAGAGAAAATATGAGGGTACTTGGTTGTTATATCTGCCTCTACTTCCCAAGTAGATCCTTCAGCTAACTGATTCCACCAAAGAACCTTTACTGAAGTGACCTACTAATTTCTCAACTTATGAACCTGTCGATTAATGATATCAACTAATACCTTTATGTAAGAGAGATTTTCATTCATACTCGTACTCTCTAAGGGAACAACTAATACAGGATCACCCATGCATTTCCTTAGCAATGATATAAAAAAATTAGATGCAGTGATTCTAAAATTGTAGGAAATCTAACTCATAGTTTACATTGCCAAAGCAACACACAATCTTATATGGAATAATAACACTTAGATTACACTCTGAAATATGTGTAAGCGATCATTGTCAATACAATAACCCAACTTAGGTGAGGGTCAAATCCACAAAGAATGAAAGCACGAAATTTGAAACTTAAGATGCTGATAGTCTACTAAAAGGTGACTCATAATGTGAATTCAAAAAACATAAAAGTAAAATGGGGGAATTAGTTTGAATGCGTTTATATTGACAATTACATCACTTTTTATGTGCCAGTTTGACATTGAAAAATGTTATGAGTGAATTCAATTGGGAATAGGCCTTAGGGTCATGCAATTCTAGGTGTGGGTTCATGCATGGTACTTGAAAATTTATCCAAAATTAGCTAAAAGTCATGCGTAGGCTAGACTTAATGGTATTGATTCCAATCTTTTAATTACAACTTAAAATTTGACAAATGGGTTCTTTCGAACACCTTACAAGTGTGACAATTTTATACATCTGTTGCCTCAATTAACATATTTATGTCTAAGAGTTGTCATTAAAAGAAAAGATTCAAGTTATTGGTTGTATTTACTCCTCACCCATATCCCCTCTTTCAAGGGTGGTTGGGATTTGCAACCCCTAACCCTTAATTAAATCATAGAATAATGCAAAGCCCATCACAAACAACTAAGTAGGGGAATAAATAGCTAACACCAATGCACTAACAACATCCTGATCAAACATAACCCCAAGATTTTGAATTAGCTAGTCATAGACAAAACATGTAGAGATAGACCAAAATTACCATTGAATTCATCCATGAGAAATAAATAAAATGTAGTTTCAAACTTGGAGTTTTAATAAATCTTCAATTGAAAATCACTAATTCTTCTTTTGAATCATTCACAATTATTTTTCACTCAAGACTAGTACAATATTGTTCTAAGATAAAAAGATAGGTCATAAGATGAAATATAGAAGCTAAGTCTTATTTGAGCTAAAAATTATTCTTTAAGCCCCACTTCCACTTTTAACAAAATTACAAAATTGCCACCTTGCTCTTGATCTTCTTGAGCGGATCCAAAGAGGATGGAGAGCAGATGTAAAGCAGATCCAAAGTAGATGCAAAGCAGATGACTCTTTTCCTTCATATTTGGCCTCTTGTTTATTTGAATGACTTGACCACTTCCCTTTTTAACTTTTACCTATACAAATGAGCATTAAGTAAGATATTAACATCAAAACAATACAAAGTATGATAACTTAGTGTTAAAAGGTGCTAGCAAGTTGTCAAATTAAAGATGTATCAACCCCCTAAACTTAAACTATTTATTGTCCTCAAGCAACCAAGAATAATGCAATGAGATAGGGTATTAAACTCAAGCCCACCCAAAAGATAGTATACTAAAGGAATAAGCTAACAAAGCTCTGTAAACACTTTCCAAACATCTCATGGCAACAAGTGAACCAAAATTTTTTAGTAATCACATATTTATGAATCAAGGATGCAAGTTTGTGTCAAATGAATCTTTCAAATCAACAAGGCATCTTAAGAGAAGACACAAAATCTTCAAAGATTATCTCAATCTTTACAATGCAACTTACTTCACTCATTTAATCGAATCAATAGTAAAACTTCACACTATACACAAAAGTATCGATGTCACTCACATGAAAGAGTTAGCTCCATAAACAAAAGACATTTCAATTCTAAAAGAAGCTCAAATAAATAAAGAATTCACACTCACTCTCTCAAAGAAATTCAAGTACACTGTATAGAACTAAAGGCTTACCCTTTGTGTTTTTCGCCACTAATGTAGACTTGCTTAGTTTGGAATCACAAAGGTATTGCAGGTCAAGATAAAGATTTAAGGTGAGGGAAGGAATATATATTGATCAAGTGACTAAAAGACCTCCTTCAACGCGATCACTCAACCCTTTATACCCCTAAATTTTCAAGCTACCCATCTTATTTTTCTTCAAATCATTTCCCTTATTTTTCAATCTTTTTATTTAACATTTACCAAACAATTCAAAGCCACCATTTTCTTTTTTCACTTCCTTTTCTTTTTAAGAGATTTTCTACCTATAATCCCTTCTTATTCCCTCACTTATCTAATTTCTTTTCAAGTTCCATGGGGTAGGATATTCAACTTTATCATCAAGAACATATCTTGTCTTTTAAGAACATGAGTTGACAACCTTACATAAACCTTTCTTGAGTCATCTTAGAATATAAAATTCTTCTACCAAATACACAACCCCCCAATCTTAGGTTTTTGCATATAATCCATTATTTAGGATCATACGACACATCAAAGGAAGTTAAGTTCCAAAAGAGAGATTGTTAAGAAGGTTTAGGTTTTTTAGCATGGTTATTATTACAATAAGAAAGAAAGATGGGAAAAAGGGCTAAAATGGGTTAACTAGGGAACAATGTTAAGGTGGAAATTTGATATGTGATGGGTAAAAAATGGCCTCGGGTCATCATCCAAACCAAGCTTCCCTAGAATTTTACTTTGAATACACTCGGGCAAAGTTCTAGACTAAACATATGTACAAGAATTATTCAAAAATCTCACCACACATGGAATCGTATTCATAAAGAAAAAAGTTAGTCTCCCAACCAATTTGAGTAATTCGAGCTTCATAAGTTACCCCGAGTCAAAGAATCATCCTTGTAAAGACAGAGCAAAAAATTAAGTTTGATGGTCTTCCTCAAAACAAAGATTAAAATATCCTTGTTATTTTTAATGAAAATGAAACTATACTTTTGGGTTTTCTCAAAATCATTTCATTCCTTGCTAATGAAATTTTGAAAGTATTTTTGAACTTTTACTTCTTCCTAGATAACAAAAATGACTATATACTTCACCAAAGGGTTTCGCCTTGTCATCCATCATGGGTGAATTATCACTCGGTTTGACAAAGAAACTAAAAGAAAATAAAAACAAAAGAATAAAAGAAAGAGAAAACCAAATTTTGCTCCTTAAGAAAGAACTGAGTTTCGAAGAAAACCCTTGGATTTATTGTACACATATCTACAAAGGTGAAAAGAGCAATTCCGACAATCAGATATGACATTCATATTAAGTGAATGACATACACTCAAAAAAGGGCAATATTATACATCATTATCCATATGCCCGACAAGTTCCAACCCAAAGTAGTGTAAATAATAAAAAGCAAGTCTCAGAAGGGCTAAATTAAACAAGCCCCACACAAGATAGAGTAAATAAACAAAACAAAATGTAACGAGTACACAAATATCAAACTGATAAAATAGAGTATATATACACAATCTATCAACCAAATCCCATAAAATGAAATAGCAGGTATCGACCATCAAATGAATCATAAAAATACCTCACCCCACTAAAAATATTACATTGTCCCTAATGCAAAAATAAAAGAGAATAGTGGAAAGTAAAGACTCTCAGTGGTGCAGTAGGTACTCAACTACATGTCGATGACTATCTAAATAGGGATCCTCTCATACAGTCTTCTATAAAGGAAAACTCATCATCATGCGAGTGCTAAAACTAAACCCAACTATACATGCATGATCATCATCCCTAGATAGGTGCATGGTAATCTCAACCTGTTGGGCCTCAGGAAGCCCCTTTAATAGATCAACTTTGTCCTCCTCATCAATGTGCTCATGACCTTCTCCAAACAAATCCTGAAATGGGAGTACTAGACAAAAGTATCCAAGGAAAAAGTAATCTATATCTCATAAATACCTAAAGAAGGTTGTTGAGGTGAAACTTCTCCTGCAAACTATCAAGGTTTCCACTTAAAGAAACCACCCCCTCACAATATCCTCTAACCTTGAGCATGGCCACTCTATACTCTAAATTTGATATTAAGGCACATAGAAGTGCTATAATGACCTGAATAAGCTGGGGGATACCGGTCACCAATCGGGTAAGAGTAGCTTAATTTTCCAAAGTCATGGAAGCAACCTTGGAAAACGTCATCGTAGAATACCATGTCGATTGTGTAGGCTTAGATGGTGGTGTGGTTAAAGATGGTGGTGTGGTTATTTATGGTGGAGGAGTATTAATAGAATCGTGATAAGTCTTAGCATCAACTATAGAATCCAGAGGAATCTCTATTCACTCTGATCTTAGTAACCCTTCCGCACCCGAGTCTACCAAAACCAAAGCTTTCCTCTTTATTCTCATAGGGTTATCCTTATACTTACAATATATGATGTCAATGAATCTAATGCATATGATCCTTTTATCAATCATAGATCATAGAGGGACTTTGAACTTAAGGCAAAGAATAGATATGAGTGCCAGAAAGGGTAAAAAAGTGCTCGGTTGCTTTAACTTTAAATTCATCATCTCCTCTCTCAACTCTCCTGAATCAAAAGAAACTTTATCCATGATGCATCCGACAATGATGGCCCTATTAATCGTGATATATTGGATATTTATCGAGGGAAGTAGCTGATTACAAATAAATCCAAGCCAATGTTTGGCTTGAACCAAAAGTTCTCTCTTCTTGATTTTATCTACACCATTAACCTATAGAGGAAAGCTCTTAGCAATCACCCTAGAGAGCTACGGGAAACTTTGAGGTTTGCCAAATGTCCTCTTCTTGCACTTTACCATGGAATCTAAGTCACGAACAAAAAATAGATCTCATTGATATCCAACTCCATGCAAGGGACTTCCACTCATCAAAGTAATACACTCTCGAGGCAAGGTTTTTTGGCAATTGGCATTTTGTATTTTTGTTCATTGTGTTGAACAACATAGGAAGCATAGAATTCCTAAAAAATTTTTGCAAAATAGAATAGTGGGTGGGAAGGTATCATATCCGTGAAGAGTTCCCATACCCCTTCTTTAACCTCGATAATGATTTTGGGAAAAAGGGTGCCAAATCCTTTCATTCTAAAGACCTACTTGGGATTGAACCCCCGAGTGCTTACCCAATTATCATATAACTCTTTCACACCTTCTACACTAAATCAAATTTTATTTTCCTCCTTTCCAACCTCTCGTGTACAATCAATTGTGGCTTGGACATCCGGTACCTTTGGAGTACCTTTGGCGACCAGTTGTTTTCCTTTTGTGAAAGTATCTTTTTTCTTTCCTTTATCAGAGGCATTGCCTTTCCTAGATTATTGTGGAAAGTTCTTTCTTGGAGACATACCTATGAGAATCAAACAAAACAAAACCAAAACAAAAAATAAAAGGTAAAACATGTTTTTGGAATTTTGTATGTTATGAAAGAAAATTAAAGATAAGATAAAAAAATGATGTACGCAAGAAAACTTCATCATTAGATTCTATGGGATTCATTATTTACAACACTTAATCATTTGGCACTAAATTGGCTCACATTCCTCACATTTCACAAAACTAGTGTATAGGATACTAACATCCAATTGAAACAAGAATGACCAACACCCTTAAGAATGATGTCATCCAATATATCATAGGGCAAGGCAAGCATTCATGTCTCCCGGTTAGGCATAGTAACCAGCAAGAACCATGGATGCCATATTTCTCAACAAACTCCCTCAACCAATTAATACCGATTATTCCATTTTGAGGATCAATTAAACTCAAATAATGCATCAAAAATGACCACATTATGTCCTAAGGAATATCACATTGACCATTACAAGCATACAAGGCATTTCTCTCATATTGTCATTCTAGCAAACACAACATGTGCATGCTAACTAAGAACTTGGAGAAAGTGAATAGAAGCATAAATGAGAAAGATCATCTCACTAAATAATCTACAAACACATTAAGGGTTTTCATCCTATCCTACTTAAGCCACCCATGACACAAAATAATCAAGAAAGGTTTAATGGACATTTTGTCACACACATGGTGCACTAACTTCATTTAAGAGAGCATCACTAATCAAACAAGTGAAAAAAGAGCAGCCATGCCTGCATAGTTATTCAAACAAGTATAAATCATCCCAATAAACTCACGCCCTAAAAATGAGAGCTACAATCACTAATAATTTCCCTTGGAGTTTCGAACCTTGTAACGATGTACTTCTTTATTTATTATCATATGAGCTCATAAAGGTCCCATAAAGGTGATCCCTATCACATCAAATGGTTCAACATCGAGATTGGGCTTAAGAGGTATCTCATACCTCCTTGAAACTTTGCATTTTGAATTGAGGTCATGTTTTGACCAAATCATAAGCATCTCTATGAAGGGTAGGCAAATAGTATCCACTTTGAAGAACCTTTGTGGCTATCTGGATCCCACTATGATGACCACCAAATAAGGAGAAGTGAAAAGCCTCAAGAATATCTATTATTTTCTCCTACATGACACACTGATGGACCACACCATCCACACACTCCCTAAATAAGGATGGTTCATCCCAAAATACATTTTTACATAAAATAGGACCGTTTCTTTTGATAATGATTAAGTTCATTGAGAAGAACACCACTCATAATTTAGTAAGCATAATCCATATACCAAGGTGTCTTACTACCCGAGGGTTACATAACTAACTCATCTTCAAAGGTGTCATCAATATAAATCTCACCCAACTTTTCATGATTGTATTCAAGGCAAGAAAGGTGGTTGGCTACTTGATTTTCACAACCTTTTTGATCCTTCACTTAAAAGTCAAATTCTTTCAAGAGCAATATCCACCCAATCAATCGAGTTTTTACCTTATTCTTTTCCATGAGATGTCTAAGGGAGGAACGGTATGTGTGCCCCACCACTTTTGTGCTAATAAATATGCCTGAAATTTTTTAAAAGCATACATCATGGATAGAAAATCTTGTTCCATAACCATGTAATTAAGTTGCTCATTATTCAACATCTTGCTTGTATAGTAAAATGGGTGGAACAACTTCTCTTTTCATTGAACCAATACCACAACTATATCAATATAACTTGCATCACATATTTATTTAAAGGGAAATAACCAATCCATAGCTACTATGATAAGAGATGATACCAGGAACTCCTTGAGAAAATTAAAAGCATTTACTCAATCACTATCAAATTTAAATTTTACCTCATTTAAAAGGATTGTACATAAAGGATGATGAATCTTTAAGAAATCCATGATGAGACACCAATAGATCAAGCATGACCAAGGAAACTTCTAAAACCCTTCATGGAGATAGGTGGGGGTAACGTAGAAATTACATCAACTTTTGCTTGATCCACTTCAATGTCCTTTCATGAGATTTTTTGGGCTAGAACAATGCCTTTCTTGACCATGAAGTGGAATTTTTTCCAATTCAAAACAAGATTAGTCTCTGCAAATTATTGAAGGACGTTACTTAAGTGATCAAGGAAAGAATCAAATGAATGACCAAACACATAGAATTCATCAATGAAAACCTCCATAGTATCCTTTACCATATCTGCAAAAAAGGACAACACGCATTATTGGAACGTGGCTGATGCATTGGATAACCTAAAATGCATGCGGTTGAAATCAAATGTGACATAGGGACAAATGAAGGTGGTCTTTTCTTGGTTTTCCAGTGTGATGCAAATTTTATTGTGCCTTGAATAACAATGAAGAAAGCAATACCAACCCTGACTGGCTAGTCTATCCAACATTTGATTCATAATGGGCATAGGGAAGTGGTCTTTCTCGATCCATAAGTTTAATATATGATAGTCCATACACACTCTCCAACCCATGACCAGACACATAGGTATGAGATCATTATTATCATTTGGGACAACCATCATTTTGCCTTTCTAAAAAACACATTGGACCGAACTCACCTACGTACTATTGGAAATTGGGTAGACAACTCCAGCATTAAGCCCCTTAATAATATTCTTCTTGACTACATATTTCATTGGTGGATTGAGTCTTCTTTTGGTGTTCCACTATAGGAACATTATAAACATCTAACTTGATTTTATGATAGAAAATTCTATAGGCAATGCCTATAATGTCCGCTACAGTCCATCAGTAGCATGAATGGAATTTTTCACAATTGATTGCAAGGCATCCACTTGGAAAGGTTCAAGATCACCCACAATAATGATTGACAATGTATTATCCTCACCCAACAAAACATATTAAAGATGGGATGGAAATGGATTCAGTTTGAGTTGAGGTGGTTCAACAATAGATGGCTTGGCAGGTGGACTCTCACGATTTGTAAAATTAAGATCCAATTTAATCGGGTTATTAGTGTAAGATCCAAGGCTCATCAATGAATCTACCACCTTATCATATTGTTTAACTACCTCACTCCTAAGGTTCTATAATACACCCACCAAGGGGTCCTCTACAATTTTTAGTTCTATGGTTTTAGTCACTTTATCATCTATCACATTAATCACTGACACCACTTCTAAGTACATTGGTTGCTTCATTGACTTACACATATTAAAAGATACTTCATCATTGTTCATCCAAAATTTAAATTTCTCATATTCCACATACATAAAGGCCCTTTTGGTAGCCAAGAATGGTATACAAAAGGAGATTGGGACCTCATGATCAATCTCACAATCAAGTATAATGAAGTCAGCCTAAATGATAAGTAGGTCAATTTTCACCAAAACATCATACGACACACCAACAAATTTTTTGATTGAATGGTCGGCCATTAGAATCCCCATGTGGTAGGATTAGGTGCAACCAAGCATAACTTTTGGAATACAACAAATGGAATTAAATTAATACTTGCTCCAAGATCACAAAATACTTTTTCAAATTTTTACACCTCGATAGTACAAGGAATAGTAAATTCACTTGGGTCTTCTTTATTCACCACTATGATGCTAGACATTATAACATATAATTATGGGTTGCCTCAATCATTTCAAAATGGATAACTTACTTCTTCGTTACCAAGTCCTTCATAAATTTTGCATATCTGGGAATTTCTTATAAGGCTTCTTGGAAATAATAATTCACTAATAAATTGATAAATTTAGCAAAAAACTTCTTAAACTTCGCATCATCATCTTTCTTTTTAATCCTTTATGGGAATAGGGGAGGAATTTTGATTTGTGGCAATGGAACAATTGGAATTTCATCCGGTTTTGGTGTATCATCATTAACGACCTTAAAATCTTTCTTACTTTCAATATTTTCTACAACTACCTTTGCTCATTAAATAATTGTCTCATTAGCCTTTGAAATATCATCATTTGGCTTTACTAGTTGCTTTCTCTTTGCATTGTCTTGTTAATTATTTTGCTTTTTATTGGGGTCTTCACCAAGATCAATAATATTTTTACCAAGGATTCGACCACTCCTAGTGATAATACCCATGATGTAAGCATCATTTTTAAGATTAACAATTGTTTCACTAGGAAATCCACCCTTTGGAATTACAATAAGTGGCACCGAGATTTGGCCTAATTGAGCTTCAAGTTTCTTGATAGAGAGCGAATGAGATGTCACCATTTTATTGAGTTGTGAGAAGTCACCTTTCATCTCTCTCACCATATTATCGGTCCTCTCAATACCTCTTAAGATATGAGAAAACGCATCGTTATTTTTGAGCTTATTTAGGTTAATAGAACTTGACTCTTTACCCTTTTCCCTATAATATATTGGTAAGTATAGGTCATAATCTCTCTTCTTATCTCTTTAATCCCAATATCTATTGTGATGTTTATTATGTCAATCTCTATCTTGGTGTCATTCCATTGAACCTTGATTCCCGTCTTTCCTTTGATAGGTAGGGCCAGAATCCTCTCTTGGTTTGAAAAGAACCAAAGTTTTTTTATCAATGGCCTCTATTTTCTTATCATCATAAGTTATATCACTCTTAGAAGCAATGGCATTACCCTCCATAGTAGGAGCTCCCATTATGTTCTTGGTGAGAAAATCAAGTTGTGTCATCACTTTAGCCATATTCGCATCTCTTTCTTCATCCTATTTCTTTTGCTCTTGGCTCAAAAAAGATGCAGAGGGAACCCCTATAGTCAAATTGATATCTCTTATATGCCACTCTCTACATTTCTTGTTCACTTAATCTAACAAAGTTGATGCAACACCATATGATAGTTTGACAAGAGAACCCCCGAGTGCATTATGGCTACCATATTTTTCCATTGATCCAATGCTCTATTGAAAATTTAAAGAAGCATTTTATTCGAAACCTTATGATATGGGCATTGCATTAACTTATTGTTTAATCATTCCCAAGCCTCATTTAATAGTTTTCCATGAAGTTGGCAAAAGTTGGTGATTTCATTCTTTAGTTACAACATTCAAGAAGGAGGAAAGTATCTTTCCAAGAATGCTTCCGTGAGCTCAATCCATGAAGTTATGGATCACACGGGAAAAGGCAGCAACCATAAGACCGTTTTCCCATAAAAAAGAATGGGAAAAGATACAAATAGATTGACTCTTGAGACATGTAGGCTATGTCAAACAGAGAACACACATTAGAAAAATTCTTCAGGTGTAGATTATCATCCTTATGTGCTTGGACTCCAAATAACCCTTTAATTCTAAGCAAATGAAGCATCGCACTAGCAATATGAAACACTAAATTTCCTTTTGTCGGTAGAATACAAATAGCACTAGCTTGTCCTTCATCACCAAGGTGATCCTCGTCCTTAAGATACCCATCAAACATCCCAATATTACTATCTTCTTGGATCATTGTATAGTGTATACTATTATACACACCTGATAAAAAATAGAAACACCAAGCAATGTAAAATAAACACTATAGCTGACCAAAATTAACTAAAAAGACTACAAAAGTGACAACTATGTTTCACTCCCTAGTAACGGCAAAATTTTTAATAATACTCAAATTACACTCTTGAATGGGGTATAAGCAATTGTTGTCAGTATAATAATCCAACTTAGACTAGGTTCGAATCCATAAGGAGTGAAAGTACTGAACTCAAACTCAAGAGTGTTGATAGTCTAATAAAATGTTATCCGTAATGTGAATGAATCAATCATAAATATAAGATGGGGAAATTAGTTTGAACGTGTTAATAATGATAATTACTTTGCTTTTAGAGTACTAGCTTGACAATGAAAATTCTAAGAGTGATTTAAATTTTGAGTAGGACATGGGGTTATGCGATTCTAGGTGTGGGTTCAGTATTGGCACATGAAAATTTATCTAACATTAGCTAAAAGTCATGGGTAGTGTATACTTAAAGGTATTTATGTTAATCTTTCAATTACGACATCAAATTTAACAAATGGTTCTTTAGAACACCTCACTAATGTGACAATTTTTAACATCTATTTCCTTAATTTACATCTTTATGTTTAATAGATGTCATTAAATGAAATGATTCAAGTTATTGGTTGCATTATTCCTTACCCATATCCCATTTTTCATGGATGATATGGGTTCAAGGTTAGTTGGGGTTTTCAACCCCCAACTGTTAATTAAATTATGGATTAAATGAAACACCCACCACAAATAACTAATTACAAGAATAAATAGCTAACACTCATTCACTAACCAAGACCTAATCAAGCATATCTCTAAGATCTTCAAAGGTAAAAGATCTTATTAGTGGTCTTTCTTGAGCTTCGTCGATGTCTAGGGAGGCTAGGCTTACTTTAATCATAGATTAAGCTCTATTATAGTATTAGCTTAGTAATATTCTATGTTTGGCTTAGTATTTACTAGCTAGTTGCATGCTTAGCAAAATCTTGGATTATTGTCTTGATTAAAGAGGTATTTTATTAGAATTGACCCATTATGCTTCTCTTTAAGTTAAAATTATTGCCTTAGGATTATTTTGGATGTATTTTACACCTCATAATATAAATTTGAAGCCTTAGTTGGGTTTTGGGGAGAAATTTGCCTTAGTATGGCTTTCGGGTGTTGTAGTAGGCCCCACTAGCCGTCTATTAGGTCAAACATCTAAATTAACTCCTTGTAGACCTCGAAGGCCTTCATTCATCATTTTGTACACAATCTTGAAACTTAGGATGAGTTAGGTATTTTTTCATCCCTAGGATAAGCTTGTTATCGAGTATTTACTTTAATGTTTTAGTTCGAGTCGGGGATTTAATAGTTATTTATGATATTAAGCTTCGATTCAAGTTTGTTGATTGTTGTTTTTATATGATGCTAAAAATCAATTCTACCGGTCATGGTACATGCATATTTTTAGATATGATTTTCATTGTTGCTTACTACTGTCAGGCCATTCTTTCTTAATTGCACCCATTGAGCTTATGTGGGCTCAGTTTGGTTATTCCTTCTAGGCTTATAGAGGTATAGCTAGGATATTAGTTTATATTCTTTATGAATTAGTTATATTTGGATCATTATTTCAGGTTTTGCCTTTTATCTTTGACTTTAGTTTACATTCTCACATCTTATTATGCTTTAATTATAATGTAGCTTAGTCGGTCGATGATTCCTACTGTGTGCCTATTTCGTTGGTACTCATACTACACTTCTATAATTTTTTAATATTGTTCAGAGTACAACCACTGATGTTCTATTCAGCTTGGTCTTAAGATTTAAAAATAAGGTGAGCTTTCAGAGCCAAACACGATTCTCTCTCCTTTCATTACTTTTGGAGAGTTTAATTATGGAGATTATCTGTATATTAGATACTATTTTACACTTGATTCTTTTGGAATTAGTGACACTTGTACTAGCCTTACTAAGTCAAGGGTTATTCTTCAGCTCTCTTTCCCTCTTTTATAGTACATACTTTATTGTGCTTATATTTTATCGTTTATAATTCCATTGTATTCTTATTTATGTTACTTAGCATACTTTCCATAAACTAGCCCATTACTTGTTTTGGGCTACAGTTTGGCTTACTTACTAGTGGATTAAAGTAGTAGTCATCATGACTCAAAAACTGGGTTGTTAAACTAAGATAGAGTCTATGATAATCCTCGATTGAATTTGAATTGTTAACTAGTAAGAAATAGGTTGACTTAGTCATTCTGTCTATAATAACCCAAACAGAATAATGTTGTTGGAAATTACCCACTTACCCCTTCTAAGTAGGAATAATGATATCCTGGATCATACCACTAAGCCTTTAGTGCTCAACCATAACATGTTGGTAATGCAGGCACTTAGCCACAAACTCTATGATCTCCTTCTTCAAACCATTCCACTAATAGATTTCCTATAGATCATTATACATTTTAGTGGCTCCTGGATGAATTGAATATCGAGAACTATTAGCTTCTATTAGCATTTGTTGTCTCAAGTAATCCATGTCTATTAATACATAGTTTGCCTTGATAACAAAGAACACCATCTCCCCCTACAAGAAAACCTTAACCCTCTTTTCTAGAATGTTTTTTTCATCTTAAGAAAAATAAGATCACTATCTTTCTTTTATTTCACCTCAATTATCAAAGATAATTTTAGAACATTATGAACCATGATATTACGTTCGTTCAAATTAACCAGTTGAACTCCTATTCTACCAACCTGGTGATCCTCGCAAGTTAACTCTTTCTTCTCATCCTAGATATGAGTAACACTTCCTAAGGTGAGCTACTATAAGCATCATCTATAACCTTAGCTTTACCCGAATGGTACAAGACCCTCATACCATAATCCTTGAACAACTCTAGCTATCTTCATTAATAAATATTTAGATTCTTTTAATTGAACACGTACTAAAGGCTCTATTGATCCATGAACCCATCTACATAAAATCTATAAAAATAATTCATCCTAATCTTTTAGGAAAACACTATTTCTTCTAAATCAAGATCATGAGTTGAGTAATTCTTCTCATGAGGCTTGAGCTGTCTCGAGGTATATGTTATAACCTTGCTATGTTGCATCATACACAACCTAGGCCAACTGTAGAAGGATCACAATAAACCATAAAACCATCTAAACCCCCGAGTAGAGTCAAAACTAGAGTGGAGGTGAGTCGAGTCATCAACTACTAAAAGTTCCTCTAGTAGAGTTGGACCACTAAAACTTGACATTCTTCTAAGTCAATATGGACATAAGGGAAGCGATAGAGAAAAATTAGTAATGACCTGAATTTTGATAAAATATGTGAAACATATGTTTTTGTGTGATGGTATATATAGGGTATGGGTGATTGGCATGATTTTTATTGTATTCTGGTGCCCTTTATGTGATATAGTGGTTTTAGACAACTTTGAGAGTCTTATAGTGAAGTTTTGTTCTTATCTTTTAATTTGTGTAGCGAATTCATTAATGGACTATGCCGGCAGATTTAGAACATAGTTTTTAGGGTGGTAACATAGTTGGTGTGGTTTTATGGCTTTTAAATATGGTTTATACCCTTGGATTGAAAAGTTATGATATTGGGGTTTGGGGTTCAACATTGTGAAAATAATGATTTTTTGAAAATCTGATCTAACTATAGAGTCCACAGATTTGGATTTGATAGGGCATCATACTTTGTTCACATTCATAGAATTCTAAATGAATCTTGTAGGGCCCACAGTCACTTGGAAATTTACCAAGTCCTCAGCAAGTGCACCAATTATTTGGTGCACCTGCAATCGCAACATGAGCACCTTAATTGGTGATTAGGAATGTAGGATAGATGTCATGATCGCAACACCTTGTCCACAATTGTGAGAAACACTTCAACCAGGTAAGAAAATTCCGACCCTTGACCATGATCGCGAAGCCTGGGTATATAAATACTTGGTTTCACCATTTTCACAATTTTTTAAACTTGGAGCTTCTTAGGGATTCGTGGTTTTAAGCAACATTTCCATTTCTAAGCTTTGGTAAGATCCATTACAATCATTTCAACTAATTCACTCCACCTGTAACATTAAATTCTTATTTTGAACATGGATTATAGTATGGAATTTGGGTATTTTGTCCCATAAGGCCTGAAATGGAATTTCTCCAAGATGAATCAAAATTTCACTCCTTTTTCCCTTGAATGAGTTTTTAATCCTATAATCATTTGTTTTTCTCTCAATTCCACCTCCAAAACAACATCAATTTTTTATTTTTAAATGGATTTCAAACTTTTACCTAATAAAGTTTAAATGAGATTTTTCTTTTATTTGGACCTTATCCTTAAATCATTTTTACTTGGGTTTTAAAATGTAGAATCCTAAAAATATGGGGAACATATTTTTGAAACAAAGTTATGATTTTTCATTTTTTTGAAAACTCATTTCAGGGGATCTTTTGGACCTTAACTTGAATCTAGACAATATGGGTATTATTGGATTTCTATTGACGTGTAGCTTCTATATTTAAAAGTTTTAAGTTATTTTGGGTTTGTTCTTGATAATTAAGGCTTGTGTATCAAAGTGTTGTAATTGATTTTGGAATACAAGGTTGGTTATGGTTTTACTCTTTCAGACTGGGCTAGTTAATTAATTTGTATACAAAAGCATGTTAAGGGTTTAGGGACTAATCATGAAATATTTCTATATTATTGTGTTATCCCCGTGTGGGGCCTATATATGACTTAATAGGTGGATTTTGTATATTATGTGCTATGTGTGACGTTATAGGGTCTTATATGGTGTTGATAGGGAGCATAAATAAGAACAATTATGTTTTGTTTGTTAAAAAGAATGTTGTCGTACGAATTGTGTATTGTGATATTCTTATACTCCTTTGGTATATGAATCATGCCAGATTACATGAATGCTCTGAAACAATGATTATATAATTGGCTCGTGTGATGTTATATCAGTTGGTTATGGACATACTTATTATGGTTGGTTGTGGAAATACTCATTTTCATTGGTTGTGAGCAGTGCATCCTCATACTCATTCATCAAATAATGGTACCACTATGGAAATATTGACAAACATTGTCAATACCTTTTTATGACAAAAAAATCAGCATCTTATAAAACCCTTCTTGAGGAATGTGTCGAGGAGGAGATATAATATATTTATTATATATGGGTTGAAGAACCCCCCATGGGTCCTACACCGAGAAGCTTCATCTTCGTAGGTGTATATGAAGATTGTTCGATAGTCTTAGAGGTTTTAAGATGACCTCAAAATTACATTATCATCATTATTATTATTATCAGTATCATCATCATTGTTATTGTATTTATCTTATTACATTTGTCATTTGATTGTATATTATATTTTACTTGTTACCTATCCATTGTTCTATCTTCCCTTACTTGTACTTGATGTTATCGTATATGTTTTTCCCCTTCCCTTTTATTCTATGCGGTATAAATGTATAATTGTATTCTTTTTTGGTGCTTTGGTATATTATATGTGGATATTATAGAATCATTAGTACAAGAGGTGTGGGCTACTATTGCGGGACATTTCCTGATTACAGGTGATATTTCCTCAGTATGTATTTTGTATGCTTTATTTTTGACTTTGCGCGATCATCCTATGGTACCTAATATATACAAGTGGACCATACTCCTCCCTACTATGCCCATTTAGTTTAGATTCCAATGCGGGTGCATCTTACTCGACTTGATTTGTGAGCAATTTCTGAGTCATTCAAGGTAGCGGTTAGATATTTATGCCTTTGGAGTCCACTTCTATATTTATATATTATACTATTTCTTTATTTATATTCGAAGATAGTGTTGTTCCTATTGGATTCCTTATATACTCGATTCATGAATTGTATTAGTAGTCCATACACTATTGACACCAGGTTTTGGAATTTTGTTTAATATCTTTAGTTGTATATTTTTTCTTGCATTATATTTATATGGTTCTCCATCATTCTAGAAGCCTTTCTTTTGGGGGTTTTTATGTTTTTTCCCCCTTATGTATCAGTTTGAGTGATAGGCTTACTTGTCAAGATTTGTCGCAACAAGTGCCATCATGGCCATTAGATTTTGGGTCATGAAAATTTGTATCAGAGAAGCAAGAATCATTAGTCCCAATGGTGTAAGAATGGTATGTCTAATAGAGTCTCACAGATTGGTATGTAGATGTCCATGTCTATATTTGAGATGCTATAGGATGTCTTTAGGGAAATTTCCTTTATTTTGTTACCTATCAAGCAAATTTCTTTCATATCTTGTCTTTTGAGTTAGGTTTCACTCTTTATGCATAGATGGTATTGACTAGGTCCTACGAGGTCAAAGATATGGAGCCTTTATCTTGAGGGTAAGTTGCGAGTCATAGATACACTCAAGGTAGTGGACGGGCACGTAGATCTACCCCATCAAGGAGTAGTGCTAAGGCACTCTCCCTTAAGCCTCAAGTTGAGCATGTTATAGGTATGGGTCCTACTTTAGTTCCACAAAGTTCTTCTGCCTTAGTCTTGGAGAGGTTGTTGGTGAATATACTGACTAATTTAGAGGTTTCCCTTTTTATTATGCTGGGTATTCCTTTTGTCCTAAGTGTAGATCATACAGTTGAACATGTTTCTATCTTGGGTACTCCTCAGACCTCTAGTATTATTCTTATTTTAGCACCGACAATTGAGTATGGTGTCCTACGTTGGGAATTTAGCCTTCAACTATGCTACTTCCACAGATGGGATCTCAACCTACCAGATTCACCATACCTCAGTTCATACGAGTACAGTTATGTCTTCTGATAATCAGGAGAGGTTTGAGAGGTTTACTCATTTGGGTATCCTAGATTTAGTGGTGTTGAGGATGAGGATGCCTATGAAATCTTGACCAATTGTTGGGAGAAATTATATAATTTAGCTTTTCTTAATTCACACGGGGTTGATTATACTACTTATCGGTTGATAAATACTGCTAGAGATTGGTGGAGATTGCTTGTAGGATGTAGACATTTTAATTCTCTTGAAATGACATAGGTGTAACATCCTGCATTTTAAGGGTAAATTCATACTACTGTTTCTAAATGTATAAACTCAAAACAAATTATTCCTATGTAAATATAAGTTTCATAATCATTTTCCTAGAGTGAAAACTGCTTTAGAGGTGAAAATGTTCAAAGGAAATTCTTAGAGCGAAGTTTAGTTAAGAACTTTTGTTATCGACCAAATTTTTCTATTCAATCCTACAAGGGTTGACTTTGAATGTGTATAACTTCTAGAGTATATCAAATTTTGGATCTCAAAACCTACCAAATTGTAATTGATTCCTTTTTCCAATGCCACCAATTTCACCTAAATCCAATACCCGAGAAAAACTTTTATGAGCATTTTTGTAAGAAACTAGTGAAGGTGTATGATAAGGGCATGTCATGCCCTCTGTGCTCGGCAATTTTGGTATGGCAAGACCCTGTTTCCAAAGATGCTAAAACCCACATTTCTTTTTAGTTTCTTTAGGGTAAACTAGTCATTTATGTATTAAATCAACTTATAACTAATACTAACATGATTTTATTATCCCATAACCCCAAATACACAATCTCTCTCCTCCCAAATTCTCAAGAACACCATATAAGGGTTCTTCTAAAAAAGTTCAACTTCCAAGGCTTCAAATTCAAGTATCTTCTAAATGTATTCTCCCTAATTTCATCATCAAGGGTATGGGGAATGAATTCAAGTGTCCATATCAATTCCAAGCTAGTGTTCAAGCTTAAAAGATAAGGATTCAAGCTTGTATCAGAATTCCTCCTATAACAAAGACATGTATCTCTTCTCTAAAATGATTTTTTTTAAAGGATGTATTTAAATTGTTATCCATATGGTTTAATTGTTGAATTTTTGAATGTGGGTTGAGGGGTTTGGAATGATAATTGCATGAATTGAATTCCCATTGTTTTGGATTGCTAGGTTATGCTATATTTTCATGTATTTGAACTATTTAAATGCATGAATATGGGAATTAGAATGGGGAGCATTGTTTCCCGAACATTTATGGTTTAATGGTTTTAAAATTAGCTTTAACCTTAACCCAATTTGTTAAATTTGATACGACACATTGATATATGGATAAATTTATTCACTTGTGAAACCTTTCATTGCATAAAAGGTTAATGGGACATAAATTGGATTTTGAAAAGCCTTGGTGGGCATGGATTGATTTTGAATTGGATCTTTGGAGTCCTATTGGCTGATGGGTTAGAGTCTTAATTAGCTAAATGGGTTGGAGTCCTATTGGCTGATGGGTTAGAGTCCTAGTAGTCTAAATGGGTTATGGTCCTATTGGTTGATAGGTTAGTAACCTAGTTGGCTAAATAGGTTGGAGTCCTATTGGTAGATGTCTAAATAGGTTGGTATGGCATAATGATATTGGTTTGCAAGCTTGATTTATTGGTATGACAATACAATTTGGTAAATGCCTTAATGGATAAATCCTTGCTTAATGGTTGGGAATGTGTGTAAATGTTTTAATTAGGCTTAATGGGTGTTTTTGTAGCTCATTGTGGAAGATAAAGGTCTCGATGGGGCAAATACTAAAAAATATGTTTATCGGCGTGGGGGTCTATATGACTGTATGTTCGAATCACACTTGATAGGATAGTTGATGGCTAGTTTCCCAGATATCTTTTTCTTTTCCCTATGTTTCTTTGGTTCATGCGGTTAACATGCAGTAGGCCCTTCCAGTGGGGGAAGCCAGACCCATTTAGCTCGTATGTGCCTTTTATGATAGTTGATGCTACATAGTGCGGGTTAGCGATTTTAAATCTCATCAATATCTTGATATATGTATATCAATGTGTGCATGTGGTTTTGAATGATTTTGGACTGATTTAATCATGGTATTATTTTTTCTCTTGTCTTTGAGTTTCATGCTAGCGCTCACCCCACTAACCGTCCTAGGACACTACATTGTTTCATAATAAAGAGTTCTAAGACACTTTCTTTACCCCTATGCATCATTAGGTGGATTAGTACGTATATCGAATTACTTAAAGTGGTGATCTTTATTTTTCGAAAGGCCCTTAATTTCAAGTTTGTTTTCTTATGCATTAAACTATCTTTAATACCCCACCAGCTCCTACATAAGTTTTCAACTATTCATCATATGCTTAAAGGCCCCAAAGCGATTATTTCAAACCATAGCTAAGTGTTATGACCATTAACCATGAGTGTGGAGTGTTTTCAATGCGATTATGGTCATAGAAAGCACTTTGCGCAAAGTGGAATTGTGAACATTTGTATCAATTAAGTTTTAGTATTAATCCTACAAGTGTAAATTTAAATGAGTGTAACAACTTAAAATTTATTTATTTATCTGTCCCATTATAAATAGAAGTAAAAACCTTTAAGTCCTCTTTCCAATGCAACTGACCTCTCCTTAATCAAAGTTCAAAGTTAAAAGTTATAGACATTTTAGTGAGACACCCCGTAGAAGCCCTGTGCCGCAAAGAGGCCTGCGATAGGCGCATTAACCTTGAGGTTTGTGATTGGGTTCGCCACACAAACCCTATGGTTTGAGATTGGGTTTGCCCCATGAACCTTGAGGTTTGCAATTTGGGTCATGCTGCAAACCTCTTACCCGTGCATCAAAATACCAAGTTTTTATTACATTTTAGGCGAATAAGTGTCTGTTTACACCCCTAAGTCATTCCTAATCCCTTTGTACGTGTATAGGGTCTTAAAATTGACTACAACCATAAAATAGGCATTATATGCCCATTTTTTAGTTATTTATCAAACAGATTCTTCTATCCACTCTCAAGAGATAAAGGGGTATGTTTTCTTCCAAGAATTCACCTCACAATGCTTCAAATGTAAGATCCCTCCAAGAATTCAAAATATTCAGGTAATTGAGTTTTTGAACAAGGATACTCTTTTATTTTTGTTCCCAAAAGTGAGTTTTTTATTTAATTTTGAAGAAAGTGATTTACTAGGGTTAGTACCCATTTTACTATGTTTTGAAAGATTGATGCCTAATTATAAATAGAACATTATTTTGAATATGATTATATGGTTACCTACGTTTTGAATCCATAAAAGTAATCTTGATTTTTGAGTTTTATGATTTCATGAGATGAATTCCATTATTTTGACAATAAACTAGATAAGTTGATAAAAGATTTCAATATGAGCATTGAGTTTAATATTTTGATATTAAGTTTCTATGATATGATGAATAATTTTAAATTTAAGAAAAAGCTATTCAGATTACAAGAAGTTATGCTTATTAGCACAAGTTACAAATATCACAGCATGATTAAGGTTTAGTTTTGATCTTATTATCTAAGATATAACATGAAATCCACAAGTTTCCTCATGATTACGATATAAGTAAGAGAAACATAGTTTGTTTTTAGTATATAAAAAACCTTATGCTATCTTACAGTGGATTTCATAAGTATGAACATATAAGTATATGTTTTGGGAGTAGTATTTGGCACTGAGAGAGGAATGTGGGTTTAGCACATCCTATTCTCAAGAAACTACGTTCCACCATAGGTTTATGATTAGGATTGTCTCTAAAGAGTGTCCATTTCTTTACCCAATACAGTTTAAGTGTAGTGATCATTCTAAGTTAAGGTTTTCTTTTTATTGTAAGGATAGAACAACTATCTTCAACATGGGTGAGACATTGGAATTTGTGATAGCTCACATGGTTTATGTCGGTTATAATAACCTCCCACCAAGAAAATAAAAGTAAAGTTTTTTACCTTCCACCAAGAAAATAAAAGTAAAAACTAAGTGTAATGACTCACTAAGCTTATTCATTAAGCTTATCAGATTATGCTTTATCATTCATGTGTTATGATATTTCATCTTTATATTTTTCTCATGATCAAGGTAAGCCTCTTTACACTTAGCATGAAAGATTTGAAAGTATGTTCAATTTAAATTTTACTTATTGCATTCACCCCCATATACTCAATACATTTCACAAGTACTGACCATATATACGTGTGTATGGCTATATTATTTCGTTGTAGCCCATAAATCATAATCAAATAGTTTGAGCTTCTATCTAGCAGGTAATGGTTTCTTTTGATTCGAGGACTCGAGTCAACAGTAATTCCAATATTATTTTTATCCTATCAAATTGATTTGGGATAGTTGGGGGTCACGTCCTGGCTACCTATAGTAAGTATTAGTAGAGGCTTTATAGTGAGTTAGTTAGAGTTGATGTATTTAATTTCAGTTAAGTTTTTTAGAACCAGATTGTAAATGTTTTAAATAATTTTATATTGAACATATTTGACTAAAGACTTCTTTTCCTCTTATTACTTTTAATTTTATGTATTTTATTCAGTTTCTCATAAGTTATGCCAGTATCATGGGTTAGCATAGGATCATTTGTGGGTCTAATTATCATGTGACATCCATAGGGTCGTCTCGGGATGTTACACTATCTCTTTGGGTTCCTTGTTGGTTACAGTTGAGGGCATGTACCGACTTAGGTTGATATTTGGTTGTTAAAGGCTTTTGTGGATAATTTTGGATTGGATATTGTCAGACTCTTAGAACCCTTATTTTGGTTCATTTATCTATCATTCATTATTGTTTAATTGGATTGTGAATCTTCTTCTTATTACTCCTAGTTTTATGTATTTTATTCATTTTCTCACAAGTTATGCCAGTATTATGGGTTAACTTAGGATCACTTGTGTTTCTAAGCACCGTGTGATGTCCAGGGGTAGTCTTAATCTGTTACACTATCTTTTTGGGTTTATTTTGGGCTAAATTAGGGGGCATTTCCCGACTTAGGTTGATATTTGATTATTAAAGGCTTTTGTGGATAATTGTGGATTGGGTATTGTTTAACTTTTAGAACCCTTATCTTAGTTCATTTATCTACCATTCATTATTTTTTAATTGGCTTCTACATTATTATTATCATTATTTGTTTCTCATGAAGTTAGGTGATGGGGGTGATCTCTGGTCCACGGTGGACTTGCGATAGCTGTCACGGCCAGGCACTGGTTCGGGTCGTGACAAACATTATATCAGAGCATAGTTCAGGGTCATTGGGTAACCACAAAGTTGTGTCTTGTGCAGTCTTTCTTATAGGTTTATTGTGCACTACACTTATAATCAAGAGGCTACGAAGCATTTAGGAAATGTTTTTCATTTTTTCATACTCTAGATTATGCAATTGTATTGTCCATATGGAATTTATCCAAATTCATTCCTTTCTCTAATCTTATTGACTATCTTTCATCATTGAGGTGATAAAAGTGAAAAGGTTTAGCTTCCTAATAGTGTGGTCCTTTATGAATGAGTTATCAAAAGTTATAAAATGGTGGTATGACTTAAAAGGAGTCCATTAGTGCATCAAGGTGTATTGATTTAAGTGTATACCTATAGCTTTATGAATTATGCTTTTCAGCCTAAGGTAAGATGTGTAATTTGTCCTTTTCAAGAACTTTATTGTAGATATCTTGCTTAAGGGGAGGATAGGTATCTAAATTTTGGGAGTAGTGTTTTAATCCTAAGAGGTAGAATAAAATGGGATGTTATGACCTATGAGTGGTAATGATCTCGAGGTTAGTTATAAGTAGTTATATGTTTAGAAGATGGTGTGACAGTAACTTTTAAGTTGAGAGGGTTGTTATATTTGCATGGCCATTAAGTGAGTTTTTGGGGTGGTATGGCCCTATGGTGTTGGTTAAGGTATACCAAAAAAAATTAGCAAAATTATGGTAGTTGGTAAAAGAGGGTGGTTAGTTACAATAGTTGCATCTATAGTTCAAATAAGAAAGGATCTCATGACGACTAGATATTTTAGTAGTAAAATAAATCATAGGTTTTGGATAAATTGATTGGTCGGCAAAACATTTATGAATTTCGCGTTCAATTGGGGGATGCCATAAAAATTGTGACTCACTGATGTTTATAGAATTTTTAAGGTGCTTAGGATGTATGCATAGGTAAGTAAATGTGGTGTGAGGGAGGTGAATGTTCTACAGGATATTATGGGTTAGGTAATAAGATTAACATCGACTATCCTTATTAGGTGGTTTTTACTCTAAACTAAGGGTCCCAATTATTATCTAGTAGTTGTAAGTTAGTTTAGTAGACGAGAAGACATGTAGTAAATATTAAGGTGTAGTAGTAGTGTTGTGAAGAAGAACGTGCTTGTGGTTCTTAGTTAATTTAAAAAAGGAATTTAGGTAGATTTACCTATTCAATGGACTAATATATTTTGTTGTATATTTCAGTGGTGGTACATGATTATTGCTAGACACTAAGTTTGAAATTTAGATGTTGGTTGTGGGGACAAGAATGTTATCTCAACAATTTGATGAAAGATTTGTGGGAGTGAATTACTAATTTTGATATAAAGTGTGAAAAAGCTTCGGTTGAGGACTTATGAAATATTAGGGTGGGTAATTGTGATATATGCATTAGGTCTAGTGTTGAAATAGAAATGGTGGCTAAATCATTAGATAGATAAGGGCCTTAAATTATAAGAATAAACTGCACTCGATTTTGAGTTATAAGTGCCATGTATACCTAGTTTATGTTCTTATAAAACTTAGTATGGAGAACTCTAGGGAGTTGTAATATGGTGTTATGTTTAGCAGAACTGAGGGATAAATAGATAGACTATGTGAACTCTTGGTATAGTTTTAAAATTTTGTTAAATTATGAGGTTATAATATTTGAGGTGTAATGCTACTATTCTAAGGAATTGAAAACGGAGTGTTATGTGTTTAGAAGCATGGATTTCTATGTCATGAAAATGGTAATTTTAAGACAATGAATTTGGTGGTTGGAGGAGTTATGGTAAGAATCCTTAAAAGGGATGTCCTAGAAAGACTTTAGTGTCTTTATATTAAGATTGTCGAGGGGAGTTTGGAGTTGTTTCACCCACAACCCAATTTCTCAAGTCCTGATGGCTCCTACTTTAAACCAATAGTAGGCATGCCAACCTATAATTCGGACGTCTAGTAACAGAATACTTAAAAATAAAAGGAAAAGAATGTGGCATAAATAAAAATAAAGATCAATACATAATAAAACTCCAAAAACTGATGGTATTAGTGCAAGGGCTTCTAATTTAATAAGAGTACAAAAGTGAAATATCAGGATAAATACACTGATAAAATTTATCTATGAATATAACATAGAGACTATTCTAATACATTGGAGAGAGATAAGTAAAACTCCGAACATTAGGATCTCACTCTAAGTCTCCAAACCATGGCTTCTCTACACAATGCACACATCAATGGCGACAACCCATACTATGATCTGCAGGCTGCAGATGTGTAGTATGAGTACCACATAAATGGTAATCAGTAGGCAACTGCCAACTGAGCTGCAAATATAAAGTAGATATATACAACATATAAATAGAATAGAAACTTCATCTAAAAGTCTAGGAATCATATGACAAGTCAATGAGATAATAAAGAACATTTATCTTGTTCTTGTGCAAGAGTCTAATATAATAAGACAAGGGAAGTGTCAGGGCGAACTATCCTATTCCATCTACAAATGGACATCAATGCAATGCCGCATATCCTAGGCCAATTTTTTAATAAAGGGTGAAAGAAAGATATATAGCAATATACAAGGCTAAGAAATGACTATACAATATGAACAAATGTTGGAAGGGATATACGGTAGTACCATAGATTCATATAACTAGATATATATACATATATACACACATAATCAAGAGATCACCTCGCAATAGAACCTAGATCATTATGTCCTTATTTTAAGATCTCACAATAATACTATCATGGTCTAATACTATCATACTTAGGGATTCTAATATACATGGCTAGAATAATCATGCACAGTAATGAAATCACAGGATGGAAGAGGCCGAAGACATATCTCAAATCCCGATACTAGATCAATGACCAATCTTTCATATGCTAGCCATAATAATGGTCATAACAATGATTTTAACAATATCAATAATAGTGTGAATAACTAGCTACTCCAAAAAACCAAATACCTAGTTGAGCCTATACATACCCCCACCGCCTCTGGCTCAGAAGGTCCAATCAACATACAACAACACAAGGAATATTCTTTACCCATATCTATGCAACCGACCCATGCCAGCAGATAGACATAGGCATATACTGGTGATAAGTGATGCACATGCAGGAATGAATGCAAGGTACACAATTAATAATCACTATCTCATCATCATAATCATCTCTATCATAACTGTCATCATCATGTCCATCATTAGCATAATCAACCTCTAACCTTGCCATGTACCAATATATCATCATAGTATCCTCCGTCCTTTTCGGGTACCAATATATCATCACAGTATCCTCCGACCTTTCCAGATATCAATATAAAATCATAGTATCCTACGGCCTTGCTACTTATTAACACATAATCATAGTATCTTTCGGCCTTGCCGGGTATCAATATATCATCACAGTATTCTTCAACCTTACGGGGTATGAATATTGTCATACACATCAATACACACATATTTATAGGCATATAATAGGTATAGGGGATCAGTACATGGCTAAATGGATGGTAAATCTACAAGCATGTTACCCGGAGTGATTTTCGGGACAAAATCATTATAAAAGTGTTAAAAAGGTCAGAATATCCCACGACTAAAGTAAGTGGTAGGGTTGAATCATGGTGATGACCTCTGATCCTAACCATTATCCTTCACATAATCCTTATTCAAGGGTTAGAAACTAACCATTATTTATGAAATATCCAATACCTAACATCCAATCAAGATTCATCTCTAGTCCATAATTGCCATTTATCCACTATTCATCATTTTCCACTAATCGTCCTATATCCGTTAATCATTATTAGTCAAGGAATTTCTATTTATCATCTAACCATCCTTTATTAAGAAACATCATTCATTAACTACACATCATTTACCAACCAATCCTCATTTATCAACTATTCATCATTATTAACTAGTCACCTCTTGTCACAAATATTCCTTATTATCTAGCTTGATTAATACACCACTACACATTTATAAAATAATCGGCATCAAAATCTAAGTCATAAATATCAACTAAGCTTTACCTACTCTAAACCCGGCATCATCATTAGCCATGTGTGAACCATCGAGATAGCTACCATATTTAAACTAAGAAAGGTTCATTAACTAGTACATTAGATTTCTAGCCATCAAGTTCTATAGTCACCTAATAGAAGCTAGCTGCTACATAGCTTAACCCTTAATTAAGAAGAACAGTCATAAGATCATATGTCATCTTAAATCATATCAATTACAAATATAATAATCATGATATATGCATTCCATCATCTATATTCAATAAGTGGAATAATAAGTGTCATACCGTATCTTTCTCAATCCAATCCGGAGAGATGGGTATAAAAAATTTATATATATATATATATATATATATATAAATTGTAATCGAATCCTTTAAAAGGATAAATAGTTCTCGAATATCTAATAAATATCATAACATGACCCTCAACCCGATAATATGTCTGGAATAATCACAACATCATAATCACGGCCTTTGGCCTATATAGATATTCAGAACTCATATCAAAAATTATATTTATAAGTTGTAGCATATGTCTAATCATCTCAAATTTAGGAGGCCTCTAAAATCTAGGAGGCATAATAAAGATGATCATGTAATCATCTCATATATAGGAGGCATCATACATCTACAACGCATAATATAAATATGTATATAATCATATCACCTACTGGAGGCATCTCACATCTATAGATCATATATCATGACTATGAAGAATGTCACCTTCTAGGCCAATTGTCATAAAAAAGACAAGTATCGTTTCTATAGGTCCAATAATCATAACTAAAAGAATCTAGCATCTCTATAATCCCAACATAATATCCAAGAGTAAATGGCATCTGTATAGGCCAATCATCAAGTTTAGAATGAAGTAGCATCTCTATGGGCCAAAAAACATATCAAGGAGGAATATCATCTCTAAAAGCCCAATATCAATTCTATAAGGAATATCATTGCCATAACTCAAAATTCATAATTCCGAGGGACTCCATCACAAGTTACAAAGTAATGAGGTAAGCTTATTCTAAAGGCTCTCTAGTCTCAACTAAGCCTAACATCTGCAACTAAGTTTGCAATGACTAGCACAAGCTTTGGTCTAAGTGGCTTGGACGATCCCACTTCTAAACCTCAATTCCCATAATTAGGAAAACTATGCCCCAAACTAGGCTAAGGTATATAGTTCAACTTCTAGATGTCAAATGCACCATATTCATGCCTAATATAGAAACTTTGACTAGAAACAAGGGTACTCAAGTCAAATCTACCGAAATCACAACTTCAAGACCACTACACTAGCTCAATAAGGTTAAATATATTAATTATGTTTCGAATACTAAAACCACATCCCAAACCTAGAATTATATCATATCCATGCTACAAACTAATCTAAACCTGAGAGAAGGCAATAGGATTCTAAAATGTTATAAACATACCATCTTATGGGTCTGAAATCCTTGTCTAATCCCAAAATATTGATAATCAAGGCTAAGTTATCCTACTCATAATTAGGCAAAACATTCATACACACACTCAAAATATTTCACACATCATCTACGAAGAAAAGTGGATAGGATCCTATGCAAAGCCTCAATTTATTCACCAACGTCCACCTTCACTCCACAATCCTAAATTCATAATCTACTCATCAATATGAGTCTAACGATGCCTATATTACACTATTATGCTTCAAGTCCAAAAAGAATAACAATAACCCCAAGTGTCTACCACATATGGAAAATACATTTCCAAGGTCAACCGAATGTTCATACATGAATATGGAGTAATAACCCCCCAGAAATGGGTGCAAACAAAGTTAAATTTAGGCCAAAATATAGCCCTAAACTAATTAAGGGTTTTGGGTCCAAACCAACAAATCTAAGTATGAATTAAAAGGATTCATACCTTAAATTAGAAGATATTCACATTAAAAAATGTTTAGCAAATTCCCAAGTCATCCACAATACTCAATTATGAGTTATTATACTCCTTTAGGGTTTTTGACTCTCAAAGATGAAGAAGAAAGGCAAAAATAGTGACTATGGGTTCTATTTATAGACCACCCAAGCAAGGGGATGCTGCGATCACAGAGACACGGGCCATATTCATGATGTCGCGATCCTCGTGGCCTTATTAAGATTACCTCCTCTATGTCGCTTTCATCGTCGTACCAAAACAAACAAAACTTGGAAAGTTTTCAAGTTTCTAATGATGCCTCGAAATTCATTCAAAATCTAATTTTCATAAACAAAATATGTAATCACAATAAATTCAATGTTCCGGATGCGTTGGCAAAGTTAGATTTTCAATCAAATGTGGGTCCCAAACCTAACTTTCAAATTTTCAACTTTCTATTAGATATGTCAAAATGAGATTGGGTGCATCAAGATTCGAATCAAAGGTCCACCTAGCCTAAAATTGATATTCTAGAGTTACTGGCATAGTTGGAATTCACATCCGAGATTGTTTAATCAAAGTTTTTTCCCAATGGCCATTTGGAACCAATAAAGACTTTAAAATAGAAAATTGGCTCTACAAAACAAACGAAATGCCTGGTAACCAAACCGTCGGCAGAAAGTCATAAATGAATTGGGGTATCTATGGAGAAGCTCAAATGGTAAAGATGAGAATAAATATGAAAAGGTACCAAAAGGATCATTATAATAACCACTACTAAAAGGACTTTCATCCCAAAAATTCAAGGAATAGAAAGAATCTTAAAAGCTTCAAAGGATGAGGTATTGGGCTTGCATGCTCCCAACATGACTTCCCAAGTAACCTCAATGAAGAGACAACATTTCAAAGGGGTTTTTCCATAGGTATCCCCTTTTCAACTAACAGTCTCATTTTATTTCAAAATAGCCAAAACTTAACTTAATCTCTATCTGGCCTCAAACTAAACCAAGAAATCTGATGCACGCACATCTGAACCATAACATGCTGATACTATCTCTATATTTGCATAAATCAACAAAGGCTCATGCGAGCCAAAGCTAACCCAAGTCATGAGTCATGCCACAAAATTTCAATTCAAATATACACTCCCTTTACAATTTTTCACCTACTATCCACTCCAAGTTGTGAGGAAAATTACATTAGTCTCACCCACGTAGTCTCATCAAGGAGAACTCAAAGAACCAAGGATGACCTACTAAAAGTCGATACACCAAACATCAAAATAAGCTCATAAGGCATTGTCTAGCTATATAAATGGAGATAATCGAGGAGTGCAATCTATGCCAATATTGGAACCACTCTGGATGAAAATCTAACTGAAGTCTCAAAATCCAAGGTATAACTACTTATCACTCAATATTCCACTACGAGATATCTCATCCATCGAGAATAAAGTTATATCGAATCCAACTCGAGTATGTTACTCCTATTAAGTAAACCATACAAAATTACCAAGGAAAACTGGAGACTCTGGTCAAAGCTAACAGAACTATTACCGGGTCCATGGGCTATCATCTGAATTCTTATCAACCATATTGCATCCGAAGTTGAAGAGACCGAATAGGCAATCTACGGAGTAGGCTCAACAAACTGATAAATGAAATCTGAACAAAGATAAGTACAAAATTAAAGCTACAAGCAAACTCTACAACACCAAGGTGAAATCCTAATACCAAGGTTAAATTTCTCAGTCTTAAATATCTGATCCAAAACAAAAAACCGGTAGGGAATAACACTCTAAATTCATCAGATTTCCAAATCATTGTTCCAAGGCATCAAATAAAAAATTGAGCTAATAAGGAAATATCGATGTCAACTACCCTAAATTGACTCTAGTGTTCAAATCTGACATACTCTAGATAAATCATACCAAGCCATAATCGAGACATATCTAAAGAACAAAATCACTACAGGGATAACCATAGACTGAAAACACAAGCAATCAACTCTATATTAGCTGAAGGGTATGTAATATAGCCATAAAACAAGAATCATTCCAAAGGATGAATCACTGGATGAAAATGGAAATAACCTACTCCATATCCACTAGAGTGTATGAACTATCCAAATATACTCAAAAACTTCCCAAGGCTAAAAACCACACTAGTATTGGGAAAAACTCTAGCAAATAAGAGAAATGCAATATTAGCTAACAACTAATCGATCTAACACTCTATCTTAGTAAAGAGTAGCCACAGGCACATACCATCAAGGAAAAACACTCCGCAAAGCCTCATTAGGCCGTACGAGCTCTGAAATAGGGATTTCCTAAATCCACCTAAGTAGGACAATAATCACTCAATCCATCCAAGAATCACATCATCATAGGAGAAATATACCAATCTCAAACCCAAGGTCAATTTCCCAACAACCACCAGAGAACCAATAACCCAAGCTAAAGAGTTTTTAATTTTTCCACCTTAAGAAGCGGTCATAAGAAAGGCCACCTGCCTCCAACCTTCCAACACCAGTATACAAAACCATGACAAATCAAGAAAATAGCATCTAATTTCCATACTAATATCAAGGGTAAACCATCATAAGGGAATGAATTTGAGAAATCTAAGAGATGAATCCATGACATCTCAATATCAAAACTACTATCGAGCGATGAAACAGTCACAATAGATGAACAAACCTTGAAGTGGTTAATCTCATACACGGGCTACATAAAAAGGGATAGACAAAGCAAAAACATTCTCAACACAGGAGAAAACTTTAAGAGCTTCTAACTCAAGAATGGGTGATACAACTAAATTGTTGACCCTAGAATCATATTAGCACCACAAGAGGTCAACTTTTCTTTGATATCACAATAAATCCCCAAATTAATCATATATATCTAACCAAGATGGAACACAATAAACCTCACTATGCTAGGGAAAAGAAATTATCAAATTGGGCTATTCTACTCAAGCCACCGAATAATACCACAAGAAAATGAAAGTCTAACTAAATAATACTATTTTATAAAGCTACCCAACAAGGATCAAATTCATCAAGTAACAACATCAAGTAATAATATCAAGTAATATTCATAACCTCACACATTGGTAGTAAAAGCAACATCAATATCAATATCAACATGTGGAATAGGCAGTACAAAAATAAATATCAACATCATGTAACACACAAAGGCCATAGTAAGGCTAACATGCAAATATAAATAGGACTCAAACCCAAAACCCATACCCATGTGGGGAAAACATCAATATAGATCTACTCCATCCACTACTAAAAGAAATAAAGCAAGGAGTAATAACATAATCATGAATCCAATAACAAGGCACATAATAACAAATACTGATTCATAAAGGCATATAATAATCAGTAGGTTTGAAAACTCTGATACACATAATAAGAGATAAATGTAGGAAATAAAAGAACACCAATCTTAGTGACGTCCATAATCATATGGCTGATGGGAATAGGAAAAAACAAATCTAAATGGGTCCAACTTGGACCGACCGACTAAGTTATCAATTAAGGTAAAACACATACTATCTCTATCTAAAGATGCCACAATATCATAAGGCTAATCTGAATGAGTGAAATGACTGGAAACCTAATGTTGGGGACACCCCTTAGACTAGTAGTTGGTCTCTCTACAATCGTACCAACTCCAGAAGCATCAAGATGGGGAGAACACAAACTGAGCCTAAATGGTTGTCCAACTGACACTAAGATAAATATGCAAAATTATGTCTAGACTTGTAAAATTATAGCCTATCTTATGAACTCTACGTTTGTTGGAATTATATGCTAACTTTAAATGATCATCTATCTCACACTAGAGATATTTTCTAAACCAGTATCTCATCACGACACCACCAAACCAAGATCCTATAATACTTATAGATATTACCTCTCATAATTTAGAAAGGTCACCACAGCCAAAAGAACCATACCACACTCCATAAGTCTAAATTTGACTCTTCCTACTATGATCATCATGACTAATTTGAGAAATACTCATAGTATGGAATACTATCCATGTAGAGCTGATGACCTGTAGGTCAAGATGAACACTACCAAAAAAATGCTTACTCTCGGATAAAATACCAACAGCCCTATTCTGATGGCATACCTCTTGCCGCTATTTCTATAAGTGTCAATACTTGTGTGATCTATGGTTTTCTTATATCATATCCCAATAAAAGGAAGATTTAGCTACTATCTAGTGCTTCGATTCCAAATAGAGTGACAATATTAATTCTCTATTACATCTAAGCACCAATGTCTAGCTCAGAAGGATATAGCATTAGTATAAGTCTAGACCACTCAAGAAATCCAATATCATACTTAGAACTAGTGAGGAACCCTGATGACCACCAATAGACCCAACTCTAGTCTAAGAGTTGCTCAATGAACAAATGTAATACAGGGCTTGGACAAATTTGCAACATAACTCAGATTCCAAATGTTGAACCTCCAAGTGATGAAGTAGTCACGAGCTCAACTAGTGACTAAGCTGGCCCCAAATCCCTTTTGCCTTCCCCTGAAGATCTTCAATATCCATCTCTAACTCTCTAATTTAATACTGCTTTGAAATTCCAAAAATGCATGTTGAAGTCTCATCCGTATCTGTCGACAATGTCACATCATTCTATGGGGATAGAATAGAGTGAAAGAATATGTTCAAGCTTTATATAAATATGGACACACAATAAGAATTCACTATTGAATTTTCTAAAATATCCCTATAGCCTCCCGAAGATAGGTTACGAACATCTTTGTATCAATACAAAGGAATCTACTAAACACTAAGCTCTTGTAATAATACATTAGTGAAACCTAGGCTTTGATATCAATCTGCCATGACCTCATTCTTAGGTCATGATGGTGCTTACCATAACCCACCAGTAGACAAGACAACCTGTAGTTTGGAATAGTTAGTAATAGAATACTTAAAAATATAAGGAAAAAAATGAAGAACTTTTAGTAAAAGAGCTTTTGATATAATAAAACCACAAAATCTAGTGGTATTAGTAAAAGAGCTTTTAATATAATAAGAATATAAAAGTGAATATCGGGAAAAATACACTGATAGAACTTGTCTTTGAATACAACATAGAGACTAGTCTAATACATAAGAGAAACATGAGTAACACTGTAATGCCCCAAATATGGTACTAGGAACGCTACACGGTGGTCATGACCTCAAAGCACCACAAGCTAACCCATGACTAATATCTATAACTGAGCACTGAATAATATATTATAATATGTGAAATATAATTTGTAAGGACATAAGGTCAAAAACTGAACTAATACTGAATATAATATAATATATGTAGTGGGGTATGATAATACCCAAAACTGAGATAAACTCTCTAAAACATGTTGTAGTCTGAAAGCCTCTAAATTGTTTGAAAATTATTAAGTTGATGGGAAATATCCCCAACTAACTCTGAACTACTAAAATAATAATGTAATAAAATAATCATGCTATCCTCAAATGATCAAGGCTCACTGATAGTCTGGTTGTTGAATGTGTGATCCACTAAGGATGCTCGGAAGCTCGTGCTTCTAAACCTATGGTATAAAACACCATAGTGCAACTGCGTCAGTACGTTGAATATACGTGTATTTAAGTGAGGTAGGCTGAATGCAATGGTTCAGATGCATAAACAATAATTACTGACTGAATAACATAAACGTTAAAATACATGCATAAATAAGAGACTATAACTGAATTCGTGATAACATAGACTCGTAAAGTATGATAATATTGATTTACTAATATCTAGGTGCTAATATTGGGATACTGAATAATAGAGTCTATAGGGTACTAAGGAACTGATGTTATATTATTAATAAGGAAAAGACTATTTCTGATAGTTGTAATTATGAAAAACTAGTTTGATTGATTGTATCTGATACTCCTAAAACTGAATACTGATAACATGGGTTACTGATAACTGTATAAATAAAATAATTAATACTAAGCGACTATATTTAATAGTCTAGGTTCTGATGGAACTAGCTGAGTTCCATACAATTCGGAGTTGACTATATCTAACAGTCCTAAAATTTGACGAACTATCTGAGTTCTGTTACTAAGACTAAATGATTGTATATGACAATCCTGATTCTATAACTAAAAATGTGGGAAGTAGTTATCTAACTAACATTCCCCTAATATGCCTTTATGGATGAGTTGGAGTCCAATCTATAACCCCAATTAGAAGGGTGTCAATACCATTCCACTAGTAAGGACAATCTACGAGTAACCCTCATATAACAGGTTACTATAGTGAGAATAGTGGGAAAGCTCATATAACAGGTTATGCCACCTTATCTACCCTCATATAATAGGATATGATGTCTCAACCTATGCTTCCTATGTAATTCTGGAATGTAAGGATTAATTGTAAGAGTTACACCCTCATATAACAAGTGAGTTCCCATCCTTGGGTTCACTCGGTCCTGAATCCTACTCCCAACTGAATAGACACTAAACTGATTAATTGAATTGAACTGATACTAATGGTGTTGTTTAGTGGAGCTAAACTTAGTTCACAGAGTTCCATTGACAGACGAAATGCTACTGAGATTTAAGGACTGATGGAGAGTACTGAAGTTATTGAGATTCTTAGGAATACTGAGGTTATCAAGATTACTAATTACTGATGTTATTGAGAACAATAAGGTCACTGAGATTACTGAGTAGGACTAGACTAATGTTCAATTTACTAAGTTTTCTTGAGTCATGAGACTGACTAAATTCTAAGGATCATGGCTTGACTGAGAGTATTGTGGAAAAATGACACTGTCTTTAGGCACACAACTAAATTGTTGGGTACAAGTACCCCCAATACTCGATAGGATGAAACTGACAGGAAATAACACTTCTTGAACACATGACCAATATCAACAATTTGTAATACATTACTTTGGGGATTTCGTGAAGCACATGGTTATCATAGTCTTGTACATGAATGGAATTGGATATAAACATGTCATACTTTCATCAACCTAATCTTATGGACATTTCCTCAACCATTCATAATGCACACAATATCATGGAAGTCATTCTTAGTCATAGGGTAAAGCATACACTTATCACTTGGGTCATAATTAAACTATAATTCATAATTTCTTTTCTCTTAGGCATTTTATGAAACACCTAGGATGCATGACTTAAGGAATACGCATGACCATTAATTAAATACAATAAATCTCCATATTTTAACTCAATTTCACATATTTCAGACCATATACTTTCATAGGTTTATGAAAAACACATAAATATTTCAACTTGGGAATCATACAATCATAATTAACCCACAACAAAATATTCACAATACAAGATTTAAAACTTGATTCTTGGATTCATGGATGAAAAGAATCCATGAATGAACCTTGTGCATACCTTAGTTCTTGTTTCTATGAAAATTGACAAAGAGATTCTTGTATTTGAGTCTTGGATTCGAATCCCCAATTGAAAACTCTGGCTTGTTCTTGAGAAAAAATTGAGAGAAACATTATACTTTGGGTGAATTATGGCTGAATCACGTGTTATTGGGTATATATAGGGGTGAAAAATTGACTCTTTTAACCCTTGGACACGTATTTTAATTCTGTGAAAATTTCCTGACCTGGACCCCTGGCGCGATGCAGCGCTATTGCGTCATGTCACTAGAATTTAATGGCTCTAAATTTAAGCCTTGGTGTGATGCGCCATAATCATTGAGGTTCATTGGATTTTGATGATTTCCAGTTTGGCTGGCTCTGCGATGCGTTGATGGCTCAGGTGGCACATTGTCTTACAAAAATAGCTCTAACTATTCTCTCGGATATTGAATTTGGGCAAATTTGGTATCGATGGCAAGCTTATTCAATTTCTTACATGATAAAAACTGAAAATCCTGAAAATAACATATGTGTAAAAGTGTATTCATCTTTGAAACAATTCTTTAACATTTTTGGGATGATTTTAAGCTAGGTAGAAGTACGGGGTATTACAATATCTCCCCTTGGGAACATTCATCCTCGTATGACACTGATTTAGATGGGATAAATGATAAGCTGAAGTATATACTAAACATGAACAGTTGAAACATGACTACCTGACTGACATTACTGAGATTCATACTAAGTATGCATATCTGATGCGTAAATGCATGACTAAACCGACTTCAGGAACATGCAACTGAACTTGTCGGGGTAACGATACCAAGTTTAAAATAAACATTGAGCATAGAACTAAATAAGACATTCGTAACTGAAATATGTACATGAAACTGGATAAGCTTAAGAAAAGTTGTTACCTTGGGCTGAGTTTAAGCTTAATTACTAAATATGCATGAGCGGAAACATGAGAACGTAACTGGGTCTAGAACGTGATACATAAGATTAATATCATAATATGAACTAAATACCTTGACTACGTGGCACACGACCAAGATTAGAGCTAGAGGGTCAACCTATGGGTACCTACTACTCCAAACTAGATTCGTTTTGAGAAGAGAGCGATATGTTATGCCATGAAAGTTTTAGGGAATTATAGTGTATCTCCCCCTTGGGACACTAGGTCCCTAGAAGAATACTGACTTGACTGCGATACTGAGAAAAACTAGGATGATGCAAAGGGTACCAATGAACTAAATCGTGACTGAATATCTGGGATATGAAACTAAGGCATGATACATGAACTGGGCTGAGCTTGCATCTATCTAGTCGGTTTATCATAGAATGGTTACATTCATGAGGCTTAAGATCGTACATCTAGATGGAAGGGACAAAAACCCAAACTATGTGAACTTGTCCATCTTACTGATTGACTGACTTTCTGGTTTTACGAACTAGCTCATGATGGAAACTTATGGTCGACTGGAGCCTTTCTTAAACACTCTTTCTATAGAGTTCTAGTGGTTTTAGGGAAAAAGAAAATCTTCGACTTGTTTAAACAAGATAGGTGAATAATGAAATCATCACATGTCTAAAGTTTGGTAGGATGGGTAGAGGCCTACAAACACTATTTAAGATGAAATGACTAAGTCTCTTGAACTTCAACTGCGGCTACTAAAAAGATTCACATGGGTGTTGAAAAAAAGTGCATAAATACAGCTACTTATCTGATTAACTGGATAACTAATAGCTGAATACTGGGTGTGTAAGACTAAACTGTACTTAGTCTTGAAAAACTGGACCACCACTGTAGAGTGTTATGCATAGGAGATAAAGACTGACTGGTTGACATGGGATACTGAGCATAAACTGAGGGTAATTGTAATTTTTGAGAATGCAACACCAAAAGTACAACATGCTTCTAGAACAATCTTGTAAAGTAAGTTACAGGAAGGGTGACAACTGAGTAGCTAATAAGTATATGCTATGGTCAAGTAAACCCGAAACTAAACTGAGTTACCAACCTAATTGTTGAGTAGGACTGGGACTGAAATTATATATAAGATGGTAATTAAGACTGTAACTATAACTAAGACAATAGCTCGAACTGAATACTGGTTTCTGATAACTAAGGTTTAGACTGGTACTGAGGTACTGAATTTTGAGACTGAACACTGATTACTAAGTACTTAATACTAAAATTGTAAATGATATGGCAACTAAATTTCTATAGTAACACAGTGGGGGCTAACATAAGTCAAAGATCTGAATTTACACTCATACATTGTACTTTCCTAACTTCTAAATATAACTTCTTCCTAGCCATTTACTTGCACACTAACATGACATTCAAGCCTATCTTCATAACTACACCCTCATGTAAAAGAAACATGCAACAATCTTATATTAACATGTAATATTTACCCTCTCCCCTTTAAGCAATTGCCCATCACTAAAATGTTTTCATAACGAGAGCTCACTGAAGGGTTAAATTAGGAGGACCTGAAGCATGAATGGACACTAACTGAACTTGACACTAGAATGAAGACTGAGGAATAGAATATAAATATCACAGACTCACCAAGATTTATAAACTGAGGATATGCATAAAATAGTCTAAATTTAATTTATCAGTAGAGGCGTAGCATGAGCCACAGAAGTTGAGTTTAATGTAAAGCATGAGTTGCATGACTTGAGTTTGGAGTTTTTTGCATTTGTGGGACATGATTTGTATTACTGAGGGGAATAAAATTAAACTCCTTATGCTGGGAAACTGGAATCATACATTATTGTATGGAAAACATGTGAATATAAGATGTGTTCATTGAACAGAGATGTGCAGCATATGTAGGCATCTTACTGACTGAAGTGCCAAACTTTACACTGAGATAAGGATGGGCCCGGAATCATCTTCCCTTACTTATTTTCTATATGTAAAGGTAATACTACTAGAATCTGAGAGCCTGAATTGGTCACTTTATAAATCATCTCCCTCTTAGCTTTTAGACATTATCATAAGTCTGTGAACACTTTACTAAAATCTGAACTGAACTGCAATCATTATCACATATTTAAACTATGTTAGACATATGCTTGACTTACTGAACATATCATTTGCATCTATTTATTCATATACTTCTACTACCACATCACCTAATTCAAGTCCACACCTTCATACTTAGTATCAAATTAATAACTTAAGTACTATCTTACATTATTCAAGCCTACTAATTTACTCTGGTACATCTATCCCTATGAATACATAATATTTTAAACCTATATAATATTATCCCTACTCTACTACTACTAAACTCCTGAGTTCATGTTTCTAACTCTAGGTCATAAGTTATCATAGGATTCTGAGAAGGGATTTGATGAAATATATGATTTTAGGTTTATGAATGAGTTATCATGATGATGAATGAGATATGTACAACTTTGGAACATAACCAAACTAATGGGATACTTTTGAGCCTCTGGCAATCCCATAACTGTGTACGAGAACTGTCTGAGAAAGCAATAACCCTGGGACCTTACTATTTTTGTTACTTTGAAAGTAAGGTGGAGTTGACATAAGTAGAGCATAATGAGAACCTACATGAATTTCATAGAGAACCTTTCTATAGCATGATCTGAAATATGAAAAAAGGGAAACAGTTCCTAAAACATCTAAACTCTGCAAGATGAAGCTTTTAAGACTTCCTAGGACACTGTTGAACCTTAGGCTCTGATACCAAGTTTTTAACACCTCGAATCTGGTACCCGAAATTCTACATGGTGATTATGACCCCGAAGAACCACAAGCTAACCCATGACTTATATCTGTAACTGAGCACTAAATAATACATTGTAAATATGTGGAATATAAGTTGTAACGCCATAAGGTTCAAAACTGAACTAATACTGAATATAATACAATGTCTGTAGTAGGGTATGACAATATGCAATACTAAGATAAAGTGTCTGAAATATGTTGTAGTCTGAAAGCCTCTAAACTATCTAAAAATAGTAGAGTTATAAGACATGTCCCCAACTAAAATAGGATATGTCCCCAACTAACTCCGAACTACTGAAATAATAAAGTAATAAAATAATCATACTATCCTTGAATGATGAGGGCTCACTGCTAGTCTTACTGCTAAACCTTATATCTACTAAGGATAATTGGGAGCTCGAGCTTCTAAACCTATGGTATAAAATACCATAGCACAAATGCGTCTGTGCATTGTATTTACTTGTATGCAAGTGAGGTAGGCTGAATGGAATGGTTCATATGCATAAACAATTCTAACTGACTGAATAAAATGAATATGAGAATACATGCATCAATAAGAGATTGTAACTGAATTTATGATAACACTGACTCGTGAACTCCGATAACATGGATTTACTAATATCTGTGTACTAATACGGGGATACTAAATAACTGAGTCTATAGGGTACTGAGGAACTGATGTTATATTATTAATAAAGGAATGACTATTTTTGACAGTTTTGATTATGAAGAACTGGTCTGATCGACTATATCTGGTAGTCCTGAAACTGGATACTGATAACATGGGATACTGGTAAATGTATAACTAAAACAACTGATACTGAGCGACTGTATCTGACAGTCTAGGTTTTGATGTAACTAGCAAAGTTCTGTACTGTTCTGAGTTGACTGTATCTGACAGTCCTAAAATCTAAAAACTATCTAAGTTCTATTCATAAGACTGAATGACTGTATCTGATAGTCTTGATTATATAACAAAAACTATGGGAAGTATTTATGTAACCGACATGCCCCTAATATGCTATTATGGTTGAGTTAGTATCCAATTTGTAACCACAATTGGAAGGGTGTCAATACCGCACCACTGGTAAGGACAATCTGTGAGTAACCCTCATATAACAGGTAACTCTAGTGAGAATGGTGGAAACACTCATATAACAGGTTAAGCCACCTCATCTAACCTGATATAATAGGCTATGATGTCTTAACCTATGCTGGATACATAGTTTTGGAACACAAGGATTGCTTCTAAGAATAACACCCTCATATAACAGGTGAGTTCCCTTCCTTGGGTTCACTCGGTGCTAAATCCTACTCCCAACTAAATAGATACTGAACTGAGTAACTGAACTAATACTAATGGTATTTTTTTAGTGAAGTTAACTAAGTTCACTGAGTTCCATTGACTGATGAAAAGCGACTGAGATCTGAGGACTGACGGAGAGTACTAAAGTTACTAACATTTCTAGGAATACTGAGGTGTTCGAGATTGTTGAGTACTGATGCTTCTAAGACACATGAGGTCACTGAGATTTGTGAGTAGGACTAGAATAATACTGAATTTATTAAGTTTACCTGAGTCATGAGACTGACTGAATTCTAAGGATCATTGCTCGACTGAGAGTATCGTGAAAACATGACACTGGCTCTAGGCACACAGCTACATTGTTAGGTACAAGTACCCCCAGGACTTGATAGCACGGAACTGACAGGACATGACACTTCTTGAAAATATGACCAATATCAACAAATCATAATACCTTACTTTGGGGATTTCATAAAGCACATAGTTATCATAGTCTTGTACATGAATGGAATTGCATAAAAACATGTCATACTTTCATCAACCTAATCTTATGGACATTCCCTCAATCATTTATAAGAACACAATATCATGGAAGTCATTCTTAGTCATAGGGTAAAGCATATACTTATCACTTGGGTCACAATTAAGCTATAATACATAATTTCTATTCTCTTAGGCATTTTATGAAACACCAAGGATGCATGACTTAGAGAATAGGCATGACCATCAAATTAATACAAAAAAACTCCATAGTTTAACTCAATTTAACATGTTTCAGACCACATACTAGCATAAGTTCATGAATAACACATAAAAATTCCAACTTGTGAATCATACAACCATAACCACATGAAAATAATAAACCCATAACAAAATATTCACAATACAGGATTTAAAACTTGATTCTTGGGCTTCATGAATGAAAGGAATCCATGAATGAACATTGTGGATACCTTAGTTCTTGATTCTATGAAGATTGACAGAGCAATTCTTGAAAATTCTAGCTTGTTCTTGAGAGAATCTTGAGAGAAACAATATATTTTGGGTGAATTATGGATGAATCGCATGTTATTAGGTATATATAAGGGTGAAAATTGACTCTTTTAACCCTTGGATGCATATTTTAATTCGGTAAAAATTTCCCGACCTGGACCCTTGGTGCGACACGGCGTTGTCGTGCCATGTCATAGGAATTTGACAACTCTGAATTTGAGCCTTGGTACGACATGCCAAAATCACGGAGCCTCACTGGATTTCAATGATTGCCATTTTGGTTGGCTCCACGACGCGTTGATGGCTCAAGTGGCACATTGTCTTACTAAAATTGATTTAACTCTTCGCTTGGGTATCGGATTCTGATGAATTTGTTATCGATGGAATGCTTATTCAATTTTCCATATGATAAGAAGGTAAAATATTTAAAATACCACATGTATAAAAGTGGATTCATCTTTGAAACAAGTCTTTAACATTTTTAGGATGAATTTAAGCTAGGTAGAAGTACGGGGTATTACAAACTCCAAACATCAGGACTTCACTCTCAGTCTCCAAACCATGGATGCTTCACACAATGCACACATCAACAGTGATAACTCACGGTATGATTTGTAGGCTGCAGAAGTGTAGTATGAATACCAAAGGAATGGCACTGGGAACGCAACTGCCAACTGAGCTCCAAGTATAAAAGAAGATATATACAACACATAAACATAATGAAAACTACACCCAAGAGTCTAGGAATAAATTGATAATTCAATGAGATAATAAGGAACAACTATCTTGTTCATGTCCAAGAGTGTAATATTATATAACTAAGTAAGTACCAAGGTGAACTATCCTATTCCAGCAATATTCAATGGACTCGAATGCTATACCATATATCCCAAGCTAATATATGAATAAATGGCAAAAGAAAGATATATAGCAATATACAAGGCAATGAAATGACTATACAATATTTAGAAACTAAGGAAGGGATATATGGTAGTACCATAGACTTATAGATATATATACACACACATAAGCATGAGGTAACCTCACAGCAGAACCGATATTATTATGTCCTCATTTTAAGACCTCATTGTAATACTATCAGGGTTAAACACTAGCATACTCAGAGTTTCTAATCTAAATGGATAGACATGATATAATCATGCATAATAATTCAATCATAAGATAGAAAATCCTAAAGACATACCTCAAATCCTGATATCCGATCAACGACCAATCTATCATAAGCTAGCCATAATAATGATCATAACAATGATAATAATAAAATCAATACTAACATGAATAATTGTTTACTCCATACAACCAACTACCTAGCTGAGCCTATACGTATACCCACCACTCTAAGCTTGGAAGGTCCAATCAACATACAATAGCACAATGCATATTCTTCACCTATATATATGTAACTATCCCATATTAATTGATAAACATAGGCGTATATAAGAGATAGTTGATGTACAGGTAGGAAAGAATGCAAGGTACACAATCAATATCAAAATCTAATCATCATAACCATCTCTATCATAATTGTTATCACCGTGTCCATCATCAACATAATCAACCTCCTTTCTTGCCGAGTATCAATATATAATCACAATATCCTTTGGCCTTATCGGGTATCAATATATCAGTGAAGTATTCTATGGACTATTCGGGTATCAATATATCATCACAATATCCTCTAACTTTTTTGGGTATCAATATATCATCATAGTATCCTCCAACCTTCCCAGGTATCAATATATTATCACAGTATCATCCAACCTTATAGGGTATCAAAAGAATCATAAACATTAATACACATATATTTATAGACATATAATAGGTGTAAGGGATCAAGATATGGCTAAAATAAGGGTAAATCTACAAGCTTATTGCTGGAGTGATCAGTGAGGCTAAATCATTATAAAAGTAGAAAGGGTTAGATTATCTTGCCACTAAAGTAAGTGGTAGGGTTGAAGCATGGTGATGACCTCTGATTATTAGACTAACCATTATCCTTCACATAATTCTTATTCATAGGATAGAAACTAACCGTTATTTATTAAATAGCCAATACCTAAAAATCCATTAAGATTTATCACTAGGACATAATTGTTATTTATCCACTATTCATCATTTTCAACTAATCGTCCTATATCCATTAATCAATTTTAGTCAACAAATTTCCATTTATCATCTAACCATCCTTTATTAACTAAGACCATTCATTAACAAACCATTATTTACCAACTAGTCCTCATTTATTAACTATTCATTGTTATTAACTAGTCATTTTGTATCACCAACACCTCTTAGTATCTAGCCTCATTAATACACAGCTCCTAATTTATCAACTAATTGATGTCATAAACTTAATCATCAATGTCAACTAATCTTCACATATGCTAAACCTAACCTCATCATTATCCACGTACCAACCATATCTAGCTACCATTTTTCATCTAAGCAGGGTTCATTAACTAGACATTAGATTTTTAGCCATCAAGTGTTATAGTTACCTAATAGACAACTAACTCCATATAGCTTGACCCTTAATTAGAAGAACAGTCATAAGATCATATTTCAGCTGGAACCACATCAACTACCAATGTAATAATCATGAATGTATCGAATTTATACATGCCATCACCAGTATTTAATCAGGTGAATAATAAACATCATATTACATCTTCCTCAGTCCCATATCAGAAAGATATGTATACAGACATTTATATATATATATATATATATTCATAAACTTTAATTGCATTCTTTACAAGAATAAATAGTTTTGGGATATCGACCCTCAACCAAATAATATGGCCAAAATAATGACAACATTATAATCAAGGCTTTCAGCCCATACAAATATTTATGACTCATATCAAAGATTGTATTTATTAGTTATAGCATATCTCTAATCATCTCACATATAGAAGGCATATCAAATCTATGAGGAATAATACTAATAAGCATGTAATCAAGTCACATACAGGAAGCATCTCACACCTAGGAGGCAAAATATAAATAAGCATATAATCATTTTACCCACCAAAGGCATCTCAGATCTATAGATTATACATCAGGACCGTAAGGAATGTCAGCTCTATAGTCTAATTGTCATAAATAAGAGGAGTATCATCTCTATAGGTCCAAAAATTATAACTAAAAGGAGATAGCATTTCTATAGGCCTAATATCATATCAAAGAGTAAATAGCATCTGTATAGGCTAATCATCCAGTCTAAAAAAGAAGTACTATCTCTATGGGCCAATAATATATCTAGGAGGAATATCATCTCTAAAAGCCAAATATCACTTCCAAAAGGAATATCATAGCCATAACTCAAAATTCATAATTTTGGGGAACGCCATCACAAGTTACCAAGTCATGAGGTAAGCTTATTCTAAAGGACCTCTAGTCTCAAATAGGCCTATCTGTAACTAAGTCCACAATAGCTAAAAAACGTCTTGGCCTAAATGGGTCAAATGATCCCACTTCAAAACCTCAATTACCATAATTAGGGACACTATGCTCCAAAATTGTCTAAGGTATCTAGTTCAACTTCTAGATGTCAAGTAAGCCATATTCAAGACTAAGATAGAAACTTTGACTAGAAACAAGGGTACTCAAGTCAACTTAACAAAAATTATGACTTCAAGACCACCACACTAACCCATAGTTTAAATATACTAATAATGTTTCCAATACTAAAACCACATCCCAAACTTAGCATTATATCATATGCATTCTACAAAGGAATCTAAACTACAAAAAAGGCAATAGGATTCTAAAAGGTTATAAATATACCATCTAATGGGTGTAAAACCCTCATTTAATTCCCAAACATCAAATATCAAGGCTAATTACCCTACTCATAATTAGTCCTAAAATTAATGTTCACACGCAATACATATCACATATCATATATGAAGAAAAGTGAATAGGAGCCTACCTCAAAGCCGATGAAAACCTCACTTTATTCAACAATGTCCATCTTTACTTTACAATCCCATAATGCCACCACAATATCAAATTCATAATCTACTCATCAATACAAATCCAATGATATCCATATTACACTATTGTACTTTTGTTCCAAAAATGACACCGAAAAACCCAATGTTCATACTTGAACAAGAAATCATTAACGACAATAAAAGGGAAGAAACAAAGCTAAATCTAGGCTAAAATCAAGCTTTAAACTAATTAAGGATTTTGGGTCCAAACAAACAAATCCAAGTATGAATTCAAAGAAATCATAACTCAAATTGGAAGATATTTATGTACAAAGATGTTTAGAAAGATCCCAAGTCATCCACAATACTTAATTTTGTGTTATTATACCCATTTAGGGTTTTTGAATTAAAAGGTGAATAAGAATTGGCTAAAATTATAACTATAGGGTATATTTATAGACCACCAAGGAGGGGGATTCTTCAATCGCTAAGACATATATAGCATTCAAAATGTCATGATTCTCACAGACTTTTTCCAATTGTCGTGTTGGAATCATCTCCTCTATTCCGCGATTTTCATCGTATCTGAACCAGTAAAACTAACAAAATTTCAAAGTTTCCAATGATTCCTCAGGATTTATTTGGAATCTAATTTTTTGCAAATAAAATATATAACCACACTAAATTTGATGTTCCAGACATGTGTTGTTTTAACCAAATATGGGTCCCACACCTAACTTTCCAATTTTCTACTTTTTGATTCATAGGTTAAAATAAGATTGAGTGCATCAATATTCAAACAAAAGGTCTACCTAGGCTAAAATTGATATTCTTGAGTTGTTGATACAGTCAGAATTTATATCTGAGATTATTTCATTAAAGTTTTTACTTTGTGGCCATTTAGGACTAGTGGAGATTTTAAAATAGCAAATTGACTCTAAAAACCAAATATGAACTACCTGAGAACCATACCATTGGTCCCAGCAAGTCATAAATGACTTGGAGAAGCTATGGAGTAGCTGAAATGGTGAAAAAAACCAAAAATATAAAAGATGACTGGAGAGGTCATTACACTTGTGTATAGAGATCCCACCTCCGTTATGTGGAGTGTTGTATGTATAGATTTAATGAGGAAATATGTTTGTAAGTTTAGGATAATAGCCATTGATCTATGGGGTTGATTGTAAAATAAGGTAGATCTTGAATTTTCTCATGGTGGTGAGTTTTAGGGAGGAGTCATGATATATCATCTCTTACTCTAGAAAATTTATTCTATTTCCAAAGCTCATACTCTAGTCCCTCAGTTACCCCCATTGAGTCTAGATGATAATAGTTATGGTAGCATAGTAATGTTTTAGATAAGAAAGTGGATGATTTTTTTTGTAAAATTTTGGTGTGGCTACTCGCATTAAGGTCATAGATAAAGTAGGAAGAGTGCGATAAAGCTTTTGTTATATGAAATAGTTAGGAGGGGAAAATATGGTGACAATCCTTATGGAGGTCATAGAGGTTGCAAGGCTTATTGTGGGGAGATCCATAAAGTGGATGCAATAAAGATATGCTTGAATGTTATGATTGATAGATACACAAACCCTTGTTTTATATGGATAGTACTCATTGATTAAGACATGTTGTTGTTTGATTATATTACTAATACAGAGTAATATTCTTGGATTACTGTAAGGTGTAGAGCCCTTCCTCTTAGGTTACCACCTTTTCAACTTTTAATTAGGCTTTCATATAGAATAAATGTATAGTTAGACTCAGGCTCTTGTAGTGATTTGTTTTGTGTGGAATTTATAAGATTTAATTATGAAGTATGGTATTCATATCTGAATTCATAGTTGAGGAGTATTGCTATATTGTAGGTCTAATAGATGTATCATTGGAATTACAAAAATGCTTCTATTTTTATGTCCCATTAATCTTATTTCATGTCTTTTATCAATCTTAATAAATCCAAGGACACTTGGAAAAATTTTATCCCTTACATTGTTATGATCATGTTTTATAATACTCATGCATATTAGATGTGTCAAAAGTGTATCTTAGAAATGTTTTCAAATTTTTGAAAGACGTTCGAGGCTGTTTTTGTATTCCTAGGAAGTGAGCCTCTGCAATAAGGTCATGTCATGGCGGTTAACCTGCACAATATTGGCATAGCACAAAGGCTAAACTCCACGTTATTAGCGTGCCACGCCTGTATTCTTATTTCATATAGCTTTTTATTTTCTCACTTGGGTTGAGGGGCTTTTGGTCTTTTATCCCTTGTATGACCTTAGGCTCGCATCTCATAATTTGTACTTACATTATTTACTTGGTGATACCATAAAACCCTTTTTCTCTTTATTCCTATACGTGTTTCGCTGGAGGAGTATTCCAAATATGGAGTTACATACTTTATTACATACTTCTAAAGATTCAATAAGTTCTTACCTATTATTCAAGGAAGAATGATTCCTAGGGGGAGATAACGTAACACCCTGTATTTAGTGCTACTATTCTAAGGTTGTTCCTATATGTATTAACTAGAAATGAATGATTCCTATGTAAATATAAGATTCATGATCATTTTCCTAGTGTCAAAAGTGTTTTCAAGGAAAAAATGTTCACAGGAAATACTTAGAGCAAAGTCGAGTTAAGAACTTTTGTTGTCAACAAAATTTTGGTAACCAATCCTACAAGGGTTGACTTTGAACGTGTATAACTTCTGGATTATATAGAATTTTGAAGCTCAAGACCCACCAAATTAAAGATGATTGAGTCCTCTTTCCAAGCCACCGGTTTTACTTAAATTTGATACTCGAACAAAAAGTTTTGAGCATTTTTGTGAGAAACCAATGAGAGGCGCGATAAAGGAATGGGACTTCCTCTATGCATTGAAATTTTTGTGTGGCATGTCTCTATTTCTAAAACCTCTAAAACTTATATTTCTCTTTAATCTCTCCAAAGTAAACTAGACATCTAAGTCCTAAATCAACGTATAACTAATACTAACGTGATTTCATCATCCTATAACCCCAAATACACAATTCCTCTCCTCCCAAATTCTCAAGAACACCATATAAGGGTTCTTCTGCATAAATTCAACTTTCAAGGCTTCAAATTCAAGTTTATTTTTCAGTGTTTTCTCCCTAATTTCATCATCAAACATATGGGAAATGAATCCAAGTGTTCTTATCAATCCCAAGCTAGGAATCAAGCTTCAAAGTTATAGATTCAAACTTTTATCCAAATTTCTTCCATCAAAAAGGCATGTATCTCTTCCCTAAAATGATTTTATCTAAATGTATGCTTTTAAATTACTACCCATATGGTTTAATTATTGTATTTTTGAATATGGATTGAGGGGCTTAGAATGGTTATTGCATGAATTGAATTCCCATGGTTTTGAATTAATAGTTATTCTATATTTTCATGAATTTGAATTATTTAAATGCTTAGGTATGGTAATTGGAATAAGGAACATCGGTTTCCATAAATATGATGGTTTAATCATTTTGAAATTGGCTTTAACCTTAACTCGATTTGTGTAATTTTATTTCAGACATTGATATATGCATAAATTTCTTCACTTGTTAATCCTTTCATTTCACAAAAGGTTAGTGGAACATAAATTGGCTTTTGAAATATCCTTGGTGCCCATGGATTAATTTTAAATTGGAACTTTAGGGTCTTATTGGATGGTTGGATGGAGTCCTAGTTGAGTAAATGGGTTTGAGTCCTATTGAGTGATGATTTAGTGTTCTAGTTGGCTAAATGGGTAAGAGTCCTATTGGCTGATGGTTTAAGGTCTGAATTAGCTAAATAGTTTGGTTTGGCATAATGACACTGGCTTGCAAGCTTTATTTATTGTTTGATGATACCATTTGGTAAATGCCTTAATGGATGACTCTTTGCTTAATGGTTGGGAATGTGTGTAAATATTTTAGTATGGCTTAAAAAGGGTTGTGTAGATCATCTTGAAAGGTAGGGGTCTCAGAAGGACTAATACTAAAAACCAGGTTTTCCCGCATGGGAGTCTATATAACTATGTGTTCAAGTCATACTTGATATATATTTCTTAAGGGAATGGCTAGTTGCCCTGATGGATTTAATTTTACATTGTTTTTCTCTAGTTCGTGTGACGAATATGTACTGGGGCTCTTTCTGTATGGGGAGCCAGACCCATATAGTCATAGGTGCCTTTTATGACGATTGAAACTACAAAGTCCATGTTAATGATTTTAAATATCATGATCAAGACTTTTCCCTATGTCAAAAACTTATATATATATATATATATATATATATATATATATGTTAATGTGTGCATGTGTTTTTTAATAATTTGGGACTAATTTTATCATTGCATTATTTTACCTCTTATCCTCGAGTAACATGCTAGCTCTCACCCTGCTAACCATCCTAGGACACTATATTTTTCATAATGTTGGGTTTGAAACTACTTCTTTTAACCCTATGTAGTATTAGGTGGATTATCACCTTTGTTGAGTAACTTAAAGTAGTGATCTTCAACTCTTTAGCAGGATCATCATTTTGTAGTTTGTTTTCTTATGATTTAGACTATCTCTCTAGATTCCTTTTTAGGACAATTAGGGGCATGTCCCAACTTAGGTTGGTATTAAGTTGTTAGAGGCTTTTGTGGAAAACTTTTGACTAGGTATTATTGAACTCTTAGAACTCTTATCTTGGTTCATTTATCTTTTATTCATTATGATTTAATTAGGTTTCACATTGTTATTATAATTATTTTATTCTCTTGTGGTTAGGTGATAGGGTACTCCTTTCTCCATAGTGGACTTTAGATACTCATCACAGCTAAGCCCTGGTTTAGGTTGTAATTATGGGATTAGTTTGTTGATACCTTTTTGGACAAATTTATGTCTTATAGTCTGAGGGTTTGGATAAGAAATTAGTTTGATTGCCTGTAAAAAGGCTTTATAACTGTTTAAGAGTATGAGGCACGTTTTTATGCCTATTCTAGATATTTTTTACCAGCATTTTCACTAAGTATGAGATGATTCAAAGGTTCATAAAGGGTTTGGATATCTCTCTTTAGATGGCTACGTCTAATATGGTTGTATTTAGAGTATCTTTTTAGAGTATAGTGGACTATACTAAGATGACTGAGGGTATTCTTTGAGCATCTTTGGAAGGCTCCAAGCATTTTGGTAAGTTTATAGGTCACACTTCTTGAGGCAGAGATTTTAGAGGTTCTCGTAGTTATCATGGTAGACCAGTGAAGGTTGCATTATAGAGCTCAGGTAGTTGGTCTTTTGGTCTAACAGGTTAGGGTGGCCCTTTGGGATTAGTCATACCTTCTCTTATTGAGTTAGGATGGAAAGGTTGCTTTATTTGTGATGAGATTGGCCATGTGTCTAAAGACTGTCCCCATTATGTGATTAGAGATACTTCTATTTTAGTTGTGAGGGGTAGAGGTTCTACCAGATGTACAAGGGGTAGAGGTATAGGATCCCATGGTGGTGGTAATGGATAGTGCTATTTTATACTTTCCATACCTAAGAGAGTCGCTTTTGATGCTATGATCACAGTTATCGTCCCTATTTATTTCATATTTACATCTATGTTATATGATCTCAGATTAACTTTCTCATAAGTATCTGGATATTTTGCTTTAGGTTTTGATTGTTCTAGAGAGCCTCTTGCCATGCCTATTCATGTATCTATCCTAGTAGGATATTTTTTAGTTGTGGATTTGGTGGACCGATCCTGTATTGTAACTTTTTTTAGCCATGAGGCTTGGGTAGATTTTCTTGTATTAGATATAGTTTGTTTCGATGGTATCTTAAGTATGGATTGGTTGGCTTGTTATCAGATTATCCTTATTCTTATGCTAAGAACCTGAATTTAGCTTTGCTAGGTGTGCTAAGGATAACTTAGAAAGGTACACTTGATTCATGCCCTAAGAGAGTTATATCTTATGTTCAGGCTTATTGTTTGGTTGAGAGGGGATATTTGTCTTACTTGGATAATATTCATGATACTACTATTCTTTTACCTCCCCCTTTGGATTCGGTTTGTGTTGTCCGTGAGTTCATAGATGTGTTCCCAATGGATTTGCTTAATATACCTCCGGATTGTGATATTGATTTTGCTATTGATGTTCATCCAGCCACCCAACCCATTTCTATTCCTTCCTATAGGATGTCCTTATTATAGTAGAAGAAATTAAAAGATCAGTTGCAGAAGTTCATGAAGAAGGGATTTATCTGACCTAGTGTATCACCTTGGGGTGCACCTATTTTATTTGAGAAGAAGAAGGATGCATCTATATGGATGTGTATTGATTATCAGTAGATAAATAAGGTGATGGTCAATAATAAGTACCATGTTCCTTATATTGATGATTTGTTTGATCATCTCAAGGGTGTCATGGTGTTTTCAAAAATTAATTTTAGGTATGGGTATCACCATTTGAGTAGTAGAGCTTTGGATATTCTGAAGATAGCTTTTCAAACTTGCTACAGTCATTATGAGTTCTTTGTCAAGTCCTTTGGGTTGATCAATGCCCCAGTCGCATTCATGGATTTGATATATTGGATATTTTCACCATATCTCAATTCATTAGTTATTGTATTTGTAGATGGTATCTTAGTTTTTTTAAAAGAGTGAGGATAATCATGAGGAGAATTTAGGGATTGCGCCTGAGAGGTTGAGGGTGAGAAGTTGTATGCAAAGTTCTCCAAGTGTGAGTTTTTATTGTATTCAGCTTCTTTCTTGGTTTATGTGGTGACTAACAAAGGTATTTTGGTAGATCAAGCCAAGACTGCAATGGTTCGTGAATGGGCTAGACCTACTTTGACCATAAAGATTGTAGTTGTTGGCTTGGTAGGTTATTATTAGTGTTTTGTTGAGGGATTTCATCTATTGCATCTTCATTTACCAAGTTGACTTAGAAGAAGTTTTTTTCAATGGTTCGATACTTGTGAGCTAAGCTTTACAAAGATCAAGGTTTTGTTGACTTCATCTCCTATCATGAATTTACCGAAGGAAGGTGCGTGTTTCACTATCTTTTGTAATGCTTCAGGTGTTGGTTGGGTGTTGGGTTGATGAAGAAGGGTAAGGTTATTGTTTATGCTTTTTGTTAGTTCAAGCCCCATGAGGAGAATTACCCTACCCATGATTTGGATTTGCATGCAATTATTTTTGCTTTGAAGTTGTAGAGGTACTACTTGTTTGGAGTCTGTTATAAGCTTTGATCAGATCGTTGTATCCTTCAGAACTTCTTCACCAAATAAGATCTTAATATGAGGAAGTTTCATTAGCTTGAGTTGCTTAAGGATTATGACCTGACTGTTTTCTATCATTCACGCAATGCTAATGTGGTTGCAGATGCCTTGAGATGGAAGTTGACTTGCATGGGTAGCTTAGTGCTTCTTTTAACCCATGAGAGGCCTTTGTCCCTACAAGTTCTGTCTTTAGCTAACCATATGGCTAGGCTTGGTATTTTGACACCTGGTGTATTTTAGCATTCGTGGAGGCTAAGTCTTCTTTGATGGAGAATTTCAAGCTCATTAGTTTGATTATGTGAGACTGAGGCTGATTTGAGATAAGGTGCTGAGTGGTGAGGCTAAGGAAGACTCACTTGATTTTGATGGTTTTTTGAGATCTGGGGGCCTATTTTTTATGTTGAGAGTGGGTGATTGAACTAGATTGATTTTGGAGAAGGCTCATTGTTCTAGGTATTCCTTCCATCCGAGAGTGACTAAGATGTATCATGGCTTGAGACAAAATTACTGGTTGGGTGGTATGAGAAAGTATATAGCATATTTTGTAGCTTGTTTCTTGTGTTTACAGTAGGTGAAGGACGAGCATTTGAGACCTAGTGGATTGATTCAAAGATTACGCATTCCTAAAAAAAATTTGGAAAGGATCAGTATGGACTTCTTGACCAGTTTGCCTCGCACTTCCCATGGATTGTATAGTGTTTGGGTCATCATAGATTGATTGATCAAATCTTTGTGTCTTATTTCAGTGTAGGTCTTTTTTGGTGCTGAAAGGTTAGTCCATAGCTATATTTGGGAGATTATGCGACTATATGGTGTGGCAGTGTCTATTATTTTAGATTGAGGTATTGTGTTTACTTTGCACGTTTAGAAGAATTTTCAAGAAGAGTTGGGTACTCGGGTGGACCTTAGCACAATATTTCACCCCCAAACTAATGGTCATTCAGAGTGGATTATCCAGGTTATGAAGGATATACTCCATGCTTGTGTAATGGATTTTGGTGGCTAGTGGGAGCAGTATTTGGCTTTAATGGAGTTTCCTTATAATAACAGCTAACATTCCAGTATCAATATGGCTCTTTTTGAGGTTTTGTATGGTAGGTGTTGTCACTGTCCAGTGGGTTGATTTGATGTTTCTGGGGTTAGACCTCAAGGTACAAACTTACTTTTTGAGTCTTTGGATAAAGTCTGGACCATTCAGGATAGGCTTAAGCAGCTCAGAGTAGGAAGAAGTGTTATGCAAATCGTAGACTTTGCGCCTCGAGTTTTAGTGTTGGTGATCGTATTTTCCTTCGGGTTTCACCCATGAAGGTTATGATGAAGTTTGAACAGAGGGGAAAGCTTCTCCCCAGGTATATTGGTCGATTTGAGGTTCTCTGGATTGTTGGTGATGTGTCCTATGTGTTAACTTTGCCCCAGTTTTATCAACTGTTAATCAAGTTTTTCAAGTTTCTATACTTCATCGTTACATTCTGAATGAGTCTCATATCCTCTGTTGGTAGTTAGTTCAATAAGATAAGAGGTTGTCTTTTATTGAGGAGTCTTTCATAGACAGTTGTTCTCTAGAATTATTTTTGTGGTTAAGGTCCAGTGGAGGCATTGACCTATAGATATGGCTGCTTGGGAAGTCAAGTCCAATATGAATTGTTCGTATCCCCATATCATTATTGATTCATGTATTTCTTTTGCCTTTAGTTTGAGGACAAACTTGATTTTTTGTGATGGATGATGTAACAACGTAAATTTTGATTAAATATGTGAAATGTGTGTTTTATGTTATTTGACTATTTTACCCCTCCCTATATTTCCATTGTTGTGCTTCTAGCGGTATGGGGTGATTGGAATGGTTCTCGATGCATTTTGTAGCCCTTTATGCGATTTTGTGATATTTTATGGGATTGAGAGCCGTATAGTGGAGTTTAGTTGTTATCCTTTGACTCGTACAATGGATGGCAAAACGCACTTCACCAGCAGATCCAAAACATCGATTTTAGGGTAGTAACATAGTTGGTGTGGTATTATGGCTTTTAAATCTCATTTGAACCCTCGGTTAGGGATGTTCTGATTTTGGATTTTGGGGGTCAACTTTGCGAAAATGATATAGCCATTGACTCCAAAGTGTAAAATTTGATATGGTAGCATACTTCATTTGCATTCATAAGATTCTGGATGAATCCCAAGGGGCCCGTGGAGACATGGAAATTTGCAAAGTTCCCAAGTGGTGGACCCACGATTGTGACATAAGTACTGCAATTGCGTTTGGATGTGCAGGCTTGATGCCGCAATCACGACACCTTGTCTATGATTGCAATAGCCTCTTTATTCAGGTACCTCGATTGTGACCCTAGAGCGTGATCGTGAACCCTAGGGATATAAATAACTATTTTTTCCATTTTTCACCATTTTTGAGACTTGGAGCTTAGGGTTTCGTAGTTTTGAGCAACTTTCTCCATTTCTAAGCTTGGTTAAGCTCCATTATACTCATTTTAACTAATTTCTTCCATCTTTAACATTAAATACATGTTTTAAACAAGGATTAACGTATAGAATTTGATGATTTTGGCCTTTAAGGCCTAATATTTCTCCTATTTAAACCCCAATTTCACTTTTTTCACTTGAATGAGTCTCGAATCCTATAATTATCCATTTATCCTCAGTTTCACCTTCAAAACAACTTCAATTCTTGCTTTTTAAATAGATTACAAAGATTTTATTTGATAAATTTCAAAATTAATATTTCTTTAATTTGGACCTCGTTTTCACTTGAATTTTAAGTTGTAGACTCCTACAAATATGGGGAACATTTCTTGAAACAAAGTTATGATTTTGCCCTTCTTTTTTAACAACCCATTTTGGGGGTTGATTTTGACACCGACTTAAACCTAGGTATATGGGTATTGTTGGCTTTCTATTGATGTGTAAATTCAATATTTTTATATTTTAGTTTATTTTAGGTCTGTTCGTGAGGAGTAGGGCTTTAGGATCAAAGTTTAATAGACCAATTTTTGCATACGAGGTAGATTATGGATTAACTCTTTCAGACTAGTTGGGTAGTTCATTTATATACAAAAGCATATTAAGGGTGTGGAAACTATTATAAAACATGGCTATTTTAATATTTTGTGCCTTTGTGGGGACCTATATATTGTGTAATTGGTGGATTTAGTATATTATATGCTATGTGTGACTATGTGGGGTCCTATGTGATGTTGATAGCCTGTAGATATTAGTATAATTGTGCTTTGTTTGTTGAGAGGCATATTGTGGTACCAATTTTGTATTGTGATGGATTCATACTCTTTTGTCATATGAATCATGTTGTCTTTTATGAATGGTTGGAAATAATTAGGGAATAATTGGATCACGTGATGGTATATTGATTGGTCGAGGAAATATTTATAATGGTTGGTTGTGGAAATGCTTATTTTGGTTGGTTGTAAGAATTGCATCCTTATACTCATTCATGAAACAACAGTACCACCGTGGATATATTGAGAAATACTGGCAACATCTTTTTATAATAGAAAATAAGGCATCTTATAAAATCTTTCCTGGAGGATGTTCTAGGGAGGAGTATTATATATGAATTGTATATAGGTTGACGAAACTTTCATAGGTCTTATCTCAGGAAACTTTAGCTCCATAGGTTTATATGGAGACTATGCAATAGTCTCAGAGGTTGCACAATGACCTCATGCATTACATCATTATCATCACCATCATTGCCATCATCGTCATTATTATCATCATCCTCATTCTTATTGTATTTACCTTATTATGCTTGTGATGTGATTGTATATTCTTTTTGACTTATTGCCTTTCTATTATTCTATTTTCCCTTACTTGTACTTGATGTTCTTGTATATGTTATTCTCCTTTCCTTTGCTTATATGTGGTATAAGTATATACTTGTATTCTTTTCTGGTGCTTTGTTGTATTATATGTGGATATCATAGAACTATTAATGCAGGAAATGTACGCTACTATTGTGGAACATTTTATGATTGCAGGTGGCATGCCCTTAGTATGTATTTTGTAAGCTTTATTTTCTACTTTACTCGGTCGGCCTAGGATTCCTACTTAGTCCAAGTGGACCATACTCATCCTTACTGTGCCTTTTTGGTTTAGATTTTGGTATAGGTATATCTCACGCGGATTGATTTCAAGAGCCTTAAGAGTCATTCAAGGTAGCGCTTGGATATCCATGCTTCAAAAGTCCACTTCTATCTTACTTTATTAGACTACGTCCTTATTTGTACTCGGAGACAGTGTTCTTCCTATTGGATTCTTTATGTACTTGATTCATGCATTGTATTAGTAGTTTTTACACTATTGACACTAGGTTTTGGGAGTTGGTTTAGTATCATTTGTTGTATATTTACTCTTTCATTTTATTTATATGGTTTGACTTCATTCTAGAAGAATTGCCTTGGGGGTTATGTATGTCATTTTCCCCCTTATGTATCAGTTTGGGTAATAGGCTTACTTATTAATGCTCACCACAGTTAGTTCCATAATGACAATAGGATTTTGGGTCATGACAAAATCCCTCAACAAACTGCATTTAGTAACCATCTAAACCCAAGAAACTCCTGGTATCTGATGAAAAGATAGGTCTAAGCTAATTCCGAACTGCTTTGGTATTTTAAGGATCAGTGTAATACCCTGTATTCCTCTAGCACTGATGTTGGGCGTATTTATAACCCAAAAAACCATAATTTACCCATATTTTAGGCTAAGTTGGGAGGATAAAATATATAATTCCTGCACTTTTTGTCCCTTTCCCTTTAAGTGAGCTAACCTACGTGATTAGCATGTTTTCATGTATTAATGATGAAGATTTTAGAACTTTGTGGACCTTTGGGCAGCAAAGGAAAACTTCACGTAAGAAGGAAGGCAGCTTTTGGAAGATTGTGGATTGAATGTGATGCATGGAGAATTTGTCCTGGCCAAAATCAGTATTTCTTAATACTTAGGGGTGTAGCAGTAACCTAGTAGGACTAGGACAAGGATGTTATAAAAACCTTATTTGCTGAATTTTTCAGCAGACATTCAATTCCTTTCATTCGACACTTTAGCATTATTCAGTTTACAGATTCTGTAAGTTAAGACAGAGAAAATATGTCTTTCTAGAGAAAACGACCAAGAAGAAAAAAACATCATCTCTTTCTTGACGTTAAAGTCATCCCATCGCAAAGATTATTAAAGTTGTGGTATGATGATTATGTCTATTGTGATTTCCGTTGCACTCATGAGTAGCTAAACTTCTCTGTTAGGGTTATGGAAGTCTTGTGAGATACTATCTATTACTATGAGTATGTGAATTCTTGACGTGTATGCTACTTATATCATTACTCTCTTCGTTTGAATTAGATTCTTATGGTTGCAAACATAAGGAACTCGCCATTATACTATTAACTTGTTCGAGAGAAAAGTTACATGTTTGGAAAAGAGAGTGTGACAAGGAAATAGGGCTACCAACCCCTATTTACACGTTAATGCCTTAACCGGATTAACTTTCTTGGTGAATTTGTACCATTAGTTATACACTTTAGGCTAGAGAGAGTTAAAGTTAGATAATCCTTGATGGTTGAGAAATACTAGGATTTACCATTAGAATACGAATCTCTATAAGTGCATACATGTCTGAATTCCGCATTACTCATAGTTAATAGATACGTAAAACTCATAAGGTGGACATAACCCTAACTTATTATTCTGTGTGATTAAATCTTACTAAAAAAAGCATTCCATCGTTACTTTACTATTACTAGTTCACGCCATAATCAAATCCCCCCTTTCCGCAGAATTTTTGACCAACAGTCTGCTAACAATTACGATACTTAGTGACCAATTATTCCCCGTGGGATTCGACACCCAACCCAGTTGGGTTCTATATTTGACAGCGACCGCTTACACTTTCTAATGAGAGTTGTTGTTTGGGCGTTATCAAGAACAAATTCAATCTTATTACGTGAGTATTAATACATAAAATTTCCGAAATACTAATCATTTCTCAGTAAAGAGCCCAACAAGTTGTGAGAAATTGAACTAGCTTCCAAATGATATAAGATTCGCCATAATCTGATACCTGAGTAAGAAGTTATGGCAATTTTAAGTTTCAATTGTAAAATAATCATGATTTGGGCTCGTAGCGCATCAAGGAGAAGTGTAAAATCATAATTGTCAAATTCAAGTCGAACACCGTGATTCCACCATATTGCGGTGATGTCCCATCTCACAATTGTCCCTTTCCAGTGAGCCTCCGCGATCATGGCATGTCGCAGAGGTGGCCAAAATGGCATTCAAAAAGCCTACCACAATTTCACCGCATTGTGTCAAAATTCTAGGTCCCAGTTGTCAATTTGCAGTGGCCCGACACGGTAGCACTGCATCGCGTAGGAGCCAAAAACTGGGATTTCTATCTTTCTGTTTTGAGTTTTTAAATTCCTTTAATGGTATTTGGGTCTTTTCCCATGGACCTAGTCAGCCTAAAACACGAGATTTAACCCATTAGTGACCTGAATAATCATTGTTATTCAATTCCTCTTACAAATTGAAGATCCTTTTCTCAAGAACAAAAATTATAGGTCCCAAACTCAACGACAAATCTCAATAACTCTCCATCAATACTCTCAAACTCATTAACTTAGGTATGTTAGATGTTCATACATGGGTTCCTTTCACCCGTGGAGTCCAAGAATCCTATTTAAATTGAAAAATTATGATCTTTTCAATTTATCTTATTTTAAATTATGATTAAACCATCAATTTCCATAAATCTTGTTCATACCAAGTTTAAGCGAAATTGATGTCTATTACAACACTCCATATGTTTGAATAGTGATGTCCACTAATTTAATTCATGATTTCTCATAATGGTGTTGCAGTTGTGCTTTACTATAGGCTTAAACTAATTCCCCTGCTCTATATACCCCATGCATAGCAAGTCTTTGATAAAATGCTTACAAGAAAGATTTTTTAATAAAAGCCTACATGATATATCTTCCAAGCTTTAGTATCGCTTTACTATTATTTCTTTTGAGTATTGGGTATTAAATACCTTAAAATCATAGCTGTATACTTAGTCTCATCTCAGTATCTTCAGAATAACTTCAGAAAACATCATGAGCATTACTAGATCAGTCAGTTAAACTCAGAAATAGTCAGTAACTCATTGTTATTCAGTTGGGAGTAGGATTTAGCACCGAGTGAGTGTAGGGATGGTGGATTCCCGCTCAGATAGGCAGAGTCGGTAGTAGCAATCCCTAAACTCCCTAACTACATAGCTAGCGTAGTATATGAGAAGTTACCCATCAGTATTGTCTTGACTATCTTGCAAAGGTCACCCACCAGATTAGGCTTGACACCCTTCATCCTTCGGGACAATATAGTATACAACACTAGTGGATCCACATAGCCAACGTTAGTACCCGTGGAACGGTATTAACACCCTTCCAACTGGGGTTACAGGTTGGACCTTAATAAGCTTAGATTGGGGCCTGTCAGTTAGATGATAACTCCCACAGTCTTAGACCAGTAATCAAATCAGGAGTTCAGTGTTAGTGTTGTTTGACAAAGGCATACAGATATTAGTTATTTATGTATTTCAGTTTAAAGATTTTTGTTCAGTTTATATTATATTCTTGGTCATAAATCCCCAGTATTTATAGATTTCACATATTTTTAGTATCTGCAGATTTTGTGCTCCCTATTCAGTGCTCTGTGTTTTTCATGTATATTCAGAGAGTTATTATTCCTGTTCATGAAATCATTCTTATCAATCTACCTCATTTAGTATAACAGTACATTCAAAGTACGGATCACATATTTTTCTTTTGCGCTATGATATATTGTATCACAGGTTCTGACTCTCAGTTCCTGGATCGCTCTTGGACTTCTTAGAATCTCAGCAGTAGCATAGGTGAGTCCTCATATTTTGAGGAAATATTATTTTACTTTATGCCTTTAGTTCTGTATTTAGTGTATTTTGTTGGGGCCTATCCCATCAACTCACAGTCAGTCAGTTTAGAGGATTTCAGACATTATAATTAGTCATTCAGTATTCAGACTTCAGTTGGCTTGTAGGTCAGTTATTCAGATTTTCTTTAGCTTATCAGATTCAAATAGTCATTTCTTCAAATTCATAATTTAGTATTTGTTTCAGAAATTAAAACCTTATGGCATATAAGTTATTCTTCTGTATTTATGATTATTTTATTTAGCGCTCATATCAGGTACCAGCTCATGGTTTAACTTATGGTCCCTCGATACTGTAAGCACTGTGTGATACCTAGGGTATACTCTCGTACCATTAGAAACTTGATATCAAAGCCTAAGGTTTTAAAGAATCCGAGGAAGTCTAAAAGCCGCATCAAGTAGAGTCTTGTGCATGTGTGTGAAACGCACCATACTTATGGGCAGGAGGTTACAAGGCATTTCGGAAATGTTTCCCCTCTTTTAGTATTCTTGTTGTGTGAGTGAGCATGAGATCAAGGTTGCGTTCACCACCCTCTCCAACACCGTAGTACCATAGACCGAATGGCCATCTATTGTTCAGGCCAACCAGTGGCTAATATTATTGCAGCTAGGATTTATGATTTCACCCGAATAAATCCTCCTTCCTTCACGGGATCCAAGTTTGAAGTCAATCTACAGGAATTCATAGATATGGTACAAAAGGTAATGGATATTGTGGGGTTAACATCTAGTAAGAGTGCTGAGTTGGTTGCATATTACTTACAGGATGTATCTCATACTTGGTTTAAGCAGCGGAGGGTTGATATGGGTATTGATGCATGGCCTATAGAATTGGAAGAGTTTACCACTGCTTTCTTAGATAGATTCTTCCCATTAGAGTTGAGGGAGGCCAAGGTGTTAGAATTTATTAATTTGAGGCAGGGAAATATCAGCGTGAAGGAGTATTCCCTCAAGTTTACTCATTTAGCTAGGTATGTTTTCCATGTAGTAGATGGCAGTAAATCCAAGATGAGTAAGTTTGTGTTTGGTGTATCTGGTAGTGTGGTCAAGAGAATAGGACTGTAATGCTGATAAGAGTGATGGAATTGTCTAGTTTAATGGTCCATGCTGAACAAATTAATGTGCAGAAGATTAAAGGGATAGAGGGAGAAAGAGGGCTAGGACGGGATAGCCAGTACCCCAGTACCCAAATTTAGAAATGATAATCGGGATAGGGTAGCAGGCTCTAAGTCCAAAGGAAGTGTAACAGTGCCCATACAAATCCTCTATATCAAAAATATGGCAGACACCATCAGGGTGAGTGTAGAGCGGGTAGTGATGTGTGCTTAAAATATGGCTATCCGGGCTATTAGATTTAGGAGTTCCGGGTATTTGCTAAGAGAGGTAGGGATGCGCCAACAAGTCCAGTCCAATCAGTTATTAGTTCTATCCTACCGCTCAACATAGCATGGTACCGCTTCCAGTGTTACCAGCAGTTAATGTTAAAATAGATTATATGCTCTTGAATCCCGACAAAATCTAGGAAATTCTCTTGACATAATTACTAGTACGTTGTCGTTCTTTCACTTTCATGTTTATGCTTTACTAAACCCTGGAGTTTCTCTTTCTTTTGTAACTGCTTATATAGCCATCAACTTCGAAGTAAGTCTAGAAACTTTAGTAGAGCCTTTTTCAGTGTCTACCTCAGTGGGTGTTTCCCTTGTAGCCAGGTAGGCATACAGGAATTTTTTGGTTATAATATCTTGAAATGTTACTTCAATTGATCTTGTAAAGTTAGAGATAATGGATTTTGATGTCATTGTCAGCATGGATTGGCTCCACTCATGCTATTTCTTAGTTGATTGTAGAAACATATTAGTTCACTTTCAGTTCCTAAATGAACCAGTCCTTGAATATAGGAGTGCTACTACAGCTCTTAGGGGTCAACTTGTTTTGTACCTTAAAGCAAGAAAAATGATATCCAAGGGGTGTATTTACTATCTTGTTCGAGTTAAAGACTCAATTTCAGAGATTCCAACCCTTGAGTTAGTTTCAGTAGTCAGGAAATTTCCAGATATGTTCCTTGAAGATCTTCCCAGAGTTCCTCCAAAAAGGGAAATTAACTTCGAAATAGACCTTCTCCTAGACACTCAACCCATATTTATTCTGCCATACTGAATGGCTCTAGCTGAACTCAAAGAATAAAAGAACAATTGAAGGATCTCCTAGATAAGGGATTCATTAAACCCAGTATCTCCTTGTAGGGTGCCCCAGTAATATTCGTGCATAAGAAAGATGGTGCTTTCAGAATGTCTATTGACTACCATCAGTTGAACAAAGTCACCATCAAGAATAAGTATCCACTTCCTAGAATCGATGAATTTTTGACCAAATTTAGGGTGCCATTTACTCTTCTAAGATAGACCTCAGATCGGTCTATCATCAGCTTAGAGTCAGGGAATGTTACATTCCAAAAATTATTTTTTAAACCCGATACGGTCACTTCAAATTTCTAGTCATGTCCTTTGGTCTTACTAATGCCCCAAAAACTTTGATGGACCTAATGAATCGTGTGTTCAAGCAGTACTAGGACATGTTCATTATAGACTTTATTGATGAAATTATTGTCTATTCCGGTAGTGAGAATGATCACATAGAACACCTCAAAATCATACTTCAGACTCTCAAAACCTATCAATTGTTCTCCAAATTCAGTAAGCGTGAATTTTGGCTAAGGTTAGTAGTATTCCTTGGTCATATTATTTCTGGTGATGGAATTAAGGTTGATTCTCCAAAGACAAAAGTAGTGAGAAACCAGCCTAGACCCATCTCTACATCAGATATTAGGAGTTTCATGGGTTTAGCTAGCTATTACCTTTAGTTTATTGAAGGTTTTTCATCTATTGGATCCCCTATGTCCAGATTGACTCAAAAGAAAGTCAAGTTTTAGAGGTCAGATTCAAGCAAAAAGAGTTTTTATGAGTTGAATAATTGACTCACCTCAACCCTAGTTCTTACTTTGCCAGATGGTTCGATGGGTTTGTTGTGTACTGTGATTCATCCAGAGTATGTTTGGGTTGTGTCCTCATACAGAGAGGTAAGGATATAGCCTATGCCTCTAGATAACTTAAGCCCTATGAGAAGAATTATCCTACTCATGATCTTGAGTTAGTAGCTGTAGGTTTGCATTAAAGATTTGGAGGCATTACTTGCGTGGGGTGCATGTTGATATGTTCACAGATCACAAGAGTTTGCAGTATGTGTTATCCTAGAAAGATTTGAATTTGCATCAGAAAAGATGGTTAGAGTTATTGAAAGATTATGACATAACTATTTTGTATGCTCTCAATAGACTATCTATGGGTAGTGTTACTCATGTTGAAGACACTAAGAATAAATTAGCACAGGAAGTTCATCAGCTTACCCGACAAGGTCTCCACTTAATCGATTTAGCAGAAGGTAGTGCATGGGTGCATAGTAGTTCAAAATTATTTCTAGTTTCTAAAGTGAAGGAAAAGTAGGATAGGGATCCCAGTCATCAGTCAGAGATTAGAAAGTGGAGGTTTTCTCCCAAGGGGGAGATCGTATGATATGTTGTTAGGGTCAGCTATGTATGCATGGTATAGATGATTTGAGGCAACAAATTCATGCAGAAGCGCATGGTATGCATTACTCGATTCATCTAGGGGACACTAAGATGTACCATGATTATGGGAGATCTATTAATGGAGTGGGATGAAGAGTGACATTGCAGAGTTCGTAGCTAAGTGCTCTACGTGTCAGTAGGTAATGATTGTGCACCTGAAGCCTAGTGGGTCCATGTAGGAGTTCAGTATTCCTACGTGTAAGTGGGAGGAAGTGAACATGGATTTTGTGACAGGTTTACCTCATACTGTTCATCAGTATGATTCTATTTTGGTTATCTTAGACAGGATGAACAAATCATCTCATTTCTAACCAGTCCATACCTCTTCTTCATCCAAGCACTATGCCAAACTATATCTCAGAGAGTTGGTCAGGTTACATAAAGTCCTAGTGTCCATTATCTCAGATAGAGGTACCCAGGTTATCTCTCATTTCTGGAAAGCATTCCAGAAGGTTCTTGGTACCCAAGTGCACCTCAATACATCCTTCCACCCTCAGACAGACGGTCAAGTAGAAAGAACCATTCATACCCTTGAAGATATGTTGGGAGAATGAGTAGTTTATTTTAAAGGTAGTTGGGATGACCACTTGACGTTGATTGAGTTCGCATATATTAACAGCTATCATTACAATATCCAAATGGCTCCATTTGAGGATCTTTATGGTAAACGATATAGATCTCCGATTGGTTGGTTTGAAGTAGGTAAGGCCACTGTAGTAAGGCCTGACTTGGTGTATAATATGCTAGAAAAGGTTTAGTTGATTAGAGAAAGGCTTAAGGCAGTCTAGAGACGACAGAAATCATATGAAGATATGAGGAGAAACGATCTCGATTTTGAGGTTGGTGAATTTATGTACTTAAAAATCACTCCCCTGGAGGGAGTAAAAAGGTTCAGCAAGAAAGGGAAACTCAGTCCCTGATATGTCAGTTTCTAAAAAATTATTCATCATTCGGAAAGGTAGTAAACAAGCTTGACTTGCCTTCAGATTTAGCCATAATACACCCAATGTTCCATGTCTCATTGTTAAAAAAAGTATATTGGTGATCCAGCTGTAGTTGTTCCCTTAGTAAGTGTGGATATTCAGAACAGTCTTTCCTATGAGGAAGTTCCAATTGAAATTCTTAATTGTCAATTCCATAGACTAAGGAATAAAGAAGTTCCACTAGTCAAGGTTGTTTGGCAGAATCAGTCCATTGAGGGAGTCACTTGGGAAGCAGAAGCATATATGCAGACCAAGAACCCTCATCTTTTCTCCGCAAATTCATATTCGATTAAAGGTATTAATTTTCTTAAGATTTCTCTTAACAATGCTCAATTTCACTTGCACATCATGTTTATGTTAGTCGTGTATTAATGAATCAGTTCAGTCATGTATTCCATACATCAGATATGCATGTTAAGTGTGTAATCTCAGTCCATTACTTTCTTCAACTTAACCATTCTCATTCGAGGACGAATGATCCCAATCGGGGGATATTGTAATACCTCGTATTTCCCTAGCACAAATTAAATCTCAATACGTGATTATCCATACATAAAATTTCTGAAATACTCATTATTTCTCAGTTAAGAGTGAACCAAGTTATGGGAAATTGAACTAGCTTTCCAACGATATAAGATTCTCCTTAATCCAACAACTGAGTGAGAAGTTATGGTGATTTTAAGTTTCAGACACAAAATAACTGTGATTTGGCCCCGTGGTACATCGCGAATAAGTGTGAAATCACAATTGTCATATTCCAGTAAGTCTCTGTGATTCTACCGCATTGCGGTGATGTCATCTCACAATTTTACCTTTCTAGTGAGCCTCCGCGATAATGGTGCATCATGGAAGTGGAAAAAATGGAATTCCAAAGGCTTACCGCAATTTCACCATGTCATGTCAAATTTCCAGGTCCTAGTTGACAATTTACAGTGGCCTAATGTAATATCACCACATCACATTCGAGCTAAAAATTGAGATTTTCAACTTTTAGTTCTGAGTTTTTAAATTCCTACAAAGGTATTTGGGTCTATTCCCACGACCCTAGTCAACCTAAAACAGGAGATTTAAACCATTAGTGACCTAAATAATCATTATTATTCCATTCCTCTTAAAAATTGAAGGCCCTTTTCTTAAGAACGAAAACACTAGCTCTCAAACTCAAGGCCAAATCTCAAGATCTCTCCATCAATCCTCTCAAACTCATTAACTCGGGTATGTTAGATGTTCATCCATGGGTTCGTTTCACCCATGGAGTCCAAATATCTGATTTAGATAGCAAAATTATGATCTTTTCAAGTTATCTTTAATTTAAATTATGATTAAACCATCAATTTCCAAGAATCTTGTTCTATACCATGTTTTAGCGAAATTGATGTCTATTACTACACTCCATATTTTTGTATATTGTTGTCCACTAATTTAATTCATGATTTGTGATAATGGTGTTGAGTTGTGTTTTACTACAAGATTTAAACTAATTAGCAAGTGTTTGATAAAATGATTACAAGAAAGATTTTTTAATGAAAGCCTTCATGTCCTCCAAGCTTTAGTGTCGCTTTACAATTATTTCTTTTAAGTCCTAAGGTATTAAATACCTAAAAATCATAGTTTTTTACTTAGTCTCATCTCAGTATCTTTAGAAAAACTTTAGAAAACATCATGAGCATTACAAGATCAGTCAGTTAAACTCAAAAATAGTCACTAACTCAGTGTCATTCAGTTGGGAGTAGGATGTAACACCGAGTGAGCATAGGTATGGTGGCTTTCCCCTCAAATAGGAAGAGTCGCTAGTAGCAGTCCCTAAACTCCATAGCTACATAGGCAGCGTGGGATTTGAGAAGTCACCCATCAGTATAGGCTTGACTATCTTGCAGGGGTCACCCATCAGATTAGGATTGAAACCCTTCGTCCATCGAGACAATACAGTATACCAGACTAGTGGATCCACATAGCTGGCGTTAGTACCCGTGGCACAATATTAAAACCCTTCCAAATGGGGTTAAAGGGTTAGACCCCGATAAGCTAAGATTGGGGCATGTCGGTTAGATGATAGCTCCCACAATCTTAGTCAAGTAATCAAACCAGTAGTTCAGTCTCAGTGTTGTTTGACCAAGGTATACAAATATTAGTTATTTATGTATTTCATTTTACAAATTTTTATTCAGTTCATGTTATATGCTTGGTCATGCATCCCTAGTATTTATAGAATTCACATACTTTTAGTATCTGCAGATTTCATGCTCCCTATTCAGTACTCCATGTTTTACATGTATATTCAGACAGTTATTATTCCATCTCATGAAACTATGCATGTCAACCTACCTTATTTAGCATACCAGTACATTCAAAGTACTGATCACATACTTTTCTTTTGTGCTATGATGTATTATTTCATAGGTTCTGACTCTTAGTTCCTGGATCGCGCTTGGAATTCTCAGACTCTCAGCAGTAACAGTGGTAAGTCCTCATATTTTGTGGAAAGATTATTTTACTTTATGTTTTTAGTTCAGTAGTTAGTGGATTTAGTTGGGGCATGTCCCATCATCTCACAGTCAGTCAGTTTAGAGGGTTGCAGACATTATAGTTAGTCATTTAGTATTCATACTTCAGTTGGCATGTCGGTCAGTTATTTAGATTTTCTTTATCTTATTATATTTTGATAGTCATTTCTTCAGATTCATAATTCAGTATTTGTATTAGATATTAAAACTTTGTTGCATATCAGTTATTCTTTCGCATTTATGATTATGTTATGCAGTGCTCACAGCAGGTACCAGCTCATGGTTTAGCTTATGGTCCCTCGGGACTGTAAGCACTGTGTGACACCTAGGGTGTACTCTCAGGGCATTAGAATCTACCTAAATAGATCAGTAGAAATAATATGACCAAAGAATGAAACTAATTTCAACAAAAATTATAACTTTTTGAACTTACCGAATAACTGGCGGTCTTTAAGAATTTGCAAGACAATCATCAAATGGTTTATATGTGCATCCTCACTTTGATAATTAACAAGGATGACATTAATATTTATAATAAATAATAGGTATATGTATTTCTTGAACACCCTTTTCATCAAGTCCATAAAAGCTGCAAAAATAGTCATTAGTCCGAAAGACATAACAATAAATTTTAAATGACCATACCGAGTTCTGAGGGTGTCTTCGAAATGTCACATTATCTGAACTCTAAGCTGATGATATCCAAATATAAGTTCTATATTAGACAAGTAATTGGTATCATAAATATATTTGAACAAGTAATCAATCATGGAAATGGAGTACTTATTCTTGAATGTGACTTTGTTCAACCAATAGTAGTTAGTGCACAAATTGAGAAAATTGTCCTTCTTGCATACAAATAAAATTGTATCACCCCATCGAGAGTAGTTAGTTATAATAAAACCTTTGTCTAGAATATCTTTCAATTGCTCGTTGAATTCCTTAAAATTAGTGGAGCCATTCTTAGGGTTGAATAAAAATAGGATAGATATCTGGAGGGAGATCTATTTCAATGTTAATTTCTTGCTTAGGAGGAACTCCAAAAAGATCTTTAGGAAACACTTCAAGAAATTTATTAACCACTGGGACATACTCAAGATTTAGGGTATCAGACTTTAAATCCTTAACCCAAATAGGATGATAGATTCACCCTTCGGAAATTATTTTGCTAGACTTAAGGCAAGGGACAAACTTACCTACAGGTACGAAGGTACTATCCTTACACTATATGACTGTCTCAATTGGAAACTGCAACTAAACTAATATCTTTCTACATTCAAGAGAGGTATAGCAAGAGTGGAGGCAATCTACACTAAGAATAATATAAATATATGTCATTTCTAACTCTACAAGATCAATTGAGGTGACTCTCTGGGAAACTATGTCTAGGAAATTTTTGTACACCCATCTTAATAAACTGAAGCATTGATATGAGTATAGACAGAGAAAGGTTCTATGAGAATTTGGGTACTGAAACTAAAGCCTACTACTATATAGGAGTCACCAAAAAAAGGTATAGCCTCGGGTTCTAATAATATATAAACATGGCTATAGAATACATGTAATGTACTAGTGAGTACGTCGAGAGAACCCTCTTGATCCTATCGTATTTGAAGCATATAGGACCTAGTCTAACATTGTCAACTATCTGCACTAGATGAGGCAAACAGTTTAGTCGAGCTACCTATTGGAGTTGATGAACAATTAGTTTGATTCTATTGGCAAGCATCCTTACCCATATGGGAATCCACTAGACACTCCCTAAGTTTATTAACTGGCTTGCCATACCCAAAACAATTATCGTTGCTGGCCATACAATAATTTTGGTGGTTTATTCCAAACTTATTACATATCAAATGAGTACAACTGCTAAAGACACTCTCTTTAAACATAGAGCCTGGTGCCCTATCTAAGTTATCATATCTAAACTTGGGTACTAGAGCACTAATAGATGAGGGGTTGAATCTAAACATTTATAATAGAATTAAGAACTATTATCACGATTTGACCATTGCTGAGAGAAGTTAATACTATATATTTTGGTCCTCTTCTTCTCCCTTTGTATCTTATTGATCTTTTTCTCTTCAATATGTTGTGCGTGAACGATCATTTCAGATAGGTCTATTTCCTTGACCAATATCACAATTCTACACTTCTTAATCACATCCTCAAAAACACCTATGATGAAATTAGTCAAGAAAGCTTTAGAATCAACAAACATTTCCAGAGCATACTTTGCAAGTTGAGTAAAATTAAGAGAATATTATTGCAAACTTATATTTCCTTGCCTCAAATTTATAAATTCCTAAACCTTGGATTACCTTAGCTCACCTGAAAGAACCTATCTAAAAATCAACGACAAACTCATCCTATTCTATTGGACCTACATTCACACCTCTATCCTCCTTTAATTATTTGTACTAAGAATGAGCTACTTTTTTTAGTTCATAAATAGCTAAGTTAGCACTCCAAACTGAAGTGACACCCATAATTTTTGTTGAACTATGGAACTCATGAAGATTTATTTGAATGAAGTCCCAAATTTTAGTTGTTTTTGTGGTACCAGTGGGATTGACTGAGGCAATAGCCTATTGATTAGTTTGAGTGGTCATGAACTAAGCTAGCACTGTGAAATTAGCCCTAAACTATGCATAAGAGAGTTATTCATTCAAAGAGTCTATTAGAGCTAGTGGTGCTTGCCAATTTTTATTTCATTTACCATCCCCATTTCTATTTATACTTCTCTCGATCTTTTAGGGAATTTTCTATAAATACGTATAACATGAGTTAGAATAAGGTTTTAATAGAGTTCACACTCTAGCACATGATATGAACATGAAAGATGTAAAACTTTTCCTGAAATGTTTCATAGCCTCTCACTTATAAGTGTGGGACACATCAAATCCATGAACAATCCTCTACTTAATATAGCGTTCTGATACCCTAGGAAAATTTAAACATGATGCTCTGATACCAAGTTTGTCATGACTTAAAACTACCCCAGTTGAAACATTGTCCATGGCCTCACATGACAATAAGAATATAATAACCCATGAAATACTTAGCAGAAAGTAAATTGAAATGATATAATCATAAATAAAACCAACCCTAACAGTCAAGTCTAATAGTGTCTAATATAACCAAAATGCTAAAAATCTAACTGCCTATCTAAAAACCCTATTAATAAAAGAGCTTCAGGGATAGTCCCCAAACAAAATCCAATTGCTTAAAATTAAGAAAAATACTGCAAAGAAATGTAAATAGTTTGTCCCTGACTAATGAGGACTCACCAAAACACTGTTGCTAATATGATGTTGAATTGCACTAGCCTCAAGTATGATAGTGAATGTTGGAGACCATATTATAAGATAATATAGCTTAAAGGAAAGTATACAATTAGTACTTTGAATGTGCTGAGCATGTGAGATATGCATGACTTAATATAAACTAAATGTAACATGGTACCTAGATAAGAAATTAAGTCATGCATAATAAAACAATAACCAAGTAAAAAACATGTGTTGGTATAATAAGTTAAAGAAACTGAATACACGGTAATGTGAATATTTGAATCCGAACTATAGACTATGGGATATACCATTAACTAGAATATCCTAATTTAAAAGAATCAAGGTCCAACCTATAACCCCAGCAGATAGGGTTTTTTGTACCTTGTCAAGGGTATGAGCACTGGATAATATGGATCCACTAGACTAATGTCCCAAAAGGACTAAGATATCAAGCCTGGTCTGATACATGACCTTTAGAACCTACGGTGGCACTATACTTCTAGAAATTAGAGTGTTTTACTAAAGGTCTCAGCCTAAGTAATAGGTGACATTTCATCCTTTTATCCATTTGGTGATAAGTACTACTCCCAGTTTAATAGTAATTGATAATTGGATAGTTCACTTAGAACAAATAACTGGAAAGCATATAATACTGATATCTTAGTCTAAAGTAGCAGACATTTTATATGAAAGTATTCCACATTATATAAACATAGATGACTGAGTATTCACTAATATATGCATGAAATCCTAGGTCATTGGGTGTTCATAACCAGCCATATTTGTAGAAAGCAACTACAAATTGCAATTCTATATTTTGGACATATAATAAATTTCATAATTCAAGCCCATATATCACAAATTTATCTACACTTTGAGAGTTCATATAGAGCATTCAAAGATATTGAAATTCATGGAAAAATAAATATTCATGGTTTAGTCAATGTAAGAAAATGAAAGCATTGGAATTCACCCTTTTCATGGAAACTCCAAGTTTGAAGAATTAATTAAAATCGAGAAATTGGGTCAACATTGAAAATCAATAGGTGAAAGAAAACCTATTGATGAAGTTACACATACCTTGAGATAGAAACCTTTGTAAGTTTCTTGAACTTGGAGCTTAAAGAAGATGAACCCTAGTTACTACCATGGTGGAAGAAATTACCTCTTCTCTATTTTTTTTGCTAAGTGTCAAGTGAATTTTTGAATTATGAGAGACTTAGCTTAGTATTAGACTTACGAATAAGCTTTGGTATTGTTAATCAAAATAGTTTAAGACTCTAAATAATGGGAAAAGACTGGAATTCCCTTTATATAATGTAATTAAAAAAGTTACAGATCATGATGTATGGACCATTCCACGATCGGAGGACCCACCTATGACTGTTGGTGGTGCTCATTGTTTGATAGCTGGATAAAGGTTTCTATGGACTTTATTAGGAAATTTTATGACTCATGGGACCCACCTACCATCGTACCTAGGTTCATATGTTGAAGTCCAAGATGCATCAACTTTTGGATCCAAGATAGTACCTAAGATCGTAGTTCTAACCAAGATCATGGGGTCCTTTTGTGGTTGGGAGGTAAATTTGTCAACTTTCAGGTATTTAGGGCTATTTCATGTAGATCAGAGAAACCAAGATTGTGGTATTATTCGTACTATATCACTATTGTACAGTGTGTTACTAAAATGGTCATAACTCTTATTTCCTAAACTGGTAACAAAAAATTGGATGTGTCGAAAAGAAGACTAAAAAGACCTTTCATTTGGTGGGTTTTAAGCTTTAAAACACTTTATAATCTAGTAGTAATAATCATTTGAAGTTGACTATAGAAAGTTTATTAACAAGAAATCAATTGGTAAGGAGTTCTTCAGCTTATGTATGAGCTAGGAGTTAATTGTGGCCTTAATATATGTCTAAATCTCGTACCACACATCCAGAACAGGAAGTTTCTTCAACATGTACTTAAAGAATTGTTCTAATTTTAGTTAAGATGTTTTTGGGTGTTACACTTCTCATGACCTAAAACAGGGCAGGCAGTGAAGGCTATCTCAAGCTCACCATGGACCAGAGGCCACCCCCATCGCCCAACCTCATAAGCACAATGATAATAATAATGACAATGCAGAAGCCAACTCAAAATAAAATAAAGAGATGAATAGATACTCTATGAAAGCTAAGAGTAAATCAATATCCAACAAACCCACATCTGTCCACAAAATCCTCTACAACCGAATATCAATAACAGTTGGGACAAGCCCCCATCTATATCTAGAAAAAACTAAAGAGATAAACTACAATATAAGAAAACAAAGTTTGAAATAATGGGGCTTCCAGAGAGTGGAACCTCGCCACTCTAAGAAACTCGACAGACATGCTAATCCACCTAACATAGCACAAGGTTAAAAAAATATCTTCATATGCTACATTAGCATCTTAGGATGATTAGACGGGTGAGCACTAGCATGTAACTCAGGGAAGGGATAAAAAATACCATGATCAAATCAGTCCAAAATCATTCAAAACTATATAAACACTTTCATATATACATATATATAAGAGGCAGGAATAGACAACAAGGTTTAAGAATGAGATTTTAAAATGATTAACCTGAACTATGTAGCTTTAACAATCATAAAGGCACCGATGGTCTAGATGGGTCTGGATCCATCGATCCGAAGGGACCCAATGCGTATTAGTCACACGAACCAGTGAAGAATAAGGGAAAGTTAAAACCATCAGGGTAACTAGCCATTCCCTCAAATATATATTTATATTTCAAGTGTGACTCGAACACATAGTCATATAAACCCCCACATCATCAAAGGTCATTTCGAGTATTAGTCCCTCCGAGACCTCTTCCGTCCAGGGCGAGCTACATAACCCCCTTTAAGCCCAATTAAAACATTTATACACATTCCCAACCATTAAAAAAAGAGTCACCAATTAAGTCATTTACCAAATGATGTCGCTATACCAAATAAATAAGCTTGCAAGACAGTGTCATTATGCCAAATCAAACTATTTAGCTAATTAAAATTCTAACCTATCAGTCAATAGGACTCTGACCCATTTATCCAACAGGGACTCTGACCCATCTTCCAATAGGTCTCTAAAATATTCATCTAATTGGGATTCAAACCCATCATCCATTAGGAATCCAACATATTTAGCTAACTAGAACACTAACCAATCAGCTAATAGGTCTCCAAAATATTAAGCCAATTGGGAGTCAAACCCATCATCCATTAGGACTCCAACCCATTTAGCAAACTAGGACTCTAAACCATCAGTAAATAGGTCTCCAAAGTTTCAATTGAAAACCAATCCATGGCCACCAAGTCCTTTTAAAACCAATTTATGTTCCATTAACCTTTATTGGAATGCAAGGTTCCTCATGTGAGGAAATTTATGCATATATCCATCTATCAAATCAAATTTCACAGTTTGGGTTGAGATTAAAGCCAATTCTAAACTAGTAAACCATCATGTTTTTGGAAACCCATCTTCCCCATTATAATTCCCAACTCATGCATTTAAATAGTTCAAATTCATAATAATATAGTTTAAATAATCAATTCAAAACCATGGGAATTCAATTCATGCATTAACCATTCCAAACCCCTCAACCCACATTCAAAATACAATAATTAAACTATATGGATAATAATTTAAATACATGCTTTTATATAAAATCAATTTAGGGAGGAGATCCATTCCCTTTATACGTAAGAAATTCAGGTAAAAGCTTGAACCTTAACTTTAAAGCTTGAACCCTACCTTAGAATTGATATGAACATTTGAATATGTTTCCCATACCCTTGATGATGAAATTGATGGGAAAACATTGCAAAGAAGCTTGAATTTGAAGCCTTGGATGTTGAATTTTTGGAGAACAACCCCTATTTGGTTTTTCTGAGAATTTAGGAGGAGAGGGATTTTGTATTTAGAGTTATGGGATGATGAAATCACGTTAGTATTAGTTATAGGTTGATTTAGGATGTAAATAACTAGTTTAACCTCAAAATACTGAAGGGAAATACAGGTTTTAATGTCTTTAGAAACAGGGGCGAGCCACACCAAAATTGTGGAGCACAGAGAGCATGCCATGCCCTTATTAAACACCCTTACTAGTTCCTCATGAAACTGCCCATAAAGTTTTGATCAAGTATCAAATTAAGATGAAACTTGTTGTATTGGAAAGAGGAATCAATTATATTTAATTTACTTCGTCTTAAGTTAAAAAATTACCTATTTTCCAGATGTTATACATGTTCAAATCCGACCTTTGTAGGGTCAAATACTATAATTTGGTCGATGACAAAAGTACTTAACTCAACTTCACTCCAAGTGTTTCCTATGATCATTCTTCGTATTGAAAGAAATTAACACACTAGGTAAATGATCATGACTCTTGTATTTACATAGGAATAATTGGTTTCAATTTTATATACGTAGGAACAACGGTTTAAATTCTACCTCAAAAAATATGGGGTTTTATATTATCTCCCCCTTGAAATCATTCATCCTCTAATGATGGGTAGGAACTTATTGAATCTTAAGAATTATGGAATAAAATATATAACTTCACATTAGGAATTCTTCCTCAATAAAACACGTATAGAAATAAAGATAAAAGGGCTTCATGGCATCACCAAGTAAATTATGTAAGCACGAATCATGAGATAATGAGACTAAGGTTGTACAAGGGGTAAAAAGACCCAAAGACCCTCACTTTGTGTAAAAAAATCAACAAGTGGACGAAATTAAAACACTGGCATGACATGCTAATATTATGGAGGTTGGCCCCCATGCCACACCAATATAGCGTAGGTTAACTCCCATGACACGTCCTTATCATGGAGGCTTACTGCCTCAAAAATCCAAAAATAGCCCTGAACCCCTTCCAAAGATTCCAAAACTTTTCCAAGACACCCTTTTAACATCCCTAATTGACATGAGTTATATGAAACATGATCATAACAACATAAGGCGTGAAATTTTTTCAAGAATCATCGGCTTGATTCAGATTGATACAAGACAAGAAATAGGATTTAGCGGGACATAAGAATAGAAGCATTCTCCACCTCCAAATTACAATATTACAACTGTGATAGCCCTGAACCCCTTCCAAAGATCCTAATACCATACTTCATCATTTCAATATTACAATTTCCCCACGAAGTACATCACTGCAAGAGCCTGAGTCTAACTATTAATTGCTTCCATGTTAAAGCCTAGTCCAGAGTTAAAAGGTGTTAGCTTAAGCTAAGGGATGCTATGCTCTATATATTTTAAAGAAAGCTATGGGATGCTATTCTTTATATCCTTTTTAGAATACTACTCCATCCTAACACTATAGTCAAATAACATTATGTCTTATCAAGAGTACTATCCATGTAACAATAGGGTTTGTGTATCTATCAATCACAACATTCAAGCTTATCTTCACTACACCCACTCTATGGATCTCCCCACCAAAAATCCAGCAACCTATCACCTTCACAAGGATTTTCATCACATATGCCCCTCCTAACTATTTCACATAAAAAATTTTTATCCAACTCTTCCCGCTACATGTATAACCTTAATTCGAGTAGCCACACAAAATATTAAAGTAAAGATCATAAACTCTCTTATCTAAAACATTACAATGCTACCATAATCTCTATCATCCTATAACAAAGATGGTAAATATGGAACAAGTGTATGAGTTTCAAAAATAGGAGGAATTTTCTAGTGTAAGAATAGACTTATCATGACTCCTCTGTAAAACTAACCACTATGAGAAAATTGAAGATCTACCTTAGTTCACAATCTCCCCCTTGGCTCAAAGGTCATTATATTAAGCTTGCAAACATATTCACTAATAAAATCTATATGCACAACACTCCACGCAATGGGGGTATCACTATGCATGAGAACACCAAACTCCCCTCGACAACTTTAATATAAAAAGACTAAATTCTTTCTAGGACAACCCCTTCAGGGATACTAATCATAACTTCCTCCAACCTCCAAAGTCATTGCCTTATAACTACCATTTTCTTGGGAATACATATCCATGCTTCTAAACACATAACATTTTATTTTTAAATCCTTAGAATGATAGCATTACACTTCTAATATCATAACCTCATAATTGGACAAAAATTTAAAACTATACCAAAAGTTCATATAGTCTATCTATTTCTCCCTCAATTCAGCTTTACATAACACCATATAACAATACCCTAGACTTCTCCATACTAAGAATTTTGAGAATATAAACTAGGTAGACATAGTACTCATAACTTAAAACTAAGTACACTCTATTCTTATAACTCAAGGCTTTTATCCATCGAACGATTTTTCCACCATTTCTATTTCAACACTAGACCTTATGTATATATCACAATTACCCACTTTAATATTTCATAAGTCATCAACCTAAGATCTTTCACACTTTATATTAAACCTACTAATTCACTCCCACAAATCTTGCATCATAATTCTTGAGCTAACATTATTATAACCACAATCAACATCTAAATTTCCAACTTGGTTTGTAGCAATAATCATGTACCACCATTGAAAAATCCCACATAATATACTAGTCCATCTAATAGAGAGATACATTTAAGTTTCTTATTTAACTTAACTATGACCCACAACCATATTATTTTTCACAATGTTGCTACCATACCTTAATATTCATTACACATCTTCTCACAAACTATTCTAGTTTACAACTAATAGAAAAAAATCAAGGGACCCTTAGTGTATTAAAATCACCTAATAAGGATAGTCGATCTTAATTTTATTACCTAACCCATTATGGTCTATAGAAAATTCACCACCTCACATCACATCCTCTTACCCATTCATACATCCCAACTATTTTCAAAATTCTATAAACACCACTAAGTCCCCTTTTTCTAAGATCTACCCAAGTGAATGCTAAATTCATAAATCATTTACTGACCAATCCTTATATTCACAACGTCTGATTTGTCTTACTACTACAATATCTAGTCCTCAAGAGCTCATTTATTATTCCAACTAAAGATGAAACCATTGTAAATAACTACTTTCTTTTACCGACTACCGTAATTTTTCTAATTTATTTGGTGCACCTTAACCAACACCATAAGGGTATACCACCCCTAACACTTACTTAAAAGTCATGAAAATACAACTATTCCTTTTTTACTAAAAAGTTGCCCTCACTCTGATTTCTAAATATATGACTTTGTATCACTAAATCCAGGATCATCTTACTACTCATAGATTATAATACCCTAACTTTTACTACCTATTAGGATTGAAATACTACCCTAATATTCAGATATGAATCCTTCCCTTAAGCTGGATGTCTGCCATAATATTCTTGAAAGGGAAAAATTACATATCTTACCTTGGCCTAAAAGCACGATTCATGAAGTTAGAGGTATATACTTGAACCAATATACAATAATTCACTAATGGACTCTTTTCAAGTCCCTACACCATTCCATCACTTGTGATAACTTTTTTAGAAAGGACTAAACTGTAAGGAGTCTAAGCCCTTGCAATTATATCACTTTAATAATGAGACATAGTCAACAAAATTTAAGAAACGAAGGTATTTTAATAACTTTCATATGGACAAAACAATTGCATGATCTAGATTATGAAAGAATAAGAAACATTTACTAAATGCCTCATAGCCTCTTAATTATAAATATGGTGCACAATATACCCATACGCAAGACTCTACTTGTCACAGCTTTGCTAACACCCAACGACCATAAAACATTCTTTGATACAAGGCTTTTGATGACCCGAACAAGAGCTTGGCCATGATAGTTATTTCACTCACACCATAGATCAAAGACCACCCCTATTAGCTAACCTCATAAGAATAATAATGATAATAATAATAATGATAATGCAGAATAAAACTTAACATAGAATAAAGTGGTAAATAGATACTCTATTAAAGCTAAGAGTAAATCAATATCCAACCAACCCACATTTATCCACAAAAGCCTCTACAACTGAATATCGACCAAAGTCAGGACATGCCCCCTACTATTCCCAGAAATATCCCAAAAAGATAGTATAAAACATTTAAAAACAAACTATGAAATCATAGGCCATTCAAATAACGGAAGCTCACCACTTTAAGTAACTCGACAGATGTGAAAGTCCAACAAATGATGCTCATGGATAAAATAAGTGTATTTGGATCCTACATTATGAACCAATGTAGCATCCTATGATGGTTAGCGGGGTGAGAGCTAACAGGTAACTCAGGGATGGGAAAAAATAATATCATGATAAAATCAATCCAAAATTATTCAAAACTGTAAGCACATGTTCATATATACACCTATATAATATGTCACGATAGGGAACAAGATTTACGAAAGAGATTTTAAAATTATTATCTTGGACTATGTAGTTTCAACAGTCATAAAGACACCCATGGGCTATTGGGTCTGGTTACCCCAGTAAAGGGCCTCAAAGTGTGTTAGTTCCATGAACCAGAGAAAAATAATGGAAGGCTAAAGACATCATGGCAACTAACCATACCCTAATATATATATATATATATCAAGTGTGACTCAAAAATACGATTATAGAGACCCCCCACGCCAATAGACGTGGTTTCCAGTTTTGGTCCCTTCGAGACCTTCACTTTCTACATCGAGCTACACCACCTTATTTAAGTTTAAGAAAAATTTAAACATATTCTCAACCAATAAACAAGGAGTCAGACATTAAGGTATTTATCAAATCGTTCCTTCATACAAAAAAAACAAACTTGCTATCTAATGTCATTATGCCAAACTAAATTATTAAGCCAATTGGGACTCTAACCTATCACCAAATAAGAATCCAACTCATTTATCCAACTGGGACTCTAACCAATCAACCAAATAGATCTCTAAAATATTCAGCCAATTGGGACTCAAATCGATCAGCTATTAGGACTCCAAACCAATTAGGAATCAAACACATCAGTCATTAAGAATCCAACCAATTTATCCAACTATAATCTAACCCATCAACCAATAGGTCTTCAAATTATGAATTCAAAATCAATCTATGGCCTCCAAGGCCTTTCAAAACCAATTTATGTTCCATTAACCTTTTATGAAATAAAAGGTTTCAAAAGTGAATAAATTTATGAAATATCCATGTCTCAAATAAAATTTCATAATTTGGGTTGAGGTTAAAGCCAATTCCAAATCATTAAACCATCAAGTTTTAGGAAACTAATGTTCCTCCTTCTAATTCTCACACTCATATATTTAAATAGTTCAAATTCATGATAATATAGCATAAACAATCAATTCATACCCATGGGAATTCAATTCAAGCAATAACCATTCAAAACCCCTCAACCCATATTTAAAATCCAACAATTAAACTACATCGATAACAATTTAAATACATGTTCTTATATAAAATCAATTCAAGGAAAAGTTTCATTCCTTTTTGGTTTATATTTTTAGATTTATTAATCAAAGATAAATCAAAACATAGTCTTTACATAATACTGGCCAACCCATACAAAATGAAAAACAAAAAACAAAATTCTATTGCTAAGCTACAACCCGTCATAACCCAAACCCATATCTTATTAGATATAAACTGAATAATACGGTTTCCAAATTTAGCTTTCCATTTTAGCCCTTCAGTATCTGAGATATGCCTCCACCGCTGCTGTTTAATCACCTTTTTTTATTCCTTCAAAACTTAATGATAAGCTGTGTCCCTTGGGTGATCCTTGTATATGTTATTCTCAGTATACCGAAGTAACTATTTGTTGATTCTTACTTGCTTTAATTTGATCTTCATTTTCAGTTGCTTTTCACCTGAGCATTTGTGTTGTAGTTTTACTCTCTAGTGGATTGGGAACAAAATCATCCTTTTGGGTTTCATTAAGGGATCTTGTCAACTGAATATCATTACAATCTCCCAGTAAGAAATAACTTGACCTTCTATTTTTTGTTAAAAAATATTTGTGTTCCTAACCTTTCCCAAATCATAGATATGACCGTTATAGAGATACTGGGTTGCTCAAAACCACAAGTATTTGGATAGTAACATGTACTTCAATTTTATCAATGCCGATTTGACCCAAAGGCCCTCTCTGTTTGCTACGATTCCTTTATGTTGGTTGTTATAATGTAGGATAGTTAGCTTTTCACCATTTTAGTTACCTCCATGGCTTGTAAATATTTGCATATGAATAACTGTAAGCTTTAGCCTCATCAGCCCCTTCACTTTTTTAATGGTGACAATCTTAAATATACGCAATGTGATCTATCACCATTTAGTATTTTCTTTCCTGTGACTTGAAGCTTTTGTAAGATGGTGAATATGAAATTCCCCTTATAAATTGCATAATTAGCTAAATAATCTGCAAACTTGTTCCCCTTCATGAAAATATGTTGGTCTTGCACTTGTTTATTTTCCATCAAAGTCTATATTTTCTCTATTATATCTGATATACTCCATAGACATTCCCATTTTTTGTTTAAAATCGTCTGCATAGTTAAGGAGTCTGTTTGAATCATAACTTTGCTTTGTTGTAACTGGAAACGATATATAGTTTCCTAAAATATTGCAATTGCCTCTGCTTCTACATTTGTAGTATCTTAAATCCTATCTCCCTTAGTTTATATAGGTCCCATTGCTTATTCTTAAGACAAAGAGCTTAGGAACTTATCCTTGGATTTACCCTAGATTCTCCATATGTATTGTATTTTACCCATCCTTGCTTTGGCAATTCCCAAATAACTTCAGCAACCTTCACTCATGATCTATACTTCTCAAATTTTATCAAAACATCTAGCTATGTATATGGGAATTCTTGAGCTGGTTTCCTCACTTTAAGTAGCATTCTTAAATTTTTTATTTTGTTGTACAGTACTTTGTGAGTTTTTTGTTCTTCCCTTCATTTTTCGTACTATTTCTCCTTCTCCAAAATTCCTAAATGATCATGCTTGAAATAGAATAAAAATAAGCTCTTTCTATTTATCTGACATCAGCATTCCACCAAGCTAATATTGTTTCCTTAAATTAGCACAACAACAGTACTTGGTTGGACCTTCCACTCCCCATCATATCATTGAATCATCCACTGGAATATTAACCTTCCATATCCTCCACATGAATAAAGTCATTTTAAAAGGTAGCCTTTTTATCCATAATTTTACAAATTGTGCTACTTTGCTCCTTCTACCTAATACATTGCCATGTTGATCTTACAGTGAACATTCCATTAGCTTCTAGCATCCATCGGGGTCTATCATTATCTTCTATACGAATGGAGAACTTATTCTATATATAATGTGTGTAGAAACCTCCTCTGGAAATATTTCTTTTATTAGATGAATATTCCAATTCCCATCTTGCACTAAATCCCTTACTTGTTAATGCTTATCATCCCATTATCTACTTTCTTGATTGATAGTATAAAGCTATCTCATAGTTGTCTAGTTATTAAATCAAATACTAAAGAATTCCCACTTATAGTTTGCCATAAAATTTGGTGTTCTGTTAAATCCCTAGCCTACAATATCTTCTTCCATACTTGTGAACCTCCTACACCATTCTTCCAGATAATCATATTAGGATGCTCTTTTTTCCATCACTTATTATGCATATAAATACTCTATATAGATTTATTTATTTTGAAATTCCATCTTAGCTTGCAAAATAGGTCCATAGACATATCTTTCAATAATCTAAATCCCAGACCAACTTCATCCTTTGGTAAATATAGAGTTTGCCATCTTAACCAGTGTCTATCTTTTTCTCCTATATAACTTCTCCAAACAAATTGGGCTATCATATTTTGAATTTTATTTAGCATATTCATAAGTGGGTTCATCACTAATATAAAATGGATTGGTATGCTTTGATGAATATGCTTGAAAGAATAGCCCTACCACTATAAGATAGCAATTTCCCTTTCCATCCTTGCAATTTACCACTTACTCAGTTCATAATATACTGGTAGTAGTCTTTTTTTTCCTCATATAAAAAATAGGACATACTACGAAAATCTTTCCTTAAAATACCTATTGCTACCACATCCATCACTACAACCCTCTGTGATACTCCTTCATGAAAGTATATTGCACTTTTCTCTTCCTTAATCTTTAGACCTGACACCTTTTAGATTTCTCTAGATTTTCTATGAATTTCAGAATACCCAAATCTATCTAGCTTAAAATAATCATGTCATCTGCAAATGCAAGGTTATTTATTTTTGTACTTCCTCTAGGCATTCCAAATATTTTAAACTCCTGTTTTAGCAAGAAGATTTTAAAGCCCTTGACATCACCTCTGCAATTTGTATAAAAGTGTAGCAGATAATGGATCTCCTTATTTCAATGCTTTGTATGATCTAAAGAAACCTATAGGATGACCATTCAGAAGGATTAAATACCAATTATTACTTACTAGTCTGTACACCAAGTCAATAATAGATACACCTAAACCCATTTTTCTCATCGCTTTTGTCAAATATAGCTATGCGACCCTATCATATGAGTTCATCATATATAATTTAATATCAATATTAGGGATTTTACCTTTTTACCTTATCTCATAAATAATTTCATGGACCACTAGTATGTTCTCAACTATGCTTCTCCATTGAGAAAAATTTATTTGTTCCTCTGAAATAATATCTGGCAATAAATTCTTGATTATGTCATGAATTATTTTGGAGAAGGTATTCACTACTGACTTTTTTAGCAATATCACAAAGTTAGTATGAGTAATAAATCTTGGAAGCTCAAAACCACAAGAGAAATCAACTACTATATTATATACATCTTCTCCAATAATGTCCCATGCATCCTGGTAAAAAGCCCCTGTCACTCCATTTGTTCCTCCTGCACTGTTCTGATTTAACCATATAACTGCTTTCTTAACCTCTTGAATGTTGGAAATTTTGGTTAAGTCTTAATTCTACTAGGAATATATAATTAATGGTATCTCCTCCATAAATAAAAAATCATAACAATCCTAATCTTTTGAGAATTGTTTATGGAAGAAATTAACAGCAGCTTCTGCTATTTCATTATGATCATCTAACCAAACCCCCACTTTATTCTAGATTCTATTCACCATCAATCTTATCTTTCTTTCTCTAAAAATAGTAAGAAAGAATTTAGTATTTCTTTCTGTATCTTTAAATAATTCAAAACCTATTTTTTCTTCCAATACCTTCTTTTCTCCTGAGTTGAAGGTTTAATTTTGCATATGCCTTAAGCATCTTTGCTTTATTTACACTTGTAGGCTCTTTTTCAAAGTATATCTCCATGAATTTTATAACCTCCTCCAATGTTATAATTTCTTGAAAAATATTACCAAACATATCTGCACTCCACTGAGTTAAGGCAAATCTAGTTTTCTTCAGCTTTTGATGACACAAGATGAAGGAGTTTCCTTGAATCTTTGTGTTTCAGTTCTGTCTTATAACCCCCAAAAAAGATTCTTCCTTAAGCCAAAAATTGAGAAACCTAAAAGCTTTAATGATATGTTGATTAGTATTACTAAAATGAAAAAGTAAGGGATCATAATCTAAGCCACTTCTTATTAAATGTTCAACTTCTAAGACTGTAAATAAACTTTGCATCTTGTCATTCCAAAGAAATCTGTCCAGCCTTTTAAAGATAAAATCTTTATCTACTATTCCATTCCACCATGTATACTTACTAACTTTGAATCCTGGGTCTTCTAGTTTATACAACTTAATGCAATTCTTAAAATTATCAGTTTCGGCAATAGTAACAGGTAAACCCCCTAATTTCTCTTTATTACTGATAACAACATTAAAATCTCCTCATACTGTCCATGCATCCTTAATAAAATGAGTCATATCTCCCAATAATTCCAATAAAGAAATTCCTTCATGTTGATTAAACTTTGTATAGACTAAGGTAACCATCACTATCACTCTTGCTTCCTGATTTTCTAACTTCAAAGTCATCTACTATTCTTTATCCCTATTGACTGTGATAACAATAGAATCCATGAAATCCTAGATATTTCTTGATAAATTTGCCACTGCCAGCTGCATCTCAATCTTGTATGTATTCCTTTATATTATGACTTTCTTGAAATGGTTCCATAATTCCTATAAAATAAAAATGAAGTCTTCTTTGTAGAATTATCAATCTTGTGAATGCTTTTTGAGTGTTCACCAACCTTATATATTAAAGCATTCATCCTGATTAATTTTATAAATGACTCCTTGTCTGTATTGTAGTAGCAACTGGACTTTTTCCATTCTTATACTTTTTGCCATATGTTTCTTTGATTGTGTCAATCTTCTTGGGTGAAAAATTGCTTTCTATTTCTACTTTCTCCATGTTCTTTTCCAAGTCATCTTCATCTAGATCATCATTATTCTAATTATTGAACTCAAGTTTATTTCTAGCTTGTATAGCTAATAGGATCACCCCTTCTATTATCATCACTCTTTCTTCATTGTTATTTCGATCAGCTACTATTGGCTCCCTTGACTCTTCCTCCTTCTAACATGCCTTATGCTCTGAATGTTGTAACATCTTGAGTCTGTACGACGCTACATGGTTCTCATAATCCCAAAGGACCGAAATCTGACCCATGACTGATACCTGCTACAATAACTATATAATAAATACTATAAGGAAAAAATAGGCGTAATGTATTCCATAAGGTTCAAATCTGTAAATAAATATGAAACTGTATCAAAGTACCAAAATTGAATATAAATATTGAAAAACTAAAAAACTGTCTAAAATTACTCTAGTCCTCAAATTATCAAGATTTACCACTATGCTGACTGCTGAAAATCTGAAATGCTAAGGGTGCTCGGGAGCCTGTGCATCTGAATCTATGATATAAGCATCATAGCTCAAAAGAAATATATGTGTCAGTACTTTTAATGTAGTTGTATGCTCAGTGAGGTAGGATGAAATGGATGGGTTCGTATGCATGAACAATAATAACTGAATAACATGTGTATGAATGAATGAGAGTACATGCATGAATATGTAAACTATACTTAGATCATTATAACACTGAATACTGGATTGAGTTTTATACTGAGACTGAATCTGAAATTGAGACTATGGGAAGTATTATCTAACTAACATGCCCCTTCTCTAATTGATCTAGGGTACAACCTGTAACCCCAGTTGGAAGGGTGTCAATATCATTCCACGGGTAAGGACAAGTGCTGAGTCACCCTCATCTCGCAGGTACTCTGAACGAGAAAGGTGGTACCCTCAACTAACAGGTAAATTACCTCATCAACCCTCAAATGGCAGATTGATATCTCAACCTATGTTGGTTACATAATTCTTGAACTCAAGGACTGCTTCTAGGGATTTCACCCGCTACTGGCAGGTGAGTCCACATGCTTGGGTTCACTCAGTTCTGAATTATATTCCCAACTGAATAGACACTAGACTGAATTCTAAACTATACTAGGCTAAACTAAACTATTAGTGATCGTACTGTATAACTGAACTGAACTGAGTTCACTGAGTTTCATGGACTGACGGACAACTACTGAATTCTATTAACTGGATGTATTCTACTAATCAAGACATGATTGATTCTACTCTGTGACTAACCATGGCTCAAAACAAAGAACTAAATTGTTGGGTATTAAATATCCATATGACTCAATAGCATAAACTTAAAATATATGGCATAATTGTTGAGACATGGTAACTAACTATTTAATCATCATTCATTCATTTGGGTATTCAAGCAAACAGTTGCATACATGCTAAACATAACGTAATTTCACTATTCAACTAAAATGGACAATTCATCAAATACTTGTGGGGCATAATATATGCACATAATACTAACACAACATGTAGGCAATGTGATTAAATTTCAATTACATAATTCCAAGAGTTTCAACATGAATTCACATAATAAAGCACACATATCAATTAACTCTACATGAATCTTACAATAAATTTTGTATACAGTTTAATTCAACTCATGCAAATCATGAAATAACTCTACATAAACTTTTAAGGAGTTTCTTAGATTCCAAAGGTGGAAGGAACCCTTGGATGAACACTTCACATACTTTAGTTAAGGAATTTCTGAAAATTGATGTTGGAATCTTAAGTTCTTGATTTAAAATTGAAGCTTCTAGGGTTTTGTTCTTGACCAAATCTGATAAAGAATGAGTTTATTTGCTCCTTAAAGTGATTAAATTTGTGTTTTAGGGACTGCCGGTTGAGGAAAAAAGACCTAAATACCCCCAAGGATGAGATCTTTTAATGACTAAAAAACTGTATCATCGACATGCAAATCGATGTGCCGCGTCATTGGAATAGACGTGATAGCCAACGCGTCGGTTTGAGTCCGCATAGACTCATTGGAAATTGATGCTAGAAGATGGGGAAAACAATCATCAACGGTATAGTCGATGCGGTGCGCCAAGATAGTGTTGATCCACTGTTTTGGGATTCCAAATGAGCTTCAAACAAAGTCAAAAAATCTGAAACTTGTTCAAAAACACCTACGGACATTCCTAATCACGAATCAACCTAGATATCCACATTTAATGGGAATAAAGGCCATGAAATAATATCACCAACTTTTAAAGGCTCAAATGACTCTAAGTATGAATACTTAGGTAAAATATTCTAGGTATGGGACCCCTTGACAAGCCTAAAGAACTTATTTAAGCTAAGAACTTTATGGGGTCTTACAAATGTATTTATTTAAATTGTACTTCACTATGACTAGATGTCAACTGCTCTTAATTAATTTCTTTTGTATTCGTAACTCCTTGTTCATCTGATGTTTAACTTGCTGATTCCACACCTGATGAAGTCTGACAAAATCTGTAATTAACTCATTCTTTAGTGTTTTCCTTATTTTTCTGCTTCTCCTGATTTGGCTTTAGCTCTTTTTCTTTTAGATCAGCTATGTCTTTTTCATCTTCCCTTAGAGATGCAAAAGCATTAGATACTGGCAGATCTTATGAGCTTTTCTCCTCAATATCTCCAAGAATATAACCATATTTATCCCTTTTGTATTTGTTTCTCCCTATAAGGTATGTTGTTTGTTGGAATTTTTTCCTCTTATGATGTTTTTATTTGCTCCTCATTTTTGATCCACCTGAACACCTACTAGTTGTTTATTATTTGCTTCTTCCTTTTCTTCTATTTTAGATTCATGTAATTTTGGATGAATATTACAGCAGTTTCTTTCATCATGTCCTTGCAAACAACATTCCTTTCAATATTTGGGCATATAATCATATTAAATTTTTAGCCATTTAGATTTAATTTCACTTGACACATCATTTTTCTTTATTGATTCTCACCCTCTGGAGTAACTTACCAATCAAATATACTTCTACTTTAACCTTGGCACAACCTGGCCTTGTCTGATTTCTAGTTGCAATGTCCATTGTTAAAGGTTTCCCCACTGCTGAAGTAATTAAGAAGATTGCTTTCTTTTCAATGAAATTTGGAGGAAGATTTGGCATGTATATCCATGCTACTCTGACACAATCCAAACAATGGCCTTGTCGTAATGGGAAATCCCATGTCCAACCAGGACCTCGAACCGGCCCTGTTGCCCAATGCAACAACCAAATGTATCCCTTGAGTCGGCTAAATACCAAAAATATAACAAGATAGTGTATTTAACCATGTGGTAACTTTCGGATAAGTCTTTATATAGGACCAACCCAAAATCAACCATCTAAACAATCCAATAACCAAGCCAAAACCATAGATCAAAATCAAGATAATAACCCAATGTGTATATATATATAAATCATAACCAATCCATGGCATACCTAAGTCCACAGTTATCCATACAAAGCCTCTAGACAAAACCAAAAAGTAACTAGTTGGGACATGCCTCCGACATAGCCAAAAACTGAGTCTGTAGAAGACAAAAGTGTGTAAAATAATCAATGACACAAAATAGATGCCTTAAAAAATAAAAGCTCACCACTTCAATGCAACAGCTAGTCCCAAAGTCTGATGCTAAGAAGGAGGATGAGAATAGCCGGTTTGTACATAACATAGGTATACAGCCTCCCAAAGATGTGAGTGAACACTAGCATACACTCCGGCTAAGGATAAAGTAATGCCATTTATAAAACAACCAAGTAAAACCATCCATAACGCATACAACCATACATAAATATAACCATGTCAGGAAAGAAAACTAGGTTTAACATGCCATTAAAACCTTTACCTGGGCTGTGTAGCCCTGCTATCCTAAACCACCAACGGTCTATATGGGCTCAGCTCCCCCTACTAAAAGGGCCCTATTGACTGATGGCGCACAGCCAGGGAAGAAAATCTAGGATAACTAGTACATCCCCAAAATTATAAAGTATGACATCGTGCACACAATCACTAGGACCAAACCTCACACAGAAAAACATGAGTTTCCAGTTTGGGTCCCCCCGGGACCTCCACCTTTCATAACTTTGCTACATACCCTGCCATTATTGAACAATTAAAAACCATTACCAAACAACCAAACCATTATTAATTTATTAACCAAGGCCATTTGTAGTGGTATCCTCATACCGACTATAACTTTCAAGTATTGTCCATATCCAACCATTTATTGATTAAGGGATTCCCATATACCCTTCAATTAACCACATTAAACCACTTAGGGGATTCCCATGTACCCTGAAAGTATGATCATTTAGAGTGTTACTATTATTCAAACCATTTTTGTTCACTTAAGGGATTCCCATGTACCCCACAACCATTCAAAACCATGCACAGTATTAAAATCATTTTAGTCTGTTCCAAACTTTTAACGAATTTATATCATTTAAACCATGTAAAACCATCCAAATCCATTTCGAGTTCCATTACCAAACCTAACTATGCAAGAGTTCTAATGAAAAGTCAATAATAGAGTAAAAACATACTTTTAGGCATTTTATCAAACATGGTGAGGGTATACCTTTACCAAGACCAAAACCATACTATAAACCATCATAATTATGGTTACCCATGACCCATTTGTTAAACCATAACCAACAACCACCCACATGTGCAAATTATTTCAAAAAACATGTAATAAAGTAGTTTAAACCAATACAAAACAATATGCATGAAGAACCTCAACATATATTTTGAAAATCACTATTCGTGATTCATAAATCAATGTTTAAAACATAATACACATTCCTTTAGTTCGAACTAACAATAACGGAAGAGAAAATTCCTTATACGAGAAAATTCCAAAGAAAAACATTACTCTTGAGAACTTTGAAGAACACATGAAGAAACCCTGGCCTCTAATCTGTAAGAGTAAGTTGTAGAGAGGATTCGGTGTGTTTCCATCCTTTAACAAGTGTTATGAGAGGCTACCGGGGATTATATAATGTGAGGGCATAAGGGTGTTGAGGTAGGAAATGTTTGAAATATCCTTGACTTAAAATTAAATCAAGCCACAATGTAGGGTATGACTTACCCATGTCAATTGTACCCTAGGGTACGAGTAGTACCCTAACTAGTACCCAAGATGTTGCTAAGATCCTACATACTAGTTTTAGTACCACTCACACAAACCTAACTCATACCTTAGGATATGAGTGGAACACCAAACCGTACCCACATCTCGTACCATGGATAAATTCTACTAGACCAGCCCTAAGACAATATATGCCTAGGCCTTGCTACCCTCGTATCCTTCTATACGACTCATACCATGATGAGTCATATCTTGGGCAGAATCTACACCAAACACACTACCTAGTGTACGAGTGGCCAATCAAACCCTTCCTAAAATTTTATCCAAGGTTACGACTAGAACCCTCTAGTCGTACCAAGTCCAAAAGTCGAAACCAAGGAAATTTTACAAAGGTCCTACTCCCAGGGTGTTATAGTCTTCCCTACTAGGATGAGTCATTCTCAAATGAAGAGTAAGGGTAAGGAAAAGCATGAGGTAACACATTTACATAAATTAAACTTTTCTTCAACCAAAGTGGAAGATGAGGACACCAATAAAGATGAGAAGTTCATCACATACCCCGAGCACGATTTATACCCCAACCTCTACTCTAATCTCTAACTAAGCTAGAAACCTAAGATGAAAGAGGAACCATTCCTAAACTTTAACCAAGTTGTGATAAACAACACATATCCTACACACGAGTTTCTAGAATGAAGAACCAACGCAGATACTTGGACTCTATGTCCTCCTCCGCAACCTTAATAGCTTTCTTAGAATATTGGTTTCACCATGGAACCTTTAAAAAATACACACCTCTTGCTCGCAACTGACGAACATACCAATCCAAGAATACTCATCAGGACCTCTTTAAAGAACAAGGATCTGAGATACCAATACCACCCAAAGGAACCAACCAATGAATGACCAGCCACAACTTACCTACAACACAAACACATAGGTTACCGGATGAATGGACTCCTGCTAGAGAGCAAGTCCAATTCAACTTTGAATTTACCGAGACACATTACTACGACAGATTAAGTCTAAATATGCACTACCAATTCCATGTTCAAGCCTATCCAAAACTAAAAAAGTTAACTTAGGCCACCGAGCTTTATTTATTGCATCTATCCTGAATCACTACTCCCTTCTATCACTATTATAATACAAACCCATAAGTAAAACACATGGACAAAACCATGTCAGTACATTATAACCAAAACCTCCATCCTATAATTGAACACTAAAAACCATACAATAATCAAACCATGAAAACATTGTATAAAATCATGCCTCTCCAAGCCCCTTATGTGTACTCACACAACTATTAGTATATCTAGAAATCACAACATTCAAGCATACCGCATATATACCCATGGTATGATATTTCCTTCAAAAGATCTAGCATTGTCTTTCATTTCCACAAGGATTTTCACCACGTATTCCTTGCCTAACCAATTCTTATGACAATAACTTTACCTCACCTTCTAAAACATTAACTCTAGTAGTTACCCTAGACTCTCCCCTACTGAGGGGATTCTACATTTCTCATTTCACAATATCACCATAATCTTCAATTCCACTACTATCCTACCACAATAAAGATCAATTAAGAAACTAAATTACAAGAATTGCCCATGCCACCCAAGGCAAGACAAAGACCACCTAGAAATAAGAGATGGATGCATAGGCGTGAAGTACTTTATAAAAACCGCCTAGGTCATAATGAAAATCAAACCCGACATAACCATACCAAAAAGGAGACCTTAAAACAAGACACCAAAAGAAATACAACCACATATACCATGAGTAATGTAGTGTAGAGTCAATACTCACATCTCGGGAACAAGGAGAACACATAATGCGAACCTTAGGAATAAGCGCTATAAGAATACATGAATCTCTAGTAGAGTACTGTCTTTACCGAGATAGAAGAGTATCACTAGAATATGAAACCTGGGCTTCCCTTGAAGTCCATCGTAAAAAGGAATCTTGAGATTAACCACCAACATTCACCCCATTACACCAACGAACATACTTTTCTACTCTAAGGTATCACCAAAAATGTACACTAGGATTCGCTATACCTAAAACCTTAGCCATCCCAATGATATCTAGAGCCGAGCATAAACATGCAAAAACCATTAGAACAAATTAACTTTAAAGTTTCCAATTAAACCAAAACCATTAAAAATTAAACCATGGCTATAAGTCCTTTCCAATATCATTTGAATCCAACCAAAATCAATTTATGTTCCTTTGGTTATTTATGCAATGTAAAGATTTATGAATAGTTAAACGATATTACAAAATTATATTCAACAACAATTTCACAAATAGTTTGACGATATATAATTTCCAAGACCAAACCAAGTAATGGGGGAATCCATAGTACCCTAAAATCCAGTTAACATGCATATGTATCCAACAATGTTTATAAATATTTCTAAAGCATGAATAGTGTATCATAGTCCATGGAAAATCAATTAAATGAGTAATAATGTCAAAGCCATCAATTGTGCCAAAACCCAAATTAAAAACCATGAATTTAATAATGAATTTTATGCCAACAATAAAATCCAAATATGCAAGATCCATGATCTAACTTATCCATTGACTAGAACCCCGACCTACCAAAATTACCCCCATAATTCCCGCATTGCAATTCCTAAGGTAACATACTCCTTTTTATCAACATCAACATCTAAGGTCCACACTTAGTGTCTATCAACCACCCTTTACTACTAGCAAAGTACCCTATCTAAAATGGGATATACATATAAGGTCCACCCTCACTAGAAGGACACCCTAACTTCCATAGTCATTTATTGACAACCTATATCAAGGGAACCATCCCCCTTATTCATGAAAGCACAGAAGAACCCTAATGAGGAAACACTAGAACATATGGAACCTTTATCTACATGATCCCTTGATTGCCTCTTTAAGTTCCTTTCACCCAACCAAAACCATCCTATAAGAAAAAATAGAAATTGGACAAGTGTTTGATATAATACAAATCTTAAACCAACTTCCCCATTAGAAAGACAACTTGAGGGTCGTCAAAATGACCCTAGGAAATTCATTCACCACCAGAATTAAATGCAAAGAATGACCTTCCAAGTTAGAATCTTTAACCCAGACCAAATAATAAAGATGTCCCTTTTGAAACCAACCTCTGAGTTCTAAGATATGATACAAGTTTTCCCTTAATTGCTAGGGAACGAAACTATCCTCCCATCTTATAACCAACTCACCAAGAAGCCTAAAGATAATATTCTTATGAATCCAACAACCTAGTGACACATAGCATGAGCGCAACCAATTTATTCCCAAATGACATCAAAATCTACCACATCTGAGTTAAACAATTTCACCAAGACCCTTTATCACAAGAAGATAACACACACCTATTGTACACTCTTTTGGTAATCACAGAGTCACCTACCAGGGTAGAAACAAAAGAATAAAAGAGTCTAAACTAACCTTAAAACCAAAATACAAAACTACAAATGGGGTCACAAAAGAGAAAGGACACCGAACCAAGTAAACCATACACACCTCAAGGAAAAGGGTTTTAAATACATCGATGCAAGAAACAAAAGTTTCCCCAGGCTTTTGAGGAATAGTAAGAACATTGAGATAATTTTGACTAGTGTCAAAGCCAGAAGTAGAAACAAATACTATATTTTCCCAAGAAGCAACCCTTATAGTACACTCCTATTGCGTGTGATCGAATCGATCACAACTAAAACACCAATGCCTCACTTCCTCGCAATAACCATGGTGCAACCGACCATAAAATCTATAAAGAGGATTGGATGATACAGATTGCGCCCCATTGACCTTAGACTAGGCACCGTGTGCCCTAAATAAATATACTTATCTAAAAGCACCTACCTCCTAATGAATTTGGGTAGGGAACACAAGACCTAGAATAGGATTTAGGACCCATCCCACTCTTCTTCTTGAACCACTTACCACTATACCATTTGCCTCCCCTTTGTTCAGAAAATTGAGACCACTTACCTTGCCCATTTACAAATCTTACCTCATTCCTCTTCATACCAATGGGATTAGACTGGCATAATAGAGTTGTCACTATCTGGGTCAATAGATTATAAGAATGTTAAAAGGCAATAATGGTAACCACCCATTGAGGTAATTGAGTATGAGTACTACCTTTCGAGATAGGGTCAGTAGAGACCAGTGGGAATCCACAGGTAAAACTAGAAGTTGTGACCATTGACCAGGTCTATGCCTCATGAGTTAGACTAGATCTATCAATGTTGTTCTCAAGTAAGACATGCGAGTTTTCATTAATGTTTGATCATTAAGAAGACATAACCCAAAGTACAAACTAAGGAATAGTCAGAGAAGAGTTCAAGACCTTAGTCCTCATAGCCTGAAAGTACAATAAGCAATAAAGTGGACCATTCCTAGATGCCTTGTAACCTCTAGATTATAAGTATGGTGCACGACACACCCATAAGAAAGATTGTACTTGACTTGGGTTTATGGGCACCTTTTAAAACCAAAGCCTAAAGCTCTGATAAAAACATGACATGCTCGAACTAGGTACTTATCGTGATGCACAATCCTAAGTACTACCAGGATTAGAAACCACCCCATTACAAAACCCAACCACCAAATGCATACCTTGAGTCGGCTGAATTCCAAACATATAACAAAATAGTATATTTAAACATTTGGTGACTTTAGGATAAGTCTACCTACGATACCAACCCAACCAAGTCAATCTACCTAATAATCTAAACGAGCCATATAAACCAACAAATAACTAAGCCTAAACCATATATGAAAACCAAGATAATAATCCAATGGAAATATATAAATCATAACCAATCCATGTCATAACCAAGTCCACATTTTTCTATACAAAGACTCTAAACCAAACCAAAGCGTACTTAGTCGGGACATGCCCTTGACATAGCCATAAATCAAGTCTTTAAAATAAAAAAGTATATAAGATAATCTTTGACATGAAATAGATGTCTTCCAAACAATGGAAGCTCACCACTTCAATCCAACAACTGATCTGGAAGTTCGATACCTAATTAGGAGGAGTAGAATGGCTGATTCATGCATCGTGTGGGGATACAACCACCTAAAGATGGGTTAACAAGAGAACTCTAGCATGCACTCAGTATAAGGATAAAATAATCACACTTATAAAAGAACTAAGTAAAACCATCCATTATGCATAAAACCATACATATATATAAACATGTTGAGAAAGGAAACAGGTTTAGCATGCCTTTAAAACCTTTACCTACGCTTTGTATCTCTGCAGTCCTAAATGAACCCTGGGATATAGGGGTTATTCTTCCCCTGATGAAAGGGAACCAGTGCGTGAAGACACATGACTAGGGAAGAAAACCCAGGATGACTAGTACACTCTCCAAAATATAAAGTGTGCCATTATGCACATGGTCACTAGGACCAAACCTCACATCGACAAATATGATTTTCCAATTTCGGTCCTTATGGGACCATTAACTTCTATTGTTTTTCTACACACCCCAATATTATTGCTCAATTAAAAACCATTACTAACGAACCAAACCATTATCCATTTATTAACCAAGGCCATTCATAGTGGTATTGTCATACCAACTATAACTTCAAGTATAGTCCATAGCCAAACATATATAGATTAAGGGATTCCCATTTATCCTTAATTCCCCATATTAAACCACTTGGGAGATTCCCACTTTAAGACCCCATACTTCTATGTAGCTTAAATTCATCTCAAAGATGTCAACGATATGATTTAAAGATGAATACACTTTTATATCTATGAAATTTTCAAGATTTCTACTTTTTATTGTGTGTAAAATTGACTAAGCTTTCCATCAATACCAAATTCACCTAAATCCAATAATCGGGTAAGAAGTTATGGCAATTTAAAGTTTCAGTGGTAAAATACTGTCATTTCAAGATAGTGGCACGTCGCGCCATAAGCCAAAATAACGTTAGTCAGTTTCCAATAAGATTCCACGATTACATTACATCACAGAGGGCTCCTAAATTCCAATTGTCCTTTTTCCAGTGAACATCTGCGATGTCTTCGCGTCATGCCAAACTTCTACGTCACAAACAAAATGGCAACATGATAGCTCCATGTTCTGCCATCTCCCAATTTCTCAGTTGTCAAAATCTAGAGACACAGAGCGTTAGCACCGCGTTGTGCCAGCCTACTAAATTAGGAAATTTTGATGAAAAATAAATATTTCATCCAGGTATAAATTGTTCTTTTTCCAAGGTCTTAACACGTCCAGGTACGGGGTTTAATACCTAAAAATATTTCAAATCATTATCTACTCACTTTTTCCCTAAATCAAGAACATTCTCTCCCAAGAAATAAAACCCTAGCTTTTAAGAAATCAAAGGCAATTTTTAGAATCTCTCCAAGAACTTCAAGAAACTTACAGTCAAGGTATGTCAGGAATCCCTTTTTCAAAGTTCAAGTATATGGATTTTTATGAATCCCATGTTGGGTTTCATTTTGATAATGACTAATTGAATTCTAATCCATGTTTGGTGATAAATTTTATGTGGAATTAATTATTATATGAGTAGATTCATGTGAAACCCATGATTAAACGCTTGAATTGTGAAATTAGAATTGAATCATGATGTTTACTTGTTTTGTAATGTTGTATACATACACTTTGTTCATTATGTGCTTGATGAATTGCCTATTTGAAGTAATATGAGAAGAGACCATGCCATAATTAGTTTATATTCAAGTGTTTGATAAATTGTCCATGAGAATGGATTAATGCCACGATATAGTATGCAATTATGTATTCCCCATTCATGTACAAGTGATACACTCCAAGTGTTCGTTGAAATGTCTTAACAAATGAAACATGAGTATATAGCTATTGTTGGGATTTTAGGCTTGTCTCATGATTTATATATTATTCTATCGAGTCCTAGGGGTATCTAATACCTGACAATTTAGCTGTGTGCCTAGTGCCAGTGTCATGTTTTCACGATATCCTCAGTCAATCCATGTTTAGTAGAATTCATTTAGTCATGTGACTCAAGAAAACTCAGTAAACTCAATAATCCCAGTAATCTCAGAAAGCTCAGTGATTCAGTAATCTCATTAGTATTCCATCTATCAAGAGAACTCAATAAACTTAATCCAGTTCAGTTAATCATGTTCAATGTCTATTCAGATAGAAGTAGGATTTAGCATTGAGTGAACCAAAGGTTGAGGACACACACTAACAGTTGAGGGTGTGATCCTTAGAAGCAATCCTTGCATTCAAAAACTATATAGCCTGCATATGTTGAGACATCAAAACTGAAAGATGAGGGTTGATAAGGTGGATAAAAACTGTTAGATGAGGGTCCGACCATTCTCTTTTGGGGACACTAGCAGATGAAGGTCACGTACAGCTTATCTTTACTAGTGGCGCGGTATTAACACCCTTCCAATTAGGATTGTAGATTAGACCCCAACATAGATATATTGTTTTATTTGTGCAATGTGAGTTAGATGACTACTTCCCATAGTTACAGTTTCAGACTTAGTCTCATTAATAGAACTCAGATAGTTCTTCAGAATTTTAGGACTGTCAGATACAGTCCACTTAGAATAGTACAGAACTCAGTTAATTCCCTCAGAACCTAGTGTGTCAGATACAGTCACTCAGTATCAATTATATTAGTTATCAGTCGCTTATGCTATCAGTAATCAGACTCAATATTCAGTACCATCATGAATTCAGTCACAGTCACTTATTCATGCATGTATTCTCATGTTCATGTCATTTTGTTAGTTAGCATTGTTCATGCATTTGAACCCTTTCCATTCAGCCTACGTCACTTGCATACCAGTACATTCAAACGTACTGACGCATTTGTGCTATGGTGTTTTATACCCTAGGTTCAGAAGCACAAGCTCCAGAGCATCAGTAGCATAACAGTTTCAGCAGTCAGAGTTAGCAGTGAGTCCTCATCCTTCGAGGACATGATCATTACTTTATTTCTTTATTACTTAGTTTTTTTTAGTAGTTGGAGTTAGTAGGGACATTCCCCATCAACTCCGTATTCAGACATTTTAGAGGCTTTCAGAGTATAGTGTTTTTAGACTAGATGTTTTCAAACATTGTTTTAGTTTTGGTATTATCGTACCACATTATTCAGATATGGTTTTATCAGATGTTTATCAGTTTTGAACCTTATGGCATCTTCCAGCCTACTATTTCCACATTTATATAGTATATTATGCAATGTTTAGGTAGAAATATCAGTCATGGGTTAGCTTATGGTCCTTCATGGTCATGAGCACCGTGTAGCATTTTGGGTACCAGATTTGGGGCGTTACACCTATGTAGCCCATAAGTATGATCATTTAGACCATAACCATTATTCAAACCATTTTTGTTCACTTGGGGGATTCCTATGTACCCCATAAGGTTTTTATTTAAACCAATCATAACCAATTTAGATTGTTCCAAACTTTTAAAGAATTTATATAATTCAACCCATTTAAACTATGTAAAACCACCCAAATCCATTTAGATATCCATTACCAAACCATGCAAGAGTACCAATGAAAATTCAATAAAAGAGTAAAAATATTTTTTTAGGCATTTTACCAAATATGTTAAGTGCATACCAAGACCAAAACCAAAGAATAAAACATCATAATTAGTGTAACCCATGACCCATTTATTAAACCATAACCAACAATCACCCATATATACTAACCATTACAAAAAACATAGAAAAAAATAGTTTAAACCAATACCCAAAAATATGCATCAAGACCCTCAATATATATTTCAAAAACTACCATTTGATGATTCATAAATCAATGTTTAAAATACAATACACATGCCTTTAATTTGAACAAACAATGAGGGGAAAAAATGCCTTATACAAGAAGATTCCAAAGAGAAACATGATTCTTGGGCCTTTTGAAGAAGACAAGAAGAAACCCTAGCCTCCAATCTTCAAGAGTAAGTTTGAGAGAGTATTTGGAGTGTTTCCAACCTTGAACAAGTATTATGAGAGGCTACCAAGGGTTATATAATGTGATGGCATAAGGGTTTTGAATTAGGAAATTTCTGGACTACCCTTGACTAAAAATTAAATCAAGCCACAATGTATGGTACGACTTACCCATGTCAATTATACCCTAGGATACGATTGGTATTCCAACTCACACCCAAGACGTTTCCAAGACCCTACACACCATAAAATGTACCGTAGGTTACAACTGGTACACTAAACCATAACCACGTCTCGTACCATGGACAGATTCCACAAGAACACACCAAAGACAACCTATGACTTGGCCTTGATACCCTCATATCTTTCTATAAAAATCATACCTTGATGAATCTTGGGTTGAATCTAAACTAAATACAATGCCTAGTCTACAAGTGGACTATCAAACCCTCTCTCAACTAGTATATAAGGGTATAATTGGTACCCTTGAGTTGTACCAAGTCAAAAAGTCCAAAACTAAGGAAATTTTACAAGGGTCCTATTACCGAGGTATTATAGACTTTGATTGTAGTTTCCACATCTGGATAAAATCATAGATCTCACTTCAATGCTCTGATCTAAAAATATATCTCCTTATCCTCAATATAATATGAAGTAGTTGATAATAGGTTCACATAATCTTCTAACCCTTCAAATCTAATAAGTATACGATTGGTAACTAGAAATCCTATAATGCATTCTCCTTTGATGCCACATTGATCTAGGATCAATTTTCTCAATACCTTAATGTCTAGTTTACCATAAGGGAATTTCAAAATTATACCATATTGTAAATTATATTGAATTATTAGGCTTCTAACCTCTGATGATTTTCGTATTACACTAGGTTTTCCTTGCAACATGACCACGTGTTTAGGAGGAACCCTTGGTAAGTTATTATAAATAATCCTGGGCTTTAACTACTAGATAATGAAACTTATTTTTACATATGAATCTGTGGTTTTGAGTTTATATACGAAGAAACAACTGTTGAAATTCTAGCCCAAAAATGTCGGGTATTACAATACTATAGCAGGGACAAGAGTTATAAAAAACCTTGAGTGGATTATTGCCAAACTAATGCTAAAGCGATAGAAATGTCTGGTCTATTATGGATTCTTAGCACTTTCTGTGCTTAAAACTACAAAAATATGTAGTTACTTTAGTTATTTAGGTAGTTATGATTTTTTTGTGTTGTGTTTTGTAGGAAGCCAGATTTTGGGAACTAAACAGCATAGAAGAAGTGAAAACTAAAGGTTTGGAACACCAACATGGGAACCTACTACCCATAGGTACTGCCTACGTGGCATTGGTTCCAAAAAAGTGTTAGGGAGTTGAGTTTAAGAGATTCAAAAATTTAGGCCCTAGTACCTACGATAGAGCACCTACAACCTGTAGGTACCACCTACAACCCACAGGTTCTAGATTAAGTGCCATAATTTAAATTTCAGAAAACCTACAGAAGTTTTGAAGACCCTGTTACTTACGTGGGGCCACCTACAGACTTTAGGTTCTATCGACGGTCGATAAGTGGCACCATAGGTAGCCACCGACTCTAATTTTCAAATTTTTCTATGGAAAGGTTTTCTAGGGTTTATATGTAATCTATAAATAATTTTTGATATTTTTTAGTTTTTTCATGCACTCATACTATTCAGATAAATTTTGATTTTGAGATTGGATTTTGATCTTAGGATTTTTGTGTTCTTAGTTTTTGGTTGATTCATTGATTTGAGACTTTGGATTTTCTTTGTATATTATTGTGATATTGATTCTATACTTTCAATTAGAAATTCCAAGAATTTTTTCATAACTATAAGTGGCTAATGAGCTTAACTAAAGTTATGGGAACCTTGGCAGAGTAGTAAAGTAGAGGAAGTTCAGCATTGTTTCAAACTATTATTATTGCATGTATTCTGATCATCTTCAGTTTAATAGATTTTTTAGTTGTTGTAAGCATTAAGAACTCACTTGTATTCACTACTTACTTCAAAGAGAGTTAGAGATTAGGAGAAGATGATCACAACAGTAATTTTAAATTCACCTCCATCTTATAATTTTGCCATCTCATCTTCTTAACTTGAGGCTCATAATGTAATAGTTAATCTGGGATCTAGGATAAAAGTTAGGAAGGCGACACTCTAATACTCAAAAGGTAAAGAGTGAAATTCACTAAAGGCATACACAAAATAGTTAGTGATACATAACTTATTAGATTCTGTATGCAAGATATTTAGTTGGTTTAATGAAGAACAATAAATCGATAGAGTTAGAAACCATGGGAAAACAATCCTAATGTTCATTTCATATTTTTTATAATCAAAAGCATCCCTATTTCATCACTTTTTACTGACTAAAGCAAGTCCCCCCGTTTACTTTTCTTTACTACCAGACTATTTCAATAAGTGTGTGCGATATTTTGACATCAATCATTGTATACTTCTAAGGAGGTGTAGTTTTGGGCGATATCAAATTTTGGAGACATTATTGGGGAATACCATTATAGATTGGTTGATTGGAGTGGTTGAAGTTTTTGGGTTTTATTCTTCTTTTATTTATTTTGATACTTTGCTTGATTTGGTATATTTACAAGAGAAAGTGTGGAGTTATGAGGAATCCTTCTTTATTAATCCTTATCTTTTTGATATATTGCATTATTGCAAGAGTATGATAGATATATTGTGGGAGCACAATAAGAGCATACTAGAAATGTTGACACACTTCGCTAAAGAAAAGTATGAGTTTAGTCAAAATGTTTATAGGTTTGTCTCAGATATTCCCAACTTAAAAGGAGAATTAAATGCAAAGTTTGATGCATGTAACACCCAATAATTTAGTTTTAAGTTCTGTGAGATAGAAAAACCTCTTAAAGCCAAATTCAGGATCTAAACTCGGAGGATTCAACACTTGATCATTCTTTTAAGAATGTTTCACTATTTAGAAAAGTACACTAGAGTAATGTGATGATGTAAAAAAATGAAATTCATGACTTAGGACGTATTGGATCTCATTCTATACATTTTCATACATTATGAATAGATAGCAAGATATTAATAAGCCTTCTGAGCCTTTAAAATTATGTAAAAAGGAGGAAAAATGTGTCTATATTCTTGAATTGGTTATGCCAAAATCAAGAAATTATATTCCTCAATTAAGGACTAAGATTTGCTATATGCCACATCTACTACTTGGTTTTTTATTTTTATACCACCACCCCTTCAGCATAGTAGCAAATTAAAAAACAATTAGATGAACAATTCATAAGTTCAAAGTTGAAGAAAGATTGGTGGAAAACCCTTTGGCTACCTTGATGAAGTCAGAGTAATCAAGGTACCAGCATCGTGCCATGACTTTAAATCAGGCACTATTTAGGAGCCAACCCATGGGCTTGTTGATGAATTTAGAGTAATCAACATAGCAAAGTCGTGACGCGAAGTTAAATCAAGTGCTTCTTAGGAGGGAACCCGTGGTTTCTTGTTGTTTTTATATTTGTGTTCATGTTAATATGATTGATGCTAGATCTACACACATATAGTGCCTCAGGTATGTTTCTAACTCTCTTGTTTTGTAGTTGTCTAATACATTAGGTACAATTCATGTTTATAAGTTAAGGGTGGGGATAGTTTTGGGTCTAGATGTCCTCTTTGGGTTTTTGTTCTTGTGTCTCTTTTCACTGGAGTTTGTTCTTAGTAGAGCGGGCATGTTTAGGTTGTATTGTGTTTTTTGTATTGTTTATGTTTAACTAGGAGAAAAATAAATACTTAGGGTAGTTGATGGGTTTTGTTTGTGCTTAAAGTGTTTTTGAGAAGAATGATATCTCTCCAAAAAAAATTGTTTTGAATAGCATGATATGTATATATGTATGACCATTGTGAATCTCATTATAGAATTAGTATTAGAGACATAATAATCAGAGCTAGCATTTGCATGAATTAGATAGGTAGTACTTTATAATGTAACCCTATGTCATGTGTGTGTAAGATGCTTACTTTTCCCTTTTTGTTATGAATCTTGAACTTGCTTGGGTTGTAGGATAGTCGGTTAGAAACGGATTATAGGTTGTTCTTGAACTTAGTACACTTTTAGCCTAAATGACTTTCCAAATGTGAATAAGTATCCCTTGATCCCTATTTTGAGCCTGTATAGATTATATTTTCTTATTACCCCTTTCACCTTCCTATTTTGTTACAATGAGCTTATTTTATCCTTGGTCCTCCTTGGACATTGTGCACCTTAACTTAGTCAAATCGCCTAAGTTGAGAGTGGCTATCATAAGGATGTATGATCTGAAGAGGGTATGAAGAAGGTTAAATAATAAAAAATAAAGTAGGGTTGGGTGTGGAAGAAAAAAAAGAAAAGAAAAATTAAAAAGAAAAAAAAACTGCACCAAACCTGGATAAGCTGTAAAAGAATAAAAAGGGAGAAATAAGGGTGGAATAAATGAAAATTAATTGATAAGTGGACCCCTGAGTGTAAATGTAGTGCCAAGGATGCTCAGTCACTAAATTTCCATACATACCGTACCAGACCCAAAGCCTACATTACAAGCAGAGTAAAGTCCTATAGTGATCATAACCCGACTATTTTAAAGCTAACGTAAAAAGGATAAGGGCAAGACTGAAACACCCTGGAGTTTGGCCCTTGGAAAATTTCCTTAGTTTTGAACTCACTATCCTAGTAGCAACTCACCATATGAGTAGTATGGTATAGGTGTGGGTTAGGTGACCCTAGTCATAGGAAGTATAATGGATGGTCGTTAGGGTTCTTCTATTATGATGATTGGATGGTAAGAGTCATTATGGATGGTGATGATTCATTTGGTCAGTCCCTTAATCAAATAAGTATCTTTGTGACTTAACTTGGCTCTGAGTATGAGTGGCTCACTAAGAGCCGTGAGGATAGGTTACAGATGTTAAAGTTGAGTTGTATGTTGTCCAATGTCAAATCTTTTTGGGTTCTTTTTGGGTACAACTGGAACATACAAGTCGTATAGTCTGGTCATGAGTAAAGGTTAGGGAGTGATATGATGGACATTATATGGATGTTTAACTAACTTTCTTGGTGACGACTTAGTGGTACGATTCATATGGTATGCTTATGAGTCATGGGATTGACTCATAGCCACCTGCAGTATTTTTATAATTTTAAGTTAGGGGTATTTTGGACATTTCCCCTTTTTAACCACCTTTGAGGTCATGACTTAAAACACCTTTTGGGACTTTATTAACCTAGTATTCCCAATCAAAAACTCTTAAAACCGTTCTGAAGAAAAAGGCTAGGGTTTCATCAAGATAATCAATTATGGCTTTCAAGGGTGGTTTTTCTCTGTCTTCCTTGGTGTCTAAGGCATGTGACTCTTCCCTAATTGTTATTTTAATAAACGCATATGTTTTAATTTATGATTTTTATGGTTTTGTTATGGTTTTGAAATAATGGCTAGGGGTTTTGGTTTCTTATGGATAAATATGGTTTCTTATGGTTAAATTATGGTTTTCCTTGTTTTAATTATGGTTTTCCACATGTAGTTTCATGAGAAGAGTTATTTAATTGAGGGGTCATGATTGATCCCTAAAATAGATGATTTGGATTTTGATTATGGCATGCTCTCAACTTGTTTGTGAAATTGTTAATAAGAATGATTTTTTCACATACTTTTACTATTCTTGGAACTCTTGCATTGCATAAATGGTAAATAGAACATTAAATGGTTTAGTTGGTTTCACATGACTTTAAAAAGGCCTTGGTGTCCATGGTTTAATTATAAGTGATTTTGGTCTAATTGGCGACGATTTAGTCTAATATGGTTAAATAGTTTTTATGGAACACGGTAATACACTTGCAAGCTCCAATTATTGTATGTCGATTCCAACGTTTAATTCCTAATTAAAATAATCTTTGTTAAATGGTTTGGTTATGTGTAAAAAGTTTGATTAGGCTTAAGAAAGGTCAAGTAGAAAATCCTTGGAAGGTGGGGGTCTTATGGGGTACCGACACAGGAAACTCACTGTTACTGATGTGAGAGTGGTCTAGGTAACTGTATACATGATGTCACACTCTATATCTTTGGAGATGCACTAGTGACCTCAGGTTCTTTTTCTTCTATCATGCGGCTAACACACACTGTGGGCCTTTCAGCAGGGGGAGCTAAAAATATATAGCCCATGAATGGTTTTATGGCAGTCAAGCTACTCAACCCAGGTTAAGGTTTTATATGCATGCTAAACCTTTTTTCCTATCCCAGCACTTTATATATATGTATATATGTGATTGCATAGTGGTTCTTTTATTTAGTTTTGAATATGGCATTATTTTACCTTTATCCTTGTGTTAGATGCCAGAGTTTACCCCACTAACCGTCTTCGGTAATTGTATCACCAAGGGATGTAGGAACTGGCCATACTGCCATTTCTCTTACTCAGTGACTTTGATTTAGGGAAAACTTTGTGTCAGATTGAAGTGGTGAGCTTCCATGCTCAGGAAGAATCCATTTCATGCTATGGAATTCTTTTCATTTTTATTATTTCATTAGATTTAGTTTTGGCTATAGTCGGGGGCATGTCTTGACCAAATGCTTCTTGATTCTAGTTAGAGGCTTTGCTAAACAAACTATGGGCATGGGCAGTATTGGTATTAGTGTCATCCTTGGTATAGGTATTGTCATTGGTATTGGAAATGGTTGGTTCGTTGGTTGTAAAATTCAAATTTAGTTTCAAACTTACTATCATGTCTTCAAATATATTTCCTTATGTAACACCTCGATTTTATGACCCGTAATGCTACATGGTGCTTATGACCCCGAAGGACCACAAGCTAACCCATGACAAATATTTGTACCTATACACTTCATAGTATACATGTAAAATGCGTAAAACATGAACAATAGGCCATAAGGTTCAACTGAATAAAATATCTGACAAATCATAACATCCATATGGGGTAACAAATTCCCAAAACAACTGAAGTCTGAAACAAATTTGAACAAAATCTGAAAGCCTCTAAATACTGTCTGAGTAAGGAGTTGAAGGAACATATCTCTAACTAACTCCGTAACCTGAAACATAACCGAAGGAAATAAATGAAGTCAAATCATATCGTCCTCGAATGAAGAGGACTCACTGCAACTCTAGGTACTGAAATGTGACTGCTACTACTAATATGGAACTTGTGGATCTGAACCAATGGTGTAACATAAAAGAAAGCACCATAGTGCAAATGCATTAGTACAACTAAAAGTACTGAGTATATGGGTGAGGTAGGATATATGCAAAAGGGCTTACATGCCTGAGCAGTGCTGACTGAATAACTAATATGAATGTCAGAGTCCAAACATGCATACATAGTAACTGAGATCGTGAATACATGATATCTATATTTGTACGCTAATACATGGTTTATTGATATCTAACATGACTAATACTGGGATTTCTGATAACATGGATGACTGTCTCTGACAGTTATGAATTTGAAAGAACTACTTGAGTTTCGTACTATAATTGAATTGACAACATTTGACAGTCCTGGTATACTGAAATCTGAATAACTATCTGAGTTTTTCTATAGAGACTGAGACTAAAACTGTGGGAGGTAGTTGTTTAACCAACATGCCCTAAATGCACTATAACAACTGAGCTGAGGTCCAATCTGTGCCCTGATTGGAAGGTTGTCAACACTCCGCCACTGGTAAAGACAGTTGTAAGTGACCCTTTTCTGGCTGGTTACTCTAATGAGAATGATGGGACCCTGGTCTGACAGGTCAAATCACCTCATCAAACCTAATCAGTCTGGTTAAGAAGTCTCAACCTATGCTAGCTACGTAGTTCTTGAACACAAGGATGGCTACTAAGAATCACACCATTTATCTGGCAGGTGAGTTCCCATTCTTGTGTTTACTCTGTGCTAACTTCAATTCCCATCTAAAAAGATTGAACATAATTCACTAACTGTACATGGACTGAATATCTGACTTCTGTTGACTGACGAAATAGTACTATTATCTGAGAATTAACTGAGATCATGAGATTTCTGAGATTTCTTGTGTCACAGGACTATCTGAGTTCCATAGATCATGGATTGACTAAGAGTATCGTGATAACATGAC